>CP136054.1:343990536-345190536 GCA_032464435.1 Aegilops umbellulata | reverse complement strand
ACAGTTTGCTCTATACTAATCACTTTTTGTATTTGTGCAAACAGGGGTGCTTAGCTTGATTTCCATGGGAACTGCACAAAATGTTCATGAATACATCGAATCATTCATTTCCACCACAAGAAAGGAGGTGCCGATAAGTTCAAGGCGTTGCAACATATAAGGGCGAAATCATACAAGCTACGTGCGAATTTTGTTGATTTTGGTGGAACTGCACAAAAAGAACAGTTGGTTTATTTAGCACGACGTGCCATGTCAATGTCCGAACTGATGGCAATCCCTGCCCATTCCACAATCATAGGCATTTGATATTTTGGAATGGGACAACCTTGTCAAATTTTGCTCATTGATTTTAGCAAGACATGCGTTTGATATTTTCGAATGGGACGCCCTTTGCTGTCAGCAACGTCGATCACTTTTTTATTTATTCTTTAGTTGTGAAGTAAATATTGCCTCTGACATGTGAGTCGCTGAGATGCATAATCATCGATTGTTTTGAATGTTCTCTATGAAATTCCAGGCCTGTGTGTTTGATTGCAATGTACAGAAACGCTAAAAAGCTGCTCAAACTCTTTGTACTCCTTGTGTTCCTTTTTACTTTGCACATTGTGAAAGTGCATACTTTTTTGTATAAGATTGGTCAAAGTAGAGATACTTTGACTGCAGAGAAAACTTGTATGTAGACTAGAAAGGACCGGAGGGAGTACATGTGAAACTGCTGCAAGCAAGGTGATCACCCTGGGAATAATGCTAGTACGTATTGTTTTGCATGTTCATCCAATGCCAGTGATACAGGAATTCGAACTAATCGAAATAAATTCATTCATACACAGTCGAATTTCATATAAAAATGCCAGATTTCATTACTTTTCATACATTCTTCAACTAAAAAGGGGTGCGCTGGAGGTATAATTAATTAACCGAAGCTACCCACCTGTGTCTGGATGAGCCGAACAGAAAATTCAGTGACTTAACTACAGGTGCAGTTGCGTAACTGACATGTGGCCTGTTGGGCCCACGTGTCAGTCAGCCAACTGCACCAGCAGTTAAGTAGAAGCAGCGTTGTTCTCCAGCAGAACTCCCTGACTCGACGTCGCCGCCAAGAAGCTAACCGGCCGCCAATGGTCAACCCGCCTAGCTTGGCTTCAACAGGAGGGTAGCAGCGGTGGCCTTACTTGGACCCGAGCGGCGGCGACCTACCGTATTCTACTCTTCCTCGTTTTCTGTGTGGCGCGGCCTCGTTGGCAGCGGGGCGGGGCCTCGGCAGAGCCGGCGATGTCCTCTATCTCGTTGCCGGCGGGCGGCGCCTCAGCAGAGAGGTGGAAATCCTCCCTCGCGTTGCCGGCAGGGTGGGGCCTCGGCTGAGCCGGCGATGTCCTCTGCCTCGTTGTTGGCGGGGCGGGGCCTCGGCGGAGTCGGCGGTGTCCTCCACCTCGTTGTTGGCACCGCTGGGCCTCGGCGGAGCAGGGACTCGTCGACACCAGCGGAGCGGGGACTCGTCGGAGCCGGCATTGTCCTCTGCCTCGTCCTCGGTCTCGCCAAACAGCGCCTCGCCCGCTTCATCGCCCTCTTTGCTAGCCTCTTTGTAGGCGGCCGCAGCCTCCGCCACCCGCATGCGGTACCGCCAGCGCTCGAGGCGGCCCTTGCGGGCGGAGCGGTACGAGTCGAGCAGCGCCTCCTGCTCTGCCGCTCCGCGGCGATCTACTCTTCCGCCTGCAGGTGCTCCTGGAGGAGATGGTGGTTGTAGGCGGCGTCGGCCTGCGCCTCCCGAAACTGCTCCTGACGCATCTGCCTCACACTGTCCATATATTGGGCACGGGCCTTGCCGATGGTCATGGTGCAATGCACCGGCGAGGATGGCGCAGAGGAGGGGGTTGGCGCCGGATCGTCGACTACCATGTTCTCCATTGGGACGTCGTCGTCCTCCGGCTGCCTGCCGGCCAGCCGGTCGGCAGCAATGGCTGCCATCTCCTTGTGGTCCGTCGTCCGCCCGTCCCGAAGTGCGCTGGACCGCGAGGAAGCCATGGTGGGCAGTAGTGGTGTGGACAGGAGAAAGGGAACGGATGCGGATGACTGCGGCTATGGCCGGCGCAGCAGTTTATATTGCAATGGTGGGCGGGCGAAGCGACGGACATGTGGCGCCGGAGTAGCCGCCTCGGCAACCGCGTATCATTAATGTGGGCGGCATATGGACGGACGGACGGCACTTGTGTCATTTGAAGGCGGAGCAATCGCCTGCACCGGGAAGCGGGGCGGGCGGCGCTGACCGGGCGAGGAGATGACTTTACTTGGAGAGGATGACAATGTGGACCCACCAGGTCCATAGCCTCACGTACGTAAGTGCCTCCTTATTTATATATATATATATATATATATATATATATATATAACTATACTCCCTCCGTCTAGGTGAATAAGTCGTATTAGAAGGTGCATCACGACCTAGGTGCAAGCAGATTGGTGGAAAAAAGAATATTTCTCTCTTCTAAACACAACATTTAATCACAGCAGTTAAGAGGATGCCTTATTAGCTACCCATGCAGGCCATCATAATTCATAGCATGCAAAGCGCTTTTATTTCTTGCCTAATAACAGCATGGATGTGATGTATGCATTGGTCCTTGCCCGAGCAAAAAAAAGGGAGGAAAGGGGTTTTCACGGGAGACAACGAGGCAGAGGTGGAAGCGCTCGCTGGAGTAATTTATTTTGCTTCCCCCTGGTTTCCTGACATCATGGCCCTACACCATTGTTAACCTATGTAGTAGTCAATAAACGAGAGAATTGCACAAGAAGCGGCCGACAGCTGGGACCAAGCAGCTCGAGCAGTATTTGTGTTTTTGAGGTGTGAGCACCGCAGAGTTTTTTGATGTTTAGCCCAGATATTATTTTTTTCTCCTCTGAACAACAACGAAAACATCGCTGCAGGTATTAACTGGGCGGGCTGTGGCCCGTCTAGCCCAGGCCAGATATCCAGCCCAGATATTAATTTTTTTCAAGCTGAAAATGGCTAGCCCAGCTATACTTTTTTTAAGAATACCCAGGCAAGGTCAAGTTGTTATTCTCCGTCCCGCTGGGCTACAAATCTTTCCTAGAAGGGATGCATTAGGCTTAACAAGAAAATGAGCTTTAAGAAATAATAAATGGGATGTAATTATAAAAACTGGGCCGTAACTATAAAAAAAATGCACCAAACACGTGATTACTTTATAAAATATTATTTTTGGATATTGAAAATTTTAATTTCATTAATTGTTGCGAGCCCAATGTTTCGTTGGATTTTTACGTAATATATATTTATATTGAAATTGTATTTAATCTGACTAGAAATTTTGGGATAAAAATATTTCGGATCCCATAAAAAATGTGGGAAATTTAATTGAATTCTGTTTTGAACGGTTGGTTGAAATGGGCTATACTTTTAACAAACTGTAAATGGGATGTAGTAAATTCCATTAGAATTCAAAAATGGGCTACACATTCTTACAAATCTCAAATGGGCTATAAGTTCTCTGCCACACACTTCTGGCCTTACTAAGTTGATGCGTCCCCCAAAAAGATAGAGTTGACGCGTATGCAAGGCTTTGTCAACTTATAGTCAACACACGGTTCTAGTAGTATTGGCCGTTGGATGTCCATCCAATGGATGTCGTGCTTCTTCTTCAATCTCGGATATTCTAGCTTCCCCCGCCCAAAAAATGATTCCTCCCCCTGACATCTGGGGCGCACCGTTTCGGAAGCTTACTTGTGGGCCTACTAAGTTGACGTACCAAGGGCTTTGTCAACTTAGTCAATATAAACGATTCTAGCTGCAGTGACCGTACGATGTCCATTCAACGGCCGTAATGCTTCTTCAACCTCTGGTCTTCTTGCTCCAGCCGCCCAAAGCAGCGCCGGTCGTGCCGCCTGCTCCTGCCTCCCGTGGTCGGTTGTGCTGCCGCGGAGGCCTCACCGCCCCTACTATTCCCACCGCTGGCCAGGCCCTGCGGCGACAGTAGCCTCACACCGCCCTGGTGCTCTCGGCGCGGCGTGGTCAACGTGGTCAAGAAACGACTTCCATCGGACGTGGACTGTACGTGGAGAGGCTGACAGCTGGGTCCACGGCGGCAGCAAGGAAGTGCCTCCTTATTACGCGGAAAATAATGATTCCTCCACCTGACAGTAGGGACCCACCGGACGGGCCACCGTATTTCACGAAAAAAATGTTTTCCCCCGACTGCTGGGACCCACCAGCTACACCTTCGCACGCAAGGAAGTGCGTCCGGGCAAAAAAACGATTCTCCCCCCTGACTGCTGGGACCCACCAGCTACATCTTCGCACGCAAGGAAGTGCGTCCGGGCAAAAAAAACCAAAACGATTCGCCCCCCTGACTGCTGGGACCCACCAGCTACATCTTCGCAGGCAAGGAAGTGCCTGACAGTCGGGACCCACCTGGTCGAAGCGTACGTAGCGTTGTCATTCTAGTCGCGAACGTGTACGTACATACTGGTCGATGTAGAGGCGCGCACGTGTCATAGTAAAGGCGCGCACGTAGCATGTACACGTACGTACAGCGGCCAGGGTGCAAGAAAGAAAATACGGCCACGTATGTGTACATACGGGCGGGGTCTCGAACGCCTACTCGCGCATACGTACGGCCAGGGCTCGTGTACATGGCTGGGTCGGAACGGAGAAACAGCGTCGTTGTCGTGTTCATGGGGAGGCAACGGAATGCTGGTCGTGTTCATCGGGAGGGCTTGGACGGAACAGGCGATGGAAACGAGGCCTGGCGTACCGCCCAACGGAGGAAACGGACCTCCTACGTTCGGAACGGGGTCCTGTTGATCGGGAGGGGTCTAGCGACCGCAAAACGAAGGAAACGGACCTCCTACGGTCGAAACGGGGGTCCTGTTGATCGGGAGGGGTGTGGCGTAGCGCAAAATGGAGGAAACGGACTTGTGTTGGAGCGCTACGGTCGAAACGGGGGTCCTGTTCATCGGGAGGGGTGTGGCGTACCGCAAAACGGGACTCCACAGGATACTGTTCATCTCCACCGTCGACCCCCTCTAGCCTACACGAGCTACTGTTCATCCACCGTCGACCTCCTCCAGCCTCCACGGGCTCCTATTCATCCAGCCTCCACCGCGCGCTACTCCACTGGCTACTGTTCAACCACCCCTCCACCGTCTACTGTTCATCCAGCCCTCCACACCACGGGGTCCTGTTCAACCATCCCTCCACGGGCACCCCTCCACCGTCTACTGTTCATCCTGCCCTCCACGGGGTGGTCCTGTTCATCCAGCCCTCCACGGGGTCCTGTTCATCCAGCCCCAACCGGCTCGATCGATCGGGGTCCTGTTCATCCAGAGGCAACACCACGGGGTCATGTTCATCCACCCCCACCGCTCACTGTTCATCCAACCCCCCCCCCCCGGCAACGCTCACTGTTCATCTAGAGGCAGCATCGATCGGCTTCAGTTAGCAGCAGTAGCGAAGGAATCGCTCGATCGGGTTCAGTTAACAGCCATTGATCGATCGCTCGGGTTCAGTAACGCGTAGCCTGCACTGCAATCACTCGGGTTCAGTTAGAGCCCAACGCCTCGCTCGGGTTCAGTTAGAGCCAATGCCTCGCACACACGCGCGTACGTGTACGAGAGAAACGCGCATCGCTCAGCCACCGACCTCCCACCGTAACCGGGAACTCCCCGAAATTTTCCTCCCCCTCGCTTCTACCACGGTTTTTTCCGTCATGGACGACGCAAAGAATGTCATGCAGCTGGGTCTCCGGCCCGGCCAGGACGAAAAGCCCATTTCCTGTCATGATTTTTTGTCATAGAAGTAGGAGCCCACCACATCTATGATGATACCGGGTTTTGTCACAATTATCGTCATAGAAGTGTCATATGTATGACAGAAAAAAAAATCATTCGGCCCAAAATGTCACGGATGTGTCTTTTTTTTGTAGTGTAGTCATATTCTTCATGATGCTCTCTTTATGTTTCAATTCTTATCTTTTATGTGAGCATCATTGACATCATCATGCCTAGCTAGGGACATTAAACGATAGCGCTTGTTGGGAGGCAACCCAATTTCATTTTAGTTTATTGTTTTTTGGTTCTTTTTAGTAATAAATAATCCATCTAGCTTCTATTTAGATGTGGTTTTATTTTTTAATTAGTGCTTGTGCCAAGTAGAACCTTTGGGAAGACTTGGGTAAAGTCTTTATGATCATGCTGTAAAAAACAGAAACTTTAGCGCTCACGAGATTAGCTAAAACTTTTTACTGGAGAGTGCTATTTAGTTGATTCTTTTTTAAGAGGATTACTAGACAAATTACTCAGGTCCACCAATTTATTTTAGAATTTTTGGAGTTCCATATGTTTGCGTTAGTTACAGATTACTACGGACTGTTCTGTTTTTGACAGATTCTGTTTTTCGTGTGTTGTTTGCTTATTTTGATGACTCTATGGCTAGTAAAATAGTTTATAAACCATAGAGAAGTTGTAATATAGTAGATTTAACACCAATATAAATAGAGAATGAGTTCATTACAGTACCATGAAGTGGTTTTTTGTTTTCTTTCACTAACGGAGCTCACGAGTTTTCTGTTAAGTTTTGTGTTGTGAAGTTTTCAAGTTTTGGGTAAAGATTCGATGGACTATGGAATAAGGAGTGGCAAGATCCTAAGCTTGGGGATTCCCAAGGCACCCCAAGGTAATATTCTAGGATAACCAAGCATCTAAGCTTGGGGATGCCCCGGAAGGCATCCCCTCTTTCGTCTTCGTTCATCGGTAACTTCACTTGGAGCTATATTTTTATTCACCACATGATATGTGTTTTGCTTGGAGCGTCATGTCATTCTCTTTTATTTTTCTTGCTGTTTGAATAAAGTATCAAGATCTAAAATTCTTAAATATTAGAGAGTCTTCACATAGTTACATAATTATTAAACTACTCATTGATCTTCACTCATATCTTTTGGAGTAGTTTGTTGTTTGCTCTAGTGATTCACTTATATCTTTTAGAGCACGGTGGTGGATTTGTTTTATAGAAACTATTGATCTCTCATGCTTCACTTAGATTGTTTTGAGAGTCTTAAATAGCATGGTAATTTGCTTAATAATCTTAATATGCTTGGTATTCAAGATCTATAAAACTTTCTTTTGAGTGCATTGAATACTAAGAAAAGTTTGATGCTTGATAATTGTTTTGAGATATGAAGATGGTGATATTAGAGTCATGCTAGTTGAGTAGTTGTGAATTTGATAAATACTTGTGTTAAAGTTTGTGATTCCCGTAGCATGCACGTATGGTGAACCGTTATGTGATGAAGTCGGAGCATGATTTATTTATTGGTTGTCTTCCTTATGAGTGGCGGTCGGGGACGAGCGATGGTCTTTTCCTACCAATCTATACCCCTAGGAGCATGCGCGTAATACTTTGCTTTGATAACTTGTAGATTTTTGCAATAAGTATATGAGTTCTTTATGACTAATGTTGAGTCCATGGATTATACGCACTTTTCTTCCTTCCACCATTGCTAGCCTCTCTTATACCGCGCACTTTTCGCCGGTATCATACATCCACCATATACCTTCCTCAAAACAGCCACCATACCTACCTATCATGACATTTTCATAGTCATTCCGAGATATATTGCCATGCAACTTTCCACCGTTCCGTTTATTATGACACACTCCATCATTGTCATATTGCTTTGCATAATCATGTAGTTGACATCGTATTTGTGGCAAAGCCACCGTTCATAATTCTTTCATACATGTCACTCATGAGTCATTGCACATCCCGGTACACCACCGGAGGCATTCATATAGAGTCATATTTTGTTCTAAGTATCGAGTTGTAATTGTTGAGTTGTAAGAAAAATAAAAGTGTGATGATCATCATTTTTAGAGCATTGTGCCAAGTGAGGAAAGGATGATGGAGACTATGATTCCCCCGCAAGTCGGGATGAGACTCCGGACGGAAAAAAAGAGGCCATGAAAAAAAAGGCCCAAATAAAAAAAATGAGAGAAAAAGAGAGAAGGGACAATGTTACTATCCTTTTACCGCACTTGTGCTTCAAAGTAGCACCATGATCTTCATGATAGAGAGTCTCTCATTTTTCACTTTCATATACTAGTGGGAATTTTTCATTATAGAACTTGGCTTGTATATTCCAATGATGGGCTTCCTCAAAATGCCCTAGGTCTTCGTGAGCAAGCGAGTTGGATGCACACCCACTTAGTTTCTTTTGTTGAGCTTTCATATACTTATAGCTCTAGTGCATTCGTTGCATGGCAATCCCTACTCACTCACATTGATATCTATTGATGGGCATCTCCATAGCCCGTTGATACGCCTAGTTGATGTGAGACTATCTTCCCCTCTTTTTTTCTTCTCCACAACCACCCTTCTATTCCACATATAGTGTTATATCCATGGCTCACGCTCATGTATTGGGTGAAGATCAAAAAAGTTTTGAAAATGTCAAAAGTATGAAACAATTGTTTGGCTTGTCATTGGGGTTGTGCATGATTTAAATACTTTGTGTGGTGATGACAGAACATAGCCAGACTATATGATTTTATAGGGATAACTTTCTTTGGCCATGTTATTTTGAGAAGACATAATTACGTAGTTAGTATGCTTGAAGTATTATTATTTTTATGTCAATATGAACTTTTGTCTTGAATCTTTTGGATCTGAATATTCATACCACAATTAAGAAGAATTACATTGAAATTATGCCAACTAGCATTCCACATCAAAAATTATCTTTTTTATCATTTACCTACTCGAGGACGAGCAGGAATTAAGCTTGGGGATGCTTGATACGTCTCCAATGAAGGAAATATGCCCTAGAGGCAATAATAAAGTTATTATTTATTTCCTTATTTCATGATAAATGTTTATTATTCATGCTAGAATTGTATTAACCGGAAACATAATACATGTGTGAATACATAGACAAACAGAGTGTCACTAGTATGCCTCTACTTGACTAGCTCGTTAATCAAAGATGGTTATGTTTCCTAACCATGAACAAAGAGTTGTTATTTGATTAACGAGGCCACATCATTAGTTGAATGATCTGATTGACATGACCCATTCCATTAGCTTAGCGCCCGATCGTTTAGTATGTTGCTATTGCTTTCTTCATGACTTATACATGTTCCTATGACTATGAGATTATGCAACTCCCGTTTACCGGAGGAACACTTTGTGTGCTACCAAACGTCACAACGTAACTGGGTGATTATAAAGGTACTCTACAGGTGTCTCCAAAGGTACTTGTTGGGTTGGCGTATTTCGAGATTAGGATTTGTCACTCCGAATGTCGGAGAGGTATCTCTGGGCCCTCTCGGTAATGCACATCACATAACCCTTGCAAGCATTGCAACTAATGAGTTAGTTGCGAGATGATGTATTACGGAACGAGTAAAGAGACTTGCCGGTAACGAGATTGAACTTGGTATTGAGATACCGACGATCGAATCTCGGGCAAGTAACATACCGATGACAAAGGGAACAATGTATGTTGTTATGCGGTCTGACCGATAAAGATCTTCGTAGAATATGTAGGAGCCAATATGGGCATCCAGGTTCCGCTATTGGTTATTGACCGGAGACATGTCTCGGTCATGTCTACATTGTTCTCGAACCGTAGGGTCCGCACGCTAAAAGTTACGATGACAGTTATATTATGAGTTTATGAGTTTTGATGTACCGAAGGAGTACGGAGTCCCGGATGAGATCGGGGACATGATGAGGAGTCTTGAAATGGTCGAGACGTAAAGATCGATATATTGGACGACTATATTCGGACATCGGAAAGGTTCTGAGTGATTCGGGTATTTTCGGGAGTACTGGGGAGTTACGGGAATACGGGGGAAGAAGTATATGGGCCTTACTGGGCTTTAGGGGAGAGGGAGAGGCAGGCCGCGCCCCCCCCCCATTGGCTAGTCCGAATTGGACTAGGGGGAGGGGCGGCGCCCCCTCCTTCCTTCTCTTCCCTCTTCCCCTTCCTTGTCTCCTACTCCTAATACATGGAAGGACTCCTAGTTGGACTAGGAAAGGGGGAATCCTACTCCCGATGGGAGTAGGACTCCCCTAGGGCGCGCCATAGAGAGGGCCGGCCCTCCCCTCCTCCACTCCTTTATATACGGGGGTAGGGGGCACCCCATAGACACACAAGTTGATCTTCGTGATCGTTCCTTAGCCGTGTGCGGTGCCCCCCTCCACAATATTACACCTCGGTCATATTGTAGCAGTGCTTAGGCGAAGCCCTGCGACAGTTGAACATCAAGATCCTCACCACGCCGTCGTGCTGACGGAACTCCTCCCCGAAGCTTTGCTGGATCGGAGCCCGGGGAGCGTCATCGAGTTGAACGTGTGCTAAGAACTCGGAGGTGCCGGAGTAACGGTGCTTGGATCGGTCGGATCGGGAAGACGTACGACTACTTCCTCTATGTTGCGTCAACGCTTCCGCTTCGGTCTACGAGGGTACGTAGACAACACTCTCCCCTCTCGTTGCTATGCATCACCATGATCTTGCGTGTGCGTAGGAATTTTTTTGAAATTACTACGTTCCCCAATAGTGGCATCCGAGCCTAGGTTTTTATGGTTTGATGTTATATGCATGAGTAGAACACAAGTGAGTTGTGGACGATATAAGTCATACTGCGTACCAGCATGTCATACTTTGGTTCGGCGGTATTGTTGGATGAAGCGGCCCGGACCAACATTACGCGTACGCTTACACGAGACTGGTTCTACCGACGTGCTTTGCACAGGTGGCTGGCGGGTGTCAGTTTCTCCAACTTTAGTTGAACCGAGTATGGCTACGCCTGGTCCTTGCGAAGGTTAAAACGGAGTCTATTTGACAAACTATCGTTGTGGTTTTAATGAGTAGGTGAGATTAGTTCTTGCTTAAGCCCGTAGCAGCCACGTAAAACTTGCAACAAGCAAAGTAGAGGACGTCTAACTTGTTTTTGTAGGGCATGTTGTGATGTGATATGGTCAAGACATGATGCTAAATTTTATTGTATGAGATGATCATGTTTTGTAACCGAGTTATCGGCAACTGGCAGGAGCCATATGGTTGTCGCTTTATTGTATGCAATGCAATCGCCCTGTAATGCTTTACTTTATCACTAAGCGGTAGCGATAGTCGTAGTAGCATAAGATTGGCGAGACGACAACGATGCTACGATGGAGATCAAGGTGTCGCGCCGGTGACGATGGTGATCATGACGGTGCTTCGGAGATGGAGATCACAAGCACAAGATGATGATGGCCATATCATATCACTTATATTGATTGCATGTGATGTTTATCTTTTTATGCATCTTATCTTGCTTTGATTGACGGTAGCATTATAAGATGATCTCTCACTAAATTATCAAGAAGTGTTCTCCCTGAGTATGCACCGTTGCCAAAGTTCGTCGTGCCCAGACACCACGTGATGATCGGGTGTGATAAGCTCTACGTCCATCTACAACTGGTGCAAGCCAGTTTTGCACACGCAAAATACTCGGGTTATACTTGACGAGCCTAGCATATGCAAATATGGCCTCGGAACACGGAGACCGAAAGGTCGAGCGTGAATCATATAGTAGATATGATCAACATAAAGATGTTCACCATTGAAAACTAATCCATTTCACGTGATGATCGGTTATGGTTTAGTTGATTTGGATCACGTGATCACTTAGATGATTAGAGGGATGTCTATCTAAGTGGGAGTTCTTAAGTAATATGATTAATTGAACTTTAATTTATCATGAACTTAGTCCTGGTAGTATTAGCATATCTATGTTGTAGATCAATAGCTCGCGTTGTTGCTTTCATATGTTTATTTTGATATGTTCCTATAGAAAATTGTGTTGAAAAATGTTAGTAGCAATGATGCGGATTGGATCCGTATTCTGAGGTTTATCCTCATTGCTGCACAGAAAAATTATGTCCTTGATGCACCGCTAGGTGACGGACCTATTGCAGGAGCAGATGCAGACGTTATGAACGTTTGGCTAGCTCAATGTGATGACTACTTAATAGTTTAAGTGCACCATGCTTAACGGCTTAGAATCGGGACTTCAAAAACGTTTTGAACGTCATGGACCATATGAGATGTTCCAGGAGTTGAAGTTAATATTTCAAGCAAATACCCGAGTTGAGAGATATGAAATCTCCAACAAGTTCTATAGCTAAAAGATGGAGGAGAATCGCTCAACTAGTGAGCATGTGCTCAGATTGTCTAGGTACTACAATCGCTTGAATCAAGTGGGAGTTATTCTTCCAGATAAAATAGTGATTAACAGAATTCTCTAGTCACCATCACCAAGTTAGTAGAACTTCGTGATGAACTATAATATGCAAGGGATAACGGAAACAATTCCCAAGCTCTTCGTGATGCTGAAATCGACGAAGGTAGAAATCAAGAAAAACATCAAGTGTTGATGGTTAACAAGACCACTAGTTTCAAGAAAAGGGCAAAGGGAAGAAGGGGAACTTCAAGAAGAATGGCAAGCAAGTTGCTGCTCAAGTGAAGAAGCCCAAGTCTGGACCTAAGCCTGAGACTGAGTGCGTTTACTGCAAAGGGACTGGTCACTGGAAGCGGAACTGCCCCAAGTATTTGGCGGATAAGAAGGATGGCAAAGTGAACAAAGGTATATTTGATATACAGATTATTGATGTGTATTTTACTAGTGTTCATAGCAACCCCTCGGTATTTGATACTGGTTCAGTTGCTAAGAGTAGTAACTCGAAACGGGAGTTCCAGAATGAACAAAGACTAGTTAAGAGTGAAGTGACGATGTGTGTTGGAAGTGATTCCAAGATTGATATGATCATCATCGCACACTCACTATACTTTCGGGATTAGTGTTGAACCTAAATAAGTGTTATTTGGTATTTGCGTTGAGCATAAATATGATTTGATCATGTTTATTGCAATACGGTTATTCATTTAAGTTAGAGAACAATTGTTGTTCTGCTTACGTGAATGGAACCTTCGATGGTCATACACCCAATGAAAATAGTTCGTTGGATCTCGATCATAGTGATACACATATTCATAATATTGAAGCCAAAAGATGCAAAGTTAATAATGATAGTGCAACTTATTTGTGGCACTGCCATTTAGGTCATATTGGTGTAAAGCGCATGAAGAAACTCCATGCTGATGGGATTTTGGAATCACTTGATTATGAATCACTTGATGCTTGCGTACCATGCCTTATGGGCAAGATGACTAAAACTCCGTTCTCCGGAACAATGGAGCGAGAAACTGACTTGTTGGAAATAATACATACTGATGTATGCGATCCGATGAGTGTTAAGGCTCGCGGCGGGTATCATTATTTTCTGACCTTCACAGATGATTTGAGCAGATATGAGTATATCTACTTAATGAAACACTAGTCTGAAACATTTGAAAAGTTCAAAGAATTTCAGAGTGAAGTAGAGAATCATCGTAACAAAAATAAAAGTTTCTACGATATGATCGCAGAGGTAAAATATTTGAGTTACGAGTTTGGCCTTCAATTAAAACAATGTGGAATAGTTTCACAAACTCATGCCACCTGGAACACCACAGCATAATGGTGTGTCTAAATGTCATAACCATACTTTATTGGATATAGTGCAATCTATGATGTTTCTTACCGATTTACCACTATCGTTTTGGGGTTATGCATTAGAGACAGCTGCATTCACGTTAAATAGGGCACCATCTAAATCCGTTGAGACGACACTATATGAACTGTGGTTTAGCAAGAAACCAAAGTTTTCGTTTCTTAAAGTTTGGGGTTGTGATGCTTATGTGAAAAGTTTCATCCTGATAAGCTCAAACCCAAATCGGAGAAATATGTCTTCATAGGATACCCAAAGGAGACAGTTGGGTACACCTTCTATCACAGATCCGAAGGCAACACATTCGTTGCTGAGAATGGATACTTTCCAGAGGAGTTTCTCTCGAAAGAAGTGAGTGGGAGGAAAGTAGAACTTGATGTGGTAACTGTACCTGCTCCCTTATTGGAAAGTAGTTCATCAAAGAAATTTGTTCCAGTGACTACTACACCAATTAGTAAGGAAATTAATGATGATGATCATGTAACGTCAGATCAAGTTACTACCGAATCTCGTAGGTAAACCAGAGTGAGATCCGCACCAGAGTGGTACGGTAATCCTGTTCTGGAAGTCATGTTACTAGAACATGACGAACTTGCGAACTATGAGGAAGCGATGATGGGCCCAGATTCCGCGAAATGGTTTGAGGCCATGAAATCTGAGATATGATCCATGTATGAGAACAAAGTATGGACTTTGATGGATTTGCCCGATGATCGGCAAGCCATAGAAAATAAATGGATCATCAAGAGGAAGACGGACGCTGATAGTAGTATTACTATCTACAAAGCTAGAATTGTCGCAAAAGGTTTTCGACAAGTTCAAGGTGTTGACTACGATGAGAGTTTCTCACTCGTATCTATACTTAAGTCTGTCCGAATCATGTTAGCAATTACCGCATTTTATGAAATCCGGCAAATGGATAAACAAAACTGCATTCCTTAATGGATTTATTAAAGAAGAGTTGTATACGATGCAACTAGAAGGTTTTGTCGATCCTAAAGGTGTTAACAGAATATGCAAGCTCCAGCGATCCATCTATGGACTGGTGCAAACATCTCGGAGTTGGAATACACGCTTTGATAAATTGATCAAAGCATATAGTTTTATACAGACTTACGGTGAAGCCTGTATTTACAAGAAAGTGAGTGGGAGCACTACAGCATTTCTGATAAGTATATGTAAATGACATATTGTTGATCGGAAATAATGTAGAATTATTCTGCAAAGCATAAAGGAGTATTTGAAAGGAGTTTTTCAAAGAAGGACCTCAGTGAAGCTGCTTACATATTAAGCATCAAGATCTATAGAGATAGATCAAGACGCTTGATAAATTTTCAATGAATACATACCTTGACAAGATTTTGAAGTAGTTCAATATAGAACAGTCAAAGAAAGAAGTTCTTGCCTGTGTTACAAGGTGTGAAATTGAGTAAGACTCAAAACCCGACCACGGCAGAAGATAGAAAGAGAATGGAAGTCATTCCCTATGCCTTGGCCATAGGTTCTATAAAGTATGCCATGCTGTGTACCAGATCTATTGTATATCCTACACTGTGTTTAGCAAGGAGTACAATAGTAATCTAGATGTAGATCACTGAACAGCGGTCAAAATTATCCTTAGTGAAATAAGGATATGTCTCTCGATTATGGACGTGACAAAAAGGTTCGTCGTAAAAGGTTACGTCGATACAAGTTTTGACACTAATCTAGATGACTCTAAGTCTCAATCTAGATACATATTAAAGGTGGGAGAAATTAGCTAAATTAGCTCCGTGCAGAGCATTGTAGACATAGAAAGTTGCAAAATACATACGGATCTGAATTTTGGCAGACCCGTTGACTAAGCTTCTCTCACAAGCAAAACATGATCACACCTTAGTACTCTTTGGGTGTTAATCACATAGCAATGTGAACTAGATTACTGACTCTAGTAAACCCTTTGGATGTTGATCACATATTGATGTGAACTATGGGTGTTAATCACATGATGATGTGAACTATTGCTGGTAAATCACATGGCGATGTGAACTAGATTATTGACTCTAGTGCAAGTGGGAGACTGAAGGAAATATGCCCTAGAGGCAATAATAAAGTTATTATTTATTTCCTTATTTCATGATAAATGTTTATTATTCATGCTAGAATTGTATTAACCGAAAACATAATACATGTGTGAATACATAGACAAACAGAGTGTCACTAGTATGCCTCTACTTGACTAGCTCGTTAATCAAAGATGGTTATGTTTCCTAACCATGAACAAAGAGTTGTTATTTGATTAACGAGGTCACATCATTAGTTGAATGATCTAATTGACATGACCCATTCCATTAGCTTAGCACCCGATCGTTTAGTATGTTGCTATTGCTTTCTTCATGACTTATACATGTTCCTATGACTATGAGATTATGCAACTCCCGTTTACCGGAGGAACACTTTGTGTGCTACCAAACGTCACAACGTAACTGGGTGATTATAAAGGTACTCTACAGGTGTCTCCAAAGGTACTTGTTGGGTTGGCGTATTTTGAGATTAGGATTTGTCACTCCGAATGTCGGAGAGGTATCTTTGGGCCCTCTCGGTAATGCACATCACATAACCCTTGCAAGCATTGCAACTAATGAGTTAGTTGCGAGATGATGTATTACGGAACGAGTAAAGAGACTTGCCGGTAACGAGATTGAACTTGGTATTGAGATACCGACGATCGAATCTCGGGCAAGTAACATACCGATGACAAAGGGAACAATGTATGTTGTTATGCGGTCTGACCGATAAAGATCTTCGTAGAATATGTAGGAGCCAATATGGGCATCCAGGTTCCGCTATTGGTTATTGACCGGAGACATGTCTCGGTCATGTCTACATTGTTCTCGAACCGTAGGGTCCGCACGCTAAAAGTTACGATGACAGTTATATTATGAGTTTATGAGTTTTGATGTACCGAAGGAGTACGGAGTCCCAGATGAGATCGGGGACATGATGAGGAGTCTCGAAATGGTCGAGACGTAAAGATCGATATATTGGACGACTATATTCGGACATCGGAAAGGTTCTGAGTGATTCGGGTATTTTCGGGAGTACTGGGGAGTTACGGGAATACGGGGGAAGAAGTATATGGGCCTTATTGGGCTTTAGGGGAGAGGGAGAGGCAGGCCGCGCCCCCCCCCCCCCCATTGGCTAGTCCGAATTGGACTAGGGGGAGGGGCGGCGCCCCCTCCTTCCTTCTCTTCCCTCTTCCCCTTCCTTGTCTCCTACTCCTAATACATGGAAGGACTCCTAGTTGGACTAGGAAAGGGGGAATCCTACTCCCGATGGGAGTAGGACTCCCCTAGGGCGCGCCATAGAGAGGGCCGGCCCTCCCCTCCTCCACTCCTTTATATACGGGGGTAGGGGCACCCCATAGATACACAAGTTGATCTTCGTGATCGTTCCTTAGCCGTGTGCGGTGCCCCCTCCACAATATTACACCTCGGTCATATTGTAGCAGTGCTTAGGCGAAGCCCTGCGACGGTTGAACATCAAGATCCTCACCACGCCGTCGTGCTGACGGAACTCCTCCCCGAAGCTTTGCTGGATCGGAGTCCGGGGAGCGTCATCGAGTTGAACGTGTGCTAAGAACTCGGAGGTGCCGGAGTAACGGTGCTTGGATCGGTCGGATCGGGAAGACGTACGACTACTTCCTCTACGTTGCGTCAACGCTTCCGCTTCGGTCTACGAGGGTACTTAGACAACACTCTCCCCTCTCGTTGCTATGCATCACCATGATCTTGCGTGTGCGTAGGAAATTTTTTGAAATTACTACGTTCCCCAACATCCAACATATCTATAATTTTTGATTGCTCCATGCTATATTATCTACTGTTTTGGACAATATTGGGCTTTATCATCCACTTTTATATTATTTTTGGGACTAACCTATTAACCGGAGGCCTAGCCCAGAATTGTTGTTTTTTGCCTATTTCAGTGTTTTGAAGAAAAGGAATATCAGACAGAGTCGAAACGGAATGAAATCAACTAGAGAAGTTATTTTTGTAAGGAAAGCTACCAGAAAAGCTTGGAGTGCATGTCAGGAAAGGAACGAGGGAGCCACGAGGGTGGGGGCGCGCCCACCCCCCTAGGGCGCGCCCCCTGCCTCGTGGGCCCCACGTGGCTCCTCTAACGTACTTCTTCCGCCTATATAACTCCATATACCCTAAAATTTCCAGAGACGAGAATAGATCGGGAGTTCCGCCGTCGCAAGCCTCTGTAGCCACCAAAAACCAATCGGGGCCCTGTTCCGGCACCCTACCGGAGGGGGGAACCCTCACCGATGGCCATCTTCATCATCCCGGCGATCTCCATGACAAGGAGGGAGTAGTTCACCCTCGGGGCTGAGGGTATGTACCAGTAGCTATGTGTTTGATCTCTCTCTCTCTCTCTCTCATGTTCTTGAGGTGATACGATCTTGATGTATCGCGAGCTTTGTTATTATAGTTGGATCTTATGTTGCTTCTCCCCCTCTACTCTCTTGTAATGGATTGAGTTTCCCCTTTGAAGTTATCTTATCGGATTGAGTCTTTAATGACTTGAGAACACTTGATGTATGTCTTGTTGTGCGTATCTGTGGTGACAATGGGATATCACGTGATTCACTTGATGTATGTTTTGGTGATCAACTTGCGGGTTCCGCCCATGAACCTATGCATAGGGGTTGGCACATGTTTTCGTCTTGATTCTCCGGTAGAAACTTTGGGGCACTCTTTGAGTACTTTGTGTTGGATTGAATAGATGAATTTGAGATTGTGTGATGCATATCGTATAATAATACCCACGGATACTTGAGGTGACATTGGAGTATCTAGGTGACATTAGGGTTTTGGTTGATTTGTGTCTTAAGGTGTTATTCTAGTACGAACTCTAGGGCTGTTTGTGACACTTATAGGAATAGCCCAACGGATTGATTGGTAAGAATAACTTTGAGGTGGTTTCGTACCCTACCATAAACTCTTCGTTTGTTCTCCGCTATTAGTGACTTTGGAGTGACTCTTTGTTGCATGTTGAGGGATAGTTATATGATCCAATTATGTTATTATTGTTGAGAGAACTTGCACTAGTGAAAGTATGAACCCTAGGCCTTGTTTCAACGCATTGCAATACCGTTTACGCTCACTTTTATCGCTTGCTACCTTGCTGTTTTTATATTTTCAGATTACAAATACCCATATCTACCATCCATATTGCACTTGTATCACCATCTCTTCACCGAACTAGTGCACCTATACAATTTAACATTGTATTGGGTGTGTTGGGGACACAAGAGACTCTTTGCTATTTGGTTGCAGGGTTGTTTGAGAGAGACCATCTTCATCCTACGCCTCCCACGGATTGATAAACCTTAGGTCATCCACTTGAGGGAAATTTGCTACTGTCCTACAAACCTCTGCACTTGGAGGCCCAACAACGTCTACAAGAAGAAGGTTGTGTAGTAGACATCAGAGGGCGGTGTGGATGGCCCGCGCCTTGACCTGCTTCATCCGACGCTCCTCCAGCCGGAGCTAAGCCACGGACTTGGCGAAGGAGGGCTCGGGGATGAGCGTGAGGTTCACCGCGGCGTTGCCGAAATCCTCATTGAGACCAGCGATGAGCGTGTTGAGGAGGAGATCGTCATTGATCTTCGCGACGATATCGCGGAGCTCGTCAGCGAGAGTCTTGAGACGGCGACAGTAGTTGTCGACAGAGGAGTTGTCCTGGTGGCATCCAAAGAACTCTTGCTGCAAAAAATGCGATGTTGGAGACGACTGTCAGCGAAGAGTCTGTTCAGCTTGGTCCAAACGGCGAGGGAGTCATCACCGTCCTGCGCGATCGTGGAAAACAGGTCCGTCGAGATGATGAGGAAGAACCATTGGATGAGTGTGGCGTCGATGGTGGATCATTCATGGTGCGCGGGCACGAGGCTGGAGTCGACGGAGTCGTCCGCGTGGTCGAGGAGGTTGTACTCCCGGAACACGAGGGAGAAGTACATCTTCCACGCGTAGTAGGAAGAGTCTGTCTGAGCAAGGCGGACCGGAACCCGCTCGTAGATGTTGAGGTTGCGGATGTCGGCGGCATTGGGAGGGGGGGTTGGCGTTGGCGAAAGGGTTGGAGCCGGAGGAAGTGATGGAAGACATGGCGGCGGGAGGAGGGTGCGGCTAGGGTTAGGGTTAGGGGGTGGCGACTGCATGGTAAGGGTGCGGCAGCGGCTAGGGGATGCGGTGGCGAGATTGGGTGGTGGCGGCGTCGCTAGGGGCTAGTGGCGGCGGCTGCAGGGGGGTTGCGGCAGCGGCTGACTAGGCGGCGGCGAAGGAAGAGTGCAACGGCGGTGGAGGGAGCACGGCGGCGGCGCGATGAAAGTGGCGCCGCGGCGGCGGAGGGAGCGGAAGCTAGGGTTGAAACCCGGAAACTGATACCATGTATGATCATGGAATTGCACGGTGTATTGATCAGATGCAATCGCACGTATATATGATGTACAACGGTGGACCACGACTTCAACTATATAAAAAACTAGGATGTGAGCCCAATATACAATATGCACATAACACATATATTCAGCACACTAGATTTGAACTTTTCAGTTTTAAACATTGATGCAATCCCTGGCTATCTTACTGCTATTTTGCAATCAGACATGCCTTCGCCTATTATTGAATAAATGCCAGAGGGCGGAGAGCTAAAAAAAGGGACACAAGGCGGCTAAATTTCGTGTTTTGACCCTTTTCTGATATCTATTCAAGATCTGACCCTAGTCTGATAAAATTTCGAGATCTGACCATTTTGCTACCGCCAAGGTCCCTGGCGGTAGGGTTGCATGCCCTACCGCAAATTTCTTCTAAGTGTTGAACACGGTGTGTGCTCGTGCCTACCGCCAAGCACCTTGACGGTAGGGTTGTACAGGCTACCGCCAGTGTGTTTGGCGGTAGGCATGTTTGCTACCGCCATAGACCTTGGCGGTAGCAAAAGGGTCAGATCTCGAAAAAATTTCAAACTAGGGTCAGATCTTGAATAGGTTTCAGAAAAGGGTCAAAACACAAAATTTTGCCACACAAGTCACCATGCAAGTTGGTTGGATCATCTGAAAAAAAGAGAAACTCTTGTGTGTTCCGGCACAAGTCAACACAGGCACCCATCATCTTCAGCACCATCGAAAGGGGAGCTAGACTATTATTGTGGGTGAAAAAAATACTTCCTCCGTCCTATAATATAAGATGTTTTTACAAGTTAACTAACTTAAAAAATGTCTTATATTATAGGATGGTTAACTTGCAAAACCATCTTATATTATGGCATCTTATATTATATTATGAGACGGATAGAGTAGAAAACATGATGCCACCAGTAATGGCCCTTTTGTAACCTTGGTGGTGTATAACAAACTCTATTCACCTTAATTAATTAATGGATGAGAGTGATGTCTAACAAAGTCTATTCTTCTCAATTAATTAATGGATGAGGCAAAGCTTATGTCTCCGTTTTTAAAAAATCGTTCCAGTTCAGATGCGAGAAGCAGGTATTGTATAATACAGCAGCAGCTTTGCATATCAGAAACTACAAAAAGGCAGCACCAGCAGGTTGCCAACGGACATCAGACATGTATGCATCGCAAAATTCAGCTTCACTTCACCGGAGAGAGCTCAGGAAAACAACATTTTTTCTTACAAAGCTGGGCTGGCAAAGATTGAAAAAAAAACAAATGTATGGTTCCGATTTATGCTTGCATTAATCCTAAGGATCTTCCCGCCGAGTGTCTATTCAGGCCTACGCAGGCACTAGACAGATTCATAGTAGTTGTCCAGTAACTTCCTGATGTTCTTGAATATAGGCACGAGGGCGAGGAGCGCGATCTGCAGGTGCTCGGAGCTGTTCAGGCGGATGCCGACTTGCCCGGTCCCCTTGTTGCTCACATTCAGACTGGCAATCAGGTTGCTAGACCTTCCAGCAGGGATCTGAGACTGGGCATTGCAACCGACGGCGAGATCCCCGTGCCAGTCCACGACGGAGATAGCGAGGGTAGAAAGCATGCGCCCTATCGGGTAGTCCTTGTCCCTCAATGTCGCTTCCAGACGTCCGCCGTACGCAGCGTCTCCTTTCCCGCTCATAGTCCCACCACTTACTAGAAGCCTCAGCTGCTTGTTCACTATCAGTCTGTCTTCAATCTTCACACCCGCTGATAAGGTATCTCCAAGGAGCGTTGCAGATATCCCAGCAGCCGTGTTATTGCGCTTGAAGTTCTTGAATCTCGACTCGCCACGAATTGTGTACGCCATGTCCTTGCCAACAGACTGCAAATCAAGCCCCACTGAAGAAGTTTTACCCTCGCCGTGCTTAACAGAACTTGCAACCTCCATTTGTAGGGAGCTATCCTTCTTGTCTTTTGTTAGCTGGCCAGACACAGACAGAGGCACTTTACCTTTGACAGCGAATAATCTCTCAACGTTTAGACCTTCATAACCCACATCATGATCCCATCCCTGGGTCTCCAGCACAGGTCTCACAAGCCATTCACTTGGCGTATCGAGAAAACGGTAGCGATGGCTAGGATAGTCAGAATCAAAAGTCGAGGGCAATACCATGTCAGGCATAGGCACAGCAACGTTGGTCGGAGTACTGCCATCGTCATCAACATTGTTGTTACCGAAATCATCTTCTCTGGCCCTGGCCTCTGCTGCCATCTTCTTCATCATTTTACGACGCACATGTTCCTCTTTCAGCTGTTTTTTGTAGAACAGCTTCTCTCTGTAGTCTAGTTCCTCAAGGTATGCCTTCCTCTGCGCATGGTTGAGTTTTGAAAGTTGAGCCTTAGTAAGGCGCTTAAAAGGAGGCAGGTCATCATAGTCTGAACCATCATCTGAACCATAATCATCTGCCAAATCATCTTCAAGATCATCATCGTCACCAAACTGCTCCTCGGGCAACTTCAGCGGAGCTCGAGACTGAAGAAGTGAAGAGAGGAGGAAAGGAAGTGGAGCAACCCTCGTGCTAGAAGTTTTACCAGCGGGGCTATCCTGCAACTTGAGAAACGAATTAGCCTCTGCTAAAACCTTGGACGCAAAGCAGAGCAATAGCAACTGTGGCTTCCAGACTTGTCCATTTGGCAACACTCTCTGGCCTGACCTATTTGTCCTGCAAGCCGAGTGGTTTTCCACCAGGGCGACTGGATTCATAAGACGAACATCAGCAGCCGCCTGCCTTATAGCTTGCTGGACTACATGGGACCTCTGGGTGACAAACATCTCATAACTCAGAGGAATTCCATTTGGTCCATCTGGTGGTGCAGATGCAGCATGAGTTAACACTACTATAGCATTGAACCAGACCGAGGCTCCAAAAACTTTGCTAATGGTCTGCAACAGAGGTACATCACCATAGTCCCTGCTCTGCAGATCCAGTCGGTCAAAATAAAGAACAATATCAGGAGGGTTTTTGCTCACAAGTTTCTTCACAGAATTGAGAACTTTCTGGTTGTAGTGCTGGTCTGAAGATGAGGATGAAAGGCCAGGTGTATCGATCACTTTTACTTTGATTCCCTCAACCATACCAACTACTTCTTGAACTTTTCTGGTGCTGGCTTCAAAAGCATCAGTCTCTAGCTCGACATCATCGAAAATTGAATTTATAGTAGCACTCTTGCCAACCCCAGTTTTACCAAGAACCAATATGGTGCATGACAAATCAAGGGGCTCATTTCCAGCAGCTTCAAGCCGTTCTGCCATCGCTTGTGCTCGGTCAAAGTTAAAAACACCACGACCGTTTCTTCTAATCTGTTCTGCCAGGCCGAGCCGGTAAAGAACCTGTGAGACCACCATATTGTGAGGCGTTTGCCCAAACCTGTTAGCAAGACGCAGAAACTTAACCCGGATCATCTGGAGCTTCTCCCGGATTTCATCATTCTCATCTCCATCATCCCCAGCAGATTCAGTATCCTGCCGAGCGTCCCTGTCCACAGCGACTGGTCCATTAGCACGGACCTGCTGAACAGGTCGGGCCGGAGGCAACAAGGAAGACGATGATCCAAGGCCAGCAGGACGAGACAGCAAAGAGGGGCCATTAGCCTGACCTGCTGCAGCACTAGAGGATCGTGCAGGAGCAAAGCTAGCCTTATTCTCATCATCAGAGGAGTTTAAATCATCCAATTCCTCGACCACCACATCAGGCTCGCCTCCAGATTGTGTAGGGACCACAAGTTTTCTATCACGGGCAGCAGTATCTCCCTTGCTATATTCTGGCTGCTCTTTGCTCTGATCAACCAACATAGCTTCTTGAACCTGTTCAGGTTCACTAGAGTTCATGGGGAGCTCAGGATTGCTATCACAGGCAGGAACATCTTCCCTGCCCTTATCAGGTTCCTCATCAAGATGTTCAGCCAAAACAGCATCTGTCACACACTGCCTGATAGCTTCCAACATTGCTTCCTCCTCTAAGCGCTCCCGATGCTCATCGTGCACATCATCCTCGACACCAATCTCGGCAGGCCTGTAATCCTCAATTGCCTCGCACTCAGCAGGGACAGATTCTCCGGTCACCGAAGCCTGCGCATTGTGAAAAAACTCCTCGCTCTGATCTGAACCAGCCAGCTCCTGCTGCTCTACCTCCACAAACAGATCAGCATCCTCATCGGACTCCACCGCCATCGGCGGCCCGTTCCTCTGCGCTACTCCGTTCCGAGCAGCCTGTTGATCATAGCCTGCCGATGGATCCATGGTTGCCTCAGCCCAGGCCACGTCAGACACCACCTCCTCGACAGCCACGTCCCTTTGTCTGACCTCCACAACCTCACCGCCGCCACCCTCCTGCGCCTGCACAACCCCCTCGGCCGCGTCCCCTTCTCTGGCATCCAAGATCTCGCCGCTACCACCCACCTCCGCGGCGGCCGCATCGGGCGCCGGTTCGGCACCGACCTGCGCGCCCCCCGCCTCCTCCTCGGCGACTCCGCCCGGGCTTTCCCGATCCTCCGTCTCCAGCAGGCGCTTCTCGCCAATGGCGCTGTCGTCCATCGCGAGCACCAGCGGCGCTCGGAGCGCAACCCTAGCCTGCCACCAACAGAGACGGGACGGATCAAACAACAGCGACGGGAGGAGGAAAAAAAAACGAGCGAACGAAGATGGACGGGAATAAACTTGGAAAAGGCGGCACCTTTGTGGTTGGGTTAGGCAGGTTTGGCGCGTCCGCGGATGGCGTCCGGTCCACCAACCTCGTCGACGGCGGTAAAGGACGGCGGTAAAGGACGGCGGCGTGGGAGATCGGAATTTGGGACGAGTTTGGGTGTTGCCCCGCGCGGCACGGCGAGAGGAAGAGAGAAGGTGGTCAGGTCCCTCTAGGCTTGCGCCGCTTTGGGGGCCAAACTGAGAACCCTGATGACAAGATCGAACTTTTATTACTCTTATTATTTATCTATTTATTTATTTTTGCGAAATATTCTTTCTTTTACATCATATGCGAAATACTCTTATGTTATTTTCAAGACGCTCGAACTTTGGTTTCGCGACAAGAAATATTACTATTTCCGTTGCCTCAAATTTTGCCTATTTTTATCCAATTTTTTTAAAAGATAGACGATATAACCCTTGACTTTCAGAAGATTGATTTGGTACCAGGCCCAACTCAAATAAGCTTGATCGACACGAAACTTTCCGCTCCTAACCCCATCGAGTGGTGATCTTAGAGGGTTTGTATTACCTTTCCTTCGTCGTCAGTAGATCGCCGGTCCGTCCTTCGTCGGTCTTGCGGTGTGGGAGTGCAAGGAGGCCCTGATTTACTAGGTGGATATGTAGTTTTCCTGTTTTGAAATTTTTAGATAGGCCTTCGATATGCATCGTTTTATACCTTCCGGCGGTGATGTCAGCAGCGTACAATAAAGTCTTCACCGGTGACGCATCATAGATGTTTGTGGTGGCGTTTACCCAACCAATTATTCATCATCCAACATTCACGTCTAGATTGTGTTTTCTATGGAGGCATCAATATTTTCCGGAAGTAAATTCATGTAGTTTGTCCTGAATGGTGAGGCTTGGTTTTGCAGGTTTTATTATTGTAGCGGCTACTCATAGTTGGATCCTTGGCTCGTCTGGTCTAACTAACTTCCGTCCTTCGAATCCTATAGGCGGCTTCGCTATCGCTCCCGACTCAGTATAGAAACCGGTAAAAAGTGCTCACTCTCAACTCCAAGAGGTGCGGGTATGAGCGTTGCAAGATTTGATAAGGTTGGGCTCTGAGATCCACGACTCTTCTAGTTGTGACAACTTCTTCTCATGGGCAATGATCCAGCAAAGTTGTGCCCTTGATGATCCCTGACTGCGATCAACAATGTTAGATTGGCTTTGGTGTAGGAGCAGCTTGTGGCGACGCACCATCAACACGTTCGAGAGTAAGAAATAGTTGCCTGGTGTAATTTCATTGTTTCCGAGAGTCATATGTACTGCTGATTTGGTTAATAGATCCGAATGTTTTTAAAAATGGTTGATAGCGTAATAGCAGTTCTGTAGATTAAGCAACCATGTTGACACAACGAAAATAAAAAGAACTGGAGTAAAACAATAAAATTTGGAATGATTTTACCTAAAATAACTAAAATCGCAAAACAAACAGTAAGAATATAAAACTATACTTGAAAAATTATAATGTTCGCGCACGTCGAATGGACTTGATGGGTGTTGAAGCGGAGGATGTCAATCCAATACATGTTGGCCTCGACACTTCACGTGTTCCTGTTGCTTGGGGACAAGTTGGAGGACATTCAGCGGGATAACGATGTAGAGGACTGCCTAGTGTGGGCATGGGAGAAGGATGAGGACTTCTCGGGTAACTAGGCATATCGAGCGCTCCTTGGGGGACGTCAACAATGGCCAAGCGCATGAACCATCTGGGGATCGAAGACATCTATGCATGTAAGGCGTTTCAGTGGTCGGCATCCATGATAGGTGTTGGACCGCAGATTGGTTGGGATGACAAGGGTTGCCTTCTTAGGCAACATGACTGCTTTGCGCTCACGAGGGGAAACGGTACAACATATTCTTCTCGGATGTGTGATCACGAGAGAGGTTCGAACGACAATCTTAACGCACTAGGATAAGCCTGGGTGGGTTCCTGTGACACACAGTGACCTTGTAGAGTGCTGGGCTAGCAAGAAGGATGTGGGTGTGCTCACTAGGGACATAAAAGCT
Organism: Aegilops umbellulata; assembly: GCA_032464435.1. Taxonomy (NCBI): domain Eukaryota; kingdom Viridiplantae; phylum Streptophyta; class Magnoliopsida; order Poales; family Poaceae; genus Aegilops; species Aegilops umbellulata. The sequence continues at coordinate 345,163,749 of CP136054.1, read as the reverse complement.
TCGATCTTGCTCATTTTATGGAGCTTGTGGACACCGTCCCCTATGTGATTGACGTATTGCAAAAGATTAAGGGATAGGGGCTGAACTGGAGAGTGGCGCGGCTTACCTGGTCGCTCAGGTTTGTGGATGGATGGTCATGTAACGAGTAGTTGGCTAGTTCTTTGTCTGCCTTCGTGTTGAGACTGCCACGACAACGGTGTACCTGGTATCTTGGCCCTTTCTTATATGCTACTGGGGCATCCATCTTAGACTGATCTTTGAAAAAAATCCGGTGTGTTCAAAACAAAACAAAGAATCTTAAAATTAAGAAGAATTGTTTTCTAAAGGCCCTATAGGAAAACTAGGAAAGTGAACACATATGACTTAGGAACACCATGAAAATTAACCATATTTGTTGATTCTTTTACATGAGTTCTCCTAATTCTTTTTCTTATTTTTTATATAATTTTAGAATTCTCCTCGTTTTTTCCAAAAATCGAGTGCCTGGATGTTTAGGTTTCTTGAGTTGAAACCAGCCCACGTAGGTTCAAGTGGGTGCTCACATTTTACCGGATTTATTTCATGTATTTTGGTGATGTGCGTTCAGTAAGAGACGACGTTCCCGTATGTGAGCGTCTGCGTTTGTACTGTATTTCTAAAATAAATAACTTATTTATTGTTTTGAAAACATTCCTTTTTATTTTCCTACTCTTATTTATACTCCCACCGTCACAAAATAAGTGAATTAACTTTGTACTAACTTTAAATAAGGAGTCGATTACACCACTGGTGCCACAACTTGACATAAAAAGTCAGTTTAGTGCTAAAACTTGCGGCATACATTAAACTAATGCCGCAACTTGGCTTTTGCGTACATATACGGTGCAAATCATGTTTCTATACGAAAACAGTGTTGATTAGGCGCACCAATGTAGCCCACTGGACGAAGTGCGCCTGCTATTTTGCGATAAAAAAACGCGCGCCTTTTTTTCTCATGAAAAAGCCCCTGATAGGGGTCCATATTTTTCTCAGAGATGGAGGCTAGTATTGTCCAAACATTTTTTTTAGAATGAAGGCTCGGGAGAGAGCCCGGCTTTGAATTAACAAAGCCATCAACCGGCCAGGAGTTACATCGGACAACACCTTACAAGAGGATAAAAAGAAAAATACGGCATATACATGGTGCTACTAAACAACTTACAAACTTCAACAACACCAAGCACTACAACATAATGGACAACAAAGCTTCGCTTGATGTCGATGATGTCCCCAGCCGCAGAATGAGCACCATAGGTGGAGCGGAAGCACTAACAAGATGAGACCCATCATAGGCAAGGAGCATGCCCTCACCTGCACCAGGAGTGGTGAGCTGCAACAACCTACCCGAAACCATCTCCGAAGAGGACCCCTGCCCCTCGTCCTGGCTCGAAGGACGACGTACCGTCGGAAGATGGGGAAGCTCACCCTAGAGCCAGATTAGATGACAGCCACGAACAACCATGAGAGATACTCAGCCCTGCCCCAGCTGAGTCGAGCTCGCCTTGAAAGATCCTCGCCCACACGCATAGAGCCATACATGAAGGGATGAAGCTGTCAAGATCGAAGGTGCTGAGGAAGGAAGCGCAGAACGATAACTGACACATCAAGTGCAATGAGGTCAAGGACAAGCCCGCAAAGAGCGGCACCACGATCACCCTGTCGTTAATGTGCAGCTGAAGATGAGGGATGGAACCCTATCCACTCCCAGCCCTGAACAAAGGGCGCCGACCCGTCGGCAAGCAGACTAGCATGACGAGAACATGGGACAACCAAAGAAGCTGCGGGATTGCCAATCACCTGCCGAAGAGCAGCACCGATGTGACAAATCGGACCACACGATCGTCGATCCCCCAATCCCCAAATCAGAACGCCCTCGCATCTCTCGAACCACCAGAGGGGCACCTCCAGGAAGGTGACGGCGAAGAGCGCTACTGCCGCCCCATCAAAAAGATGAGGTTCTCACCCGGGGCAAGAGGGGGGAGAGGGGAACAGAACCTTGACGGAGCCTCCAGGGAGGGGCACGACACTAGTTGATGTCGTCACCGTCGTGGCCGAGCCACACCGGCCAATGATTTCTCCCGGACTGCCGCCACTCCCACACCCCAAACACACCAGATCCGGCGACCAGGGACCGCCAAGGACCAGCAACGCCGGGGTGCAAGGTGCTATGAGAGGGGGAGGGAAAGACCTGCAGATCTAGCGCCGACCGCCGGGGAGAAGACCGCACGCGAAGACCAGCCACCAAACGATCGCCGCCACCACGCCGACCGCGCAGCCGAGGGGGCGGAGCAGCACCCGCGACCACTGCTCGCCGGAGAGCCAGCCGTCGCCTCTCCTTCCGAGGCCGCCGCCTCGGCGTCCGTGGCTCTCCGCACGGAGACGGAGCAGCGGATCCTCGCCGCCACCGTCCTTGTAGGCCGCACTGGCTTGCCCAGTGACCTACTCTGGTGGCGGCGAGGGGGGAGCTAGCAGGGTGCGGCGGCGCGCGCTAGGGTTTTGTCACCGCCCGAGTCGCCCCGAGCGGAGCGACGCGGGGGCTGGGGGGGTTAGGTCTCGCAAACATTGTCACTCTTGGATTCAATCGCATGACCTGACGTATGTAGTTCCGCCGGCCAAACGAATACACCAAACATAATTTACGGACTCATATAACTATTTAGACTTAAGTCGGCTGGAGTCCCAACGACCATTTTACACTGTTATTTAATTTTTTAAAAATATAAGTAAAGTGTAACTGTGTGTTAAAATAAAATAAAATTGAAAATAACAATGAAATTTTTTATACACTACATATTTTTTATTTAAATCATGAACATTCTAAACTTATATTAGCATTTATTGAAATACAATATATATTTTATAAATTTCTAAAAAAAGTAACGCTGCTGGGTGGTGTGGTGGCCACTCGGACATGATGACTACATGTCACTGCTTCTAATCTCAGCCAACTATTTTTACATTATATGAATATATGTTTTATAAAGCATGAACACTTATAAATACTACATGAATATTTTGTTAAAACTGTGAATATTTGAAAACTTATTTAAGAATTTATTAAATATATAGTAAAATAAGAACCTTTCTTAATGCAGGAACACTTTTATACACTACATGAATATATTTTTTAAACTTTGAATATTTGTAAAGTTATTAAGCATTTCTTAAAATATATAAAAAAATAAACACGTACTTAAAGCATGAATATATTTGTAAATTACATTAGTATTTTGTTAAAACTGTGAATAATTTTAAACTTATATAAGAATATATTGAATATAAGTTGTTATTCAATATGCAAATTATTACATGAACAATTTTGTAATTCATGATTTATTATACGGATAAATGCTAACTCCTACGTGATTATTTTATAATATAATTTACTATATATATATATATATTATTTATAACACCCTATTATAATTTACATATATTCTATAATTTTCTGAAAATAAAACAGAACAAAATGGGATGTAGAGACTGCAGCCCGCTTAATAGTCAAAGAATATATAGCAGCAGCATCCCATTATTACATAAAATGCTTGAGGGTCATGTGGTTAGCCTTGCGCTGCTCCTTTTTCCATTTATTTGTTGGAAGGTGAAAAGTGGACCCTTGCGGCCCTGGCATAGTATTTTTCGTGACAAAAAAAATTGAGATTTTTTCCTTTCAAAATAGTAGGCCACACGTCCACTTTGTCGTCCAGTCGCTAACAGCGGGCCCCATGCCATGTTGGCGTGCCTAATCAACACTATGTTCGTATAGAAACATGATTTGCACCGTATATGCACGTGAAAGCCAAGTTGTGGCACCGGTTCAATATATGCCGCAAGTTTTAGCACTAAACTGACTTTTCGTGCCAAGTTGTGACACCACTGGTGTAATTGACTCTTAAATAAGTTAGTACAAAGTTGAGTCACTTATTTTGGGACAGGGGAGTACTATTTTTGAATATTTGTATAGACTAGGTTGTCATATGTGTTAAACCACTATCACGTCACGCACCAAACCACTTTGAATCATGTGAGACAAAATTATCTAGTTTTAAAAATTAGGGTCGAGTTTGCATGGCTTTAGAAATCAGTAAACTAAACTAGAATTGACTAATAGTTAAATTGACTACAAGAAAATTTATGAATACTATGTTTTAGTTCTTGTTTTTTATGACTCTTACATATGTAGATGATGATATGATGATATGCCCAAAACACTTGTCCTGGCAAATTTTGGAATGGCTCCTATTTCTTTTTTCTTTATTTTTTTTGATAGGGATGCATTTTGTTGACTCTTTTTTCGGGAATACGCAAAGCTTGCATATTTCCATTCGTAGGTAGAGTGAGAGTATAAGGTCATGGTGTTACACAGTAGAACATGTTGGGGAACGTAGTATTTTCAAAAAAATTCCTACGCACACACAGGATCATGGTGATGCATAGCAACAAGAGGGGAGAGTGTTGTCCACATACCCTCGTAGACCGAAAGCGGAAGCGTTAGCACAACGCGGTTGATGTAGTCGTACGTCTTCACGATCCGACCGATCTAAATACCGAACGTACGGCACCTCCGAGTTCAGCACACGTTCAGCTCGATGATGTCCCGCGAACTCCGATCCAGCAGAGCTTCACGGGAGAGTTCCGTCAGCACGACGGCGTGGTGACGGTGATGATATTGCTACCGACACAAGGCTTCGCCTAAGCATCGCTACGATATGACCGAGGTGGAATATGGTGGAGGGGGGCACCGCACACGGCTGGAATAGATCAACTTCTGTCTCTAGAGGTGCCCCCTTGCCCCCGTATATACAGGATCAGGGGGAGGACGCCGGCGGCCAGGAGGAGGGCGTGCCAGGGAGGAGTCCTACTCCCACCGGGAGTAGGACTCCCTCTTTTCCTAGTTGGAGTAGGAGGGGGAAAGGAAGGGAAGGAGAGAGGGGGAAGGAAAGGGGGCGCCGCCCCCCTCCTTGTCCAATTCGGACTAGAGGGGGAGGGTGCGCGCGGCCAGCCCTAGCCGCCCCTCCTCTTCTCCACTAAGGCCCATCTTGGCCCATTAAACTCTTCGAGGGGTTCCGGTAACCCCTCGGTACTCCGGTATATGTCCGAAACTCCCCGAAACCATTCAGGTGTCCGAACATAGTCGTCCAATATATCGATTTTTATGTCTCGACCATTTCGAGACTTCTCGTCATGTCCGTGATCATATCAGGGACTCCGAACTATCTTCGGTACATCAAAACACAAAACTCATAATACCGATCGTCATCTAACTTTAAGCGTGCGGACCCTACGGGTTCGAGAACTATGTAGACATGACCAAGACACGTCTCCGGTCAATAACCAATAGCGGAACCTGGATGCTCATATTGGCTCCTACATATTCTACGAAGATCTTTATCGGTCAAACCGCATAACAACATATGTTGTTCCCTTTGTCATCGGTATGTTACTTGCCCGAGATTCGATCGTCGGTATCTCAATACCTAGTTCAATCTCATTACCGGCAAGTCTCTTTACTCGTTCCATAATACATCATCCCGCAACTAACTCATTAGTTACAATGCTTGCAAGGCTTATAGTGATGTGCATTACCGAGTGGGCCCAGAGATACCTCTCTGACAATCGGAGTGACAAATCCTAATCTCGAAATACGCCAACCCAACAAGTACCTTTGGAGACACCTGTAGAGCACCTTTATAATCACCCAGTTACGTTGCGACGTTTGGTAGCACACAAAGTATTCCTCCGGTAAACGGGAGTTGCATAATCTCATAGTCATAGGAACATGTATAAGTCATGAAGAAAGCAATATTAGAATACTAAACGATCAAGTGTTAAGCTAACAGAATGGGTCAAGTCAATCACATCATTCTCCTAATGATGTGATCCCGTTAATCAAATGACAACTCATGTCTATGGCTAGGAAACATAACCATCTTTGATCAATGAGCTAGTCAAGTAGAGGCATACTAGTGACACTCTGTTTGTCTATGTATTCACACAAGTATCATGTTTCCGGTTAATACCATTCTAGCATGAATAATAAACATTTATCATGAGGAAATAAATAATAACTTTATTATTTCCTCTAGGGCATATTTCCTTCAGTCTCCCACTTGCACTAGAGTCAATAATCTGGATTACACAGTAATGATTCTAACACCCATGGAGCCTTGGTGCTGATCATGTTTTGCTCGTGGAAGAGGCTTAGTCAACGGGTCTGCAACATTCAGATCTATATGTATCTTGCAAATTTGTATGTCTCCCACTGATGTCTACTACGCAACCTTTTTCTTGTAGACGTTGTTGGGCCTCCAAGTGTAGAGGTTTGTAGGACAGTAGCAAATTTCCCTCAAGTGGATGACCTAAGGTTTATCAATCTGTGGGAGGCGTAGGTTGAAGATGGTCTGTCTCAAACAACCCTGCAACCAAATAACAAAGAGTCTCTTGTGTCCCCAACACACCCAATACAATGTTAAATTGTATAGGTGCACTAGTTCGGTGAAGAGATGGTGATACAAGTGCAATATGGATGGTAGATATGGGTATTTGTAATCTGAAAATATAAAAACAGCAAGGTAGCAAGCGATAAAAGTGAGCGTAAACGGTATTGCAATGCGTTGAAACAAGACCTAGGGTTCATACTTTCACTAGTGCAAGTTCTCTCAAAAATAATAACATAATTGGATCATATAACTATCCCTCAACATGCAACAAAGATTCACTCCAAACTCACTAATAGCGGAAAATAAACGAAGAGATTATGGTAGGGTACGAAACCACCTCAAAGTTATTCTTTCCAATCAATCCGTTGGGCTATTCCTATAAGTGTCACAAACATCCCTAGAGTTCTTACTAGAATAACACCTTAAGACACAAATCAACCAAAACCCTAATGTCACCTAGATACTCCAATGTCACCTCAAGTATCCATGGGTATGATTATACGATATGCATCACACAATCTCATATTCATCTATTCAACCAACACATAGAACCTCAAAGAGTGCCCCAAAGTTTCTACCGGAGAATCAAGACGAAAACGTGTGCCAACCCCTATGCATAGGTTCATGGGCGGAACCCGCAAGTTGATCACCAAAACATACATCAAGTGAATCACGTGATATCCCATTGTCACCACAGATACGCACGGCAAGACATACATCAAGTGTTCTCAAATCATTAAAGACTCAATCCGAAAAGATTACTTCAAAGGGAAAACTCAATCCATTACAAGAGAGTAGAGGGGGAGAAACATCATAAGATCCAACTACAATAGCGAAGCTCGTGATACATCAAGATCGTATCACCTCGAGAACACGAGAGAGAGAGAGAGAGAGAGAGATCAAACACATAGCTATTGGTACATACCCTCATCCCCGAGGGTGAACTACTCCCTCCTCGTCATGGAGAGCGCCGGGATGATGAAGATGGCCACCAGTGAGGGATTCCCCCTCCGGCAGGGTGCCGTAACAGGGTCCCGATTGGTTTTGGGTGGCTACAGAGGCTTGCGGCGGCGGAACTCCCGATCTATTCTGTTCCCCGAAGGTTTTAGGGTATATTGGTATATATAGGAGGAAGAAGTACGTCAGGGGAGCCACGAGGGGCCCACGAGGGTAGAGGGCGCGCCCCCTGCCTCGTGCCTCCCTCTTTGCTTTCTTGACGTGGACTCCAAGTCCCCCGGGTTGCTTTCTTTCCAAAAATAACTTCTCCAGAAGGTTTCATTCCGTTTCGACTCCGTTTGACATTCCTTTTCTTCGAAACACGAAAACAAGAAAAAAACAGAAACTGGCACTGGGCTCTGGGTTAATAGGTTAGTCCCGAAAATAATATAAAAGTGTTTAATAAAGCCCATAAACATCCGAAATAGATAATATAATAGCATGGAACAATCAAAAGTTATAGGTACGTTGGAGACGTATCAGCATCCCAAAGCTTAATTCCTGCTCGTCCTCGAGTAGGTAAATGATAAAAACAGAATTTTTGATGTGGAATGCTACCTAACATATTCTTCAATGTATTTCTCTTTATTGTGGCAAGAATATTCAGATCCATAAGATTCAAAACAAAAGTTCAATATTGAGATGAAAACAATAATACTTCAAGCATACTAACAAAGAAATCATGTCTTCTCAAAATAACATGGCCAAAGAAAGTTATCCCTACAAAATCATATAGTCTGGCTATGCTCTATCTTCACCACACAAAATATTTAAATCATGCACAACCCCGATGACAAGCCAAGCAATTGTTTCATACTTTTGATGTTCTCAAACTTTTTCAATCTTCACGCAATACATGAGCGTGAGCCATGGACATAGCACTATAGGTGGAATAGAATGGTGGTTGTGGAGAAGAAAAAAAAGGAGAAGATAGTCTCACATCAACTAGGCGTATCAACAGGTTATGGAGATGCCCATCAATAGATATCAATGTGAGTGAGTAGGGATTGCCATGCAACGGATGCACTAGAGCTATAAGTATATGAAAGCTCGACAAAAGAAACTAAGTGGGTGTGTATCCAACTCGCTTGCTCACAAAGACCTAGGGCATTTTGAGGAAGCCCATCATTGGAATATCAAGCCAAGTTCTATAATGAAAAATTCCCACTAGTATATGAAAGTGATATCATAGGAGACTCTCTATCATGAAGATTATGGTGCTACTTTGAAGCACAAGTGTGGTAAAAGGATAGTAGCATTGTCCCTTCTCTCTTTTTCTCTTTTTTTATTTATTTTTTTATTTGGGCCTTTTCTCCCCTTTTTATGGCCTTTTTATTTATTTTTTATTTTGTCCGGAGTCTCATTGTGACGCCCCCGATTCGACCGTACACTAATCATACACGCAAAAGTGTACGATCAAGATCAGGGACTCACGGGAAGATATCACAACACAACTCTAGACATAAAATGAAATAATACAAGCTTCATATTACAAGACAAGGGCCTTGAGGGCTCGAATAGAAGATGGATACACAAGAGTCGGCGGAAGCAACAATATCTGAGTACAGACATTAGTTAAACAAGGATGCCTTAAGAAGGCTAGAACAAAAGCAACACGATCGAAGAGGCAAGGCCTCCTGCCTGGGACCTCGTAACTACTCCTGGTCGTCAGCGGTCTCCATGTAGCAGAATCCGTTGGCGGTGGCATCTGGCTCCAAGGATCCACCATCTGGTTGCGACAACTGGAAAGAAGGAAGAAAGGGTAAACGGGGTAGCAAGGCAATCGTGAGTACTCATCCAAAGTACTCGCAAGCATCAGATCTATACTAAGTATGCATTGGTATCAAATGGAAGGGTTGTATCTGTGGACTGAACTGCAGAATGCCAGAATAGAGGGGAAGGTCTAACCTATCAAAGACTAGCATCTTCATGCAACTCCAAGCATCTTGCAGCATGTAGAAGAGTAAAGAATAGCAGTTTATATTTAACAAGCATTTTGTAACATCAACGCCCAGAGATCCTTCCTTGACTCCCTGCGAGAAAGCAATCCTGGGGCCACATATCTCAAGTATCCATTTCTAGTTGTATAAGATCAGGATACAAGTCTGAACGTCCATTACCGAGGACACGGTATTCGAATATATAACTTCCCTGCAGGGGTGCACCATGTTACCCAACACGCTCGATCACTCTGGCCGGACACACCTTTCTGGGTCAATGCCCGGCCTCGGAAGATCAACACGTCGCAGCCAGCAGCAGAGCAGGGACGCGGCCAATGCGACGGGGGCGACGGCGAGCTCGCATGGGAACGTGACTATCGGACGTGGGGAAACGGAGGACAGTGGCGGACGGCCTCACCCTTCGTTGCAGAGACGAGGGCGGCAAGGCGCGAGGGAGTCCGGTGGGGAGGAGATGGGGACGACGTGACGGCGATGGGGATGAGCGCGGCGACGGCTACGCGGCTTCAGGCGCCCACGGGGCGGCGCTCGGTGTGGTGGCGCCGGCGTGGTGGCGCCGGGGGAAGGGCGACGGCATCGTGGTGAAGGGGTCGGGGCCCTCAGCCCCGATCCAGACGGGGGAAAAGGGAGAGAGGCGTGGGGGAAGCGAGTGGGGGAAGTGGGGAACGAGTGGGAGTGCGGGGTTCAGGAGCGAGGGAAGTGGGGGATCGGGCGTGGGGGTCTCCCGTGGCGGCGCTGGAGGGAGAGGGTGGGGATCATGAGGGAGTGGGGGTTGGGCTCTAGGGTTCGGTTAGGGGAGTGGGGGTTATAGGTAGGGGGCGGATGGGCCGGCCTGGCTGGGCCGTGGGCCAGCTGGGCCGTTTGGCCCGGGGGTTCTTTTCCCCTTTTTTTTGATTTGCCTATGTTTTCTATTTAAGCGAGCTACTGAAATATTTTTGGTAAATGTGGCACTTTGCACAAAAAGAGATAGGATCAAGGTGAAGTTGCATAAAAAAGATTGGGGGCAAAAGGAGTTGGCTAACCATTTTCAGAAATTGGAATGGCCAATTTAATTATTGTTGGACCACAAGATAAAATCCCAAGGGCATTTTGGGAACTCAAATGAGGTTGGTTCCAACTTGATAAATATCCAAGGATTATTTGCCACATTTTGAACATTTTAGTTTTCATGTTTGACAAACTTGGATTTTTGACTTTAAATTTGAATTTGAATTTGAATCATGATTTGGATCAAGTTAGGATTAGCAACAGTAATGTGATGACATGGCACCATTAGCGGGGGATTACTGTAGCTTAATTATCCAGGCGTCACACTCATCCCGACTTGTGGGGGAATCATAGTCTCCATCATCCTTTCCTCACTTGGGACAATGCTCTAATAATGATGATCATCACACTTTTATTTACTTACAACTCAAGAATTACAACTCAATACTTAGAACAAGATATGACTCTATATGATGCCTCCGGCGGTGTACCGGGATGTGCAATGACTCATGAGTGACATGTATGAAAGAATTATGAAAGGTCGCTTTGCCACAAATACGATGTCAACTACATGATCATGCAAAGCAATATGACAATGATGAAGCGTGTCATAATAAACGGAACGGTGGAATGTTGCATGGCAATATATCTCGGAATGGCTATGGAAATGCCATAATAGGTAGGTATGGTGGCTGTTTTGAGGAAGGTATATGGTGGGTGTATGATACCGGCGAAAGTTGCGCGGTATTAGAGAGGCTAGCAATGGTCTAAGGGTGAGAGTGCGTATAATCCATGGACTCACCATTAGTCATAAAGAACTCATATACTTATTTCAAAAATCTACAAGTTATCAAAGCAAAGTATTACGTGCATGCTCCTAGGGGGATAGATTGGTAGGAAAAGACCATCGCTCGTCCCCGACCGCCACTCATAAGAAAGACAATCAATAAATAAATTATGCTCCGAATTCATCGCATAACGGTTCACCATATGTGCATGCTACGGGAATCACAAACTTTAACACAAGTATCTCTCAAATTCACAACTACTCAACTAGCATAACTCTAATATCACCATCTTCATATCTCAAAACAATCATAAAGAATCAAACTTCTGTTAGTATTCAATGCACTCTATATGAAAGTTTTTATTATATACCTCTTGGATGCACATCATATTAGGACTAAATTCATAACCCAAGCAAATTACCATGTTGTTTAGTACTCTCAAAATAATATAAGTGAAGCATGAGAGTTCATCTATTTCTTTAAAATAAAACTACCACAATGCTCTAAAAGATATAAGTGAAGCACTAGAGCAAACAACAAACTACTCCAAAAGATATAAGTGAAGATCAATGAGTAGTCGAATAATTATGCAACTATGTGAAGACTCTTCCATTTTAAGAATTTCAGATCTTGATACTTTATTCAAACAACAAGCAAAACAAAATAAAATGACATGACGCTCCAAGCAAAACACATATCATGTGGTGAATAAAAATATAGCTCCAAGTAAAGTTACTGATGAACAAAGACCAAAGAGGGGATGCCTTCCGGGGCATCCCCAAGCTTAGACTCTTGGTTATCCATATCATGTGGTGAATAAAAATATAGCTCCAAGTAAACTTACCGATGAACAAGACCAAAGAGGGGATGCCTTCCGGGGCATCCCCAATATTAGACTCTTGGTTATCCTTTAAAATTACCTTGGGGTGCCTTGGGCATCCCCAAGCTTAGGCTCTTGCCACTCCTTATTCCATAGTCCATCGAATCTTTACCCAAAACTTGAAAACTTCACAACACAAAACTTAACAGAAAACTCGTAAGTTCCGTTAGCGAAAGAAAACAAAACACCACTTAAAGGTACTGTTATGAACTAATTCTTTATTTGTATTGGTGTTAAACTTACTGTATTCCAACTTCTCTATAGTTTATAAACTATTTTACTAGCCATAGATTCATCAAAATAAGCAAGCAACACAATGAAAATAGAATCTGTCAAAAACAGAACAGTCTGGTAATCTGTATCAAACGTATACTTCTGGAACTCCAAAAATTCTAAAATAAATTGGTGGACCTGTTGAATTTGTCTAGTAATCATATTCAAAAATAATCAACTAAATATTACTCTCCAGTAAAAAGTTGAAGCTAATCTCGTGAGCGCTAAATTTTTTGTTTTTTACATCATGATCATAAAGACTTCACCCAAGTCTTCCCAAAGGTTCTACTTGGCACAAACACTAATTAAAACAAAAGACCACATCTAAAAAGAAGCTAGAAGGATTATTTAATCCTAAACAGAACCAAAAAGTAAGAAACTAAAATAAAATTGGGTTGCCTCCCAACAAGCGCTAACGTTTAACGCCCCTAGCTAGGCATGATGATTTCAATGATGCTCACAAAAAGATAAGAATTGAAACATAAAGAGAGCATCATGAAGAATATGACTAGCACATTTAATTTTAACCCACGTCCTATGCATAGGGATTTTGTGAGCAAACAACTTATGGGAACAATAATCAACTAGCATAGGAAGGCAAAACAAGCATAACTCCAAAACTTTAAGCACATAGAGAGGAAAGTTGATATTATTGCAATTCCTACAAGCATAAATTCCTACCTCATAACAATTTTCAGTAGCATCATGAATGAATTCAACAATATAACCAGCACCTAAAGCATTCTTTTCATGATCTACTAGCATAGAACTTTTATTACTCTCCACATAAGCAAAATTCTTCTCATTCGGGATAGTGGGAGTATCATAAGAGACTTGAATACTATAAATTGTTTCCACATTAAAAGAGTAATGTTCAGAAAAAGGGGAATCATAACCATGACAAGTTTTATAAATATAATCATCACTACTTTTTATAGCATAAGTTTCATCACAATAATCATCATAAGTAGCAACTTTGTTCTCATCATAATCTATTGAAACCTCTTCCGAAATAGTGGATACATCACTAAATAAAGTCACGACTTCTCCAAATACACTTTCATAAATATTTTAAGATTCAACATCCTCCAAAATAGTGGGATCCTTACTTCCTAAAGTTGACACTCTTCCAAACCCACTTTCATCAATATAATCATCATAGGTAGAAGGCATGCTATCATCATAACAACTTTGCATATCAAAACTTGGGAGGCTAAAAATATCATCATTATTAAACATAGCATCCCCAAGCTTGGGACAAACATTAATTTCAGCAAATATATTCTCAAATATGTCATCCTCGTCAAACATAGCTTCCCCAAGCTTGGGCCTTTTCATATCATAAGCATAATCACTCTCATCATTAATAGTATGGATAGCACCAATAGTATAGCAATTATCATATTCTTCTAAGCAAGCGCCAAAAAGATTTTCAAGATCATAAGAAGTATCATTATCTTCCCAATTTGGCGTGTACTTGCAAACCCAATGCACTCCACAAAAATTGACATGTTTACAGGAGGCATTCTCATCCTAACTAGTGCAATCATCATTAGTACTATGGATATTCAAAGAGTTCATACTAAAAACATTGCAATCATGCTCATTATTCAAAGATTTAGTGCCAGACATTTTAATGCATTCTTCTTCTAACACTTTGGCACAATTTTCTTTTCCATCATACTCCCGGAAGATATTAAAAAGATGAAGCATATGAGGCAAACTCAATTCCGTTTTTATTTTATTTTATAAAGTAAACTAGTGCTAAAACAAGAAACAAAAAGATTCGATTGCAAGATCTAAAGATATACCTTCAAGCACTCACCTCCCCGGCAACGGCGCCAGAAAAGAGCTTGATGTCTACTACGCAACCTTCTTCTTGTAGACGTTGTTGGGCCTCCAAGTGCAGAGGTTTGTAGGACAGTAGCAAATTTCCCTCAAGTGGATGACCTAAGGTTTATCAATTCGTGGGAGGCGTAGGTCGAAGATAGTCTCTCTCAAACAACCCTGCAACCAAATAACAAAGAGTCTCTTGTGTCCCCGACACACCCAATACAATGGTAAATTGTATAGGTGCACTAGTTCGGTGAAGAGATGGTGATACAAGTGCAATATGGATGGTAGATATGGGTATTTGTAATCTGAAAATATAAAAACAGCAAGGTAGCAAGCGATAAAAGTGAGCGTAAACGGTACTGCAATGCGTTGAAACAAGGCCTAGGGTTCATACTTTCACTAGTGCAAGTTCTCTCAACAGTAATAACATAATTGGATCATATAACTATCCCTCAACATGCAACAAAGATTCACCCCAAAGTCACTAATAGCGGAAAAGAAACAAAGAGATTATGGTAGGGTACGAAACCACCTCAAAGTTATTCTTTCCAATCAATCCGTTGGGCTACTCCTATAAGTGTCACAAACAGCCCTAGAGTTCGTACTAGAATAACACCTTAAGACACAAATCAACCAAAACCCTAATGTCACCTAGATACTCCAATATCACCTCAAGTATCCGTGGGTATGATTATACGATATGCATCACACAATCTCAGATTCATCTATTCAACCAACACATAGAACCTCAAAGAGTGCCCCAAAGTTTCTACCGGAGAATCAAGACGAAAACGTGTGCCAACCTGTAACGCCCTCGATGCGGCTATATCTCCTACGTGTCGAAGCACGACTTAGAGGCATAACCGCATTGAAAGCAATGTCGCAAGTGAGGTAATCTTCACACAACCCATGTAATACATAAGGGAAAGAGATACATAGTTGGCTTACAATCGCCACTTCACGCAATACATGAGTAAAGCATTACATCAAACAGATACAATCAAGGTCCGACTACGGAACCAAAATAAAAGAAGACTACCCCAAATGCTACACAGATCCCCGATCGTCCCAACTGGGCTCCACTACTGATCAAATGAAATGAAACAACACAATGAACAAGATCTTCATCGAACTCCTCCTTGAGCTCGGATGCGTCACCTGCACAGTTTCATCGGCACCTGCAAACTGGTTTTGGAAGTATCTGTGAGTCACGGGGACTCAGCAATCTCACACCCGCGAGATCAAGACTATTTAAGCTTAAAGGTAGGACATGGTAGTGAGGTGGAGCTGCAGCAAGCGACTAGCATATCTGGTGTCTAACATACGCAAATGAGAGCGAGAAGAGAAGGCAAAAGCACGGTCGAACAACTATGATCAAGAAGTGATCCTGAAACTACTTACGTCAAGCATAACTCCAACACCGTGTTCACTTCTCGGACTCCGCCGAGAAGAGACCATCACGGTTACACACGCGGTTGATGTATTTTAATTAAGATCAACTTCGGGTTTTCTACAACCGGACATTAACAAATTCCCATCTGCCACATAACCGCGGGCACGGCTTTCGAAAGATAATACCCTGCAGGGGTGTCCCAACTTAGCCCATTATAAGGTCTCGCAATCAACGAAGGATGTTCCTTCTCCCCGGGAAGACCCAATCAGTCTCGGAATCCCGGCTACAAGACATTTCGACAGCAATAAAACAAGACCAGCAAAGCCGCCCGATGCGCTGACATCCCGATAGGAGCTGCACATATCTCGTTCTCAAGGCAATACCGGATGAGATATCCTACGAGTAAAACCAATCCTCAAGTTTCCCCAAGGTGGCCTCGCAGTCTACTCGTTTCGGGCCAACACTTAGACAAGCATTGGCCCGGGGGGGGGGGGGGGGGCTAAATAAAGATGACCCTTGGGTTAATTACTCCCAAGGGAAAGTAGGTGGTGGTGAGGCAAATGGTAAAACCAAGGTTGGGCCTTGCTGGAGGAGTCTTATTCAAAGCGAACTGACAAGGGGGTCCCATAAATCACCCGACCGTGTTAGGGACGCAAAATCCGGGAACATAATACCGATATGACGGAAACTAGGGCGGCAAGAGTGGAACAAAACACCAGGCATAAGGCCGAGCCTTCCACCCTTTACCAAGTATATAGATGCATTAATTAAATAAGATATATTGTGATATCCCAACAAGTAACCATGTTCCAACAAGGAACAACAACTCCATGTTCCAACAAGGAACAAACTTCATCTTCACCTGCAACTAACAACGCTATAAGAGGGGCTGAGCAAAGCGGTAACATAGCCAAACAACGGTTTGCTAGGACAAGGTGGGTTAGAGGCTTGGTTTAACAATATGGGAGGCATGATAAGCAAGTGGTAGGTATCGCAACATAGGCATAGCAAAAGAGTGAGCAACTAGCAAGCAAAGATAGAAGTGATTTCTAGGGTATGGTCATCTTGCCTGAGATCCCGCAAGGAAGAAGAACGGGTCCATGAAGAAGACAAACGGACGTAGTCGAATGAATCCTCACAACTCCGGAACGAAACCGAAGCTAACGAGAGGAGCAACCCGGAAAGAAACAAACAACATAGTAAACAATTACCACATACACATGGCATGATGCACAAACAAGTATGATGCAAAACATGGCATGATATGCGAGATGTGATATGCAATGCATATGCGTGCTCCGGAAGGACAAATATGAACAAGGCATAATCTTGGCAAACCAAGTATGCCACTGGAAAGGTGAGGTGATTTCGGTTGAAATCGATATAAAGATCACCGGAATCGGACGCACGGTTTGCAAATGACAAGCAAAACAAGAATGACAAGATTCTGCATTAACAGCATGATGCTACTTAACAAGCAACAAGAAATTAAGCTACTGCACCCAAACGTATCAACAAAGCATATGGCAGTGATCTACTCAAGATGCTTGACAAAAGATGAACACTGAGCTATGGCTAAATCACACCATAACAGTTTCAAACAAGCATGCCAAAAGTGCAAAACATATCAGCTTCACAGACTTAGCAGAATTCACAGGGCATGGCAGAAATAACATCAGGTTGCCATATTCAGAGCTATCAAACAACATGTTACAGCAAGCTATCATGTCAAAATAGAGCATGGCATGAATCTACTCAAAGCATATAACAAAAGTCCCTTAGTGACCATAAGCCAAAAGAGATCAGAAAATATAATAACACCCATGTCAATTAAGCAAGTTTCGTTACAGGTTTCAGACTTAGCAGAAAACTGGACATGTCAAAAACAGATAACAAGTAGGCAAGTTTACGAGCTCGATGCACTCACTAAAGAGCATTGCATGATAAACCAAGCATACACCCATCAAGAAGACATGACATAGAAGCTATACATGGCAAGAACAACATCATAGCATTCAAAGATCAAATACAACAAGCTTGGCAAAATCGAATAACATGTAAACAATCTGCCAGTAACATTTTATAGCCAAAGTAGAGCTCGATTGACTCAAGCTATTGCACTCCATAATTACTAACAAAAGCATGGATGGATAGAACAAATCCATATGTTCAAAAGACCCTTACTGATCATGCTCAAAATGGGCATATATCTCTCTGTAACAACATGAACACATAGCATAAAAATAACAGCAGGACATGACTTAGTAAAATTACTAAGTCCCTGAAATCAGCAACATTATGATCCCTAGTTTGCATGCTTGTGCTAGTCACCACATAGACCACAAAACTACATGGCATAAACTACTGTAAAGATGGCATGGCATATTACAAAACACATGTAGGACTCAACTTCATAGGATGCACACATCAATCATGGCAAAAATGACAAAAGTGCATGTACTGAAACAGATCTGAAACTAACATCACATAGCCCTCTTCTAACATTATTTCGGGCATCAAGATGAGCTCAAATGAAAATTATGCAATGAGATGAAATGATGTACTCATCGAGGCGAACAATTTGACATATTATACGCACGAAACGGAGCAGTATGCAGCAAGTTATGACAGGTCAAAGTAGCACACACGAGATGAAATATTTCGGGGGCTTAGGAGAAAATCACCTCGCGGAAAAAAAACTGGCAGGTCGGGGTCGTCTCTTTCTCTCCTACGGACTGTTCCGGCGGAAGTCAACGGCGACGAGGAGGGGCCGTGGGACTCCGGCGGGCCTTGGGAAGGTCGGGAATGGATAGATCGGGCGCGGGGCAACCCATTCCCGGCGAGGGGGCGGCTTGGGACGGCGCGAGTGCGTAGATCGGGGCAGCCATGGAAGGGCAGCTCCCTGGTACAGATAGAGAGAGAGCTGCGTGAGGGGGAGAGAGAGATCGGGTGAGGGAGCTCGAGGAGAACGAGGGAGATGGGGATGGGCACGGGGCACTGGCCTGGTCACTAGGGCTCGCCGGCGGGCTGCCGGTGGCCGGGCGGCGAGGGCGCCGATGCTCGGTCGCGGGAGGTGCCGCGGGAGCAGCTCGAGGAGACGAACGGGAGGAGGAAGCGGGCGCCCGGCGGTGGCGCGGGCTCGTCCGGGCCCAGATCGGCTCGGGTGGGCCGCGGATGGGCTCTGGAGGGCCACGGCGGCGGGAGCTGGTTGGGGGCGACGTGGCAGCGCACGATTCGTCGGGGGCGGCGAGCGGACACGTCCGGCGCGAGATGGACATGTCCGGCGGCGAGAGGTGGAAGAAGACTAGGGTTCATCCGGGATTTCGGGAGGGGATCACATATTTATAGGTAGGAGGAGCTAGGAGGCTCCAAATGGAGAGCGGTTTTCGGCCACACGATCGTGATCGAACGACCGAGAGGATGGAGGGGGTTAAGATGGGTTTTGGGCCACTTTGGAGAGGTGTTGGGCTGCAGACAAAAGTGGCTTTACGGTTACCCAGTTAACCGTTGGAGTATCAAACGGACTTCAAATGGCACGAAACTTGACAGGCGGTCTACCGGTGCTATACCAAGGCCGCTTGACAAACCTCGGTCCATTCCGAGAATGTTTAATACCCGCACACGAAAAAAAACAAAAGGGGCGCCGGGGGGACATAGGAGTGCCGGATTGCAAAATGGACAACGGGAAAATGCTCGGATGCATGAGACGAACACGTATGCAAATGCGATGCACATGATGACATGATATGAAATGCAGATGATGACATGGCAAAGTGCAACACGCAAGCACATGACATGGCAACGACGGCGAATAACTGGCGGACACCTGGTGCATCGAATCCGGGGCGTTACACAACCCCTGTGCATAGGTTCATGGGCGGAACCCGCAAGTTGATCACCAAAACATACATCAAGTGAATCACGTGATATCCCATTGTCACCACAGATATGCACGGCAAGACATACATCAAGTGTTCTCAAATCATTAAAGACTCAATCCGATAAGATTACTTCAAAGGGAAAACATCATAAGATCCAACTACAATAGCAAAGCTCGCGATACATCAAGATCGTATCACCTCAAGAAAACGAGAGAGAGAGAGATCAAACACATAGCTACTGGTACATACCCTCAGCCCCGAGGGTGAACTACTCCCTCCTCGTCATGGAGAGCGTCGGGATGATGAAGATGGCCACCGGTGAGGGATTCCCCCTCCGGCAGGGTGCCGGAACAGGGTCCCGATTGGTTTTTGGTGGCTACAGAGGCTTGCGGCGGCGGAACTCCCGATCTATTCTGTTCCCCGAAGGTTTTAGGGTATATTGGTATATATAGGAGGAAGAAGTACGCCATGGGAGCCACGAGGGGCCCACGAGGGGCCCACGAGGGTGGAGGGTGCGCCCAGGGGGGGTGGGTGCGCCCCCTGCCTCGTGCCTCCCTCGTTGCTTTCTTGACGTGGACTCCAAGTCCCCCGGGTTGCTTTCTTTCCAAAAATAACTTCTCCACAAGGTTTCATTCCGTTTTGACTCCGTTTGATATTCCTTTTCTTCGAAACACGGAAACAAGAAAAAAAACAAAAACTGGCACTGGGCTCTGGGTTAATAGGTTAGTCCCAAAAATAATATAAAATTGTTTAATAAAGCCCATAAACATCCAAAACAGATAATATAATAGCATGGAACAAAAAAATTATAGATACGTTGGAGACGTATCACCCACCTGGACTTGATCCCGGATGGAGTTGAAGCGTCTCTTGATGTGCTTGGTTCTCTTGTGAAATCTGGATTCCTTTGCCAAGGCAATTGCACCAGTATTGCACAAAAGATTTTCATTGGACCCGATGCACTAGGTATGACACCTAGATCAGATATGAACTTCTTCATCCAGACTCCTTCATTTGCTGCTTCCGAAGCAGCTATGTACTCCGCTTCACACGTAGATCCCGCCACAACACTTTGTTTAGAACTGCACCAACTGACAGCTCCACCGTTCAATGTAAACACGTATCCGGTTTGCGATTTAGAATCGTCAGGATCAGTGTCAAATCTTGCATCAACGTAACCGTTTACGACTAGCTCTTTGTCACCTCCATAAACGAGAAACATATCCTTAGTCCTTTTCAGGTATTTCAGGATGTTCTTGACCGTTGTCAAGTGATCCACTCCTGGATTACTTTGGTACCTCCCTGCTAAACTTATAGCAAGGCATACATCAGGTCTGGTACACAACATTGCATAGATGATAGAGCCTATGGCTGAGGCATAGGAAACATCTTTCATTTTCTCTCTATCTTCTGTAGTGGTCGGGCATTGAGTCTGACTCAACTTCACACCTTGTAACACAGGCAAGAACCCTTTCTTTGCTTGATCCATTTTGAACTTCTTCAAAACTTTGTCAAGGTATGTGCTTTGTGAAAGTCCTATCAAGCGTCTTGATCTATCGCTATAGATCTTGATGCCTAATATGTAAGCAGCTTCACCGAGGTCTTTCATTGAAAAACTCTTATTCAAGTATCCTTTTATGCTATCCAGAAATTCTATATCATTTCCAATCAACAATATGTCATCTACATATAATATCATAAATGCTATAGAGCTCCCACTCACTTTCTTGTAAATACAGGCTTCTCCAAAAGTCTGTATAAAACCATATGCTTTGATCACATTATCAAAACGTTTATTCCAACTCTGAGAGGCATGCACCAGACCATAAATGGATTGCTGGAGCTTGCACACTTTGTTAGCTCCCTTTGGATCGACAAAACCTTTTGGTTGCATCATATATAACTCTTCTTCCAGAAATTCATTCAGAAATGCAGTTTTGACATCCATTTGCCAAATTTCATAATCATAAAATGCGGCAATTGCTAACATGATTCGGACAGACTTAAGCATCGCTACGGGTGAGAAAGTCTCATCGTAGTCAATCCCTTGAACTTGTCGAAAACCTTTTGCAACAAGTCGAACTTTATAGACAGTAACATTACCGTCAGCGTCAGTCTTCTTCTTGAAGATCCATTTATTCTCAATGGCTTGCCTATCATCGGGCAAGTCAACCAAAGTCCACACTTTGTTCTCATACATGGGTCCCATCTCAGATTTCATGGCCTTAAGCCATTTCGCGGAATCTGGGCTCATCATCGCTTCCTCATAGTTCGTAGGTTCGTCATGGTCTAATAACATGACCTCCAGAATAGGATTACCGTACCACTCTGGTGCGGATCTTAGTCTGGTTGACCTACGAGGTTCAGTAGTAACTTGATCTGAAGTTTCATGATCAATATCATTAGCTTCCTCACTAATTGGTGTAGGTGTCACAGGAACCGGTTTCTGTGATGAACTACTTTCCAATAAGGGAGCAGGTACAGTTACCTCATCAAGTTCTACTTTCATCCCACTCACTTCTTTCGAGAGAAACTCCTTCTCTGGAAAGGATCCAAATTTAGCAACAAAAGTCTTGCCTTCAGATCTGTGATAGAAGGTGTACCCAATAGTTTCCTTTGGGTATCCTATGAAGACACATTTCTCCGATTTGGGTTCGAGCTTACCAGGTTGAAGCTTTTTCACATAAGCATCGCAGCCCCAAACTTTAAGAAACGACAACTTTGGTTTCTTGCCAAACCACAGTTCATAAGGCGTTGTCTCAACGGATTTCGATGGTGCCCTATTTAACGTGAATGCAGCCGTCTCTAAAGCATAACCCCAAAATGATAGCGGTAAATCAATAAGAGACATCATAGATCGCACCATATCTAGTAAAGTACGATTACGATGTTCGAACACACCATTACGTTGTGGTGTTCCGGGTGGCTTGAGTTGCGAAACTATTCCGCATTGTTTCAAATGTAGACCAAACTCGTAACTCAAATATTCTCCTCCATGATCAGATCATAGAAACTTTATTTTCTTGTTACGATAATTTTCCACTTCACTCTGAAATTCTTTAAAATTTTCAAATGTTTCAGACTTATGTTTCATTAAGTAGATATAACCATATCTGCTCAAATCATCTATGAAGGTGAGAAAATAACGATACTCGCCGCGAGCCTCAACATTCATTGGACCACATACATCAGTATGTATGATCTCCAACAAATCTGTTGCTCGCTCCATTGTTCCGGAGAACGGCATTTTAGTCATCTTGCCCACGAGGCATGGTTCGCAAGTACCAAGTGATTCATAATTAAGTGATTCCAAAAGTCCATCAGTATGGAGTTTTTTCATGCGCTTTACACCAATAAGACCTAAATGGCAGTGCCACAAATAAGTTGCACTATCATTATCAACTCTGCATCTTTTGGCTTCAATATTATGAATATGTGTATCACTACTATCGAGATTCAATAAAAATAGACCACTCTTCAAGGGTGCTTGACCATAAAAGATATTACTCATATAAATTGAACAACCATTATTCTCTGATTTAAATGAATAACCATCTCGCATCAAACAAGATCCAGATATAATGTTCATGCTCAACGCTGTCACCAAATAACAATTATTTAGGTCTAAAACTAACCCCGAAGGTAGATGTAGAGGTAGCGTGCCGACCGCGATCACATCGACTTTGGAACCATTTCCCACGCGCATCGTCACCTTGTCCTTAGCCAATCTTCGCTTAATCCGTAGCCCTTGTTTCGAGTTGCAAATATTAGCAACAAAACCAGTATCAAATACCCAGGTACTACTACGAGCATTAGTAAGGTACACATCAATAACATGTATATCACATATACCTTTGTTCACCTTGCCATCTTTCTTATCTTCCAAATACTTGGGGCAGTTCCGCTTCTAGTGACAAGTCTGCTTGAAGTAGAAGCACTCAATCTCAGGCTTAGGTCCAGACTTGGGTTTCTTCTCTTGAGCAGCAACTTGTTTGTTCTTCTTCTTGAAGTTCCCCTTCTTCTTCCCTTTGCCCTTTTTCTTGAAACTGGTGACCTTATTGACCATCAACACTTGATGCTCCTTCTTGATTTCTACCTCCGCAGCCTTTAGCATTGCAAAGAGCTCGGGAATTGTCTTATCCATCCCTTGCATATTATATTTCATCACGAAGCTTGGTGGCAGTGATTGAAGAATTCTGTCAATGACACTATCATCCGGAAGATTAACTCCCAGTTGAATCAAGTGATTGTTATACCCAGACATTCTGAGTATATGTTCACTGACAGAACTATTCTCCTCCATCTTGCAGCTGTAGAACTTATTGGAGACTTCATATCTCTCAATCCGGGTATTTGCTTGAAATATTAACTTCAACTCCTGGAACATCTCATATGCCCCATGACGTTCAAAATGTTGTTGAAGTCCCGGTTCTAAGCCGTAAAGCATGGCACACTGAACTATCGAGTAGTCATCAGCTTTGCTCTGCTAGACGTTCATAACATCTGGTGTTGCTCCTGCAGCAGGTCTGGCACCTAGCGGTGCTTCCAGGACGTAATTCTTCTGTGCAGCAATGAGGATAATCCTCAAGTTACGGACCCAATCCGTGTAATTGCTACCATCATCTTTCAACTTTGCTTTCTCAAGGAACGCATTAAAATTCAACGGAACAATAGCACGGGCCATCTATCTACAATCAACATAGACAAGCAAAATACTATCAGGTACTAAGTTCATGATAAATTTAAGTTCAGTTAATCATATTACTTAAGAACTCCCACTTAGATAGACATCCCTCTAATCATCTAAGTGATCACGTGATCCAAATCAACTAAACCATGTCCAATCATCACGTGAGATGGAGTAGTTTTCAATGGTGAACATCACTATGTTGATCATATTTACTATATGATTCACGCTCGACCTTTTGGTCTCAATGTTCCGAGGCCATATCTACATATGCTAGGCTCGTCAAGTTTAACCTGAGATTCTGCGTGTGCAACTGTTTTGCACCCATTGTATTTGAATGTAGAGCTTATCACACCCGATCATCACGTGGTGTCTCAGCACAAAGAACTTTCACAACGGTGCATACTCAGGGAGAACACTTTTATCTTGAAATTATAGTGAGAGATCATCTTATAATGCTACCGTCAATCAAAGCAAGATAAGATGCATAAAAGATAAACATCACATGCAATCAATATAAGTGATATGATATGGCCACCATCATCTTGTGCTTGTGATCTCCATCTCCGAAGCACCATCATGATCACCATCGTCACCGGCGCGACACCTTGATCTCCATCGTAGCATCGTTGTCATCTCGCCAACTTATGCTTCTACGACTATCGCTACCGCTTAGTGATAAAGTAAAGCATTACAGGGCGATTGCATTGCATACAATAAAGCAACATCCATATGGCTCCTGTCAGTTGTCGATAACTCGGTTACAAAACATGATCATCTCATACAATAAAATATAGCATCATGTCTTGACCATATCACATCACAACATGCCCTGCAAAAACAAGTTAGACGCCCTCTACTTTGTTGTTGCAAGTTTTACGTGGCTGCTACGGGCTGAGCAAGAACCGTTCTTACCTACGCATCAAAACCACGACGATAGTTCGTCAAGTTAGTGATGTTTTAACCTTCTCAAGCACCGGGCGTAGCCACACTCGGTTGAACTAAAGTTGGAGAAACTGACACCCGCCAGCCACCTGTGTGCAAAGCACGTCGGTAGAACCAATCTCGCGTAAGCGTATGCGTAATGTTGGCCCGGGCCGCTTCATCCAACAATACCGCCGAACCAAACTGTGACATGCTGGTAAGTAGTATGACTTGTATCGCCCACAACTCTCTTGTGTTCTACTCGTGCATATAACATCTACGCATAAAACCAGGCTCGGATGCCACTGTTGGGGAATGTAGTAATTTCAAAAAAATTCCTACGCACACACATGATCATGGTGATGCATAGCAACGAGAGGGGAGAGTGTTGTCCACGTACCCTCGTAGACCGAAAGCGGAAGCGTTAGCACAACGCGGTTGATGTAGTCGTACGTCTTCACGATCCGACCGATCCAAATACCGAACGTACCGACGCAGGGCTTTACCTAAGCACTGCTACGATATGACCGAGGTGGAATATGGTGGAGGGGGGCATCGCACACGGCTGGAATAGATCAACTTCTGTCTCTAGAGGTGCCCCCTGCCCCCGTATATATAGGATCAGGGGGAGGAGGCCGGCGGCCAGGAGGAGGGCGCGCCAGGGAGGAGTCCTACTCCCACCGGGAGTAGGACTCCCTCTTTTCCTAGTTGGAGTAGGATGGGGAAATGAAGGGAAGGAGAGAGGGGGAAGGAAAGGGGGCGTCGCCCCCCTCCTTGTCCAATTCGGACTAGAGGGGGAGGGGGCGCGCGGCCAGCCCTAGCCGCCCCTCCTCTTCTCCACTAAGGCCCATCTTGGCCCATTAAACTCCCCGGGGGGTTCCGGTAACCCCCCGGTACTCCGGTATATGTCCGAAACTCCCCGAAACCATTCCAGTGTCCGAACATAGTCGTCCAACATATCGATTTTTATGTCTCGACCATTTCGAGACTCGTCGTCATGTCCGTGATCATATCCGGGACTCTGAACTATCTTCGGTACATCAAAACACAAAACTCATAATACCGATCGTCATCTAACTTTAAGCGTGCGGACCCTACGGGTTCGAGAACTATGTAGACATGACCGAGACACGTCTCCGTTCAATAACCAATAGCGGAACCTGGATGCTCATATTGGCTCCTACATATTCTACGAAGATCTTTATCAGTCAAACCGCATAACAACATACGTTGTTCCCTTTGTCATCGGTATGTTACTTGCCCGAGATTCGATCGTGGGTATCTCAATACCTAGTTCAATCTCATTACCCGCAAGTCTCTTTACTCATTCCGTAATACATCATCCCGCAACTAACTCATTAGTTACAATGCTTGCAAGGCTTATAGTGATGTGCATTACCGAGTGGGCCCAGAGATACCTCTCCGACAATCGGAGTGACAAATCCTAATCTCGAAATATGCCAACCCAACAAGTACCTTTGGAGACACCTGTAGAGCACTTTTATAATCACCCATTTACGTTGTGACGTTTGGTAGCACACAAAGTGTTCCTCCGGTAAACGGGAGTTGCATAATCTCATAGTCATAGGAACAAGTATAAATAATGAAGAAAGCAATAGCAGGATACTAAACGATCAAGTGCTAAGCTAACGGAATGGGTCAAGTCAATCACATCATTCTCCTAATGATGTGATCCCGTTAATCAAATGACAACCACTGGTGGAAAAAGGGCCTTTGGTCGCGGTTCGCAACTGCCATTAGTCGCGGTTGCGCAACCGCGACCAAACAGGCGGGACTAAAGGCTCCCCCCTTTAGTCGCGGTTGCTTAAGAACCGCGACTAAAGGCCCGTCCACGTGGGCGCCAGGTGGCCGTCGGGGCGGAGGACCTTTAGTCGCGGTTCTTCTGGCCAACCGCGACTAAAGACCGCCGCAGGTTTAGGGTTTTAGCCCCCCCCTAAACCTGCCCCCCCCCTAAACTTGTTTTCTGTTTAATTTATATTGTTTTATTTCTTTTATGCTTTATTTTAATTTTGAAGGAGTTTCACATATTCTACGCTACTACATACATGCATATGAATGTACAATTTCAAACAAATTTGAAATTAGAACCAAAAAGAATTCAAGAGGAATATACAGTATATATTAAATATCATCGGATGACCATATACAATTTTGAACAAGTTTCCATACATAATTTAATGCATATAAAGTTCTACGTCCTCGTAATGGTGTTATCCTTTAGGATGGAGGACTTCCCTCCTGAACCATCCAGCTAGTTCCTCTTGAAGTGGTCGGAAGCGAGCTTCTGGACTAAGCATCATCCGGAGGATATTCCTCTGAGCATTGGTATCACTCGGAACCCGCTCAGAGGTGTATCTCCGGATCATCTCACAGACATAGTATCCACATAGATTGGTCCCCGCTGGCTGAATATCCCCACCATTCTTAGCCTTTGACTTTTTGAATTCTAGCTCTTTTTTGAATTCACCGACCTTTGTATCTACGAACCGTCTCCAAACCCTACGAGGCAAAGAAAATTAAATGAACAAGAGAGTTATTAGTTACTTGATATTAGGAAATGAACGAAATAGGCCGATCGATATAGAGCGCAAATGAATGAAAATAATTACTTCTGCAGCATTCTTCTCATGTCGCCCCAAAGCTTTGGATCCATATTCAGAGAGTCGTGGACGAGACATTCTGAGG
This sequence comes from Aegilops umbellulata, assembly GCA_032464435.1. NCBI lineage: Eukaryota > Viridiplantae > Streptophyta > Magnoliopsida > Poales > Poaceae > Aegilops > Aegilops umbellulata. Next base: position 345,135,982 of record CP136054.1, on the reverse strand, counting down.
TGTCAACTTTAATTACTAGCAGAATCCAGTGGAACCTGCGGACACGATACATGCACAGTACGTCATGCATAACTCATCGATTAGCCGGCCACATACCATGCATGGAGTAAACAAAAGAGAATGTGCTCAAGACAGAAACACTCACCCAAAATGGTAAGGAAATAGAATATCACTTTTGAGTTCCTGCTTTGTAAGAAACTGCCACAGGTCTGCCTCCATGTCGTCGGGGTGATGCCGCAACACATATCCATTAACGATGTGTGGGTCAATGAACCCAACATCATGGATGTTCCTTACTCTGCATTCCTTAATCTTCATTCTGCATGTATAATAGCGGACACAACAATATAGTTAGGACATATATATAGTGCAGGCAATATGAACGAGATGGGGTAGAAATAAATCACTTACATTTGAAGCGATGCTCGTGCAGATTGAAAAGCTGGAACAATTCACTCAGATGAATTTGTACATAGTAATGTTTGAAGTGATGCTCATATCTAACTTCTGCATAAATATATTCTTTGGCGTTTTTATTTTTTATGTAACACTTGTACCATTTCAGCAGACCTTTCATTTGTGGAGGTAGATCCTGTTCCTGCGCAGGCTCGACGAGAGGCCCATTCTTCACATATGTAATTACTACCTCCTTCACTGGCGCCTCATCAAGGCCTAACAGTTCACGAAGAGTAATACCTAAGTTGGCCGGTTGTTCTCTGGCACTCGTTACAGTCAATCCAAGTGCTGCCGCAGCTGCTATGATATCGGGGTCATCCGGACCGGCGGCTTTCACTATAAGCGGGGCAATCGATTGTTTACTTTGTTCCCCGAGCTGGGCAACTCGTTTACTTTGTTCCGGATCGGGGTCATCCGCCCGCTCTTTCTTCTCCTTCAACATGAGTGCCTGCCTACGAAGTTCACGTGCATAGTCCTCAGGCAGATTCTTCGCGGCTTGGGACGGTGTGCTCAAAAATGACTTAGCCCACTTCTTTTGCTCATCAGAAAATACTGGCTTGGGCTCGGGCTCTCTTTTCTTCTTGCAGTCCGCCTTCCATTTCTCAAGATCAGCAGCCGCGGCCGCGGCAGTTTCCTCGGCACTACGTTCCCAAGGCCTTGTGGGGAGAGGCTTCAGTGATGGCTCCGGTACCTTTGTGGTCTTAGGTACATAAGGGTCCGGGTTAATAATCCAGGACTGCTTCTGCTTCTTTGCCGGAGGTGGATTGGGGGGCGGCGTCTGATCACCCGCCGGACGAGGACTGGGGGGCGGCGGCTGATCACCCGCCGGACGTTGTGGACTGGGAGGCGTCGGCTGACGTGACGGAGGTGTAGGTGAACCGCCACCACCACCACCACCACCACCACCGCCACCGCCACCACCACCACCGTAGGGGGGTGGACTTGTTGTCCTTGGCGCCTCGCCTGGAAACTTGATAAACTTCTTTTGCCATAGAATGAAATGGCGCTTGACATCTCCAAATCTTTTCTCCCCTTCAGGTGTAGCAATGTCAATCTCCAGGTCCTCAAACCCTTGGACTATGTCCTCCACCGTGACACGAGCATAGCCATCTTGAATGGGGTTGTTGTGGTGGAGTGCTCCAGGTAAACATGGTAAAGCACTGCCGATGGCTACCTTCATGGACATGTTCCCGATAGGATAATACAGATGACATTCTTTCCTCTCCTTTATATCGTCCACGGGGTAGCGAGGAGGCTCCGGTGCAGTAATTTCGACCACCAGAGGCTCCGGTGCAGTAATTTCGATCGTCGGTGCATCTGCACCAGCCGGTGGGGCCTCCGTGGAAGCCACGCTGCTTCTCCGCTGCTGGCTTTCGAGATCCGCTGGATGATCTTCATGCTGCGCCCAAGCTGCATCTCTTTCGGCTACTAGTACACTCACAGTTTTCTTCATCACATCCATTTCCGATGCCAACCGCGCCACAACATCTGCTTCCCGATCCATCTTTCTCTTACGGCTTCTGTAACCGTACGGGTCATCGTTCTGGGGGAACCCTATTTTCCACGGAATGTGCCCCATGCCTCGTACACGTCCTCCGTATTCAGGATTCCCGAGGGCTTTTGTCAGTGCGTCGTTCTCTCTGTTGAACTTGATCTTCCCCTCTTGAGCATCCCTCATTGCGTCAATAAGGGCTTGGGTGGGTTTAATTATTTTGCCCTGGTAAACACACTCCCCTGTCTCCGGGTTCAGCGTTCCCCCATGCCCGTACCACCAGCTTTTGGCCCTTGGGTCCCATCCCTCCGTACCTGGACGGATTCCTCGCGCCCTCAGCTCGTTCTCCATCTTCTCCAACCTAGGCTGCCAAAGGCGATACCCTCCTGGCCCCATAATATGATTGTACTCCTTCTTAGCCGCATTTTCCTTATTTTTTTCGATATTTGAATGAACTGCTCCGATTTCTTTTGCTTCACAAATTCTGGCCAATCATGTTTCAGTTTCTCATATTGTCCTTTGAAATCCGGAGTCTTGTTCTGCTTGACAAAGTCATGGTTTAGATTTTGCTTGAATTTCCGGAATGCGTCGGCCATCTTATGAAGAGCGAACTGTTTGACTAGCCTCCTCCTCTCCTTGTTTTCCTCAATCTTGTTACCCTCCTCATCGAATTTGTTGTATTCCGGAGGTAGAACGAAATGTTCCATAAGCTCCTTGAAGCAATCTTTTTTTGTTCTCTTATCGACAAAAGTGAAACCAGCAATTCGTGCCTTCTTTGGCTCATTCCACTCCTGGACGGTGATCGAGACGTTGTCTCTAACAACGGCTCCGCATTGGCTGACAAACTTGATGGCGTTCTTGCGGGGCTCTAGCGGCCTGCCGGTTGCACTGTCGACAACCTCGATGGTGCATGTTTCTCCTTGTTTCATCGTCTTGGTTGCGCCACGCTTTGACGACGTACTCGATTGTTTCGACGATCCGGCCGAGGGCTAAAATAAGAAAGAGAGTCGCGCCCGTTAGTACACACATATTTATTCAAATCAGTTAGTTTGTATCACCAGAGGCTCAATGTATATATATACCTCGGCGCCGGAGGTGGTTGCTACTTCCATTTGAAGATCGTCGTTTATCGACGTTTGTTCGGCATCATCTTGCTGACGGCGCCCTTCATCTTCACCGTCAAGGTTCAGATAAGAAGAGACATCATCTTCTTCTTGTCCGGTCGGCACATATAGAATATCGCCGTTTATGATGCCGAACATATGTGCTTCACCGTCCGGATCATAGTTGTCCATAATCGGGTCAGCTCTATCGTCCGCCATTATGTCAGTCCTGAAAACATGTAGTAAAAACAAATTAATTAAGTGAAGAAGGGGGGCGGTGGCGGTGGCGGTGGCGAAAGGGCGGTGGCAAAAGGAGGGGGCGAGGAAGGGGTGGGAGAGGGTGTCGCGGTAGAGCGCGAGACGGGGCGGCAGACGACGGCGTCACGGAGAGGGAGGCGAGGACAACACACATGTATAACCCTCGCCATTTGGTTAATTATCAAATTTTACGGTTTTTTGTTAATTATCAAGTTTTAAGTTACTTTTTTTCTTCTTCCTTTTTCTTTCTTCTTTCTTTTTGTTTTCATTTGGTTTTCATTTTTTCTTCTTCCTTTTTCTTTCTTCTTTCTTTCTTCTTTCTTTCTTCTTTCTTTTTTTCTTCTTCCTTTTTCTTCTTTCTTTTTTTCTTCTTCCTTTTTCTTCTTTCTTTTTTTCTTCTTCCTTTTTCTTTCTTCTTTCTTTCTTCTTTCTTTTATTCTTCTTCCTTTTTTCTTCTTCCTTTTTTTTCTTCTTCCTTTTTTTTCTTCTTTCTTTTGGTTTTGTTTTGTTTTCATTTTTTTTCTTCTTCCTTTTTCTTTCTTCTTTTTTTCTTCTTCCTTTTTCTTTCTTCTTTCTTTCTTCTTTCTTTTTTTCTTCTTCCTTTTTTTCTTCTTCCTTTTATCTTCTTCCTTTTTTTTCTTCCTTTTTTTTTCTTGTTTCTTTTGGTTTTGTTTTGTTTTCTTTTTTTTCTTCTTCCTTTTTCTTTCTTCTTGTTTTTTTCTTGTTTCCTTTTTGGTAGGGGCGGCGGGCAGGGGCGGGCAGCGGGCGGCGCGCGGGCGGCGGCGGCGGCCAGGGGCAGGGCCAGGGGCGGCGGCCGGCGGGCAGGGGGGCAGTGGGCGGCGGGCAAGGGCAGGGCAGGGCAGGGGCGGCGGCGGCGGCGCGCTAGGGCAGGGCACGGGCGGCGGCGGCGCTCACTCGGGGCGGAGGCGGCGTCGGGGCAGGGCGTCGGCGTCGGGGCAGGGCGTCGGCGTCGGCGTCGATCGGCGTCGGGGCAGGGCTTCAGCGTCGATCGGCGTCGGGGCAGGGGGCTTCGGCGTCTGAGAAAAATGGGAAGTGGCGGAAACTGCTAAGTGCAGTATATATAGGCTGACCTTTAGTCGCGGTTGGTCTGTTTTTTTCTTCCTTTTTCTTGTTTTTCTTCTTTTTTTTCTTCCTTTCTTCCTTTTTCCTTTTTTCTTCTGTTTTTCTTCTGTTTGTTTTTTTCTTATGTTTTTCTTCTGTTTGTTTTTTCTTCTGTTTTTCCTTTTTTCTTCTGTTTGTTTTTTTCTTCTGTTTTTCCTTTTTTCTTCTGTTTTTTTCCTTTTTCCTTCTTTCTTCTTCTTCCTTTTTCCTTTTAAAATCAGAAAAATAAAACTAATTCATTTTAAAATCTTAAAAATACAATTATATATCAAAAAAATCAGAAAAATAAAACTAATCCCTTGAAGGTTTGACAAAAGGTTTGATACATCATTCAGTTCATCGACCAAATACAAAGTTTGGTACAATAAATTATTACACATCAATTCTTCCCTTGTGTCCCTGCTTGCTTACGATTGTGCCGTATCCATGGAGCATCCTCATCATTTAACTTAATGCTTGGGTCGGTGTTCACTTTGAAGGGCGGAATTTCAGCAAACATATTATAATCTTCTGACATGTCTGTCTTGTCCTCCACTCCCACGATGTTTCTTTTCCCTGAAAGAACAATGTGGCGCTTTGGATCATCGCATGATGTACTGATCGTTTTCTTATCTTTCCGTTTCCTCGGTTTGCTACTCATGTCCTTCACATAGAAAACCTGAGCGACATCTTTCGCTAGGACGAATGGTTCGTCAAGGTAACCAAGATTGTTGAAATCCACCATTGTCATTCCGTATTGCTGGTCCACCTTTACCCCACCTCCTGTTAGCTTGAACCATTTGCACCGGAACAAAGGGACCTTAAAGGAGGGTCCATAGTCAAGTTCCCATATCTCCTCTATGTAACCGAAATATGTGACCTTTTGCCCATTCTCGGTTGCTGCATCAAAGCGGACACCACTGTTTTGGTTGGTGCTCTTTTTATCTTGGGCGATCGTGTAAAATGTATTCCCATTTATCTCGTACCCTTGAAAAGTCGTTATAGTCGAAGATGGTGTCTTGGCCAACATGTACAGCTGATCTACAACATCATTGTCATTCATTAAATGTTTTCTCAACCAACTGCCGAAAGTCTCCATGTGGGCCTTCCTAATCCAGGATTCAGGCTTCCCCGGGTTGTCCGAGCGTAAAATATTCTTGTGTTTCTCAAAGTACGGAGCCACCAAGCTGGAATTGGTCTGTACAGTGTGGTGTGCTTCAGTCAGAGAATGGCCGTCCATACATATCGTTGATTTCCTTCCGATCGTGCCTTTTCCACTTAGTCTCCCCTCGTGCCGCGATCGAGGAAGGCCAATCGGCTTAAGGTCAGGAACAAAGTCAACACAAAACTCAATTACCTCCTCATTTCCATAGCCCTTGGCGATGCTTCCTTCTGGCCTAGCACGGTTACGAACATATTTCTTTAATACTCCCATGAACCTCTCGAAGGGGAACATATTGTGTAGAAATACAGGACCGAGAATGAAAATCTCTTCGACTAGGTGAACCAGGAGGTGCGTCATAATATTGAAGAAGGATGGCGGGAACACCAACTCGAAACTGACAAGACATTGGATCACATCGTTCTGTAACCGTGGTAGAACTTCTGGATTGATTACCTTCTGAGAGATTGCATTGAGGAATGCACATAGCTTCACAATGGCTACTCGAACATTTTCCGGCAGGAGCCCCCTCAAAGCAATCGGAAGCAATTGCGTCATAATCACGTGGCAGTCGTGAGACTTCAGGTTTTGGAACTTTTTCTCCGCCATGTTTATTATTCCCTTTATATTGGACGAGAATCCAGACGGGACCTTCATACTGCTCAGGCATTCAAAAAAGATGACCTTCTCTTCTTTGGTCAGAGCGTAGCTGGCACGACCTTGAAACCATTCCGGATGCCGGTCATCAGGGTCTTTCAAACGTTGCTGGTCCTGCCGTGCTTCCTTTGTATCATTTGTCTTCCCATACACGCCCAAGAAGCTTAGGAGGTTCACGCAAATATTCTTCGTAACGTGCATCACGTCGATTGCAGAGCGGACTTCTAGGACTTTCCAATATTCTAGCTCCCAGAATATAGATTTCTTCTTCCACATGGCTGCGTGCCCGTCAGCTCCCTTCGGAACTGATTGTCCGCCAGGACCCTTTCCAAAGATGAATTTCAAATCCTTGACCATATCAAATACCTCAGCACCAGTGCGTTCTGCAGGCTTCGGCCGGTGATCTGCCTTGCCGTTGTAATGCTTGCCTTTCTTTCTTACTGGATGAATTTTCGGAAGAAATCGACGATGCCCAAGGTACACGTTCTTCTTACAATTTGGCAAATGTACACTTTCAGTCTCATGTAAGCAGTGCGTGCATGCATTGTATCCTTTATTTGACAGTCCCGAAAGTTTACTAAGAGCAGGCCAATCGTTGATGGTTACGAAAAGCAACGCTCGTAGGTCAAATTCCTCTTGTTTGTGCTCATCCCACACACGGACACCAGGTCTGCCCCACAGCTGTAAAAGTTCATCAACTAATGGCCTTAGGTACACATCGATGTCGTTGCCGGGTTGCTTAGGACCTTGGATGAGCACTGGCATCATAATGAACTTCCGCTTCATGCACAACCAAGGAGGAAGGTTGTAGATGCATAGAGTCACGGGCCAGGTGCTATGGCTGGAGCTCTGCTCGCCAAAAGGATTCATGCCATCTGTACTTAGACCAAATCTTATGTTCCTTGCGTCAGCTGCAAAATCTTTGAACTCTCTGTCGATCTTTCTCCATTGTGTTCCATCTGCGGTGTGTCTCAACTCCCCGTCCGACTTACGGTCCTCTTTGTGCCATCGCAACAACTTGGCATGCTCTTTGTTCCTGAACAGACGTTTCAACCGTGGTATTATAGGAGCATACCACATCACCTTGGCGGGAACCCTCTTCCTGGGTTTCTCGCCCTCAACATCGTCACCAGGGTCATCGCCTCTGATCTTATAACGCAATGCAGTGCATACCGGGCATTCATTCAAATTCTCGTATTCACCGCGGTAGAGGATGCAGTCGTTGATGCATGCATGTATCTTCAGAACCTCTAAACCTAGAGGGCAGACAACCTTCTTTGCTTCGTACGTACTGGCGGGCAACTCGTTATTCTTTGGAAACATATTCTTCAACATTTTCAGCAAGTTTTCAAATGCCGAGTCAGCTACACCTGCCTGTGCCTTCCATTTCAGCAAATCCAGTGTGCAGCCCAGCTTTTTCAGACCATCATCGCATCCGGGGTACAACGACTTTCTGTGATCCTCTAACATGCGATCCAAATTCTCCCTCTCCTTTTCAGTTTCGCAGCGTCTCCGTGCATCAGCAATGGTCCGACCAAGATCATCAACGGTCTCATCACGTGCCTCTTCTTCACCTTCACCTTCCCCTTCACCTTCCCCTTCACCTTCCCCTTCACCTTCAGCATCCTCCATGAAAGTATCACCGAAATCAGCAAGATAGCTTTCATCGATGAAATCATCCCCTTCTTCATCTTCTTCCATTATAACCCCTCTTTCTCCATGCTTGGTCCAACAATTATAGCTTGGCATGAAACCGTGCCGAAGCAGGTGCAGGTGAACTTCTCTTGAGGAAGAGTAACCCTTCCGATTCTTACAGTCAACACATGGACAGATAACAAAACCCTTCTGCTTGTTCGCATTAGCCACTACGAGGAAATCTTTCAAACCCGTAGTGAACTCGCGGGAGAGTCGGTTACCGTACATCCATTGCCGATTCATCTGCATTATTATAATATAAAATATATAATTAACCATCATGCATTTGTTAAACTAACTAGCTATAAACAATAGAAATTAAACAATGAACAACACACATGCATATTTTATCAATGACACACATGCATGAAAGGTTCAAGTTGCTAACCGCGATCGAGGAGGAAAAAAAATGAATGAGGAACCTCAAGTGTGGCTCTTGGGGCATTTCATCAAACACCTTGTGTGCATAAGAGGAACCAAAAGCAAACCTACACCCCCTTGTGAAGCTTGTGAAGAGAAGTGGCACCAAATGGCTAAGTGAGTGTGCTGAACTGGTATATATAGGGGAGGAGCTTTAGTCGCGGTTGGCCTGGCCAACCGCGACTAAAGGCCTTTGGGCACCTTTAGTCGCGGTTGGCCTGGCCAACCGCGACTAAAGCCCCTCACGTGCACCAGCTGGCCACCGAGCGCCCTGGGCGCAGGCCTTTGGTCGCGGTTCGGCTGCCGAACCGGGACTAAAGACTTCATTAGTCGCGGTTCCTACAGTTCCGCGACTAATGGGGCTGGACGAAAGCCTCTTTTTCTACCAGTGAACTCATGTCTATGGTTAGGAAACATAATCATCTTTGATCAACGAGCTAGTCAAGTAGAGGCATACTAGTGACACTCTGTTTGTCTATATATTCACACAAGTATCATGTTTCCGGTTAATACCATTCTAGCATGAATAATAAACATTTATCATGATATAAGGAAATAAATAATAACTTTGTTATTGCCTCTAGGGCATATTTCCTTCAAAACATACACGCAGCGCCATGCAAAACAAATACCTAAGAAGTATTCTTAGACAGGGGCTTCTCAACCCCTAAGATCCTATTTCAACCCGTGTCAATAATGTTAGCTACTCCAGTTGCCCTTGCGCGAACTCATAGGCGCGTCTCCGGGCGGATGACGTCGATAAGTTGCTGGACAGATGGGTGAGTACCGTTGAAGGTGGCGTTGTTCCGATGCTTCCAAAGCTCCCATGTGGTCAAAGAGATGATAAAATTGAGCCCTTTCCGCATGCAAGCGAGGACGAGGGCATTCAATCACACACACCAGACGATGAATTCAGTGTCCCGGGTGGGGGGATAACGGTAGTCTGCACCAGGACAAGATCTCATACTATATTTGTCGAGGTGGTGGCACCTGATTGCATAGCACACACGTAGGCCGTGCCATCCGAGCCTGGCCGCGGTTTGTCAAGGAGAGCAAGAATGTTGGATCAAGCAGATACAGACATAATGAACAAACATTCATGTTTATATGATTAGGATGCACATAACAAAGACCAACACATAGATAAAAAATAACAAAGACCAATTAATAGATAAAAAATCATGCCGATAAATAGCAAGTCATACAAAAATCAGGGTCTAAAATCACCACCCATCTTCGCCCATGAAACATTGACGTTAGTGGCATCGTGTGACTCGCAGAGTGTAAGATCAATTCGCTTAACAGCATGATGTGTCACAAAGGCTTGTCAAAAACATGCCTACAAAATCTGGACGAGACTTGGATTCATTGGAAGTTTAGGTGTACTCTATTGTCACAAATTCGAAAACTATGAGAAAATTTGATCCTTTTTTGTACGACATGCATTTGACATAGCAGAATTCAGATCTCCGCACACTAACAAACTTACAAATACGTACTTTGATTGCCCTATTTTTGGTCTCGATGGCTTGGTGGTGGCTGATGTGGAGCTATGAGATGCTCTCCCTCCTGCTGCGCTGGCCAGCTCGCTTGAGAATCTCCCGCGGGTTTGGGGATTTGTGTTCTGGGGTTGGGAGAAATCCTACTTCGCGATGTCCGTGGCTGAGAACGGCGACGCTTGCTGACGCCGTATTCTTCATGGAGGCGTTGTCTTTGATCCCGACCTGACTCCCTCCCTCGTGCTCGGGGGAAACCCTTGGTCCGGCCATCGGACCTGACAACGGCGTCGTCATGGTGTCGTCCCCTCCTTGGAGGCGTCGTCTTGTTCCTCGAGGAGTCCGGTTGGTGTTGATTGAGTCCGCTACTGCTCAGGGCGTGGGCCTCCAAGGCGTGGGCCGTCAAGAGGAAGTCAGCGACACCTCCTCTTGGTCTGCCCAAACCCGGCCATCCACTTGCCGACTTCCTCTTGGCGCATTGGGTGGCGGTACGTTGGTCTGCGTTGTCTTCAGGTCTTGGTTTTGTTGTAGAGGTACTTGGCGTTGGTTGTGACCCAACTTGAAAAGCATGTAGCGTGGTGGTGTGTGTGGTTGCTAATCTTTATGATTAGCATTGTAATGGTCGAAAGGCGTTGTACCCGGTTTCTTTGCTGCTTTTTTTTAATGCAATGATGCGCGTATTCTAAAAAACAAACACGTACTTTACAGACCCTACTTTATTCAGTTGGACAGTGTTTTTGGTAGATTCAGACATTCAGTACATTTCACAATTGAATTTGCGTCATAAAAAAAAGACCCTACTTTATTCACTCGTTAGAGACCATAATTGAAAATTTTGTCTTCTTTTTGTTTCGGGCCAAACTTTTATTTGGAAATTTGTGAGACGTCGCCATCTTAGTTTCATGTCGCCTGAGTATTGTAAATATTTTCATCCGTTTGTATGACTTTTCAGTGTCGAAATAAAAACCTCTACAAGCGATGTATATATATATACAAGCGATGTGTACGAAGGACGAAGAAAAATCTAAGGAGAAGCAGATTCGAGGAAACGGGCACCGCCGCTGCTGCTGCCGCCTCATGTATTCCTGGAGACCTGGACCGCGGCACGGAGGGCAAAACTGGGGCGCGTGAGCGGTAGGGCGACGCCGGCGACGGCCACGCCTTCGGGCGACGGCATCCCGTCGAGCCAGCACCACCCGGCCACGCCGGCTTCGCAGGTGAACCCGTCTTCGTCGGCACGGGGCGACCATGGTATGATGACCGACGACGGAGACGACGCGGCGGCCAGCTTCCTCTGGCACTGACACTGGCAGTGCCAGAGCACCGCCTCCGGTTCTTCCTTGCTCGTGCTTTGCTGTCCCAGGGACGATATCGTCGCCGTCGCCTCCTCGGATTCCTCCTCGGTCGTGTCCCGCTGGATTGCCTGTCGTAGCTCTGAAATTTCTTTCTCTGCTCTCGCCAGGGCTGCTTCGAGCTCCTTCCTTTTCTTCACCTCCTCCAGGTACAGCTCCTCGTGCTCTTTCGCCTACAATGCAAGGTCTCGAATCAAAAAATGTTTCCAACTGGAATTGGCTAGTTTATGATGATGAATTTGGGTTTCTGACAAGGGGTTGTACTTTCCGGAGAGAGGTGGACACTTCTTCGTCCGCCTTCTGGCGCCTGCGGGATTCGTTCAGAGCTCTGTTCATCAGGTCCTCGGCTGCTATGCATGCCTCCCTGAGTTCATCATAGAACCCCAATTCAACCTCAATGTCATCATCATCCTAGAGGAGAGAACAAAGTTCAGAAGCGTGCCATCCTGACATTCTTGCAAAAAGCAGTGTTTGAAAATTCAGGAGAAGTTGTTGAATGATCTCACTCACCTCTTCCTGGTGAGTTAACAAACGAAGGACTTCAAGGCCAGGAATAGGGAGCAACGGTGCAGTGACAGCAGATGATGCAATCTCTACTTTCGCTTCCCTACAGTGGAAATCTGAGTCAGTTTCCTAAGGTAAATTGCTGAAAGTTCTGGCTCATAGATTTTGGAAACACCGTTTTGGATTAGTCTCATCAGAAAAATTAATAATTAGAAAGCTACGACATCAGATTATTTTTTTGTTTACCTGGTGCAGATTAACTGCTCCTTGCAGACGAACCAAATCTTGCACGATGGATCAGCTCTCTGCATTATCGCTGCTGCTGTCCTGCAGACAGGCCTGTCCAGTTTTCTGAAACCAAAAACAAGGAAACTTGCATTTCTGAATAATCATCTCTTTATTGGAACTTCTGAAAACATACAGAGCATGTCTGAATTTGCAAGAAACAGAGTTCCGTCAGTGTCAGGAGGATATCATACGTGGAGTACTGCCGGTCCGCGGCAGCCGAAACTACCAGCTCGGTGATCCCGCGCAATCCAATTAGCTCGACGAGGCCGGACGCGACATCCTCCTTCTCAATCACCAGCTTCTCACACCTCACCTGGAGTTTGCAGGCATTGCGCAAGTTGTTAAGAAGATGAAACCTTTCAACCTTGGTCTTTTTGTTTGCAAGTACGACTGTTGAAGAAATGGAAAACGTTTCAACGTTCAACCGGAAGAAACGGAGACGGAGTACCTTGGTTTTCCGGCACTGATGGACGTAGTCGTCCAGCATCTTGTCCGCCTTGTCGCGCTCCATCCTTCTGAAGGAGCTCACCTGCTCCGAGCTCAGCTTGCTGGCATGGAACTTGGCTCCCACTGATGTAGATAGATAATCAGAAAAGGTCACCGACGATGCGCTTGCAGATGCCGGCCGGAAACATGCATGCGAGATGAAGGCGAGCACGTACTGACGGGGATCATCTGCGGCGGGACGTGCACGTGCGTGACGACGACCGTGGTGGCTGTGGCTCCGCCGCAGAGATGGCCGAGAGCCCACGACAGCGTCGACCGCCCCGCCCTGCGCTCCGCCGGCACCACAACGAACACCTTCCTGTTGTTCTCCTCCGCCACGGCCACCGCAACCTCCATCTATCGCTCGATAGGTCGTCTCTGCCTCGCGCGGCTAGCTCCTCCTCGCTTCCTGGAGCTCGCACCAGGAACTTGCGGTTGAGGACGCGCGGGTACTAGAGACTAGAGAGGAGACTTTGAACCCGGGGGACGGGAGGGAGACGGTGGCGCGTCGCCGTGGCCCGTGGGAAGAGGATGAAGCCACGGGCGGGACGCGACAGCGACGTTGGACACGGAGGAGCCGACCGACCCGCCGGTCAACTCCTAAGCTCAGGTTGTTCTGAACTCGCTTGTCGCGTCACTACAGGACTTTTAGCTCGATCTGATGCCGAATGATTGCCGTGTCGTCTGCGTTTGACTGGTTATTTCTCGTATATAGTTCTCCCTGCACGGCAGGGTATTAAGATGCTGCGAATCTTGCATCATATGCTAAACGGCTCAACCTTGACACCTACGGCCACTTCTTTCAAGCAACTCTTAGCTTAACTGTAAGCCGGCTCAAGTTTAACGTCTAAAAATGAACTTTATTGGTCGTGCGGCGTTGCTGCTCGAGCGGAGCGATGGTACGTCGGGGCGGTGGCCCCGGAAGGTGGTGCCGGTTGATTGCGCTGGGCGCGACGGAGCGGTGGATGTCGGGGCAGCGGCCCCGAGAGAATCACTGTGGCGCCCAGACTTCTGTGGCAACGATGATGGTGGGAGCGATGTCGGCGACGCGGCAATGGTTGCGATAGTTGGCTCTTCACCGGCGTGTCCACGGTATTGCCTCGGTTTGTTTGTTGCTGTGGAGTCGAAGCTGCGGCGGCGAGGCCCTGTGGTGTACGATGACTGGCTGCAGGTGGCCTTTCGGCGATCTTCCATGGCGTCAGCCGTGTCTGGTTTCGTTCTTCTGAGTTCTTCGTCAGAATCAGAGATGCGAAGTCTGTCCGCAGCTCGCCATGTCGTCGAGGAGGGTGGGCTTTGCCCCTGTGTGTTTCAGTCTATGGGAGTGAGCTCGGCCCTTGTTGTTCCGGTTTTTGCCCGGTTTTCCGTAATTAACTGGGCAATTCTCTTCTACTTAATTAATAGATGAGGTAATCTTTGCCTTCAATTCGAAAAAAAATTGGTTTTCGAAAAGAAAGAAAATGGGCTTCTAAGTTCTATTGGAGCTGCAACATGCCAGCCCGTCTCTTCTCCCTCATGGAAGTGGATCCTCTAACACGAAAGAGGAAAGTTACCTAAGCTACAGTACAAACTAGTGTAAAACAGAGAAGGAAAGTCACGGGCACTATAGCGAACACTGTATTTATCTACTGTACACATTTACTGTTGATATAAATAAATTAAAAACTAATTTTATTGCATCATAATATTGATTGTATGTAAATTTTGTAAATGTATAAAGTAGATTTATAATTTGAAAATTAATTCAAATCATTTTAGCCTTAATTGAAGAAGAAAAGTTAGGAAACTGTAACTTAAGCGACTTTCCTGCTTCATATTAGAGGATCCACTTCCCTCCCTCAACTCGATTTTACGCTTCCAGAGGACTTTATGCTCCTTCCCGGGATTTTACACCTCCCTTCTTGCTCACAGTGATGTCAGCGTGTACACCAAGGAGTGGCTTTGCCGAGAGACACTCCCTCACTTGCAACCACCGGGCTACATTGTTTCTCCTGCCTCCATCTTTAAATGCAAAAGTATATAAAAGCATCTCCAGCCGTTCGGCCCCCAGGACGCTGAAAAAGAGCGGCCTGGGGGTGAGCCGGCGCTAGATCGCCCCATAGGGCTCGGTTTGCTTCCAGTCACGCGCCCGCGGTCGTCGCGGGTTCGGCGAAGTTCGTTTCAATTTTTTTGCAAATTCGGCGAAGTTCGGCCAATTTTCGACAAAATTTGTACAAAAACTTAAAAACATGCATGAACTAACTTAAAAACGAACTAAAAGCCTAAGTCGCTGCCGTCGCCGCCGCCGCCGTCTACATACCGAGAAGCCTGTAGAAGCGGGTGTAGTCGCCACCGCCGTCGTCGTCGTTGCCGCGCGCCTCACCTGCGTGCCTGCTGCATCCCTCGCCGGGGTCGCCGACAACGGTTGATGGCCCGGCCTCGCCCTCGTCGTCGCTGTCGATGATGATAACGCCGCCCTCCTCGGCGGCACGGCGACGCTCGTCGGCGCGGCTACGGGCCTGGGTCTCCAGATACGCCCGACGCTGGTGGCGCACCTGCTCGCGGACGTAGTCCTCTCTCGCCCATTTGAGGGCGGACTCGTCGTCGGGGGCCACCATGCCGGCATGCTCCGACTTCACGGGGAGCATGTCCGTCTCGGGCTTCGGCCGGACCAGGCGGAGGGAGCGCCTCGTCGGTGCAGTCGCAGGAGAGGGCTCGTTGATGACGAGGGCGCCGCTGCGAGCACGACGCCCGAGCGGTATCTCCTACGGCTCGGGCTTGGCGGGGCGGAGGGCCGGCGAGCCGGAGCCCGACGACGAGGACAACCCCGGCTCTATTCGCCGCGGCATCCAGGAACTGCCGCGCCGACGAGAGAAGGAGGGCTGCGTCGGGTACTCCAGCCATGGCACATTGCCAGTCTTGATGTGGTCGAGGACGGCGTCGAGTGTGCGGCCGGGGACGCCCCACCACTCGCGCCGTCCTTCGGAGTTGTGGCGGACGCGGGGGACGATGCCGTTGACGGAGGCGATCTGCTCCTCGCAGCGGCGCTCGAAGTACATCATCCACAGCGTTCCGCTGTCTAGCGCGTACCTCGGCTCGTTCCGCTGCTCCTCCGTCAACGAGGAGCGGATGCGGGCGATATCCGCCCGCCGTGCCGCCCCTTCGGGCACCGGCGGCACCTGGACGCCGCCGGCGCTAGGTCTCCACGAGCCAGGCGCGCGCATGTCAGGGGGGCATCGGGTACTCGGCCTCGTACAGAAGGCGCGCCTCCGGCTCCTGGAGGTGTCGGCGGCCGAAGCCATTCGCCGTTGCGTCGTCGCCTGGGTATCTCTCTGCCATGGTTTCGCTCGTTGACGGGCGGGGAGTGGTGGGAGAACTCGCCGGCGGGGAAAAGGCTTTCACTGGAGGTAGAGGGGGAGGCTGTGGCGCTCACCGGCGGGGAGGGGCGCCTTTTTATAGCCGAAGCGGGGTTGCCGGGGGCGGCATGCGGGCGGACGCGTGGCGCATGCGGGCGGGACGCGCGTCGGCGGCGTCTTCACTGCGTCGCCCGTGAGGCATCAATGGAGGGCGACCGACGCGGCAGCCTTCGCATTGATTCCCGCGGGAACCGAGGCGATGAGGTCGACGAAGCGCCTGTCTCGCTGACTCGGCGGGCCCGCGGCTGTTTCGCGCCAAAACACTCGCCCCGGCGCCCCCCGGCGCGTCGGGTTCGGCCTATGTCCGTCGGCGCTGATTTCGACCCAGGCCGACGAAAAACGGACTCCTGTGGACACGACTGGACCGTTTTTTTAACGCCGGTGCAAAAAAATCGTCTGGAAAAACCGTTCTGGAGCGCGGTTGAAGATGCTCTAAGCAACAGCATGGGCCAACGCCATAATCCGTTTTCTATGCTCGACGTGTGCAACTACCTAGTTATGCAGCTAACTAACTCACCCATTCTCTCAGCTCCAACAAACTAAATGGCTTGCCAGGTCACCTGACTCAACCTGATGCAATCCGGCGCGCTTCTTCTGCCTCCCACAGCATCACAACATCTCGATCTCCTACAACATCGCATGGTAGCTCAGCATCGCGTGGCTAAATTTTATGTTTTGACCCTTTTCTGAAACCTATTCAAGATCTGACCCCAATTCGTAAAAATTTCGGGATCTGACCCTTTTTTACCGTCAAGGCCCTTGACGGTAGGGTATAACAGCCTACCGCCAAGGCCCCTGGTGGTAAGAAAGACCCTACCGCCAAGGTGTCCGGCGGTAGGTGCCAGCTTGCACTGTGTTCCATACTTAGAAAAAAAACAACCCTACCGTTAGAGGCCTTGGCGGTAAGTTGTTATACCCTACCGCCAGGGCCTTGGCGGTAGGCTGTTATACCTTACCGCCAGGGGCCTTGACGGTAAGAAAAGGGTCAGATCTTGAAATTTTTATGAATCAGGGTCAGATTTCGAATAAGTTACGAAAAAGGGTCAAAACACGAAATTTAGCCGCATCGCGTCTCTCCCCACGCTGAGTTGAAGCTTCACCTGACAAACAGTGCCCTCGACCATTTAACTAAATGCAAAACCCGAAACTAAACATGTTAGATATATCGTGACAAGAGTAGTGCTAACAAATTTTTAGTTTTATTTTATCTATGTTGCCTGGATTTTTGTTGTGTCCACGCAAAAAAGCGTTTCAACTACGTTGTGAAGAATAGATAATACTCCTACTTGTGAACTCTTTTAAGAACCTTACTAATTGCTACGAGCCGTCAGAATTTTATGATCTAACGGCAGGGAATAGTTGTGGTGACCTGTTGGTATTTCTGGTGGATATGAAGACAAACAACTCATCGGGAAAGCATTCTACCCATCCACCGATGCTTACTTTTTATCTTGTCAATCGTTGCCAACAATATGCGCCACCAAAAGAAGACTGGAGGAAAGGCTAATGATCTCGTGATTTTTTTCTTTTTCGGAAGAACTTTCAATCTAATTATGACGGTACAAATAATATAAGAAGCAAGAGACATTACATTCATGTCCATAGACCATCTAGCGACAACTCCAAGCACTGAAGTGAGTCGAAGGCGTGCCGCCACCATCTCCCCTCCCTCACCGGAGCCGGGAAAACCTTGTTGTAGTAGTCAGTTGGAAAGTCATCGCACTAAGACCCCACAAGACCAGGACATCGGAAAAACAACTAACACCGATGAAGAGATGCATAGATCAGAAGGATCCCTGAAGACATACAAACACAGACAAGCGAAGACCGGATCCAATCAGATCCACCGAAGACAAACGTCGACCAAATCTCTCCTCTTCCTGAGTTGGACACAAACCGTAAACAACTTAAAAACGGACTCTGAGCCCTCCCACTAGCATATGTCAGGATCTGCCGCGCCTCTGTGGCCCTAAGGCCACAGGAGACGAGGAAGATCGGCGCTAGTATCGACGGGGGCGGAGAAACCCTAGTGTGGGTCTCGCTTGGAAGGAGAGGAGGAAACATTTCATGAGATGAAAAGTTCTCTTGATCGGGTGATTCAATGGCCCAAAAACTTGACGTAGGTTTTGTAGAACTCAATGTGGATGTGGCCTTTCAAATTGATGAACGCAATGGTGCGGTTGGAGCAATTTTCGAGGACATGAACAGAAATTTTATCGCAGCCTCCATCTAGCTATTATCACATGTACCTTCAGTTACTATGGCTGAAGCTCTGGACATGCGCCACACTCTCGCGTTGGCTTCACATATTGAATGTAACTAGGTTCAAGTTGGGTCGGATAATATTGAGGTAATTGATGCTTGAATTCATCGTGATCAATGGTGGGATGCAGCTCATGTTATACATGTACATTTTGTTGATATTGGTAGAGAAATCGGAAGTGTGATATTTGAACAATGTCCAAGGGAAGCTAACGGTGCCCCTCACGAGACTGCAACATATTACTATCATATTAAAAACATGGTTTGTAATTGTAATTGGGTTGATGAACCTTTTTTATTTATGTTTCCTAAACTCGTAAACGATGTATCTATGTGAAGCAATGAATAAAGCAGGCCATGAAGGCTTTCACTAAAACAAAATACGAGTATAATTAACGACGGAATTGGGGTTTCATAAAAGAGGATATTGTTAAGGGTGTTCAGTAGTTTTTTATTTCTGGAAAAAAGCATGAGGGGATTAATGATACAGCTATTGTTCTCATCCCGGAAGCTAAGAATTCACAATCAATAAAGATTTCAGGCCGATCAGTTTGTGCAATGTTATCTACAAGATTATCTCCAAGTGTCTTGTGAAAAAACCGCGTCCGCTCCTTGATGGTATGATATCCCGTATACAAAGTATGTTTATTTCGGGAAAGTTAATTTCTGATAATGCTATCATAGCTTTTGAATGTATGTATTCTTTTAGTACACCTAAAGATTTAAGAGGGGAATTCTCTGCTTATAAATTGGATTTGGCTAAAGCCTATGACCGTGTGGATTGGCATTTCTTGCAATGTGTGATGGGGGCTTTGGGCTTTGCGCCACGTTGGATTAATTGGATTTTGACGTGTGTTACATCGGTGAAATTTCTGGTGTGTTTTAGTGGTCAGTTTGCGGAGTTGTTTTCGCCTACTCTAGGGCTCAGACAGGTATATCCGTTATCTCCGTATTTGTTCCTATTTGTGCCCGAGGCACTTGCTTTGCTGCTTAATGATGCTTGTGCCAAGGGTGCTCTTAAGGAACTTCGTTTGAATAGGCAAGATCTTGGTTTCTCACTTGTGTTCGTAGATGACAGTCTTTCAAGGTCTCCGTCAATCAGGCATTAGCCATTAAAAATATTCTAACGGTGTATGAGAAAGGGACTGGGCAATTATTAAGTAACTGTTCCATGTTGTTTCAGAAAAGGTGCAGCTTGAAGAATCAAGTGGGTACAATTGTAATTTTAAAAATTGCGATGGATGGGTTTGAGAATAAATATCTTGGATTACCAATCCTAGAGGGAAGAATGAAGGCCGGTAAGTTTCAATCCACTAAAGAAAAGATGTTGAAAAGGACTGGATTTAAAAGTATGCTTCTTATGGGGCGAAGGAAGATTTAATAAATCGGTCATTCACGCCCTACGTGTGTATTCTTGTTGGAAATATGCCCTAGAGGCAATAATAAATAGGTTATTATTATATTTCCTTGTTCATGATAATTGTTTATTATCCATGCTAGAATTGTATTGATAGAAAACTCAGATACATGTGTGGATACATAGACAACACCATGTCCCTAGTAAGCCTCTAGTTGACTAGCTCGTTGATCAATAGATGGTTACGGTTTCCTGACCATGGACATTGGATGTCATTGATAACGGGATCACATCATTAGAAGAATGATGTGATGGACAAGACCCAATCCTAAGCATAGCACAAGATCGTGTAGTTCGTATGCTGAAGCTTTTATAATGTCAAGTATCATTTCCTTAGACCATGAGATTGTGCAACTCCCGGATACCGTAGGAATACTTTGGGTGTGCCAAACGTCACAACGTAACTGGGTGGCTATAAAGGTGCACTACGGGTATCTCTGAAAGTGTCTGTTGGGTTGGCACGAATCGAGACTGGGATTTGTCACTCCGTGTGACGGAGAGGTATCTCTGGGCCCACTCGGCAGGACATCATCATAATGTGCACAATGTGATCAAGGAGTTGATCACGGGATGATGTGTTACGGAACGAGTAAAGAGACTTGCCGGTAACGAGATTGAACAAGGTATCGAGATACCGACGATCGAATCTCGGGCAAGTACTATACCGGTAGACAAAGGGAATTGAATACGGGATTGATTGAATCCTTGACATCGTGGTTCATCCGATGAGATCATCGTGGAACATGTGGGAACCAACATGGGTATCCAGATCCCGCTGTTGGTTATTGACTGGAGAACGTCTCGGTCATGTCTGCATGGTTCCCGAACCCGTAGGGTCTACACACTTAAGGTTCGATGACGCTAGGGTTATAAAGGAAGTTTGTATGTGGTTACTGAATGTTGTTCAGAGTCCCGGATGAGATCCCGGACATCACGAGGAGTTACGGAATGGTCCGGAGGTAAAGATTTATATATAGGAAGTCATCATACGGTCACCGGAATAATTCGAGGGGTTGCCGGTATTGTACCGGGACCATCGAAGGGGTTCCGGGGGTCCATCAGGAGGGTCCACCTGCCCTGGAGGGCCCTATGGGCTGTATGTGGAGAGGGACCAGCCCCTTAGTGAGCTGGGCGCCTCCCCCCTAGGGCCCATGCGCCTAAGGGTTTGGGGAACCCTAAAGGGGGGGCGCCCCCTTGCCTTGGGGGGCAAGGCACCCCTCCTGGCCGCCGCCCCCTCCTCAGATGGGATCTGAGGGGGCCGGCCCCCCTCTCCCTTGCCCCTATATATATGAAGGGGGTGGGAGGGCAGCCGCACCAATGTGCTGGCGCAGCCCTCCCCCTCTCCCAAGTCCTTCTCCTCTCCCGTGGTGCTTGGCGGAGCCCTGCAGGATTGCCACGCTCCTCCACCACCACCACGCCGTTGTGCTGCTGCTGGACGGAGTCTTCCTCAACCTCTCCCTCTCTCCTTGCTGGATCAAGGCATGGGAGACGTCACCGGGCTGTACGTGTGTTGAACGCGGAGGTGACGTCCGTTCGACACTTGGTCATCGGTGATTTGGATCACGGCGAGTACGACTCCATCAACCCCGTTCACTTGAACGCTTCCGCTTAGCGATCTACAAGGGTATGTAGATGCACTCTTCTTCCCCTTGTTGCTGGTTTCTCCATAGATAGATCTTTGTGACACGTAAGAACATTTTGAATTTCTGCTACGTTCCCCTACAGTGGCATCATGAGCTAGGTCTATTGCGTAGATTCCTTGCACGAGTAGAACACAAAGTAGTTGTGGGCATTGATTTTGTTCAATATGCTTACCGTTACTAGTCCAATCTTGATTCGGCGGCATTGTGGGATGAAGCGGCCCGGACCGACCTTACACGTACACTTACGTGAGACAGGTTCCACCGACTGACATGCACTAGTTGCATAAGGTGGCTAGCGGGTGCCAGTCTCTCCCACTTTAGTCGGATCGGATTCGATGAAAAGGGTCCTTATGAAGGGTAAATAGCAATTGACATATCACGTTGTGGTTTTGCGTAGGTAAGAAACGTTCTTGCTAGAAACCCATAGCAGCCACGTAAAACATGCAAACAACAATTAGAGGACGTCTAACTTGTTTTTGCAGGGTATGCTATGTGATATGATATGGCCAAGAAGAATGTGATGAATGATATGTGATGTATGAGATTAATCATGTTCTTGTAATAGGAATCACGACTTGCATGTCGATGAGTATGACAACCGGCAGGAGCCATAGGAGTTGTCTTTATTTATTGTATGACCTGTGTGTCATTGAACAACGCCATGTAATTACTTTACTTTATTGCTAACCGGTAGCCATAGTAGTAGAAGTAATAAGTTGGCGAGACAACTTCATGGAGACACAATGATGGAGATCATGATGATGGAGATCATGGTGTCATGCCGGTGACGATGATGATCATGGAGCCCCGAAGATGGAGATCAAAAGGAGCAATATGATATTGGCCATATCATGTCACTATTTGATTGCATGTGATGTTTATCATGTTTATACATCTTATTTGCTTAGAACGACGGTAGTAAATAAGATGATCCCTCATTAAAATTTCAAGAAAGTGTTCCCCCTAACTGCGCACCGTTGCGAAAGTTCGTCGTTTCGAAGCACCACGTGATGATCGGGTGTGATAGATTCTTACGTTCACATACAACGGGTGTAAGCCAGATTTACACACGCGAAATACTTAGGTTGACTTGACGAGCCTAGCATGTACAAACATGGCCTCGGAACACAAGGGACCGAACGGTCGAGCATGAGTCGTATGGTAGATACGATCAACATGAAGATGTTCACCGATGATGACTAGTCCGTCTCACGTGATGATCGGACACGGCCTAGTTGACTCGGATCATGTAATCACTTAGATGACTAGAGGGATGTCTATCTGAGTGGGAGTTGATAAGATGAACTTAATTATCCTGAACATAGTCAAAAGATCTTTGCAAATTATGTCGTAAGCTCGCGCTTTAGTTCCACTGTTTTAGATATGTTCCTAGAGAAAATATAGTTGAAAGTTGATAGTAGCAATTATGCGGACAATAGAAGGCTTATGTCCTTAATGCAACGCTCGGTGTGCTGGACCTCGAACGTGGTCTGTGGATGTTGCGAATATCTGACATACACGTTTTGATGACTACATGATAGTTCGGTAATGTTAAATGGTTTAGAATTGAGGCACCAAAGACGTTTTCGAAACGTCGCCGAACATATGAGATGTTTCGAGGGCTGAAATTGGGATTTCAGGCTCGTGCCCACGTCAAGAGGTATAAGACCTCCGACGATTTTCTTAGCCTGCAAACTAAGGGAGAAAAGCTCAATCGTTGAGCTTGTGGTCAGATTGTCTGAGTACAACAATCACTTGAATCAAGTGGGAGTTGATCTTCCAGATAAGATAGTGATGTTTCTCCAAAGTCATTGCCACCAAGCTGCGAGAGCTTCGTGATGAACTATAACATATCAGGGATAGATATGATGATCCTTGAAATATTCGCGATGTTTGACACCGCGAAAGTAGAAATCAAGAAGGAGCATCAATTGTTGATGGTTAGTGAAACCACTAGTTTCAAGAAGGGCAAGTGCAAGAAGGGATACTTCATGAAACGGCAAATCAGCTGCTGCTCTAGTGGAGAAACCCAAGGTTGAACCCAAACCCGAGACTGAGTGCTTCTGTAATAAGGGGAACAGCCACTGGAGCAGAATTACCCTAGATACTTGGTAGATGAGAAGGCTGTCGATAGAAGTATATTGGATATACGTTATGTGAATGTGTACTTTACTAGTACTCCTAGTAGCATCAGGGTATTAGATACCAGTTCGGTTGCTAAGTGTTAGTAACTCGAAATAAAAGCTACGGAATAAACGGAGACTAGCTAAAGGTGAGCTGACGAAATGTGTTGGAAGTGTTTCCAAGGTTGATATGATCAAGCATTGCACGCTCCCTCTACCATCGAGATTGGTGTTAAACCTAAATAATTGTTATTTGGTGTTTGCGTTGAGCATAGACATGATTGGATTATGTCTATCGCAATACGGTTATTCATTTAAAGAGAATAATAGTTACTCTGTTTATTTGAATAATACCTTCAATGGTCTTGCACCTAAAATGGATGGTTTATTGAAATCTCGATCGTAGTGATACACATGTTCATGCCAAAAGATATAAGATAATAATGATATTACCACATGCTTGTGGCACTGCAATTTGAGTCATATTGGTATAAAACGCATGAAGAAGCTCCATGTTGATGGATCTTTGCACTCACTTGATTTTGAATCACTTGAGACATGCGAACCATGCCTATTGGTATATATGCATGAAGAAACTCCATGCAGATGGACCGTTCGGACTCGCTTGATTTTGAATCACTTGAGACATGCAAATCATACCACATGAGCTGTGACGCCCCCGATTCAATCGTACACTAATCATGCACGCAAATGTGTACGATCAAGATCAGGGACTCACGGGAAGATATCACAACACAACTCTACAAATAAAATAAGTCATACAAGCATCATAATACAAGCCAGGGGCCTCGAGGGCTCGAATACAAGTGCTCGATCATAGACGAGTCAGTGGAAGCAACAAAATCTGAGTACAGACATTAGTTAAACAAGGTGCCTTAAGAAGGCTAGCACAAACAGGGATACAGATCGAACGAGGCGCAGGTCTCCTGCCTAGGATCCTCCTAGCTACTCCTGGTCGTCGTCAGCGGGCGGCACGTAGTAGTAGGCACCTCCAGTGTAGTAGGAGTCGTCGTCGAAGGTGGCGTCTGGATCCTGAGCTCCAACATCTGGTTGCGACAACCAGGTAGAAGGGATAGGGGAAAAGAAGGAGAAAGCAACCATGAGTACTCATCCAAAGTACTCGCAAGCAAAGAGCTACACTACATATGCATGGGTATATGTGTAAAGGGCCATATCAGTGGACTGAACTGCAGAATGCCAGAGTGAGAGGGGGATATCTAATCATGTTGAAGACTACGCTTCTGGCAGCCTCCGTCTTGCAGCATATAGAAGAGAGTAGACTGAAGTCCTCCAAGTAGCATCGCATAGCATAATCCTACCCGGCAATCCCCTCCTCGTTGCCCCGTTGGAGAGCGATCACCGGGTTGTAACTGGCACTTGGAAGGGTGTGTTTTATTAAGTATCCGGTTCTAGTTGTCATAAGGTCAAGGTACAACTCCGGGTCATCCTTTTACCGAGGGACACGACTATTCGAATAGATAAACTTCTCTGCAGGGGTGCACCACATAACCCAACACGCTTGATCCCATTTGGCCGCACACACTTTCCTGGGTCATGCCCGGCCTCGGAAGATCAACACGTCGCATCCCCACCTAGGCACAATAGAGCGGTCAGCACGCCGGTCTAAACCTATGCGCGCAGGGGTCTGGGCCCATCGCCCTGAGCACACCTGCACGTTGCGTACGCGGCCGGAAGCAGATCTAGCCCCCTTAATACAAGTGCGAGCTTACGATCCAATGCGGCGCGCGCCACTCAGTCGCTGACGTCAAGAAGTGCTTCGGCTGATACCACGACGCCGAGTGCCCATATCTTTCCCGCGTAGTTGGTTAGTGCGTATAGACCAAATGGCCAGACTCAGATCAAATACCCAGATCTCGTTAAGCGTGTTAAGTATCCGCGAACGCCGACAGGGCCATGCTCACCTCTCACCCAGGTAGCCCCGAACTGCCCTGCCGCTCCGCCACAAAGATCCACACAGAGGGCCGTCGGGACAAAGGTCCTTTCAGCCCCCAATCCGTGAATCACTCGCAGGTACTCCTCGAGCCAACCCGACTTTGGTCACCACATGTATCATGTTTAAAGTATAGTATATATCCATGATCACCTCCCGAGGTGATCACAGCCCAGTAGTATAGCATGGCAGACAGACAAGAGTGTAGGGCCACTGATGGAACACTAGCATCCTATACTAAGCAAGTAGGATTGCAGGTAAAGGTATCAACAGCAGTATCAAAGACAGGCTATGCATCAGGATAGGAATAACGAAAGCAGTAACATGCTACACTACTCTAACGCAAGCAGTATAGAGGAGAGTAGGCGATATCTGGTGATTAAGGGGGGGGCTTGCCTGGTTGCTCTGGCAAGAGAGAGGGGTCGTCAACTCCGTAGTCGAACGGGGCAGCAGCAGCGTCGGTCTCGGTGTCTAGCGAGAGAAGAGGGGGGAGAAACAATAAATATTTAAGCAAGCAGATGCATAGTGATGCATGACATGACAAGTAACGGCGTTAGAGGTGCTCTAACGCGGTATGCGGTGATACCGGTGAAGGGGGGAAACAACCGGGAAAGTATCCCCTGTGTTTCGCGTTTTCGGGCAAAGGAGCCGGAGGGGGAAAGTTGCGAGTTCGATAGGTTAGGTGGGTGTGGCGGACGAACGGGTTGCGTATTCAGAATCGTCTCGTCGTTCTGAGCAACTTTCATGTACAAAGTTTTTCCATCCGAGCTACGGTTTATTTTATATTAATTTTCTAAAGTTTTAATTATTTCTAGAATTTATTTAATTATTTTAAAGCAACATTATCCAGAATAGTGCATGCTGATGTCATCATGACGTCAGCATGACGTCAGCAGTAAACAGGGAGTTGACTGGGTCAATCTGACGTGTGGGTCCCGCATGTCATTGACTGTTAATTAACTTAATAGATTAATTAATTAAACTAGGTAATTAGGTTAATCTAATCAGGATTAATTAAGTTAATTAATTCTTTAATTAAATAAATAATAAATATTTTAATTATTTTATTTATTTATATCTCTTTTTATTAAACCCCTTTTTTTTAATTTTTGTTATTGTTATTATTATTTTTTTTCTACTAAACCGTTCTGGGGGGTGGGCCCCCGTTGTCATAGGGCCACTAGGCCTATGCGGATCGGGTGCGCCCGATCGGGCGTGCGGGCGCAGGGGCACCCGCACGCGAGGCCACCAGGGGCGAGGCGGGGCGCCAGAATCCGGCGAGGTAGGGGGGAAAGGGCCGGCCAGCTCCGGCGAGCGGCGGGGCCGGGCAGCAGGGGGTTGTGGCCCGTGCGGGGAACGGCGGACACGACGAAGCAACAGTGGGCCGCGGCAGACAGAGGAGCAGGGGCGGGTGACGAGTTGCAGCGACGTGGTCATGTACGACGACGACCGAGCGTAGGCGGGAGGAGGGGCGCGCAACAGTGAGCAGGAGCCGCGGAACGTGCGGGCGGCGGTTGCGGTGTCGTGCAGGGGCGGGCGTAGTCCGGGGTAGGGCGAGGCCGACGCATGCTCGAGTAGGGAAGGCGCGAGCATGAGTGCGCGGTGGCGAGGCAGCCGCCGCTGCAGACGGTGAGCGAAGGCGCGGCGAGGCAGGTGCGGAGACGGACACATGCGGGGGAGGCGGAGTACGTCGAGCTGCGGGCGTGGGCGCGGCCAGAGCGCGGCCCCGAGGCGTGGGCGGGGCGCGTGCGCGGTGCGGCGCGTTCGGCGATGCGGGAGCAGAAGCAGGGGAGAGGAGGCCGGGGGCCTCACCGGCGATGGAGGGAAGAGGGGGCGGCGTGGCTCGGGGTGGTCCGGCGAGGGAGAGACGGTGGAGCGGCGCCGACGAGGTGGCGAAGCACAGCGACAACGAGGCGTCGGGGATGGGCGCCGGCGTCGAAGGCGGAGGGTGCGCAGGATTGGGACCCTCCCCGGTCCAGTCGAGTGGGGGCGTCGGGGAGGAGGCAGGGGGCGGCGTTCGCTCCCCCCCCCCCTCGATCCAGATCGGATCGGGAGGTGGGGGGTTGACGAGCGGCGACTTTGAGGGGGAGAGTGGGGGGAGTGGGCCGTTAGGGTTTCGTCGGCCAGGGAGTTATGGGGGAGTGGGGGCGGCCTGGGCCGGTTGGGCCGGCCTGGCTAGCAGCTGGGCCAACACCCAGATGGGGGGTCTCTTTCTTTTTTTTCTATTTTGTTTTATGTTTTGCATTTTCTTTTATTATTTCTCTTTTCTGTTTTAATTCATTTTAAAATATTCAGGTACTTTCTAAAAATATGTTTTCTTTATTATAATTACCCTTGTAATATTCGGCACCCACCGAACATTTTTGTTTCAACTTTTGAAAATGTTTGTTGTTTGATATATTTAGGATTTAAATTTCGAAACGGTTTCGAATCATCTCGAGGTTAGCAACAGTAACCAAGGTGACATGGCATGATTAGCGTGGGATTACTGTAGCATGATTATCCGGGCATCACAATTCTCCTCCACTACAAGAAATCTCATCCCGAGATTTAAGAGGTCGTGTAGGGGGGGAGTTCTGGTTACGAATATTCTAACGAGTCTTCTCGTTCTTGGTTGCTCTGCTCGAAGGGGTCAATCCATTAAGTTGATGCCTCTATTTCCTATGCATCAATGCATCATGATGAAGTTGTTGTCCTTCCTTCGGGATCTTCACCGTACTTAGGAAAGGATAAGAGGGGAAAACTCTATAAGGACGGATTCTAACAAAATTGAGCATCGGACGGTTAACTCAGGGGAAGAAGCATAAGTATCTCTCGAATTGAAACTTAAAAAGATATCGAGAGCAAAGTAAGAAGGTACCATGAGAAGTTTCAAACGGGCAGGCAATCGTTCGATGCCTGTTACAGGGCGTGAAAGGGGGTTCAAAGCAACGGAATAATTATTGTGTCCGATGTCAGAATTGATGATCTCATCGGAAGGTGGCTCATGAATTACATACGAGTCCACGCGGGAGGAATAACTTCGGGAACAGGGGGTGTATAGGAGAGTCAGGTTTCGATCCTATGGAACTGTGGGTTATGGGCCCACCATGTGGGTTAAAAAAAATAGGAGCGGTGACATCTTGCACGATCATGATAGCAAGGCATGTCAGGGAGTGCCATGTCAGTTATGTAGGCAACAACATTGGTACCATGGGCGAGGGACGAACAGAACCATTTTCCTGCTCGTTGCAACGAGGCGGACCAATAGGCAAAGTTCTCGTCCATCGGTGGTTACCGAAATGTCATCAACAGTAGAAACAGGGTCTTGCTGACAGAATTGTACACCGAGGTGTTTACATAAGCAGGAGAATATTACTGCTTAGATCATATAGACCTCAAGAAAGGTTAAACCAAACAATGGAAAGGATAATGTGTTTAAGCACATGTTTTAGGGGTACATCCTTTCCAAGGACAAGCAGAGCATGATATCCGTGATAGGATAGAAGTAGAAAACCTTTTAGGTAAGGGGAGAGGAAATTGATGACATTACCCAAACAATGGTGTTTGGATATTTGATAAAGAAAATTTAGCATTGTGCTTCAAATGTTCTTGTTGATGAACAAAGTACCACAGACATGCTTCGAGATAGCATTGACATGCTCACTAGGTAAATATCAGACCTTGGATGCACAAAGGATCCATCAGGATCAACTCATAGAATAAGTCTTACCATTTTCTCATGGAAGAATGGATCATCTTTCTAAAAGGAAGAACTTTAACAATAGGCCCTCCAGCCAGGTGTGCTAGGCATGACATCACCTTACCGGGTCATATAAAGACCAATGTTATAACTCTTGGAAATATGTTCCACCCATCATATCTGTCGAGATTCGGATCTGATTGGTGTCGGGATACCTCAGGCACGGGATTCCTGAAAGAAAAGGTGCAACACAAATTGACGAGATGACATTGTAAGATTCTCGGGAAATGGACTATGGAAGCAGGTCCCGAAACAAGAGTTCGGCTTTAAACCAAGGAGAGGATGAGGAGGTGGCTGATGGACTCAGCGACATATCATCGAGATTTCCAAAAAGATGGATTTCCACAATTATGTGAACAAGGAGATAACATTTGTCATATCAAATGATATAATGATGTATGCTAGAGGAAAAACATACATAATTAAACTTTCGTTGAAAGATGTGCCCGAAATATGGGCATAGGTAGCCTGATCAATTGTCAGGCTGGTGATCCAATAACCGATAGGCTAAGAATGAACTGTTGGTCATTAACTTCAAAGCAATAGGGTTGCTAGAAGTGCAGAATCCAAACAGCACCGTTCACTTGTTGGTACCCCGGTTAGGACCAACACGGGGACCAAGAAAGAATGATGATGGGGAGAAGTATCAATATACAAGAATTCTTAAGAGGTGGAGCAATCCTCACAACATTCTTGACATAAAAGATGGTAATACTCTAGTGTGAGGAAGAACAGATGTTGGATAGCAAGGAACTCAAGATACAACACAAAACAAGAACAAGTTTTGTGTTGGAGGGAATGCAATAATGTTGTCGATGATAACCCAAATCATCGAGGGCAAAGGATGGTATTTCTCATCAAGAATTTGATAGATATCTTGGAAGACCTCAGAATGTTGATGATGATCCCGACACATTTGTCGAGAGGTTTCGAGAAGATGTAACTGATCTGCAATGACATCAAGTCAACGGAATGATGAAGCAAAAGTTATTGGAACCATGGGTACGACACCAACTTGAAATCAAGTTTGCTGTTCAAGGAGAAATGATATGACGAGAAAGATCGACGTAAGACTAGCTCACCATCGAATTTTGTGCTCTGAGAAGAAGAACCAGGTAGCACAGTTAAATTTAGCACGATGATGATGTAGCCGATGTGACGCCCCCGATTCAATCGTACACTAATCATGCACGCAAATGTGTACGATCAAGATCAGGGACTCATGGGAAGATATCACAACAGAACTCTAAAACATAAATAAGTCATACAAGCATCATAATACAAGCCAGGGGCCTCGAGGGCTCGAATACAAGTGCTCGATCATAGACGAGTCAGCGGAAGCAACAATATCTGAGTACAGACATAAGTTAAACAAGTTTGCCTTAAGAAGGCTAGCACAAACTGGGATACAGATCGAAAGAGGCGCAGGCCTCCTGCCTGGGGTCCTCCTAACTACTCCTGGTCGTCGTCAGCGGGCTGCACGTAGTAGTAGGCACCTCCGGTGTAGTAGGAGTCGTCGTCGACGGTGGCGTCTGGATCCTGGGCTCCATCGTCTGGTTGCGGCAACCGGGTAGAAGGGAAAGGGGGAAAAGGGGGTGAAAAGCAACCGTGAGTACTCATCCAAAGTACTCGCAAGCAAGGAGCTACACTACATATGCATGGGTATATGTGTAAAGGGCCATATCAGTGGACTGAACTGCAGAATGCCAGAATAAGAGGGGGATAGCTAATCCTGTCGAAGACTACGCTTCTGGCAGCCTCCGTCTTGCAGCATATAGAAGAGAGTAGACTGAAGTCCTCCAAGTAGCATCGCATAGCAATAATCCTACCTGGCGATCCCCTCCTCGTTGCCCTGTTAGAGAGCGATCACCGGGTTGTATCTGGCACTTGGAAGGGTGTGTTTTATTAAGTATCCGGTTCTAGTTGTCATAAGGTCAAGGTACAACTCCGGGTCGTCCTTTTACCGAGGGACACGGCTATTCGAATAGATTAACTTCCCTGCAGGGGTGCACCACATAACCCAACACGCTTGATCCCATTTGGCCGGACACACTTTTCTGGGTCATGCCCGGCCGCGGAAGATCAACACGTCGCAGCCCCACCTAAGCACAACAGAGAGGTCAGCACGCTGGTCTAAACCTAAGCGCGCAGGGGTCTGGGCCCATCGCCCTGAGCACACCTGCACGTTGCGAACGCGGCCGGAAGCAGATCTAGCCCCCTTAATACAAGAGCGAGCTTACGATCCAATGCGGCGCGCGCCACTCAGTCGCTGACGTCACGAAGTGCTTCGGCTGATACCACGACGCCGAGTGCCCATATCTTTCCCGCGTAGTTGGTTAGTGCGTATAGACCAAATGGCCAGACTCAAATCAAATACCCAGATCTCGTTAAGCGTGTTAAGTATCCGCGAACGCCGACCAGGGCCAGGCCACCTCTCTCCTAGGTGGACTCAACCTGCCCTGTCGCTCCGCCTCAAAGTAACAGTCGGGGGCCGTCGGGAACCCAGGCCCACCACTACCTGGGTGGAACCACCTGCCCCTTCAGCCCCCATCTCCGAACAGTATCACAGGTAATGTAACAGTGTAAAGTATATAGTATATGCCCGTGATCACCTCCCGAAGTGATCACGACCCAGTAGTATAGCATGGCAGACGGACAAGAGTGTAGGGCCACTGATGGAACACTAGCATACTATACTAAGCAGTAGGATAGCAGGTAAAGGTAACAACAGTAGTAGCAAGGACAGGCTATGCATCAGATAGGAATAACGAAAACAGTAACATGCTACACTACTCCAATGCAAGCAGTATAGAGTAGAGTAGGCGTATCTGGTGATCAAGGGGGGGGGCTTGCCTGGTTGCTCTGGCAAGAGAGAGGGGTCGTCAACTCCGTAGTCGTACTGGGTAGCCGCGGCGTCGGTCTCGGTGTCTAGCGAGAGAAGAGGGGGAAGAAACAATAACTATAAAGCAAACATAGCATCACAAAGCATAACGTGGCAATATGTTGTGCCGGGTGTGAATTAACGTATGGCTACACGATATAGGTGAAGGGGGAAAACAACCGGGAATGTTTTCCCGGTTCCGGGCGTGTGTGAGACAGATGACCGGAGGGGAAATGTTCCATGTTCAGATAGTTAGAGGCATCTGACATGTATGTGTTGGGGAACGTAGTAATTTCAAAAAAAAATTATACGCACACGCAAGATCATGGTGATGCATAGCAACGAGAGGGGAGAGTGTTGTCTACGTACCCTCATAGACCGAAAGCGGAAGTGTTATATCAACGCGGTTGATGTAGTCGTACGTCTTCACGATCCGACCGATCCAAGCACCGTTACTCCGGCACCTTCGAGTTCTTGGTACACGTTCAGCTCGATGACGTTCCCCGGGCTCCGATCCAGCAAAGCTTCGGGGAAGAGTTCCGTCAGCACGACGGCGTGGTGACGATCTTGATGTTCTACTGTCGCAGGGCTTCGCCTAAGTACCGCTACAACATGACCGAGGTGGAATATGATGGAGGGGGGCACCGCACACGGCTAAGGAACGATCACGAAGATAAACTTGTGTGTCCATGGGGTGCCCCCTGCCTCAGTATATAAAGGATGGAGGAGGAGGAGGCCGGCCAAGGCTATTGGTGCGGCCAGGATGGGAGTCCTACTAGGACTCCAAGTCCTAGTAGGAGTCCATCAAGAGGGGAGGAAGGGAGAAGGAAGTGGAGGAGTAGGAAAGGTGGCCGGCCCCCCTTTCCCTAGTCCAATTCGGACTAGAGGGGAGGGGGGCGCAGCAGCCTTTTTCCTCTTCCCACTAAATCCCATCAAGGCCCATTACTTCTCCCGTAATCCCGTAACTCCCCGATACTCCCGAAAATACCCGAATCACTCAGAACCTTTCCGATGTCCGAATATAGTCGACCAATATATCGATCTTTACGTCTCGACCATTTCGAGACTCCTCGTCATGTCCCCGATCTCATCCGGGACTCCGAACTCCTTCGGTACATCAAAACTCATAAACTCATAATATAATTGTCATCGAAACCTTAAGCGTGCGGACCCTACGGTTCGAGAACAATGTAGACATGACCGAGACACGTCTCCGGTCAATAACCAATAGCGGGACCTGGATGCCCATATTGGCTCCTACATATTCTACGAAGATCTTTATCGGTGAGACCGCATAACAACATACGTTGTTCCCTTTGTCATCGGTATGTTACTTGCCCGAGATTCGATCGTCGGTATCTTAATACCTAGTTCAATCTCGTTACCGGCAAGTCTCTTTACTCGTTCTGTAATACATCATCTCGCAACTAACTCATTAGTTGCAATGCTTGCAAGGCTTATGTGATGTGCATTACCGAGAGGGCCCAGAGATACCTCTCCGACAATCGGAGTGACAAATCCTAATCTTGAAATACGCCAACCCAACATCTACCTTTGGAGACACCTGTAGTACTCCTTTATAATCACCCAATTACGTTGTGACGTTTGGTAGCACCCAAAGTGTTCCTCCGGCAAACGGGAGTTGCATAATCTCATAGTCAAAGGAACATGTATAAGTCATGAAGAAAGCAATAGCAACATACTAAACGATCGGGTGCTAAGCTAATGAAATGGGTCATGTCAATCAGATCATTCAACTAATGATGTGACCCCGTTAATCAAATAACAACTCTTTGTCCATGGTTAGGAAACATAACCATCTTTGATTAACGAGCTAGTCAAGTAGAGGCATACTAGTGACACTCTGTTTGTTTATGTATTCACACATGTATTATGTTTCCGGATAATACAATTCTAGCATGAATAATAAACATTTATCATGATATATAAGGAAATAAATAATAACTTTATTATTGCCTCTAGGGCATATTTCCTTCATTCTCCCACTTGCACTAGAGTCAATAATCTAGTTCACATCGCCATGTGATTTACCAGCAATACTTCACATCACCATGTGATTAACACCCATAGTTCACATCGATATGTGATCAACACCCAAAGGGTTTACTAGAGTCAGTAATCTAGTTCACATCGCTATGTGATTAACACCCAAAGAGTACTAAGGTGTGATCATGTTTTGCTTGTGAGAGAAGCTTAGTCAACGGGTCTGCCAAAATTCAGATCCGTATGTATTTTGCAACTTTCTATGTCTACAATGCTCTGCACGGAGCTACTCTAGCTAATTGCTCCCACTTTCAATATGTATCCAGATTGAGACTTAGAGTCATCTAGATCAGTGTCAAAACTTGCATCGACGTAACCTTTTACGACGAACCTTTTTGTCACGTCCATAATCGAGAAACATATCCTTATTCTACTCAGGATAATTTTGACCGATGTCCAGTGATCTACTCCTAGATCATTATTGTACTCCCTTGCCAAAATCAGTGTAGGGTATACAATAGATCTGGTACACAGCATGGCATACTTTATAGAACCTATGGCCAAGGCATAGGGAATGTCTTTCATTCTCTTTCTATCTTCTGCCGTGGTCGGGTTTTGAGTCTTACTCAATTTCACACCTTGTAACACAGGCAAGAACTCTTTCTTTGACTGTTCCATTTTGAACTACTTCAAAATCTTGTCAAGGTATGTACTCATTGAAAACTTATCAAGCGATTTGATCTATCTCTATAGATCTTGAAGCTCAATATGTAAGCAGCTTCACTGAGGTCTTTCTTCGAAAAACTCCTTTCAAATACTCGTTTATGCTTTGCAGAATAATTCTACACTATTTCCGATCAACAATATGTCATTTACATATACTTATCAGAAATGTTGTAGTGCTCCCACTCACTTTCTTGTAAATACAGGCTTCACCACAAGTCTGTATAAAACCATATGCTTTGATCAACTTATCAAAGCGTATATTCCTACTCCGAGATGCTTGCACCAGTCCATAGATGGATCGCTGGAGCTTGCATATTTTGTTAACACCTTTAGGATTGACAAAACCTTCTGGTTGCATCATATACAACTCTTCTTTAAGAAATCCATTAAGGATTGCAGTTTTGTTATCCATTTGCCACATTTCAGAAAATGCGGCAATTGCTAACATGATTCGGACAGACTTAAGCATAGATACGAGTGAGAAACTCTCATCATAGTCAACACCTTGAACTTGTCGAAAACCTTTTGCGACAATTCTAGCTTTGTAGATAGTAACACTACTATCAGCGTCCGTCTTCCTCTTGAAGATCCATTTATTCTTAATTGCTTGCCGAACATCGGGCAAGTCAATCAAAGTCCAAACTTTGTTCTCATACATGGATCATATCTGAGATTTCATGGCCTCAAACCATTTCGCGAAATTTGGGCTCACCATCGCTTCTTCATAGTTCGCAAGTTTGTCATGGTCTAGTAACATAACTTCCAGAACAGGATTACCGTACCACTCTGGTGCGGATCTCACTCTGGTTTACCTACGAGATTCGGTAGTTACTTGATCTGAAGTTACATGATCATCTTCATTAGCTTCCTCACTAATTGGTGTAGTAGTCACAAGAACAGATTTCTGTGATGAACTACTTTCCAATAAGGGAGAAGGTACAATTACCTTATCAAGTTTTCTTCTTTCCTCCCACTCACTTCTTTCGAGAGAAACTCCTTCTCTAGAAAGGATCCATTATAAGCAACGAATGTCTTGCCTTAGGATCTGTGATAGAAGGTGTACCCAACAGTCTCCGTTGGGTATCCTATGAAGACATAGTTCTTCGATTTGGGTTTGAGCTTATCAGGATGAAACTTTTTTCATATAAGCATCATAATCCCAAACTTTAAGAAACGACAACTTTGGTTTCTTGCTAAACCACAGTTCAGATTGTGTCGTCTCAACGGACTTAGATGGTGCCCTTTTAAACGTGAATGCAGCTGTCTCTAATGCATGATCCCAAAACGATATTGGTAAATCGGTAAGAAACATCATAGATTGTACTATATCCAATAAAGTACGGTTATGACGTTCGGACACACCATTATGTTGTGGTGTTCCAGGTGGCATGAGTTTGTGAAACTATTCCACATTGTTTTAATTGAAGACAAAACTCTTAACTCAAATATTCTCCTCCACGATCATATCGTAGAAACTTTTATTTTCTTGTTACGATGATTCTCCACTTCACTCTGAAATTCTTTGAACTTTTCAAATGTTTCAGACTTATGTTTCGTCAAGTAGATATACCCATATCTGCTCAAATCATCTGTGAAGGTCAGAAAATAATGATACTTGTCGCGAGCTTTAATATTCATCGGACGACATACATCAGTATGTATGATTTCCAACAAATCTGTTGCTTGCTCCATTGTTCCGGAGAACGGTGTCTTAGTCATCTTGCCCATGAGGCACGGTTCGCAAGCATCAAGTGATTCATAATCAAGTGATTCCAAAAAGCCCATCAGCATGGAGTTTCTTCATGCGCTTTACACCAATATGACCTAGACGGTACTGCCACAAATAAGTACTATCATTATTAACTTTGCATCTTTTGGCTTCAATATTATGATTATGTGTATCACTACGATCGAGATCCAACGAACTATTTTCATTGGGTGTATGACCATTGAAGGTTCTATTCATGTAAGTAGAACAACAATTGTTCTCTAACTTAAATGAATAACCGTATTGCAATAGACATGATCAAATCATATTTATGCTCAACGCAAACACCAAATAACACTTATTTAGTTTCAACATTAATCCCGAAAGTATAGTGAGTGTGCGATGATGATCATATCAATCTTGGAACTACTTCCAACACACATCGTCACTTCACCCTTAACTAGTCTCTGTTTATTCTGCAACTCCCGTTTCAAGTTACTAATCTTAGCAACTAGTATCAAATACTGAGGGGTTGCTATAAACACTAGTAAAGTACACATCAATAACATGTATATCAAATATACCTTTGTTTATTTTGCCATCCTTTCTTATCCACCAAATACTTGGGGTAGTTCCGCTTCCAGTGACCAATCCCTTTGCAGTAGAAGCACTTAGTCTCAGGCTTAGGACCAGACTTGGGCTTCTTCACTTAAGTAGCAACTTGATTGCTGTTTTTCTTGAAGTTCCCCTTCTTCTTCCCTTTGCCCTTTTCTTGAAACTAGTGATCTTGTCAACCATCAACACTTGATGTTTTTCTTGATTTCTACCTTCGTTGATTTCAGCATCACGAAGAGCTTGGGAATTACTTTCGCCATCCCTTGCATATTATAGTTCATCACGAAGTTCTACTAACTTGGTGATGGTGACTAGAGAATTATGTCAATCACTATATTATCTGGAAGATTAACTCCCACTTGATTCAAGTGATTGTAGTACCCAGACAATCTGAGCACATGCTCACTAGTTGAGCGATTCTTCTCCACCTTTTTAGCTATAGAACTTGTTGGAGACTTCATATCTCTCAACTCAGGTATTTGCTTGAAATATTAACTTCAACTCCTGGAACATCTCGTATGGTCCATGACGTTCAAAACGTCTTTGAAGTCCCGATTCTAATCCGTTAAGCATGGTGCACTAAACTATCAAGTAGTCATCATATTGAGCTAGCCAAACGTTCATAACGTTTGCATCTGCTCCTGCAATAGGTCTGTCACCTAGCGGTGCATCAAGGACATAATTCTTCTGTGCAGCAATGAGGATAAACCTCAGATCACGGATCCAATCCGCATCATTGCTACTAACATTTTTCAACACAATTTTCTCTAGGAACATATCAAAATAAACATATGAAAGCAACAATGCGAGCTATTGATCTACAACATAGATATGCTAATACTACCAGGACTAAGTTCATGATAAATTTAAGTTCAATTAATCATATTACTTAAGAACTCCCACTTAGATAGACATCTCTCTAATCCTCTAAGTGATCACGTGATCCAAATCAACTAAACCATGTCCGATCATCACGTGAGATGGAGTAGTTTCAATGGTGAACATCACTATGTTGATCATATCTACTATATGATTCACGCTCGACCTTTCGGTCTCCGTGTTCCGAGGCCATATCTGTTATATGCTAGGCTCGTCAAGTTAAACCTGAGTATTCCGCGTGTGCAACTGTTTTGCACCCGTTGTATTTGAACGTAGAGCCTATCACACCCGATCATCACGTGGTGTCTCAGCACGAAGAACTTTCGCAACGGTGCATACTCAGGGAGAACACTATTACTTTGATAATTTAGTAAGAGATCATCTTATAATGCTACCGTCAATCAAAGCAAGATAAGATGCATAAAAAGATAAACATCACATGCAATCAATATAAGTGATATGATATGGCCATCATCATCTTGTGCTTGTGATCTCCATCTCCGAAGCACCGTCATGATCACCATCGTCACCGGCGCGACACCTTGATCTCCATCGTAGCATCGTTGTCGTCTCGCCAATCTTATGCTTCTACGACTATCGCTACCGCTTAGTGATAAAGTAAAGCATTACAGGGCGATTGCATTGCATACAATAAAGCGACAACCATACGGCTCCTGTCGGTTGCCGATAACTCGGTTACAAAACATGATCATCTCATACAATAAAATTTAGCATCATGTCTTGACCATATCACATCACAACATGCCCTGCAAAAACAAGTTAGACGTCCTCTACTTTGTTTGTTGCAAATTTTACGTGGCTGCTACGGGCTGAAGCAAGAACCAATCTCACCTACGCATCAAAACCACAACGATAGTTTGTCAAATAGACTCCGTTTTAACCTTCTCAAGGACCGGGCGTAGCCACACTCGGTTCAACTAAAGTTGGAGAGACAGTCTTCCGCAAGCCATCTATGTGCAAAGCACGTCGAGGGAACCGGTCTCGCGTAAGAGTACGCGTAAGGTTGGTCCAGATCGTCTTGTCCAACAATACCGCCGAA
Source organism: Aegilops umbellulata (assembly GCA_032464435.1). NCBI lineage: Eukaryota > Viridiplantae > Streptophyta > Magnoliopsida > Poales > Poaceae > Aegilops > Aegilops umbellulata. Next base: position 345,097,088 of record CP136054.1, on the reverse strand, counting down.
CCAAAGTATGACATGCTGGTAGGCAGTATGACTTATATCGCCCACAACTCACTTGTGTTCTACTCGTGCAAATAACATCAAACCATAAAACCAGGCTCTGATACCACTGTTGGAGAACGTAGTAATTTCAAAAAAGTTCCTACGCACACGCAAGATCATGGTGATGCATAGCAACGAGAGGGGAGAGTGTTGTCTACGTACCCTCGTAGACCGAAAGCGGAAGTGTTATATCAACGCGGTTGATGTAGTCGTACGTCTTCACGATCCGACCGATCCAAGCACCGTTACTCCGGCACCTCCGAGTTCTTGGCACACGTTCAGCTCGATGACGTTCCCCGGGCTCCGATCCAGCAAAGCTTCGGGGAAGAGTTCCGTCAGCACGACGGCGTGGTGACGATCTTGATGTTCTACTGTCGCAGGGCTTCGCCTAAGCACCGCTACAATATGACCGAGGTGGAATATGATGGAGGAGGGCACCGCACACGGCTAAGGAACGATCACGAAGATCAACTTGTGTGTCCATGGGATGCCCCCTACCTCAGTATATAAAGGATGGAGGAGGAGGAGGCCGGCCAAGGCTATTGGTGCGGCCAGGATGGGAGTCCTACTAGGACTCCAAGTCCTAGTAGGAGTCCATCAAGAGGGGAGGAAGGGAGAAGGAAGTGGAGGAGTAGGAAAGGTGGCCGGCCCCCCTTTCCCTAGTCCAATTCGGACTAGAGGGGAGGGGGCGCAGCAGCCTTTTTCCTCTTCCCACTAAAGCCCATCAAGGCCCATTACTTCTCCCGTAATCCCGTAACTCCCCGATACTCCCGAAAATACCCGAATCACTCAGAACCTTTCCTATGTCCGAATATAGTCGTCCAATATATCGATCTTTACGTCTCGACCATTTAGAGACTCCTCGTCATGTCCCCGATCTTATCCGGGACTCCGAACTCCTTCGGTACATCAAAACTCATAAACTCATAATATAACTGTCATCGAAACCTTAAGCGTGCGGACCCTACGGTTCGAGAACAATGTAGACATGACCGAGACACGTCTCCGGTCAATAACCAATAGCGGGACCTGGATGCCCATATTGGCTCCTACATATTCTACGAAGATCTTTATCGGTCAGACCGCATAACAACATACGTTGTTCCCTTTGTCATCGGTATGTTACTTGCCCGAGATTCGATCGTCGGTATCTTAATACCTAGTTCATTCTCGTTACCGGCAAGTCTCTTTACTCGTTCTGTAATACATCATCTCGCAACTAACTCATTAGTTGCAATGCTTGCAAGGCTTATGTGATGTGCATTACCGAGAGGGCCCAGAGATACCTCTCCGACAATCGGAGTGACAAATCTAATCTTGAAATACGCCAACCCAACATCTACCTTTGGAGACACCTGTAGTACTCCTTTATAATCACCCAGTTACGTTGTGACGTTTGGTAGCACCCAAAGTGTTCCTCCGGCAAACGGGAGTTGCATAATCTCATAGTCAAAGGAACATGTATAAGTCATGAAGAAAGCAATAGCAACATACTAAACGATCGGGTGCTAAGCTAATGAAATGGGTCATGTCAATCAGATCATTCAACTAATGATGTGACCCCGTTAATCAAATAACAACTCTTTGTCCATGGTTAGGAAACATAACCATCTTTGATTAACGAGCTAGTCAAGTAGAGGCATACTAGTGACACTCTGTTTGTTTATGTATTCACACATGTATTATGTTTCCGGATAATACAATTCTAGCATGAATAATAAACATTTATCATGATATATAAGGAAATAAATAATAACTTTATTATTGCCTCTAGGGCATATTTCCTTCAGTATGTGGGTAGCATATTCGGGTTCGTCTCGTCGTTCTGAGCAACTTTCATGTATAAAGTTTTTCGATCCGAGCTATGTTTTATTTAATATGATTTTCTAAAGTTTTAAAACATTTTTAGAATTTATTTAAATAATTCAACATTATCCAGAATAGTAAATGATGACGTCAGCATGACATCATGCTGGCGTCGGCAGTCAACTATGCAGTTGACTGGTTCAACTACGTGTGGGTCCCGTTAGTCATTAGCTAGACTAACTAATCATGGTTAATTAGTTAACTAAGTGATTAGGTTAATTAATCAGAATTAATTAGGTTAATTAATTAATTAATATTTTTATCATTATTATTATTTCTAATATATATATTTTTAAAAATTGTTTTTTTATTAAAGGGCGTTGGCCCCACAAGTCATTGGCCCAGCGGGCTATCGGGTGGTGGATGCGGGCGCTGGGCGTGGGTGTCCGCCCAAACACGCAGAGGCGTGATGGATGGCGCCGGCGGAGGCCATGGCCTCGACGAGGTGCTGGCGAGGGCGGTCCCCGGTGAGGGCTCTAGCGGTGGCGGGGGCTAGCAGGGGCACGGCCGTCGGAGGCTGCGGAGGTAGGCGCCCGCAGTGGAGCGAGGCGGGGCGGCAGCGTGAGGTAGACAGGGGCGACCAGCGGGAGGCAGCATGGGTGGAGTGGCAGAGGAGGCTACGTCGACGTGAAGAAACAAGGGGAAAGGGGGACGACAGGGCTGCTCACCCCCGTTGCAGAGTAGGGGTTCGGCGAGGGTAGTTGTGGCAGGGCGGGGAAGCGGACGAGGAGGCGTCCGGCGAGGTGACGGCGAACGGCGGCCAGCGCTGGCACCAAGGGTCGGCTTGGGTGCCTTCCAGATCCAGCAGGGGGGGCAACTCCGGCGAGGTGGTCCTCTGGGCGGCGGCGGCGTCGAGGGGGTCGGGTGGCGGCGACGTCGGGTCTGCCTTCCCCGATCTAGACGGGATCGGACAGAGGAGGCGCGGGGGAGGAGTGGTCGGTGAGGAGGAGGTCGAGGACGACCAGCGAGGAAGGAAGGTCCGGCGAGGCGGCTCGGGTGCCCCGATCCAGATCGGGGGGCGAGAGGAAGAGGTGGGGGATCGAGGGCATCGTGCGAGGGGAAGTGGGGGTGTCGATGGGCTCTAGGGTTCCAGGGTGGGAGGTTATGCAGGCGCGGCTGGGCCGACCGGGGTGGGCTGGCCGGTTGGGTTGGGATGGGCCAAGGCCCATGGGGAGCTGGGGTCTTCTTTTCTCTTGTTCTCTTCTTTTCTGTTTTGTTCTTTTTCTTTTACTGTTTTATTTTATTTTAGGTACTAAATGATTTTAGTTAAATGTTCAAAGTATTAACTAAACTTGAGACAATATTTTGGGCTAGTCCAACAAGTCTCAACTGATTTTTGAATACTTTGCATATTTATTTAAATTAGATTGTTTCAATAAAAAGCTTATGTGTCAGTTTTAAAAATGTTTAGGGGCACTTGTATATTTGTAAAAGGTTATCTCTTACATGAAAATTAGTTGGTGAATATTTGCAACCCAACTTACATTTTTATTTTTCCTTTTGAAATTTTTAATTATTTGACTTTATCTTTGAATTTGAATTGGGTTTGGATTAAAGCGAGGTTTAGCAAAATTAATTGTGATGACATGGCACTATCAGTGTGTGATTACTGTATCTTAAATACCCGGGCGTCACAACCGATCAGGCTAGGAATGACGTGATGGAGCATTAAACTTCTCAACAACAAAGTACTGGGAGTACTGAATTGCAGTGCGGATTCGATTCAATTCTCGAAATCCTCGGTTGATGACAACCCAGAACCATTGGAGTGACTATGACAAGGAAAGGTACTAATTCATCAAAAATTCATAAGATGTAGTGCGATGGCATTATATCCTCGAGATACCAGGGGTAATACTCGAAGGTAGATCATAATAAAGGTCGGGCAAACGCATTGATCTGTAGAAGACAAATGTTTTAACTTGTCCGAGAAATGGGATCAAAGAAGAACAATCATGGTCGGAACCACGGTTGCAAAGGATCAATTCATGGATACCAGATGATATTTATCAAGGAAATAGTTATTATTACAAGAAGCTTCCATGATAGGATCTAAATCGTGTCCATGGGCATGAACACAAAGTTCAAGGTCGACTCCCACTTCTCCAATGCATAACCTTTCATTTACTTCTCGTGTTCGATGAAGTTGTAGTGTTGAAAATTTATCTGGCAAAATACCAGAAGAGTATGACTCATGAAAACTTTCGGGTTCACGCGGTCTTAGAGAAGGTATAGGTTCAACCCATCGGGGCATCTTTAGAAACATATACAATAAGCGTTAAGAGTAAATATCACCAGCTCGAAAGCAGAGCATGGTTGACAAAGCAGAGGATACAATTTACCAAAGGCATTATGTATCCGAGGAAAGGTTCACAGGCTTATTGAATATGAAGGACGTTGTCGGATAAAACCCAACAAAGGATCTGGTGGTCCACAAGGGATCTGACGTGAGCATCGGTACTCAACTGGAGGAAGAAGAATGCAAGGAGACCAGATTATTGAAACAACTGACTAACTCAAACCTCAAATGCAAAGGAATTATGATTTCCAAATCAAGGGACCAGAAGCAATGCTCTGATTAGGGAGGGATAAGTTGAATAGCCTTAGGTTACAATCAACGGCAATTGGATTGGTCGAGAACCAGCTCAGTCTGAGCCGGAAAGATAATTTAAAAGGATCAACTGATGATTGCGTGCATTGGCACTCATGTTGAATCAATGGGATCAAAATCACGGTGTCTAAGGATACTAACGAATATTGCCAGACATATGGAAAGCATCCATAATGCAAGCAGACAAGTATTGCAGAGCAATAAGCTATTGAGGAATTTTGGAGGGTCGAATAGTACTTCGAAGACAATTGTGAAACACCTGAACAACTGGGGATGAGTGGATACTCGATAAGGGCGAGAAATTATCCTAAGGGGTATTCAGGTGGCAAGAAACTGCAAGGCAGTAAGCACAAAATATTCTCGGAACAATAGAGGGGATTTCAGGGTATCTTGTTATAACAAGATCAACTGGGAATGAAAGTAAGAACGACAAGTGTATGCAATTTTCCATAGGGATATTTCGGTGGTAGTGAATTGCAAAAGCAACAGGCTCAAAGTCTGGAGAGAACATCGGAGAGTATCTTCGAAATCCTTCGGTGCACCAAGTAATCATCTGCAGTAAGGGGTTCTCCGGGTGGAAGTAGTTACGAGAACCTAGAGTCAGAGTTAGTAAAATCATTTCACCCGAATAGAAGAGATGTCAGAGTCCCAGAGTATAGATCGAGTAATAAAAGATCCTAGTACCACCCAATGGCGACGTGGGCCCATAAGGCACACAGCCATGTTAGTAAAAGTTTTGCAATGTCTAGACTCGACTTCGGCCAAGGAGTGTGGAAGGGGGATTCCTACAGGCAGTTGGATATGATACCAACTTGTGATGCCCCCGATTTAATCATACACTAATCATGCACGCAAATGTGTACGATCAAGATCAGGGACTCACGGGAAGATATCACAACACAACTCTACAAATAAAATAAGTCATACAAGCATCATAATACAAGCCAGGGGCCTCGAGGGCTCGAATACAAGTGCTCGATCATAGACGAGTCAGCGGAAGCAACAAAATCTGAGTACAGACATTAGTTAAACAAGGTGCCTTAAGAAGGCTAGCACAACCAGGGATACAGATCGAACGAGGCGCAGGCCTCCTGCCTGGGATCCTCCTAGCTACTCCTGGTCGTCGTCAGCGGGTGGCACGTAGTAGTAGGCACCTCTAGTGTAGTAGGAGTCGTCGTCGAAGGTGGCGTCTGGATCCTGAGCTCCAACATCTGGTTGCAACAACCAGGTAGAAGGGATAGGGGGAAAAGAAGGAGAAAGCAACCGTGAGTACTCATCCAAAGTACTCGCAAGCAAAGAGCTACACTACATATGCATGGGTATATGTGTAAAGGGCCATATCAGTGGACTGAACTGCAGAATGCCAGAGTGAGAGGGGATATCTAATCATGTCGAAGACTACGCTTCTGGCAGCCTCCGTCTTGCAGCATATAGAAGAGAGTAGACTGAAGTCCTCCAAGTAGCATCGCATAGCAATAATCCTACCTGGCGATCCCCTCCTCGTTGCCCTGTTAGAGAGCGATCACCGGGTTGTATCTGGCACTTGGAAGGGTGTGTTTTATTAAGTATCCGGTTCTAGTTGTCATAAGGTCAAGGTACAACTCCGGGTCATCCTTTTACCGAGGGACACGGCTATTCGAATAGATTAACTTCCCTGCAGGGGTGCACCACATAACCCAACACGCTTGATCCCATTTGGCCGGACACACTTTTCTGGGTCATGCCCGGCCTCGGAAGATCAACACGTAGCAGCCCCACCTAGGCACAACAGAGCGGTCAGCACGCCGGTCTAAACCTATGCGCGCAGGGGTCTGGGCCCATCGCCCTGAGCACACCTGCACGTTGCGTACGCGGCCGGAAGCAGATCTAGCCCCCTTAATACAAGTGCGAGCTTACGATCCAATGCGGCGCGCGCCACTCAGTCGCTGACGTCAAGAAGTGCTTCGGCTGATACCACGACACCGAGTGCCCATATCTTTCCCGCGTAGTTGGTTAGTGCGTATAGACCAAATGGCCAGACTCAGATCAAATACCCAGATCTCGTTAAGCGTGTTAAGTATCCGCGAACGCCGACAGGGCCATGCTCACCTCTCACCCAGGTAGCCCCGAACTGCCCTGCCGCTCCGCCACAAAGATCCACACAGAGGGCCGTCGGGACAAATGTCCTTTCAGCCCCCAATCCGTGAATCACCCGCGGGTACTCCTCGAGCCAACCCGACTTTGGTCACCACATGTATCATGTTTAAAGTATAGTATATATCCATGATCACCTCCCGAGGTGATCACAGCCCAGTAGTATAGCATGGCAGACAGACAAGAGTGTAGGGCCACTGATGGAACACTAGCATCCTATACTAAGCAAGTAGGATTGCAGGTAAAGGTATCAACAGCAGTATCAAAGACAGGCTATGCATCAGGATAGGAATAACGAAAGCAGTAACATGCTACACTACTATAATGCAAGCAGTATAGAGGAGAGTAGGCGATATCTGGTGATCAAGGGGGGGGGGCTTGCCTGGTTGCTCTGGCAAGAGAGAGGGGTCGTCAACTCCGTACTCGAACGGGGCAGCAGCGGTGTCGGTCTCGGTGTCTAGCGAGAGAAGAGGGGGAGAAACAATAAATATTTAAGCAAGCAGATGCATAGTGATGCATGACATGACAAGTAACGGCGTTAGAGGTGCCCTAACGCGGTATGCGGTGATACCGGTGAAGGGGGGAAACAAGCGGGAAAGTATCCCCGGTGTTTCGCGTTTTCGGGCAAAGGAGCCGGAGGGGGAAAGTTGCGAGTTCGATAGGTTAGGGGGGTGTGGAGGACGAATGGGTTGCGTATTCGGAGTCGTCTCGTCGTTCTGAGCAACTTTCATGTACAAAGTTTTTCCATCCGAGCTACGGTTTATTTTATATTAATTGTCTAAAGTTTTAATTATTTCTAGAATTTATTTAATTAATTTGAAGCAACATTATCCAGAATAGTGCATGCTGACGTCAGCATGACGTCAGCAGTCAACAGGGAGTTGACTGGGTCAATCTGACGTGTGGGTCCCGCATGTCATTGACTGTTAATTAACTTAATAGATTAATTAATTAAACTAGGTGATTAGGTTAGTCTAATCAGGATTAATTAAGTTAATTAATTCTTTAATTAAATAAATAATAAATATTTTAATTATTTTATTTATTTATATCTCTTTTTGTTAAACCCCTTTTTTTCATTTTTGTTATTGTTATTATTAATTTTTTCTACTAAACCGTTCTGGGGGGTGGGCCCCCGTTGTCATAGGGCCACTGGGCCTATGCGGATCGGGTGCGCCCGATCGGGCGGTGCGGGCGCAGGGGCACCCGCACGCGAGGCCACCAGGGGCGAGGCGGGGCGCCAGAATCCGGCGAGGTAGGGGGGAAAGGGCCGGCGAGCGGCGGGGCCGGGAGCATGGGGCTGTGGCCCGTGCGGGGAACGGCGGACGCGACGAAGCAACAGCGGGCCACCGCGGACAGAGGAGCAGGGGCGGGTGACGAGCTGCAGCGACGTGGTCACGTACGACGACGACCGAGCGTAGGCGGGAGGAGGGGCGCGCAATAGTGAGCAGGAGTCGCGGAACGTGTGGGCGGCGGTTGCGGTGTCGTGCAGGGGCGGGCGCAGTCCGGGGTAGGGCGAGGCCGACGAAGGCTCGAGTAGCGAAGGCGCGAGCATGAGTGCGCGGTGGCGGGGCAGCCGCCGCTGCAGACGTGAGCGAAGGCGCGGCGAGGCAGGTGCAGAGACGGACACATGCGGGGGAGGCGGAGTACGTCGAGCTGCGGGCGTGGGCGCGGCCAGAGCGCGGCCCCGAGGCGTGGGCGGGGCGCGTGCGCGGTGCGGCGCGTTCGGCGATGCGGGAGCAGAAGCAGGGGAGAGGAGGCTGGGGGCCTCACCGGCGATGGAGGGAAGAGGGGGCGGCGTGGCTCGGGGTGGTCCGGCGAGGGAGAGACGGTGGAGCGGCGCCGACGAGGTGGCGAAGCACGGCGACAACGAGGCGTCGGGGATGGGCGCCGGCGTCGAAGGCGGAGGGTGCGCGGGATTGGGACCCTCCCCGGTCCAGTCGAGTGGGGGCGTTGGGGAGGAGGCAGGGGGCGGCGTTCGCTCCCCCCCCCCCCCTCGATCCAGATCGGATTGGGAGGTGGGGGGTTGACAAGCGGCGACGTGATGGGGAGAGTGGGGGGAGTGGGGCGTTAGGGTTTCGTTGGCCAGGGAGTTATGGGGGAGTGGGGGCGGCCTGGGCCGGTTGGGCCGGCCTGGCTAGCAGCTGGGCCAACGCCCAGATGGGGGGGTCTCTTTCTTTTTTTTCTATTTTGTTTTCTGTTTTGCATTTTCTTTTATTGTTTCTCTATTCTGTTTTAATTCATTTTAAAATATTCAGGCACTTTCTAAAAATATGTTTTCTTTATTATAATTACCCTTGTAATATTTGGCACCCACCGAACATTTTTGTTTCAACTTTTGAAAATGTTTGTTGTTTGATATATTTAGGATTTAAATTTCGAAACGGTTTCAAATCATCTCGAGGTTAGCAACAGTAACCGAGGTGACATGGCATGATTAGCGTGGGATTACTGTAGCATGATTATCCGGGCGTCACATGAGCAAGATGACTGAAAGGCCTCGTTTTCAGTAAGATGGAACAAGAAAGCAACTTGTTGGAAGTAATACATCTTGATTTGTGCAGTCCAATGAGTGCTGAGGCATGTAGTGGATATCGTTATGTTCTTACTTCACAGATGATTTGAGTAGATGCTAAAGTATATTTACTTGATGAATCATAAGTCTGAATTATTGAAAGGTTCAAGTAATTTCAGAGTGAAGTTGAAGATCGTCGTGACAAGAGGATAAAATGTCTATGATATGATCATAGAGATTCATATCTGAGTTACGAGTTTGGTACACGATTGAGACATTGTGGAAATTGTTTCACGACTAGTACCGCCTGCAACACCATAGTGTGATGGTGTGTCCGAACATCATAACTGCACCCTATTGGATATGATGCATACCATGATGTCTCTTATCGAATTACCACTATCGTTCATGGGTTAGGCATTAGAGACAACCGCACTCACTTTAAAGAGGGCACCACGTAATTCCGATGAGATGACACCATATGAACTATGGTTTAGAGAAACCTAAGCTGTCATTTCTTAAAAGTTTGGGGCTGCGACGCTTATGTGAAAAAGTTTCAGGCTGATAAGCTCGAACCCAAAGCGGATAAATGCGTCTTCATAGGACACCCAAAACAGTTGGGTATACCTCCTGTCTCAGATCCGAAAGCAATAGGGATTGTTTCTCAAATCGGGTCCTTTCTCGAGGAAAAGTTTCTCTCGAAAGAATTGAGTGGGAGGATGGTGGAGACTTGATGAGGTTATTGAACCGTCACATCAACTAGTGTGTAGCAGGGCACAGGAGTTGTTCCTATGGCACCTACACCAATTGAAGTGGAAGCTTATGATGGTGATCACGAGACTTCGGATCAAGTCACTCCCAAACCTCGTAGGACGACAAGGATGCGTACTATGAAGGAAATATGACCTAGAGGCAATAATAAAGTTATTATTTATTTCCTCATATATCATGATAAATGTTTATTATTCATGCTAGAATTGTATTAGCCGGAAACATAATACATGTGTGAATATATAAACAAACAGAGTGTCACTAGTATGCCTCTACTTGACTAGCTCGTTAATCAAAGATGGTTATGTTTCCTAACCATGAACAAAGAGTTGTTATTTGATTAACGAGGTCACATCATTAGTTGAATGATCTGATTGACATGACCCATTCCATTAGCTTAGCACCCCATCGTTTAGTATGTTGCTATTGCTTTCTTCATGACTTATACATGTTCCTATGACTATGAGATTATGCAACTCCCGTTTACCGGAGGAACACTTTGTGTGCTACCAAACGTCACAACGTAACTGGGTGATTATAAAGGTACTCTACAGGTGTCTCCAAAGGTACTTGTTGGGTTGGCGTATTTCGAGATTAGGATTTGTCACTCCGATAGTCGAAGAGGTATCTCTGGGCCCTCTCGGTAATGCACATCACATAAGCCTTGCAAGCATTGCAACTAATATGATAGTTGTGAGATGATGTATTACGGAACGAGTAAAGAGACTTGCCGGCAACGAGATTGAACTAGGTATTGGATACCGACGATCGAATCTCGGGCAAGTAACATACCGATGACAAAGGGAACAACGTATGTTGTTATGCGGTCTGACCGATAAAGATCTTCGTAGAATATGTAGGAGCCAATATGGGCATCCAGGTCCCGCTATTGGTTATTGACCGGAGACGTGTCTCGCTCATGTATACATTGTTCTCGAACCGTAGGGTCCGCACGCTTCACGTTACGATGACAGTTATTATGAGTTTATACATTTTGATGTACCGAAGGTAGTTCGGAGTCCCGGATGTGATCACGGACATGACGAGGAGTCTCGAAATGGTCGAGACATACAGATCGATATATTAGAAGCCTATATTTGGACATCCGAATCGTTCTGGGAGAAATTGGCATTTTATCGGAGTACCGAGGGGTTACCGGAACCCCCCGGGGGGTTAATGGGCCTTCATGGGCCATAAGTGAGAAGAGAGGGGCCGACCAGGGCAGGCCGCACGCCCCCTCCCCCCTAGTCCTAATAGGACAAGGAAGGGGGGGCGGCGCCCCCCTTTCCTCCTGTTGGCGAACGTAGTAATTTCAAAAAAATTCCTACGCACACACAAGATCATGGTGATGCATAGCAACGAGAGGGGAGAGTGTTGTCTATGTACCCTCGTAGACCGAAGCGGATGCGTTGACGCAACGTAGAGGAAGTAGTCGTACGTCTTCCCGGTCCAACCGATCCAAGCACCGTTACTCCGGCACCTCCGAGTTCTTAGCACACGTCCAGCTCGATGACGCTCCCCGGGCTCCGATCCAGCAAAGCTTCGGGGATGAGTTCCGTCAGCACGACGCGTGATGACGATGATGATGTTCTACCGACGCAGAGCTTCACTTAAGCACCGCAACGATATGACCGAGGTGGAATATGGTGGAGGGGGGCACCGCACACGGCTAAGGAACGATCACGAAGATCAACTTGTGTGTCCTAGGGTGCCCCCCTGCCCCCTTATATAAAGGAGGGAGGGGGAGGTGCGGCCGGCCCCAAGGGGTGCGCCTGGAGGAGTCCTACTCCCACCGGGAGTAGGACTCCCCCCTCTCTTGCCTTGTTGGAGAAGGAAAGGGGGAAGGAGAAGAGGAAAGGGGGGCGCCGCCCCCCCCCCTTCCTTGTCCTATTCGGACTAGGGGGGAGGGGGCGCGCGGCCTGCCCTGGCCGGCCCCTCTCTTCTCCCTTATGGCCCATGAAGGCCCGTTAACCCCCCGGGGGGTTCCGGTAACCCCTCGGTACTCCCATAAAATGTCGATTTCACCCGGAACGATTCCGATGTCCAAATATAGGCTTCCAATATATCGATCTGTATGTCTCGACCATTTCGAGACTCCTCGTCATGTCCGTGATCACATCCGGGACTCCGAACTACCTTCGGTACATCAAAATGTATAAACTCATAATAACTGTCATCGTAACGTTAAGCGTGCGGATCCTACGGTTCGAGAACAATGTAGACATGACCGAGACACGTCTCCGGTCAATAACCAATAGCGGGACCTGGATGCCCATATTGGCTCCTACATATTCTACGAAGATCTTTATCGGTCAGGCCGCATAACAACATACATTGTTCCCTTTGTCATCGGTATGTTACTTGCCCGAGATTCGATCGTCGGTATCCAATACCTAGTTCAATCTCGTTGCCGGCAAGTCTCTTTACTCGTTCCGTAATACATCATCTCACAACTATCATATTAGTTGCAATGCTTGCAAGGCTTATGTGATGTGCATTACCGAGAGGGCCCAGAGATACCTCTCCGACTATCGGAGTGACAAATCCTAATCTCGAAATACGCCAACCCAACAAGTACCTTTGGAGACACCTGTAGAGTACCTTTATAATCACCCAGTTACGTTGTGACGTTTGGTAGCACACAAAGTGTTCCTCCGGTAAACGGGAGTTGCATAATCTCATAGTCATAGGAACATGTATAAGTCATGAAGAAAGCAATAGCAACATACTAAACGATCGGGTGCTAAGCTAATGGAATGGGTCATGTTAATCAGATCATTCAACTAATGATGTGACCTCGTTAATCAAATAACAACTCTTTGTTCATGGTTAGGAAACATAACCATCTTTGATTAACGAGCTAGTCTAGTAGAGGCATACTAGTGACACTCTGTTTGTCTATGTATTCACACATGCATTATGTTTCCTGTTAATACAATTCTAGCATGAATAATAAACATTTATCATGATATAAGGAAATAAATAATAACTTTATTATTGCCTCTAGGGCATATTTCCTTCAGTCTCCCACTTGCACTAGAGTCAATAATCTAGATTACACAGTAATGATTAACACCCATGGAACTTTGGTGCTGATCATGTTTTGCTCGTGGAAGAGGCTTAGTCAACGGGTCTGCTACATTCAGATCCGTATGTATCTTGCAAATCTCTATGTCTCCCACCTGGACTAGATCCCGGATGGAATTGAAGCGTCTCTTGATGTGCTTGGTTCTCTTGTGAAATCTGGATTCCTTTGCCAAGGCAATTGCACCAGTATTGTCACAAAAGATTTTCATTGGACCCGATGCACTAGGTATGACACCTAGATCGGATATGAACTCCTTCATCCAGACTCCTTCATTTGCTGCTTTCGAAGCAGCTATGTACTCCGCTTCACATGTAGATCCCGCCACGACGCTTTGTTTAGAACTGCACCAACTGACAGCTCCACCGTTTAATGTAAACACGTATCCGGTCTGCGATTTAGAATCGTCCGGATCAGTGTCAAAGCTTGCATCAACGTAACCGTTTACGATGAGCTCTTTGTCACCTCCATATACGAGAAACATATCCTTAGTCCTTTTTAGGTATTTCAGGATGTTCTTGACCGCTGTCCAGTGATCCACTCCTGGATTACTTTGGTACCTCCCTGCTAAACTTATAGCAAGGCACACATCAGGTCTGGTACACAGCATTGCATACATGATAGAGCCTATGGCTGAAGCATAGGGAACATCTTTCATTTTCTCTCTATCTTCTGCAGTGGTCGGGCATTGAGTCTTACTCAACTTCACACCTTGTAGTATAGGCAAGAATCCTTTCTTTGCTTGATCCATTTTGAACTTCTTCAAAACTTTGTCAAGGTATGTGCTTTGTGAAAGTCCAATTAAGCGTCTTGATCTATCTCTATAGATCTTGATGCCCAATATGTAAGCAGCTTCACCGAGGTCTTTCATTGAAAAAATCTTATTCAAGTATCCCTTTATGCTATCCAGAAATTCTATATCATTTCCGATTAGTAATATGTCATCCACATATAATATCAGAAATGCTACAGAGCTCCCACTCACTTTCTTGTAAATACAGTCTTCTCCAAAAGTTTGTACAAACCCAAATGCTTTGATCACACTATCAAAGCGTTTATTCCAACTCCGAGAGGCTTGCACCAGTCCATAAATGGATCGCTGGAGCTTGCACACTTTGTTAGCTCCCTTTGGATCGATAAAACCTTCTGGTTGCATCATATACAATTCTTCTTCCAGAAATCCATTCAGGAATGCAGTTTTTACATCCATCTGCCAAATTCATAATCATAAAATGCGGCAATTGCTAACATGATTCGGATAGACTTAAGCATCGCTACGGGTGAGAAGGTCTCATCATAGTCAATCCCTTGAACTTGTCGAAAACCTTTTGCGACAAGTCGAGCTTTGTAGACAGTAACATTACCGTCAGCGTCAGTCTCTTCTTGAAGATCCATTTATTCTCAATTGCTTGCCGACCATCGGGCAAGTCAACCAAAGTCCACACTTTGTTCTCATACATGGATCCCATCTCAGATTTCATGGCTTCAAGCCATTTTGCGGAATCTAGGCTCACCATTGCTTCTTCATAATTCATAGGTTCACCATGATCTAGTAGCATGATTTCCAGAACAGGATTGCCGTACCACTCTGGTGCAGATCTTACTCTGGTTGATCTACGAGGTTCTGTAGTAACTTGATCTGGAGTTGCATGATCATCATCATTAACTTCTTCACTAATTGGTTTAGACGTCACAGAAACTGGTTCCTGTGATGTGCTATTTCCCAATAAGGAAGCAGGTATAGTTACCTCATCAAGTTCTACTTTCCTCCCACTCACTTCTTTCGAGAGAAACTCCTTCTCTAGAAAGGATCCATTTTTAGCAACGAATGTCTTGCCTTCGGATCTGTGATAGAAGGTGTACCCAACAGTTTCCTTTGGGTATCCTATGAATACACATTTCTCCGATTTGGGTCCGAGCTTATCAGGTTGAAGTTTTTTCACATAAGCATCGCAGCCCCAAATTTTAAGAAACGAAAACTTTGGTTTCTTGCCAAACCATAGTTCATAAGGTGTCGTCTCAACGGATTTTGATGGTGCTCTATTTAACGTGAATGCGGCCGTCTCTAAAGCATAAACCCAAAACGATAGCGGTAAATCTGTAAGAGACATCATAGATCGCACCATATCAAGTAAAGTACGATTACGACGTTCGGACACACCATTACGTTGTGGTGTTCCGGGTGGCGTGAGTTGCGAAACTATTCCGCATTGTTTCAAATGTAGACCAAACTCGTAACTCAAATATTCTCCTCCACGATCAGATCGTAGAAACTTTATTTTCTTGTTACGATGATTTTCAACTTCACTCTGAAATTCTTTGAAATATTCAAATGTTTCAGACTTGTGTTTCATTAAGTAGATATACCCATATCTGCTTAAATCATCTATGAAGGTGAGAAAATAACGATATCCAGCACGAGCTTCAATATTCATCGGACCACATACATCTGTATGTATGATTTCCAATAAATCTGTTGCTCTCTCCATAGTACCGGAGAACGGTGTTTTAGTCATCTTGCCCATGAGGCACGGTTCGCAAGTACCAAGTGATTCATAATCAAGTGGTTCCAAAAGTCCATCAGTATGGAGTTTCTTCATGCGCTTTACACCGATATGACCTAAACGGCAGTGCCACAAATAAGTTGCACTATCATTATCAACTCTGCATCTTTTGGCTTCAACATTATGGATATGTGTATCACTACTATCGAGATTCATCAAAAATAGACCACTCTTCAAGGGTGCATGACCATAAAAGATATTACTCATATAAATAGAACAACCATTATTCTCTGATTTAAATGAATAACCGTCTCGCATCAAACAAGATCCAGATATAATGTTCATGCTCAACGCTGGCACCAAATAACAATTATTTAGGTCTAATACTAATCCCGAAGGTAGATGTAGAGGTAGCGTGCCGACCGCGATCACATCGACTTTGGAACCATTTCCCACGCTCATCGTCACCTCGTCCTTTGCAAGTGTTCGCTTAATCTGTAGTCACTGTTTAGAGTTGCAAATATTAGCAACAGAACCAGTATCAAATACCCAGGTGCTACTGCGAGCTCTAGTAAGGTACACATCAATAACATGTATATCACATATACCTTTGTTCACCTTGCCATCCTTCTTATCCGCCAAATATTTAGGGCAGTTCCGCTTCCAGTGACCAGTCTGGTTGCAGTAGAAGCACTCAGTTTCAGGCTTAGGTCCAGACTTGGGTTTCTTCTCTTGAGCAGCAACTTGCTTGTTGTTCTTCTTGAAGTTCCCCTTCTTTTTCCCTTTGCCCTTTTTCTTGAAACTAGTGGTTTTGTTGACCATCAACACTTGATGCTCCTTCTTGATTTCTACCTCCGCAGCCTTTAGCATTGCGAAGAGCTCGCGAATCGTCTTATCCATCCCTTGCATACTATAGTTCATCACGAAGCCTTTGTAGCTTGGTGGTAGTGATTGGAGAATTCTGTCAATGACGCAATCATCCGGAAGATTAACTCCCAGTTGAATCAAGTGATTACAATACCCAGACATTTTGAGTATATGCTCACTGGCAGAACTATTCTCCTCCATCTTGCAGCTATAGAACTTATTGGAGACTTCATATCTCTCAAACCGGGCATTCTGTTGGAATATTAACTTCAACTCTTGAAACATCTCATATGCCCCATGACGTTCAAAACGTCGTTGAAGTCCCGGTTCTAAGCCGTAAAGCATGGCACATTGAACTATCGAGTAGTCATCAGCTTTGCTCTGCCAGACGTTCTTAACGTCGTCAGTTGCATCAGCAGCAGGCCTGACACCCAGCGGTGCTTCCAGGACGTAACTCTTCTGTGCAGCAATGAGGATAATCCTCAAGTTACGGACCCAGTCCGTGTAATTGCTACCATCATCTTTCAACTTTGCTTTCTCAAGGAACGCATTAAAATTCAACGGAACAACAGCACGGGCCATCTATCTACAATCAACATAAACAAGCAAGATACTATCAGGGACTAAGTTCATGATAAATTTAAGTTCAATTAATCATATTACTTAAGAACTCCCACTTAGATAGACATCCATCTAATCTTCTAAGTGATCACGTGATCCAAATCAACTAAACCATAACCGATCATCACGTGAAATGGATTTGTCTTCAATGGTGAACATCATTATGTTGAACATATCTACTATATGATTCACGCTCGACCTTTCGGTCTTCGTGTTCCGAGGCCATATCTGCATATGCTAGGCTCGTCAAGTATAACCCGAGTATTTTGCGTGTGCAAAACTGGCTTGCACCCGTTGTAGATGGACGTAGAGCTTATCACACCCGATCATCACATGGTGTCTGGGCACGATGAACTTTGGCAACGGTGCATACTCAGGGAGAACACTTCTTTGATAATTTAGTGAGAGATCATCTTATAATGCTACCGTCAATCAAAGCAAGATAAGATGCATAAAAAGATAAACATCACATGCAATCAATATAAGTGATATGATATGGCCATCATCATCTTGTGCTTGTGATCTCCATCTCCGAAGCATCGTTATGATCACCATCGTCACCGGCGCGACACCTTGATCTCCATCGTAGCATCGTTGTCGTCTCGCCAATCTTATGCTTCTACGACTATCGCTACCGCTTAGTGATAAATTAAAGCATTACAGGGCAATTGCATTTCATACAATAAAGCGACAACTATATGGCTCCTGCCAGTTGCCGATAACTCAGTTACAAAAGATGATCATTTCATACAATAAAATTTAGCACCATGCCTTGACCATATCACATCATAACATGCCCTGCAAAAACAAGTTAGACGTCCTCTACTTTGTTTGTTGCAAGTTTTACGTGGCTGCTACGGGCTTAGGCAAGAACCAATCTCACCTACGCATCAAAACCACAACGATAGTTTGTCAAGTTGATGCTGTTTTAACCTTCGCAAGGACCGGACGTAGCCACACTCGGTTCAACTAAAGTTGGAGAAACTGACACCCGCCAGCCACCTGTGTGCAAAGCACGGCGGTAGAACCAGTCTCGCATAAGCGTACGCGTAATGTCGGTCCGGGCCGCTTCATCCAATAATACCGCCGAACCAAAGTATGACATGCTGGTAGGCAGTATGACTTATATCGCCCACAACTCACTTGTGTTCTACTCATGCATATAACATCAAACCATAAAACCTAGGCTCTGATGCCACTGTTGGGGAACGTAGTAATTTCAAAAATTGTTGGGGAACGTAGTAATTTCAAAAAAATTCCTACGTACACACAAGATCATGGTGATGCATAGCAACGAGAGGGGAGAGTGTTGTCTACGTACCCTCGTAGACCGATAGTGGAAGCGTTATGACAACGCGGTTGATGTAGTCATACGTCTTTACGGCCCGACCGATCAAGCACCGAAACTACGGCACCTCCGAGTTCTAGCACACGTTCAGCTCGATGACGATCCCCGGACTCCGATCCAGCAAAGTGTCGGGGAAGAGTTCCGTCAGCACGACGGCGTGGTGACGATCTTGATGTTCTACCGTAGCAGGGCTTCGCCTAAGCACTGCTACAATATTATCGAGGAGTATGGTGGAGGGGGGCACCGCACACGGCTAAGAGAACGATCACGAAGATCAACTTGTGTGTCTATGGGGTGCCCTCTGCCCCCGTATATAAAGGAGTGGAGGAGGGGAGGGCCGGCCCTCTCTATGGCGCGCCCTAGGAGAGTCCTACTCCCATCGGGAGTAGGATTCCCCCTTTCCTAGTCCAACTAGGAGTCCTTCCATGTAGTAGGAGTAGGAGACAAGGAAGGGGAAGGGAGAAGGGAAGGAAGGAGGGGGCGCAACCCCTCCCCTTAGTCCAATTCGGACTAGGCCTTGGGGGGCGCGCGGCCTTCCCTAGGCAGCCCCTCTCTCTTTCCCGTATGGCCCAATAAGGCCCAATACTTCTTCCCCCGTATTCCCGTAACTCCCCGGTACTCCAAAAAATACCTGAACCACTCGGAACCTTTCCGATGTCCGAATATAGTCGTCCAATATATCGATCTTTACGTCTCGACCATTTCGAGACTCCTCATCATGTCCCCGATCTCATCCGGGACTCCGAACTCCTTCGGTACATCAAAACTCATAAACTCATAATATAACTGTCATCGAAACCTTAAGCGTGCGGACCCTACGGGTTCGAGAACAATGTAGACATGACCGAGACACGTCTCCGGTCAATAACCAGCAGCGGAACCTGGATGCTCATATTGGCTCCCACATATTCTACGAAGATCTTTATCGGTCAGATCGCGTAACAACATACGTTGTTCCCTTTGTCATCGGTATGTTACTTGCCCGAGATTCGATCGTCGGTATCCAATACCTAGTTCAATCTCGTTACCGGCAAGTCTCTTTACTCGTTCCGTAATACATCATCCCGCAACTAACTCATTAGTTGTAATGCTTGCAAGGCTTAAGTGATGTGCATTACCGAGAGGGCCCAGAGATACCTCTCCGACATTTGGAGTGACAAATCCTAATCTCGAAATACGCCAACCCAACAAGTATCTTCGGAGACACCTGTAGAGCACCTTTATAATCACCCAGTTACGTTGTGACGTTTGGTAGCACACAAAGTGTTCCTCCGGTAAACGGGAGTTGCATAATCTCATAGTCATAGGAACATGTATAAGTCATGAAGAAAGCAATAGCAACATACTTAAACGATCGAGTGCTACGCTAACGGAATGGGTCATGTCAATCACATCATTCTCCTAATGATGTGATCCCGTTAATCAAATGACAACTCATGTCTATGGCTAGGAAACTTAACCATCTTTGATCAACGAGCTAGTCAAGTAGAGGCATACTAGTGACACTCTGTTTGTCTATGTATTCACACATGTATTATGTTTCCGGTTAATACAATTCTAGCATGAATAATAAACATTTATCATGAAATAAGGAAATAAATAATAACTTTATTATTGCCTCTAGGGCATATTTCCTTCAGTCTCCCACTTGCACTAGAGTCAATAATCTTGTTCACATCGCCATGTGATTTAACACCTATAGTTCACATCACCATGTGATTAACACCCATAGTTCACATCATCATGTGACCAACACCCAAAGGGTTTACTAGAGTCAATAATCTAGTTCACATCGCTATGTGATTAACACCCAAAGAGTACTAAGGTGTGATCATGTTTTGTTTGTGAGAGAAGTTTAGTCAACGGGTCTGCCACATTCAGATCCGTATGTATTTTGTAAATTTCTATGTCAACAATGCTCTGCACAGAGCTACTCTAGCTAATTGCTCCCACTTTCAATATGTATCCAGATTGAGACTTAGAGTCATCTAGATCAGTGTCAAAACTTGCATCGACGTAACCCTTTACGACAAACCTTTTGTCACCTCCATAATCGAGAAACATATCCTTATTCCACTAAGGATAATTTTGACCGATGTCTAGTGAACTACTCCTAGATCACTATTGTACTCCCTTGCCAAAATCAGTGTAGGGTATACAATAGATCTGGTACACAGCATGGCATACTTTATAGAACCTATGGCCAAGGCATAGGGAATGACTTTCATTCTCTTTCTATCTTCTACCGTGGTCGAGTTTTGAGTCTTACTCAATTTCACACCTTGTAACACAGGCAAGAACTCTTTCTTTGACTGTTCCATTTTGAACTACTTCAAAATCTTGTCAAGGTATGTACTCATTGAAAAAACTTATCAAGCGTCTTGATCTATCTCTATAGATCTTGATGCTCAATATGTAAGCAGCTTCATTGAGGTTTTTCTTTGAAAAACTCCTTTCAAACACTCCTTTATGCTTTGCAGAATAATTCTACATTATTTCCGATCAACAATATGTCATTCACATATACTTATCAGAAATGTTGTAGTGCTCCCACTCACTTTCTTGTAAATACAGGCTTCACCGCAAGTCTGTATAAAACTATATGCTTTGATCAACTTATCAAAGTGTATATTCCAACTCCGAGATGCTTGCACCAGTCCATAGATGGATCGCTGGAGCTTGCATATTTTGTTAGCACCTTTAGGATTGACAAACCTTTTGGTTGCATCATATACAACTCTTGTTTAATAAATCCATTAAGGAATGCAGTTTTGTTTATCCATTTGCCAGATTTCATAAAATGCGGCAATTGCTAACATGATTCGGACAGACTTAAGCATAGATACGAGTGAGAAACTCTCATCGTAGTCAACACCTTAAACTTGTCGAAAACCTTTTGCGACAATTCTAGCTTTGTAGATAGTAACACTACTATCAGCGTCCGTCTTCCTCTTGAAGATCCATTTAATCTCAATGGCTCGCCGATCATTGGACAAGTCAATCAAAGTCCATACTTTGTTCTAATACATGGATCTCATCTCAGATTTCATGGCCTCAAACCATTTCGCGGAATCTGGGCTCATCATCGCTTCCTCATAGTACGTAGGTTCGTCATGGTCAAGTAACATGACCTCCAGAACAGGATTACCGTACCACTCTGGTGCGGATCTCACTCTGGTCTACCTACGAGGTTCGGTAGTAACTTCATATGAAGTTACATGATCATCATCATTAGCTTCCTTACTAATTGGTGTAGTAGTCACAGGAACAGATTTCTGTGATGAACTACTTTCCAATAAGGGAGCAGGTACAGTTATCTCATCAAGTTCTACTTTCCTCCCACTCACTTCTTTCGAGAGAAACTCCTTCTCTAGAAAGGATCCATTATAAGCAACGAATGTCTTGCCTTAGGATCTGTGATAGAAGGTGTATCCAACAGTCTCCCTTGGGTATCCTATGAAGACATATTTCTCCGATTTGGGTTTGAGCTTATCAGGATGAAACTTTTCATATAAGCATTACAACCCCAAACTTTAAGAAACGACAACTTTGGTTTCTTGCCAAACCACAGTTCATATTGTGTCGTCTCAACGGACTTAGATGGTGCCCTTTTTAACGTGAATGCAGCTGTCTTTAATGCATAACCCCAAAAACGATAGTGGTAGATCGGTAAGAGACATCATAGATTGTACTATATCCAATAAAGTACGGTTATGACGTTCGGACGCACCATTATGCTGTGGTGTTCCAGGTGGCATGAGTTTGTGAAAGTATTCCACATTGTTTTAATTGAAGACCAAACTCGTAACTCAAATATTAGTCTCCCCGATCAGGTCGTAGAAACTTTATTTTCTTGTCACGATGATTTTCCACTTCACTCTGAAATTCTTTGAACTTTTCAAATGTTTCAGACTTATGTTTCATCAAGTAGATATACCCATATCTGCTCAAATCGTCTGTGAAGGTCAGAAAATAATGATACCTGCTGCAAGCCTTAACATTCATCGGACCACATACATCAGTATGTATGTTTTCCAACAAATCTGTTGCTTGCTTCATTGTTCCGGAGAACGGCGTTTTAGTCATCTTGCCCAAGAGACATGGTTCTCAAGCATCAAGTGATTCATAATCAAGTGATTCCAAAATCCCATCAGCATGGAGTTTCTTCATGCGCTTTACACCAATATGACCTAAACTGCAGTGCCACAAATAAGTTGCACTATCATTATTAACTTTGCATCTTTTGGTTTCAATATTATGAATATGTGTATCACTACGATCGAGTTCCAACAAACAATTTTCGTTGGTGTGTATGACCATAGAAGGTTTTATTCATGTAAACAGAACAACAATTGTTCTCTAACTTAAATGAATAACCTATTGCAATAAACATGATCAAATCATATTCATGCTCAACGCAAACACCAAATAACACTTATTTAGTTTCAACACTAATCCCGAAAGTATAGGGAGAGTGCGATGATGATCATATCAATCTTGGAACTACTTCCAACACACATCGTCACCTCGATTTTTACTAGTTTCTGTTTATTCTACAACTCCCGTTTCGAGTTACTACTCTTATCAACTGAACCAGTATCAAATTCCGAGGGGTTGCTTATAAACACTAGTAAAGTACACATCAATAACATGTATATCCAATATACCTTTGTTCACTTTGCCATCCTTCTTATCCACCAATTACTTGGGGTAGTTCCGCTTCTAGTGACCTGTCCCTTTGCAGTAGAAGCACTTAGTCTCAGGGTTAGGACCAGACTTGGGCTTCTTCACTTGAGCAGCAACTTGCTTGCCGTTCTTCTTGAAGTTCCCCTTCTTCCCTTTGCCCTTTTTCTTGAAACTAGTGGTCTAGTCTACCATCAACACTTGATGTTTTTCTTGATTTCTACCTTCGTTGATTTTAGCATCACGAAGAGCTTGATAATCGTTTCCGTTATCCCTTGCATATTATAGTTCATCACGAAGTTCTACTAACTTGGTGATGGTGACTAGAGAATTATGTCAATCACTATTTTATCTGGAAGATTAACTCCCACTTGATTCAAGCGATTGTAGTACCCAGACAATCTGAGCACATGCTCACTAGTTGAGCGATTCTCCTCCATCTTTTAGCTATAGAACTTGTTGGAGACTTTATATCTCTCAACTCGGGTATTTGCTTGAAATATTAACTTCAACTCCTGGAACATCTCATATGGTCCATGACGTTCAAAACGTCTATGAAGTCCCGATTCTAAGCCGTTAAGCATGGTGCACTAAACTATCAAGTAGTCATCATATTGAGCTAGCCAAATGTTCATAACGTCTGCATCTGCTCCTGCAATAGGTCTGTCACCTAGCGGTGCATCAAGGACATAATTCTTCTGTGCAGCAATGAGGATAAACCTCAGATCACGGATCCAATCCGCATCATTGCTACTAACATCTTTCAACACAATTTTCTCTAGGAACATATCAAAATAAACATAGGGAAGCAACAACGTGAGCTATTGATCTACAACATAGATATGCTAATACTACCAGGACTAAGTTCATGATAAATTAAAGTTCAATTAATCATATTACTTAAGAACTCCCACTTGGATAGACATCCCTCTAATCCTCTAAGTGATCACGTGATCCATATCAACTAAACCATGTCCGATCATCACATGAGATGGAGTAGTTTCAATGGTGAACATCATTATGTTGATCATATCTACTATATGATTCACGCTCGACCTTTCGGTCTCCGTGTTTCGAGGCCATATCTGTTATATGCTAGGCTCGTCAAGTTAAACCTGACTATTCCGTGTGTGCAACTGTTTTGCACCCGTTGTATTTGAACGTAGAGCCTATCACACCCGATCATCATGTGGTGTCTCAGCACGAAGAACTTTCGCAACGGTGCATACTCAGGGAGAACACTTTTACTATGATAATTTAGTGAGGGATCATCTTATAATGCTACCGTCAATCAAAGCAAGATAAGATGCATAAAAGATAAACATCACATGCAATCAATATAAGTGATATGATATGGCCATCATCATCTTGTGCTTGTGATCTCCATCTTCGAAGCACCATCATGATCGCCATCGTCACGGGCGCGACACCTTGATCACCATCGTAGCATCGTTGTCGTCTCGCCAATCTTATGCTTCTACGACTATCACTACCGCTTAGTGATAAAGTAAAGCATTACAGGGCGATTGCATTGCATACAATAAAGCGACAACCATATGGCTCCTGCCAGTTGCCGATAACTCGGTTACAAAACATGATCATCTCATACAATAAAATTTAGCATCATGTCTTGACCATATCACATCACAACATGCCCTGCAAAAACAAGTTAGACGTCCTCTACTTTGTTGTTGCAAATTTTACGTGGCTGCTACGGGCTTAGCAAGAACCAATCTTACCTACGCATCAAAACCACAACGATAGTTTGTCAAGTTGGTGCTGTTTTAACCTTCGCAAGAACCGGGCGTAGCCACACTCGGTTCAACTAAAGTTGGAGAAACTGACACCCGCCAGCCACCTGTGTGCAAAGCACGGCGGTAGAACCAGTCTCGCGTAAGCGTACGCGTAATGTCGGTCTGGGCCGCTTCATCCAACAATACCGTCGAACCAAAGTATGACATGCTGGTAAGCAGTATGACTTATATCGCCCACACCTCACTTGTGTTCTACTCATGCAAATAACATCAAACCATAAAAACCTAGGCTCGGATGCCACTGTTGGGGAACGTAGTAATTTCAAAAAATTTCCTACGTACACACAAGATCATGGTGATGCATAGCAACGAGAGGGGAGAGTGTTGTCTACATACCCTCGTAGACCGACAGCGGAAGCGTTATGACAACGCGGTTGATGTAGTCGTACGTCTTCACGGCCCGACTGATCAAGCACCGAAACTACGGCACCTCCGAGTTCTAGCACACGTTCAGCTCGATGACGATCCCCGGACTCCGATCCAGCAAAGTGTCGGGGAAGAGTTCCGTCAGCACGACGGCGTGGTGACGATCTTGATGTTCTACCATCGCACGGCTTCGCCTAAGCACTGCTACAATATTATCGAGGAGTATGGTGGAGGGGCACCGCACACGGCTAAGAGAACGATCACGAAGATCAACTTGTGTGTCTATG
Source organism: Aegilops umbellulata (assembly GCA_032464435.1). Classification (NCBI taxonomy): domain Eukaryota; kingdom Viridiplantae; phylum Streptophyta; class Magnoliopsida; order Poales; family Poaceae; genus Aegilops; species Aegilops umbellulata. The sequence continues at coordinate 345,071,578 of CP136054.1, read as the reverse complement.
GGGTGCCCCCTGCCCCTGTATATAAAGGAGTGGAGGAGGGGAGGGCCGGCCCTCTCTATGGCGCGCCCTAGGAGAGTCCTGCTCCCACCGGGAGTAGGATTCCCCCTTTCCTAGTCCAACTAGGAGTCCTTCCATGTAGTAGGAGTAGGAGACAAGGAAGGGGAAGGGAGAAGGGAAGGAAGGAGGGGGCGCAGCCCCTCCCCTTAGTCCAATTCGGACTAGGCCTTGGGGGGCGCGGCCTGCCCTAGGCAGCCCCTCTCTCTTTCCCGTATGGCCCAATAAGGCCCAATACTTCTTCCCCCGTATTCCCGTAACTCCCCGGTACTCCGAAAAATACCTGAACCACTCGGAACCTTTCTGATGTCCGAATATAGTCGTCCAATATATCGATCTTTACGTCTCGACCATTTCGAGACTCCTCGTCATGTCCCCGATCTCATCCGGGACTCCGAACTCCTTCGGTACATCAAAACTCATAAACTCATAATATAACTGTCATCGAAACCTTAAGCGTGCGGACCCTACGGGTTCGAGAACAATGTAGACATGACCGAGACACGTCTCCGGTCAATAACCAACAGCGGAACATGGATGCTCATATTGGCTCCCACATATTCTACGAAGATCTTTATCGGTCAGACCGCGTAACAACATACGTTGTTCCCTTTGTCATCGGTATGTTACTTGCCCGAGATTCGATCGTCGGTATCCAATACCTAGTTCAATCTCGTTACCGGCAAGTCTCTTTACTCGTTCCGTAATACATCATCCCGCAACTAACTCATTAGTTGTAATGCTTGCAAGGCTTAAGTGATGTGCATTACCGAGAGGGCCCAGAGATACCTCTCCGACATTTGGAGTGACAAATCCTAATCTCGAAATACGCCAACCCAACAAGTACCTTCGGAGACACCTGTAGAGCACCTTTATAATCACCCAGTTACGTTGTGACGTTTGGTAGCACACAAAGTGTTCCTCCGGTAAATGGGAGTTGCATAATCTCATAGTCATAGGAACATGTATAAGTCATGAAGAAAGCAATAGAAACATACTTAAACGATCGAGTGCTAAGCTAACGGAATGGGTCATGTCAATCACATCATTCTCCTAATGATGTGATCCTGTTAATCAAATGACAACTCATGTCTATGGCTAGGAAACTTAACCATCTTTGATCAACGAGCTAGTCAAGTAGAGGCATACTAGTGACACTCTGTTTGTCTATGTATTCACACATGTATTATATTTCCGGTTAATACAATTCTAGCATGAATAATAAACATTTATCATGAAATAAGGAAATAAATAATAACTTTATTATTGCCTCTAGGGCATATTTCCTTCGAGTCCTACTCCCGGTGGGAGTAGGACTCCTCCAGGCGCACCCCTTGGGGCCGGCCGCACCTCCCCCTCCCTCCTTTATATACGGGGGCAGGGGGGCACCCTAGGACACACAAGTTGATCTTCGTGATCGTTCCTTAGCTGTGTGCGGTGCCCCCCTCCACCATATTCCACCTCGGTCATATCGTTGCGGTGCTTAGGTGAAGCTCTGCGTCGGTAGAACATCATCATCGTCATCATGCCGTCGTGCTGACGGAACTCATCCCCGAAGCTTTGCTGGATCGGAGCCCGGGGAGCGTCATCAAGTTGGACGTGTGCTAAGAACTCGGAGGTGCCGGAGTAACGGTGCTTGGATCGGTTGGACCGGAAGACGTACGACTACTTCCTCTACGTTGTGTCAATGCTTCCGCTTCGGTCTACGAGGGTACGTAGACAACACTCTCCCCTCTCGTTGCTATGCATCACCATGATCTTGTGTGTGCGTAGGAAATTTTTTGAAATTACTACGTTCCCCAACATACTACTCCAGAGTGGTACGTAATCCTGTCTTGGAAGTCATGTTGCTAGACAACATTGAACCTACGAGCTATGGAGAAGCGATGGTGGGCCCGGATTCTGATGAATGGCTCGAGGCCATAAAATCCGAGAGAGGATCCATGTATGAAAACAAAGTGTAGACTTTGGCAGAACGGCTCGATGGTCGTGAGGCTGTTGAGTATAGATGGATTTTAAAAGGAAGACGGACAATGATGGTAAATGTCACCATTAAGAAATCTCGACTTGTCGTTAAGATGTTTCCCGACAAGTTCAAGGAGTTGACTACGATGAGACTTTCTCACTCGTAGCGATGCTAAGAGTCTGTTGGAATTAGCAGGTACTGCATTATTTATGAAATCTTGCAGATAGGATGTCAAAATATTGTTTCCTTGTTCTTGAGGAAAGGTTGTATGTGATACAACCAGAAGTTTTTGTCGATCCTGAAAGATGCTAACAAGTATGCAAAGCTCCAGCAATCCTTCTAAGGACTGGAGTAAGCATCTCGGAGTTGGAATGTACACTTTGATGAGATGATCAAAGATTTTGGGTTTATACAAAGTTTATGAGAAACTTGTATTTCCAAAGAAGTGAGTGGGAGCACTATAGAATTTCTGATGAGTATATGTTGTTGACATATTGATGATCAGAAATGATGTAGAATTTCTAGAAAGCATATAGGGTTATTTGAAAAGTGTTTTTTTAATGGAAAACCTGGATTAAGCTACTTGAACATTGAGCATCAAGATCTATAAGGATAGATCAAAACGCTTAATGGTACTTTCAAATGAGCACATACCTTGACATGATCTTGAAGGTATTCAAGATGGATCAGTCAAAGAAGGAGTTTTTGCCTGAGTTGTAAGGTATGAAGTCAAGACTTAAAGCTCGACCACGGCAGAAGAAAGAGGAAGGATGAAGGTCGTCCCCTATGCTTTTGTCATAGGCTCTATACAGTATGCCATGCTGAGTACCGCAGCTGATATGTGCCTTGCTACATGTCTGGCAAGAGGGTACAAAGGTGATCTAGGAGTAGGTCACCAGATAGCGGTCAAAATTATCCTTAGAGGAATAAGGATATGTTTCTCGGTTATGGAGGTGATAAAGAGTTCGACGTAAAGAGTTACATCGATGCAAGCTTAACACCTATCCGGATGGCTCTGAGTAGAGTAGACCGGATTCGTATAGTAGAACAGTTGTTTGAAATATAGCGTAGTAGCAACATCTACAAGATGACATAGAGATTTGCAAAGTACATACGGATCTAAATGTTGCAGACCCGTTGACTAAAACCTCTCTCACGGGCATAACATGATCAAACCCAGAACTCATTGAGTGTTAATCACATAGTGATGTGAACTAGATTATTGACTCTAGTAAACTCTTTGGATGTTGGCCACATGGCGATGTGACCTGTGAGTGTTAATCACATGGGGATGTGAACTAGATTATTGACTCTAGTGCAAGTGGGAGACTGTTGGAAATATGCCCTAGAGGCAATAATAAATAGGTTATTATTATATTTCCTTGTTCATGATAATCGTTTATTATCCATGCTAGAATTGTAATGATAGGAAACTCAGATACATGTGTGGATACATAGACAACACCATGTCCCTAGTAAGCCTCTAGTTGACTAGCTCGTTGATCAATAGATGGTTACGGTTTCCTGACCATGGACATTGGATGTCATTGATAACGGGATCACATCATTAGAAGAATGATGTGATGGACAAGACCCAATCCTAAGCATAGCACAAGATCGTGTAGTTCGTATGCTGAAGCTTTTATAATGTCAAGTATCATTTCCTTAGACCATGAGATTGTGCAACTCCCGGATACCGTAGGAATACTTTGGGTGTGCCAAACGTCACAACGTAACTGGGTGGCTATAAAGGTGCACTACGGGTATCTCCGAAAGTGTCTGTTGGGTTGGCACGAATCGAGACTGGGATTTGTTACTCCGTGTGACGGAGAGGTATCTCTGGGCCCACTCGGCAGGACATCATCATAATGTGCACAATGTGATCAAGGAGTTGATCACGGGATGATGTGTTACGGAACGAGTAAAGAGACTTGCCGGTAACGAGATTGAACAAGGTATCGAGATACCGACGATCGAATCTCGGGCAAGTACTATACCGGTAGACAAAGGGAATTGAATACGGGATTGATTGAATCCTTGACATCATGGTTCATCCGATGAGATCATCGTGGAACATGTGGGAACCAACATGGGTATCCAGATCCCGCTGTTGGTTATTGACTGGAGAACGTCTCGGTCATGTCTGCATGGTTCCCGAACCCGTAGGGTCTACACACTTAAGGTTCGATGACGCTAGGGTCATAAAGGAAGTGTGTATGTGGTTACTGAATGTTGTTTGGAGTCCCGGATGTCACGAGGAGTTTCAGAATGGTCCGGAGGTAAAGATTTATGTATAGGAAGTCATCATACGGTCACCGGAATAATTCGGGGGGTTACCGGTATTGTACCGGGACCACCGAAGGGGTTCCGGGGGTCCACCGGGAGGGTCCACCTGCCCTGGAGGGCCCTATGGGCTGTATGTGCAGAGGGACCAACCCCTTAGTGGGCTGGGCGCCTCCCCCCCTAGGGCCCATGCGCCTAAGGGTTTGGGGAACCCTAAAGGGGGGGCGTCCCCTTGCCTTGGGGGGCAAGGCACCCCTCCTGGCCGCCGCCCCCTCCTCGGATGGGATCTGAGGGGGCCGACCCCCCTCTCCCTTGCCCCTATATATATGAAGGGGGTGGGAGGGCAGCCGCACCAATGTGCTGGCGCAGCCCTCCCCCTCTCCCAAGTCCTTCTCCTCTCCCGTGGTGCTTGGCGAAGCCCTGCAGGATTGCCACGCTCCTCCACCACCACCACGCCGTTGTGCTGCTGCTGGACGGAGTCTTCCTCAACCTCTCCCTCTCTCCTTGCTGGATCAAGGCATGGGAGACGTCACCGGGCTGTACGTGTGTTGAACGCGGAGGTGCCGTCCGTTCGGCACTTGGTCATCGGTGATTTGGATCACGGCGAGTACGACTCTATCAACCCCGTTCACTTGAATGCTTCCGCTTAGCGATCTACAAGGGTATGTAGATGCACTCTTCTTCCCCTCGTTGCTGGTTTCTCCATAGATAGATCTTGGTGACACGTAGGAAAATTTTGAATTTCTGCTACGTTCCCCTACAATTCTATGGGGATATTCAAATTTCCGGGTTCCCTTTACGAGGAGTTATCCCATATTATTAGGATTTTTTGTGGGGAGAGAGAAAGATGGAAAGAAAACATATTGGTTAGCGTGGGACAAATTAACAAGGCCTAACGTAATGGTGGCATAGGATTTCATGGTATCGGATTATTTAACCAAGCTTTATTGGCTAAACGGGCGTTGCATTTGTTGATTTGTTTGGACTTGCTATGTGCAAAGTTGATGAAGGCAAAGTACCCTCGCGGACATATTCTTAATACAATGTTTGCGCATTCAGCATCTATGATTTGGCAAGGTATTATGCACGGGCTACATATGCTAAAGAATGGTGTAATTTGGCGGGTGTATAATGGAGTCAGTATTAATATTTGGTGGGATAATTGGTTACAAGGAGTTCTGACCTAAAAAATTTAGCTAAAAGGCATAATATTAGGTTGAAGTGGGTCTCTGATTTATTCATGAGCAGGGAAAGTGTTGGGATGAAAATTTGGTTAAGTATCTTTTCTATCCCCAGATGGAGAGGAGATTCTAAAGATCCGTATTCACGCTTCTGGGGATGGAGATTTTATTGTATGACACTACGAGAAAAAAAAAGTATATTTTCCACTAAAAGTGTGAACAATTTTGCACTTAATTTAATGGATAATCAGGACACATTAGGCCAATCTAGTAGCGAAACAAATGGGGAAAGAAGGCTTTGGAATTTGATTCGAAAGGCTATTATTCCCTAGAAGATCATGATTTTTGCATGGTGTCCCGCAACCGATAGCTTGGCGGTCCAAACTAATAGAGATAAACACCACCGGACTATTTCAGGTATGCGCTCTATTTGTGGTGTAGAAGATGAAAGCGCTTTTCATGCTCTTCTAAGTTGTTCAAAGGCTCGTGTTTTGCAATTGGCTTTAAGAGATTGATGGAATATTCTTGATGAAGAGATCTCAGTTCTCGAGACCGAATCAGTTGAGCTGGCAACAATGAGGGCAAATCTCGTTTCTCTTCTGGCGAGTCTTGCACTTGAGAAATGATTTAATTTTTTAGAAGGGAAAGGAATCTGTTACTGTCTCCGTAAATTTTGTGGACAATTTTTGGTCCTCTTTCACGCCTTGTCACGATACTATTGAGTTGGATTTACATTAACAAACGTAAGAGAAGGGTGGAAAAGGCTATAGCAGCAGATTATATTTAAAGATCATGTATTGTGAAAACCTCCCCCTGTTGATTTTATCAAGAGCAATGTCGACACCAGCTTTGTGGAGAGTATTCATGCAGCCAGTGTGTGGATGGTTGCTAGAAACTCCTCTGGCATAGTTATCATCTCCTTGTGGGACTTTTTTGGTCAGTGTACCACCGTGAATGAAGTTGGGCTCTGTGCTTGCCTCACAAGCCTTTATATTGGTATTACCCTCCACCATTGTATTATTTTGGAGACTGGCTGTGTTTTCGTATATATTTTCCTTGCAAATGAGATGGTTCACAAATCCCTTCTCATTCATCTAAAGAAAGAGGCCTTCAGTATCTTCAGGCATATCCAGAATTTTAAAATTGTGAAAATTAATCGGCTTGCCAATGGGGTGACACACGAGATTGCGAAGTTTAGCTTTATTAGCGGGTCCGATGGGATTCCTCTTAATAGTGTTCCGCTCTGCGTGGCTAATTTTATAATGAATGATTGCAATAATCTTTTGTTAATTAATTACTAATAAATGGTGTGTTTAAAAAAAGAGTATTAACTCTTGCGAGGTAAGACGATGTTAATGATTGTATATGGATATTATGACTTCTTGCTTCTAGAAACAAGAAAAGAGATTATAATGTGCTTAAATCTTGAAGGTGATGAGGGATATAAAAAAATCCTAATCAATCGTAGGAATGTATCTTAAAATTTTGGTTTCAACAGAAACAACAATACTTTAGGACAATGAAACTGCATCTAATTTCTGTCCTGTCATGCTAAGGGCATGTTCGTTTAATCCCTTCCCAAGGGGATTGGAGAGGTTTGAAGGGGATTGGGAAGGAATTTGACTTACTGGGGATGTAATCCCTCACAATCCCCTTTAACCCCCCTCAAACCCCGTGCAACAGAACAAGGCCTAAACAGTAAAACTGCATCTAATCCCTGCCCTCTCACCGTTTAGCGTTTCCGGTGAGTATATGCTGTACTTGCTACTAGGTACCGAAATGAGTACAGTGATAACAAATTTGGTACGTGGCGCACGATACCGCCTCTGCTGCATTCGAATCACAAGGAAACAGAGCACTGGCGCGGCGCAAAACCCAGAGCGTGCGAGCCAGCGGCTGACCGCATGGGCACCCTAGGCGAACCCCGTCCTCATCGGGCACCTTCCCAGTCCTTTTGCTGAGCAGTGCCTCCAGCTCTCTTCAACCATTGCGGCATTGCCATCACCCTTCACCACGGAAAAGGCTCCGCCGGGTTACCCCGCCGCTGCTCTGAAATTGCTCGACGGCGGCGGCGCCGAAGTTGGGTTCCGTCGCGTCGTCGCCCGTGACGACGATGTGCTGTTCAAGCATCGATCTCGCCGTGACTGCCTCCCCGGTCGTGTTTTTGCTGGATTGCCTGTCGTAGCCGCGCGATTTCTCTGTCTGCTCTCGCCAGAGCTGCTTCCAGCTCCCCCCTCTTCTTCACCTCCTCCAGGTACAGCTGCTCGTGTTCCTGCGCCTGCAAGGTTCAAAGCTCCGATCAAACTCTGAAGAAAATACAATGCAAGTTGAATTTTGCACTGAAGCTCTTATTGGTTCTGATACAAATTCTGATCAAGGAGTTACTTTCTGGAGAGATGTGGCCATTTCTTCTTCTGCCTTTTGGCGTCTGCGGGATTCTTTCAGAGCCCTTCTCATCAGCTCCTCGACCGCTTTGCGTGCCTCTTCGAGCTCATCGTCGAAACTTGGGTCCATCTCGGTGCCATCCTACGAAGGTTAGAAGAAATAAAGAATGAAGAAGCACAATGATGAATCCTGTCATTTTTGCACAAAAAAAAGGAGAGTTGGAAATTAGAAGATGAGGTTGCATGGTCTGATGCACCTCTTCCTGGGGGGATTGCAAATGCTGAGCTTCATGGCCAGGATTAGGGAGCAAAGGTGCAATTTGTACCTCCTTGTCCCTGCAATGTATAACCGAGTGAATTTACTGATATAAAGCCCCCCCCCCCTCCGGTTTCTTGTTTGTCTGGGTTGAGGAAATGAACGGAAAATTCAGGTGGGCAGTGGTTTTCTGCCCCCCGGTGACGCTTAATTTTTTTTAATAACTGAGTCACTTTACTGATAGAAAATTCGTAAGAGAGTCTGAGATATTTGGAACTCTGCCATCCATAATCCATTAGCCGCGAGAAATCGGAAAGCTACTGGTAAATCAGATAAAAAAAAGTTTACCTGGTACAGACTAACTGCTCCTTGCAGACGAACCAAATCTTGCATGATGGATCGGCTCTCTCCATTATTTCTGTCGCTGTCTTGGACACAGGCTTGTCGAGCTTTCTGAAACCGGAATGAAAAATTATAAACGTGGAAATTTAAATGTTTCAGAGCTCCCTGTCCCTACCCCCCAAAAAAGAAATGAAAATTCAGAGCATGTCTGTATTTGCAAGAAACAGAGTTCTGTTGTCACAGATATCATTACCTCGAGTAGTGCTTGTCTGCGGCGGCTGCAATCACCAGCTTGGTGATTCCATGGAGCCGAATGAGCTCGACGAGACCGGACGCGGCGTCTTCCTTCTCGATCACCAACTTCTCGCTTTTCACCTGGAATTCGCAGACATTGTCTAAGTTATACAGTACAGAAGGAGAGCTTTTATTTCGAGAAGGGGAGGAAGAGGTTAAGCAAATGGCACCTTGATTTGTGAGCATTGGTAGATGTAGTCATCCAGCATCTCGTCGGCCCTCTCGCGCTCCGCCCTTCTGAACACGCGCACCGACTCGGGGCTCAGCTTATCGGCGTGGAACTTGACCCCCACTGAGATGTCAGGACAGGATCAAACATGTGATCTGCAGTACTCCAAGAAAGAAAGGAGAGCAGAGCTCAACGATGTACTCGGAGATGAAGTAACGCACGCACGTACTGATGGGGATCATCTGCGGCGGGACGTGCACGTGCATGACGACGACCGTGGTGCCGGCGCCGCCGTAGAGATGGCGGAGAGCCCACGACAGCGTCGACTGCCCCGCCCTGGGCTCCGCCGGCACCGCGACGAACACCTTCTCCTCCTCCACCGCCGCCGCCTCCATCTGCCGATCGTCTCCACCCGAGCTAGCCAGCTGATCCTCCTCGATCGCCCCGTACGTGCGTGGAGCTCGATGCCTCGCGCGGCTGAGAGGGCGGGCGGCAACAGCTGTGTGCTCGTAGCCTTGTAGTATGAGGAGGCGACTTTGGGGACGGTGGCGCGTCGCCGTGGGAGGAGAAAGCCAGACGGGGCAGCACAGCAGTGCGCGACAGCGACGTGCTGCAACTGCAAGTAGGCGACGGAACCATTGGTCAACTCGATCCACATCCCGGCCTCGGTTCTCAAGAGCTCGGCCTTGCTCCTCCTGGATCACGTAAACAAATGCGTTCCACGGATTAGTCGCCGGGTTTCCAATTCCGATCGACCGGAATCTTACATGGCGGGAGCTAAAAGATGCCGGGAATCTGAGCGACATACACTGAACCTCAACTCCTGCTTGGTCTGTTGGTGCAACTGGGCATGTGTCATACACTGCATCTCTTTCTTTTTTTCTATCGAAGAAACGGCAAAGGCTGTTTGTTCAAAGAATTTTAAAAGGTAATAGCTGTTTTGGAGATTTCAGTTTATCCAATGAAGAACTCGTGCGAAAAGGACACACTTGTTTAATTAAATTAACTACAGGGAAAGGAGAAAATCAAATAAAAGGCCAATGATCCTTAGACTTAGGGCCAATTTTGTTATAGAATAATTTTTTACTCCCTCTGTAAACAAATATAAGAGCATTTAGATCACTAAAGTAGTGATCTAAATGCTCTTATATTTCTTCACGAGGGAGTAGTAGCTAACCCTGTAAAATCAGACCCATACGATTATCCCCATACGTGTAGCATTTGCTCATAAAAGGGAAGATGAATCAATGAATACTCAGGGCGGGGCGGGGCGGGGCGGGGCGGGGCAGAAGTTTGACACACCAGATTTCTCTGGCATCATATGTCAGTTTGAGCTGCAATTTTGATCATAGTCGTCACTGAATTATTACCGATTTACTGCATTTTTTGTGCAGGTTGAATTTTCAACCAAAAATTTAAACTTGAAACTAGTACACCAAGTTTCTCTCAACCATATGTCTATTTTACATAAAATCTTACCATATTTGGTAGAAATATGGTCGATGGGGGAAGCATGGGGAGAACCTAAAGGAAAAATGATGTGGGTGACTCGACCATTTTTTATTTCCTTTTCTCAAAAAACAAATACGCATAAAATTTCTTGCCATTTCTATGTATGCTGAATATGGCACTTAATTTATTGGGTGCATATCGATGATGTTTGTAATGCGATTTATCATTCACATTATGATGCATATGCTTGTAGCCTCTCAAATGATTTATGTGATTGTGCAGTCAATTGAACATGAACATATTCATTTGGCATTTTGGTGTAGTTCATTGCACGCTCTCTAAAAAAGATCATCGTGATTATCATTCGATCATCAGTTTGCTAGCGTTGGTCCTGTCCCACATTGGCATTGAGGAACTCTGACGACTGGTAGTACTATATACGGTACAAAGATTACCAGCAATGGCTTACGTTTAATGGTTTTGGTGGAAGGTCACCAATGTGAAAAATTGAGAAAATGAAATGGTTTCGGATCATATAAAGATAAAAGTGTGATCTTAGCATATACACAAGGCCTGCTCTTTTCTTCTTTCTTTGCCTTTTGCTTCCTCCCGCAAGATACTTGAGAACTTTGTGTTTGTTGGGTTTTCACTCCCTCTTCATTAATTTTTGACTTGTTGGGTTAGCATATATTTTTCTCGATATTTAACTTTTGATGGCTAGGGATGCTGTAAGTTGTTACATCAACCCTGAAAAAAGTTGTGGTGGGTAAAGTAGACCTCCCTCAGATAATTACTCTACTGTTACTCTATTCACACACAGAAATTCATTTATGCTTTTGGGAGCATATGCTCCTGCGCATAAAAAATGTTTTTTGTAAATGTTAAAAAGTATAAAAAATTATATGGGGTTCATTGTCACACTCAAAATGGTACCTGCAACTTTTTAGGTGAAAAGCTTAAGCGTTTGACCTGCGCAAAAAATAAATAAATAAGTCAAGCGACAAATGTTACCTTCAAATGTTACATTTACTTTTGTTTCTTTCACTGACGAAGCACTGCTATCCCGTTTTGCATGAAAATTGTCAAGCACGCTTGTTACACTAACAAAAACATCTAAAACAATGGAAATTTTAAATTATATTTACTACTCACTCCGTCACATAATATAATAGCGTTTTTTATGCTAAATTTATTGTTCATCTGAGAGGAATAAATAGATCAATATAAGCCTAAGCGGAAGTGGAAAAGGAAGGTTTATCCAGTTTCGGCTGTGCGTAGAAGTGTTAGGATCCGTACCTCTAAAAAATTTCATGATGACATATGAGAGGAATTTTTTGGAATAGGCGAGGTCTTAAAGACTTGGCTAAAAGACGGTTTCTAGCAGATGCGTCTATTGATCACAAGTTGGACTTTATCGCCCTTTCCAAAACTGGAAGGGACAATTTCGCACCCCAATTCCTTAGCACTCTATCTGGGGGTGTCGACTTCGACTGGCATTGCCTACCTCCAAGAGGAAGGTCCGGCGGGATCTTACTTGGGGTTAAGTGTGATTCGTTGGAAGTTCGGAGTGTGGCCATGGGAGATTTTGCGGTAAAATTTCGGGTCAGATCAAAGGCTGATGGGTTTAATTGGGCATTAGTGGCGGTGTATGGTGCCGCGCAGCCAGAACTCAAACCTGAATTTTTGGCTGATCTTGTCCGTATTTGCGGTAGCGAGCAGCTCCGAATCCTCGTTGGGGGCGATTTCAACATTATTCGAAGAAGGGAGGAAAAGAATACTGAGAACTTTGACGGTAGATGGTCGTTCATGTTCAATACCATTATAGAAAGCTTGGACCTTAGAGAGATAGAGCTTTCTGGTAGGAAATTCACTTGGGCCAATTCGTTACCAAACCCGACATTTGAGAAGCTGGACCGTGTCCTCGCTAGCGTCGAATGGGAGCAGAAGTTCCCCTGGTAACAGTCCAAGCGCTATCGCGCGCAGTCTCGGATCATACCTCGCTACTAGTTGACTCTGGTGAGGCCACCCATGTGGGGAATAAAAACTATTTTTCTTTTGAATTATCATGGTTTGAAAGAGAAGGGTTCCTGGATCTGATAGCAAGGGAATGGCTAAAGATTCAGGAGGGAGGTCTCATGTTGAAAGATGCCAGAATAAGATTAGGCAGTTACAAAGATTCCTTCGTGGATGGGCTAAGCATATGTATGGGATCTATAAGGCTGAGAAGGAAAGGCTCCTTCTACTTATTCAATCCCTAGATTTAAAGGCCGACTCTACTATTTTAGATGCCCGAGAGCTGGAAACTAAAGTGGAGGCGGAGTTGAGACTGAAAGAACTTCCTCGTGAGGAGGAATTGAAGTGGGCATTGCGAGCTAAAGTTCGCAAAATCGTCCAAGGGTATGACAACACTCAATTCTTTCATATGATTGCAAATGGCAAACACCGGAAGAAGAGATATTTCAGCTTGAGCAAGGCGAGGGGACGATTTTAGGACAAGAGAACCTGAAAGTTTATATCACTAATTACTATAAGAAGTTGTTTGGGCATCCGGAGGATAACTTCGTATCCTTAGATGAGTCCAGGGTTGAGGATGTCCCTCAACTTGCGGCAGATGAGAACGATATTCCCCATTTATGGAGAAAGAGGTCTTTGAGGCCATTTCACAAATGAAGAACAATAAGGCTCCATGGTCGGATGGTTTTCTGGCGGAGTTTTATAAAAAGTGTTGGCATATTATCAAAGGAGATTTGCTTCAGATGTTCCATGATTTATTCTCTGGCCAGCTTCAGTTGTTTCAGTTAAATTTTGGAACCATAACTTTACTTCCTAAGAAAACAGAGGCAGTTCTTATTGAGCAGTTCCGGCCTATCTGTCTTCTTAATGTAAGTTTCAAAATTTTCACCAAGGTCGGGACTAATAGGCTTACACAAATTGCGCACTCTGTGGTGCAGCCGTCCCAAACTGCTTTCATGCCGGACAGAAACATCTTACAAGGGGTTGTAGTCTTGCATGAAACGCTCCATGAAATCCACACGAAAAAACTTGATGGAGTTGTTTTCAAAGTGGACTTTGAGAAAGCGTACGACAAGGTCAAATGGCCTTTCCTTCAATAGGCTTTGCGTATGAAAGGTTTTGATCAGGCCAGGAGAAACCAAGTAGACTCTTTCACACAAAAAGGGAGTGTTGGAATTAAAGTGAATGATGATATATGTCACTACTTCCAAACACACAAAGGACTGAGGCAAGGAGATCCGATGTCACCTATTCTTTTCAACATAGTGGTCGATATGTTGACAATTCTTATAGGAAGGGCTAAGGAGGCGGGCCAGGTAGGCGGCCTTGTCCCACACCTAATTGACGAAGGTGTATCCATCCTCCAGTATGCTGATGATATTATCATCTTCATGGAGCATGACTTGGCTAAAGCGCGAGACATGAAGCTGGTGTTATGCTTATTCGAACAATTGACTGGGGTTAAAGATTAACTTCCACAAGAGCGAATTGTTCTGTTTGGAAGAGTGATTGATGACCAAGATGCGTACAAACATTTGTTCGGGTGTGAATTGGGAGCGTTACCTTTCACGTATTTAGGTATACTGATTCACCATCGTAAGCTGACTAACAGCGAATGGTTGTGTATTGAGGATCGATTTAAGAAGAAACTGAGCTGCTGGAAAGGCAAGCTGATGTCATACGGAGGCGGACTAATTCTTATTAATTCGGTGCTCACGAGTATGCCCATGTTTCTACTTTCCTTTTTTGAGGTTCCTGTTGGAGTCCGGAAGAGGTTAGACTTTTATCGATCACGCTTCTTTGAGCAGAGTGATGGGCTAAAACGAAAGTACAGACTTGCTAAATGGGATATAATCTGTAGGCCGAAAGACCAAGGGGGTCTAGGTATTGAAAACCTGAAGGTGAAGAACAGATGTCTTCTTAGCAAGTGGCTTTTAAGCTTTCTGTCGAGACGGAGGCCTCTTGGACTCAGATCTTACGTAACAAGTACCTTCACTCTAGAACCTTGTCCCAGGTGATAGTGAGGCCGACTGACTCACCTTTTTAAAAAGGATGGATGCTAGTTAAATCACTCTTCTTCAATAGGACAAGATTCTTAGTTGAAAACGGTACAACTACGATATTCTGAGATGATACATGGCTAGGGGAGATGCCCCCAGCACTTAAATATCCTTCTTTGTATATTATTGTTCAGCATAGAGACGCTTACATTGCAACACTACTGCAGTCTACTCCGCTCAACATTCAATTTTGGAGGATGTTAGTTGGAGCCCGTTGGGAAGCATGGCTCAATCTTGTGAGAAGATTGATGGATGTTCAATTATCTCAACAGTCCGACCAGTTGTGCTGAAAACTAACTAAGAATGGAGAGTTTTCGGTTAAATCCATGTACTTGGATGTTATCAATTCTAGCGCGATTCCACGAACGAAACATGTTTGGAAAGTCAAAGTACCTTTGAAAATCAAAATGTTTATGTGATTTGTACATAAGCAAGTTATCTTAACCAAGAACAATTTGGCAAAGCGCAATTGGACAGGTTCTACAAGATGTAGCTTTTGTGACCAACATGAATCAATCAAACACCTCTTTCTTGATTGCCCTCTGGCAAACATTATGTGACGGACGGTTCACATAGCATTTAACATTACTCCTCTGAATTCCATTACATGTTATTTGGGACGTGGCTTGATGGGATAGATGTTGGCACAACAAAACACATTAGTATATGAGTATGTGCTTTATTATGGGCAGTTTGGAACTGCAGAAATGATTTGGTCTTTAACAGAACAACAAATATTTATTTTTTGCAGGTTGTCTTCCGAGCCACTGCGTTGATCTGTATGTGGTCGCTACTCACTCAGATGGAGGTCAGGGAGCGTTTGGTTACTGGATCTATCCGATGGGAGATGGTAACACGAGATATTCTCAACCGGTTTGGATGTCGGTCATGTAATAGGATAGGCATTTAGTGTTCCTATCTTTTTATGCCAGCCGATTGTGGCTTTTCGATTACTTTTTTTGCTCTTCGTGAGTCTTTTTGTTTTTTGTCGAGACTTGAAGACCTGTGTTGGACCATTTTGCTTATTAATAATCATGGCCGTATGCATCATTCTGATGTAGAGACAGGAGCAAACCCCCTTTTTGAAAAAAAACTGTTCATCTGAGAGCATATGCATCCCCGAACCAAGACGGCCATTGTCACGTCACTTTTTTAGGGTTACATCAAACTCTATCCACACAACATCACATGTCCACCGGGCCATCGTTCGGTCGATCTGGGCCTCAAGTTCCTGGCCCAAGTTCCAACAGTGCTTTTGCTTTCCCTCTTCCCCTCTCCGCCCTCCACCGGAGCACCACCGCCCCGAAGAAAATCCCTCCCTGAGCCTCCCCCTCCTCCGCTCCACTGTACTGGCGTAGAGTGGGAGCGCGGAGATCCATCCCAACTCGGATTCATTCATCCTTCAAACCCGCGCAGTCCGCCGCTGATTCGTCTGCTGCTCGGCGGAGTACCAGCAGCACCGCAGCAGGAGATTCCGAGGGTTCAGCTCTGCCCGCCCGCCGGCCCCCATGTCCGCCCCCGCCGCGAAGCAGGGCGCGGAGGAGGAGGCCGAGCGCCTCCTCGCGGCCGCCAAGCTGAACCCCAACGACGGCGGGCCCTTCCGCTCCCTCGGCCACCACTACGCCCGCGCCGGCGACGCGCAGCGCGCCGCCAGGTGCTACCAGCGGGCCGTGGCCCTCGACCCCGACGACGCCGAGGCCGGGGTGGGTGCGGTTGAATGCGGACGCATACACATGCGTTGCGTGTGCATTGAAGTCGTTTGTTGGTTGGTTTGCTCGCGGTGGTGTTTTTGATGCGGCCTGTTTCTGTTTGGTGGCTGGTGTGTGCAGGAGGCGCTCTGCGATTTG
Source organism: Aegilops umbellulata (assembly GCA_032464435.1). Classification (NCBI taxonomy): domain Eukaryota; kingdom Viridiplantae; phylum Streptophyta; class Magnoliopsida; order Poales; family Poaceae; genus Aegilops; species Aegilops umbellulata. The sequence goes on along the minus strand of CP136054.1, from coordinate 345,055,277 downwards.
CTTGATGCGGATGGGAAGGAGAGCCTGGAGCTCGCCGTGTGCAAGGAGGCTGCCGGCAAGTCGCCGCGCGCATTTTGGGCCTTCCGGAGACTCGGCTACTTGCAGGTGCACTCGAGTGACAGCTGCTTTTACTCATTTTATATTGTTTGATGAAGTGACCATAGCAACATCGTGCGCAAATTTGAAGGATTCATTTCGATTGAGTGGATACATTTGAATTGGGCCGGAACCTCCTAATTTTGAGTCTATGGAAGCAAAGCCAATAGGCATTAGTTAGAGAGAACTTCAGGCCTTTGTCCTGTAGAGATTAGATAGGGAAGCGGGAATTTTCAATAATCTTTTTCTCTGTTAATACTTTTCTATAAATCAGCGACGAGGTTTGTAGGTGTGATAGCATAATGAAATTATCTGATAATAACAGAAGATGTTTAGCAGGAACTACATCAGTAGGAACCATCGCAATGACCTTGTTGCAGTAGTTTCTTAGGTATGCTGTATAGGTTTAGATAAGGTATAATCAGGCTGGTCATCAAACTGCTTAAGGTCTTGGTTCAATGAGTCACCTGTTCGACCAGGGATCACTCCTCAGTACTGCTGGTTTAAATTTTCCTTTTATGGTACAGATTTTCATCTCATGTACAGTGAGGGATAATCAAATACGGAGTACATACTGCCGATAAGCAAAATCCATACTGCTGATAAGCAAAATCCACAAGCAATAGGTCATTCAGGATTAAGTTTGGTACTTATTGCTGAATAGGTGATGTACAACTCTACAAGTAATGTTTGTTATTACTTGTTGCTGTGTGTGTTATATTCCTCAATTTTATTATAGGCAAAATACACGTGACTTCACGTAGTGTTTTTATGATTAGAAATATGGTATGTTTTATATATACAAGTATGTTTAATTAGCCCCATCTGTGCACAGTGATACTGAAATCCCTAATCTCTATGCAATTATGGGCCGATATAATCCAAACAGTTTATCTGTCAAAATTGGGCCATCGGCATCACCACACGCTGCAATGTTCCAGCGCCAGTAGTGCTTGCTGCCGGTGGATGTTCTGTGTAACTACCATCCTGAAATACAATGTGACATGATCTGGTGTACTAAGGGTTTGTTCCAAGGGTTTTAAACATCATGATTTGCCCGATCTTGACCATTGAATGTAGCATCGTGCCATTGTCAACGCACAATATCCATATTTACTCTTACACAGTACACTATATAGATAGATACTAAACTAAGAGCAAAAATAATGAGCATAGGCAGATTCATAAAACTATAGATGGTCAATACATCAGGTGATTACAAATGGTGGAACTAAAGAGTAAATAGAACCCTCGTTTTCTGTTTGGTCTGAAATCTTAAGTACTGCCATGGTGGGGCTATTGAACCTAGTTAGCACACCAGTTGGTTTTGCTGAAGTGAATTGAAGGCACAGTATAAGCTGTAAAGTCGAGGTGGCTGATTCTAGGAAAGGGCAGCTCAGAGTTGGTGCCAACTATGCAATACTGATAGAGAGGAAGTTGAAGAGTCAATTGTGCCTCTCGTGGACATCAGTACATCACTGCAAAGACATGTGGGCAGTGCATACTTCCATACTGGCTTACCAAGGTACATAGAGTAAAACAATGGGGTACTGGCTTGTCCTTTTCACCTTTTCTAATTTTTTTGCGCTGCTGCGTCAGTAGAATTATAAAATAAAACAAGTTCCTAAGCAGCAGTAAACAGTAGTCTGAAATGCGCTTATCATAAAAATATCAAATGTTCTGATGCCTTTTGGGAGCCTGCTTCACATGCGTCACCTGCTCGTTTTAATTGACCAGTTCAGAGGGTTCTCCCCAGGTCATTTGGCAGTCTGGCCCTTTGGGTGACTGTTCCTTCCTGGTGCTCAACCCCTTTTTTGTTCTGACCCTAGAGATATTTCAGATCTTGTTATGCCTGTCTATCCTTCAATGATTAGGCTTAGAGCCCTTTCTAGGCTTTAACAATTGCGTTGTTTTGTTTTCTTGAATCAAGGAGCTACGAGTGTTCTTTGTTTATACTTTAAACTGATAAGGTTAAGCTTGTGTGTATAATTTGTTAACAGTTTTCTTGTGATTATCTTTTCTGTAAACTGCATAACGGAACATATCCATGGTAAGTATTGACACGATATGGCAAATTTAGGTTCATCAAAAGAAGTGGTCAGATGCTATACAGAGCCTTCAACACTCAATACGAGGTTACCCAACATGTGCGGATTTATGGGAGGTGCGTGTTTTATTTCCTTATATTTCCTTGTCAAAGTTGATGAAACCCAAGTCATACGTTCATTCTGTCTTTACAATGTATTTGGTTTAACATTCCATATTTGCTATTAGGCACTTGGTCTGGCTTACCACCGTTTGGGCATGTTTACTGCTGCAGTAAAGGTGTGCTGTTTTCACTTTCGAGAATCATAAACAATTTAGTGTTGTAGTGAGTCTTCTGAATATGCTTACTTCAGTTTTGGTTGGCAGTCATATGGGCGAGCTATTGAACTTGATAGTTCCAGGGTCTTCGCTTTGATTGAAAGTGGAAACATCCAGCTAATGCTTGGCTATTTCAGAAAGGTAGGAAGTTTTTTCAGCTAATGAACCTTCAGTTGTGTTGGATACCTACGGGTTTTGATTAGCAAAGACCAATTTAAGCACCTATGACTCTGCTGCTGCTATCGTTAATAACTTCTGTGATATTGTACTTTACACAATATTAGGGAGTCGAACAGTTCCGTTCTGCCGTGGAGATGGCTCCTCATAATCATTCTGCATACTTTGGACTTGCCTCGGCATTGCTTGCGTGGTCAAAGCATTGTGTAACTATTGGGGCCTTTACCTGGGCAGCTAATCTGCTGAAGGTATTTTGGTATATGATACTTTGTTCTGAATCAATAGCATTTCATGTCCATGTATCACCTGAGTGTTGTTTAATGTAGGAAGCATCAGAAACTGCTAAAGTTTGCACTTCCTTGGCTGGAAACCTTTCCTGTGTTTGGAAATTGCATGCAGATACTCAGGTACCTCTATTACCATTAATTGATCACTTAAATTTACTTGGCACCTTATAACTTGAAGTATTCAATCATATGTCTCACATTTTATGTCAGCTCGCACTTGCAAGGTGTTTTCCGTGGGAGGATAGGCATATTAAGAGGGGCATGGATGAACAAAATTTCAAAGCTTCCGTCCTTCAGTGGAGAAATACATGTTTGTCAGCTGCAAATAGTGCAAAACTCTCATATCAACGAGCTTTGCACCTCACTCCTTGGGAAGCTAATATTCACATTGATACTGCTATTTGTCTTGATCTCATTTGTACCATGGAGGAGAATAACTCTGTAGACCCCATTGTTTGGTAAGCTTCTTTGCTCATCAGATGCTCGCTTTGTTTGGGAGATTTCTGATGACACACTATGTTTTCTGTACAACAGGGAGCTTCCAGAAAAAATGTCATTGGGTGGTTTGATGCTGGAACCAGTTAATAAGGATTTCTGGGTTACATTGGGTTCAGTCTCAAGTAATCAGGCTTTAAAGCAGCATTCTCTTATCAGGGCACTGCAGTTGGATACGTCTCTCTCTGAAGCTTGGGCATACCTTGGAAAGGTACTGCTATTTATGCAGTTGTTGGTTGCCTGTTTGACTCTTTTTACTAGTAGGAAGGTAACTAATAGTTGGACCTTCAGATTTACAGACAATCAGGTCACAAGCAATTGGCAAGACAAGCATTTGATCGAGCTCGAAGCATTGATCCATCGTTGGCCTTGCCATGGGCTGGAATGTCGGCAGAAAATGATCACCAATCTAGGTAACCACCCCCTACATCTTTCGCTGAAAGCCAAAAAGGCCCCTATACTGCTGCACTCAGTTTTTGCTTACACTGATTTAATCTCTGGCATGATCTTAAAGGGCTGGTGCAGTAAACGAGTCTTATGAAAGCTGCTTGAGAGCTGTGCAGATACTACCTGTATGTACAATTTACTGAGTTTTTGCTTAGTTATTTCCTTACGTTAGTTTTATCTCATTCTCATGTCATATTTGCATAGCTGCCAGAGTTCCAGATTGGCCTTGGAACAATTGCAGCTCGTTCTGGTGAACTTCTGTCACCTCAGGTATGTTCAATTTCATTTTCTGGTGTTGTTGAAAGTTAATTTCGAAGTAAATATTGGCCACTTCATGTTCCAAATGAAGTGATGTTTTTTTTAAAGCAGCCCGTTTAACCTGGTGGCAGTTATTATATGGTCTCATCTTTACATCATAGTGTTGTTGAATTGTTGGCATTGTCACTAAGTTAGTGCTTCAGATGGTTTCACTAGGCACATGTTTATACCTATGCCTACATAACTTAGTGCTTGGGTTTGGGTATTTAGAGCACCAGGTTATGTATATGTAATCTCTCTTAGGCAATGCTTATGTTGTTCAGACTTGTTACATGCTTCTTTTCCTTCTTTGACATGCCAGTCTCTTTGTATGTGGTGCTTTATGTTGTGTAGGTACTAATGGCTGTAAGACAGGCTGTTCAGCGAGCGCCTCATTACCCAGAATCACACAATATAAATGGCTTGGTCTCTGAAGTGCGATCAGATTTTCAATCTGCAATCACGTCTTACCAACATGCGAAATTTGCTTTAGGCATGATGCGCAGATCCAAGTTGGACAATAGATATCCTTTTGTTGATGTTTCAGTGAATCTTGCTCGGTCACAATGTAAGGTAAGAATACTATCATATGGTTTGATAGAATTATTTATTTCAGAGCAAGAAGCTTAAATCATGCTGTTTACTGTAAATCTAAAAAAAATGTTGTGTACTGTGACTTGTGTATCTGTAATAAGCTTGCTGTTCCTAGTGTGGTACTTATGAATCTTATAGTTAGGTGGTTATCCCTTTAATTCCCCATAAGCACTTCCACTTCTTTAATTAAAATCATCACATTGACCGCAGGCTGGTCTTGCAACTGATGCAGTGCGCGAGTGCGAAGAGTTGAAAACACAAGGTCTGTTTAGTTTCCACTTCAAGCAACTGAAGGCTTATATTTCCTATTTTTCTTATGAATTGAACAGACATGCATGACAAGCATATTATATTATTATTATATCAATTTATTTTGCACATGCTATATACAAGATACACACTAACAAGTCATCTCAAATTTCTAGGACTGCTGAACATTGATGGGTTGCAAGTATATGCTCTTGCATTGTGGAAACTTGGACGGCATGATGAAGCTCTTTCTATATCACGAAACTTGGCTGAAAACTTATCTAATTTGAAGCAGGAGAGTGCAACTGGGGCATTGGGATTCATATGCACCTTAGCATACAACATAGCTGGGAAGGATTCTGCAGCTTCGGTCATTCATACACTCCCTGGTCAACCCAGTTATAACAGAGAGTTGAAATTCATCATCTCTGCATTAGATGCTTTGCAGCCAAGCAAGCGTTTTCAGTTACCTCACTTGAGTACGCCTCCTAGACTTACATCCTATGACGTGATGAGTGAAGTCCACTCAAATATTGCTCTGGGGAAGGCAGTAAGTACCCTAATTTTTTTTGGTACTAGGTGGATTTTTTTTCTAACTTTTTTGGTTGTATGCTAGTTGTAATAATATAGATTAAATTTCACTTGTAGATTGGTGGGGAATCAAACAACTGTTTAGGGGTCGAGGGTGGTTTGTCTTACCTGAAAAAGGTTCTACACATGTATCCTGACTGCAGTTTAGTAAGGTAACATCTTCCCTGGAACAGTAAACCATGACTATGACTATATTGATCATAATGTTGCCTTCGTTGCATGCTGCAGAAACCATCTTGGATCTCTGCTGCTGTCAATCGGAGATTGGACTGCTTCTCACAAAGCAGTAAGGGTTACTTCGTTGTCTCATGGGCACACATCCAATAGGGGTCTAAGGTCTCCGCATCAAATTCAAGCCTGTGCAACAATGTCTTGCTATGCTACCTGCACCTCTTATCCAAAGTTCTCATTCCCAACATGTGAATACCAGTACCTAAGTCAATACAATGGAATATGCAACCTGCAAAGGTATGTTTTTTTTCCAACTTACGACATTGACAACATTATACTTATTTGGCTTTGGTTGGCGAACTAAGATGTAACTTCATTTGAAGGTTGGTCCATCAAGAACCATGGAACCAAGATGCACGCTACTTGCTTGTGCTTGCTATTTTCCAAAAAGCACGTGAAGAGAAGTACCCCAAACATATTTGTGCCACTTTGAAGAGGCTGGTTTTACAAATTATGTCCAGCAGCAGCAATTCGCAAGAGCATAAACTCATCCTTTATGAGAAGTACTTGCTACTTCTTTTGTCTTCAGAGGTTAGTTTGCAATCTGGTGACTATGAAAACGGCATTGCTCAAGTTACAGATGCTCTAAGAGTTGCTCCTCCGAGTGTGGATACTTTCTTTGCACACTTGCAACTGTGTCGGGCTTATGTGGTGCAAGGCGATCTTTCGAACTCCAGGAAGGAATACATGAAATGCTTGCAGAACCGCACGAATACTGAGGTTGGCTGGGTAATGCTCAAGCAGCTTGAATCTTTATGTTCAGTGAACCGTGGCTCTGATGAAATAGAGATAAATCTGAAAGAATGCATTGAAAGGAATGGTAGCAACCCATCAAAATGGGCATCTCTTTTTAATCTAGCATGTGCTCAGTGTTTTATGCGGGATGAGGACTTTGCAAGTGCTGAAAAAGCTCTTGCACAGGCATGTGCGGAAAAGGATGCTGATAGCTGCATCTTATTCCTCAATGGTAAGCCAGTTTGTTGTTTTGTTCTGTTTGTTGGTTAGCTTATTTTAATTGTCAGTTTTCCCTGAAACTTTTTTGGTTACCTCTTATATGGAGTTGAATTTTGTACTCGATTGTTCTGTTACCTCCATACTCCAGTAGGCATCATGATCACAGTATCGTGCAATCCGCTTAAGAAACTTAGAAAGAAGAATCTTCGTTGTGTGAGTGACTTGCGTATCACCTGGTTTACTGTAGTGAGCATTCACAGTAGCACTGCGGGTGACTTGTTTATCACCTGGTTTCCTGATCGTGAGCATTCACAGTAGCATCGTGGCCTTACCTGAACATTGTCCATAACATAAGACCAGCTGCTGGGCTCTGCTTCACATCTGTGTACTACAGCGACCAAGTAGATGCTTAGATATCACATTTCTATTCAAGTTAATCAGGGAGGTAGGATTCACACATCCTGTTCAGCCCTTGAGTTTTTTATGAACTCTGTCTACCGCCTGCAAATTTTATGTTATTTTTATAATCTGAGGGGGCGATAGCGAGCAGGATTAACATTAGTTAGATGCACTTGCTTCTTTCTAGTACTTTCTTATCGTATACTGAATCAGAATCACCTTGGCAGGAGCTATGCATATGGAGATTGCCCGGAGGTATGCGGCTCCTCAGTATATAACCCGTGCAGCTTCGAGCCTCAGAAAGGCACAGCAGAAGTCTCAAGCTGCCGTACCCATCATATCGCTCCTACTGGCCCAAGCAGAAGGCAGCCTCGGCTCCAAAGCCAAGTGGGAGAAGAACCTTCGCCTCGAGTGGTTCTCTTGGCCCCCAGGTCTGAAACTGAAGCTCAGAGCTCCAACGAGCACTACTCAGATAAAACGTTAATTTCATTTTATCTGATCGTTTCCTGGTTTTGATTCGCGCAGAACTGCGGCCTGCTGAGCTCTATTTCCAAATGCATCTTCTGGCGAGCCAGTCGACTGCGGCGGCGGCAGGTCCTCAGCAGAAGAAACTGCAACTGGTGGAGACGATGCAGAGTCCCGGGGCGTGGCTTCTGAGGGCGATACACCAGAACCCGTCGTGCTCTAGGTACTGGACGGCTTTGCTGCAGCTTGTGTGCGTGTAGCGTCCTTGACCTGGCCGGAGGTCAGTCGCTAGTCTTTAGCTGAGACGGGCGTACCAGAATCAATCGTAGCGTATTTTTGTTTGTCGAGCACACCTATTTGGGATGAGCCCGTGAGGTGCTCTGGCGAAGTGTATTTGTTGATGTGAACTTCATCAAGGAGATCCTACTCTCACAAACCTTGCAAATCGTAACCTGTAACATTTGAAACATGATGATGGTCCTTTTGGATAAGAAAATGGTACAATGAACGAACGTCAGTATAACATCTGAGAAAGTAAAAAGGAAATCGTCGTCAGTCTGCTTATCCCAGCAAGCAGCCTACACGACAATTTCGTTCGAAACAAGCGTCATATGTAGAGCTATAAAAGCAACTCCAGAGGGCCGACCTATTTCGTCCGCCTGCGTCTGTTTTAGTCTGCGCGGACAAAAGTGGCGGCTCAATGCATCGACCCAAGCCCAAATCACGTTCGCGTCGACGCATTTGCGGCCCAAATTTGCGTCTCAAATGCGTCGGCGTGGACGCCGAACGGACGCTTCGCGCGCCTTCTCGCTATCCGCCGCGTGCCCACATGGCGGCCGTCCAACTATCTGCTGCCCACACAGTCAGCTTAATTTATGACGACGGACCCACGCGTCAGCGACGGCGCTCATCCTTTTTTAAGCCGACTGTGCGGCGGGGTCGTCCTCATCCAAACTCGCCGTTCACATCTGCCCACCTTTGCTCCCTCGTCGCCGGCAAACCCTAGCCACCACAACCACAGCGAGTGGGCCTCTTCTCCGGCGCCAGTGACAGCAAGGCCAAGGGCAAGTCCCCCGCCATCCCTTTTTCCTCAGAGTTCCTCCCACCTCCGCCGGCGCCTCGCCGGCAGAGGCAGCGCGTGAACGTGCCAGTGCACCAGGCGGAGTGGCACTGGCAGAACCACCAACCTCTGCCTTATCCGGACGTGACGCTGCCGCACAACTGACATCTGGATCCAGATAGGATCCCAGTGCCGGCGGCGGCAACGCGGATGGCTCGTGCTCACGCGGAGGAGGTGCGGCGCCGGCGGGCGTTGCTGACGCCGGAGCAGCGCCTCGACAAGGCCTACGCAATCGACTCGCCCAACTGGGCGAGGTGGTTCGCGTTCGAGCACGAGGAGGCGAGGCGAGGGGGCGTGCGCGAGGTCGACCGGAGGTCGCCGCCAACGCCGCTCGTCGTCCGCGAGGAGGACCAGGCGACCCTTGCGGCCGTCTACCGGGAGAGCGAGGAGGACGAGCGACGCAGAGCGGAGGCGGCGGAGGCGGAAGAGGAGGCCCGGTACGAGGCGGCAATGGCGCAGGCCCTTGCCCTCTCCGCGGCGGGCGACGGCGTGGTGCCGCCGGTGGCCCCGCCGTCCCCCATCAAGCCGGAGCCGCAGCCGGAGCCCGAGCCCGAGCCCATCGCGCGCTTCTCCTGGAATGAAGTGGTGCGCGAGTGGGTGTCCGCGCCACCGGTTTGGCTGGGGGCGACGCCGGCGCAGGAGCAGGCGTACTTCGAGATGTGGCGCCAGCACCGACTGGCAGAGGAGCGCCGTCGCGGCGAGTACGAGGAGATGCTCGAGCGCGACCTCGAGGAGGAGGAGCGCGAGGCCGAGGAGGAGGCGCGCCAGGCCGCGGCTGCACAGGCGGCCGCACACCCCCCGCCCCGGCACTGCCTGCGCCGGCATAGCCCGACATAGCGGCGCTCTGGAACACGGCGTTCGCCTGGGCCGGGCCGGCGCCGACGCTCATCAACCTCACGGACCCCGAGGACGACGACGACGCCGCCTAGGGCAGCGCGCCGCCTTGTAGTTTAGGCTGGTTTTTTTAAATGCAAATGTGGACGCGTGGACTCTCGCCGGCCTTTGTGGCCGGCTTTAATATTAATGTTTTTTTTAATATGCATTTGTTCATTTCTTTTGGCGCCGTTAAAATGGGTCTCAGGCTAGTGTTGGGCGCACGTGCCGACCCAAATGCGGAAGCGGGCATCCGTGTCCGTCTGGCCGACCCAAACGGACAAAAAGCAGACGAAATCGCCGTCCGTTTGAGTCGGCCCGTTGAAGTTGCTCTAATCATCTTTTCCTTTTGGAAATAATCTACTCTTCATTTCTTCTTCGGAATCATCTATCATCTGCTCCAATACAAGTGGAGTGCACTTATTTGATCCTAAACTTCTAATCACCTTGTTTCGAGTAAGTTCCTTGCACCGATCACGCACTTTTCGGTCGAGAGCGCAAGTCCGTGAACGACACGCCGGGAACACGTAGCCTCACCCGAGCTGCGCTGTTCCTCACAGGCTCCGAGGCCAGTAAGATAATCCGAAGCGCCTCCACACGCGGCGCGCCATGGCGAGCCGAGCACCAGAGCGCGCCACGCACCCCATCCACCCGTCGCCTTAAGCTTTCCCCCGCCTCCTGCACCGGGGACACCTCACTCACTCTCCCGCCAACGCTGCCGCTACCACCTCGTACCACCTACCGACCGACCGACCAACGCCGCGACAGTCTCCGGTCACCGCTGATGTCCGGCGGCGTGGGCCCGACGGCGGGGGGCGGCATCGCGCTGCCGTCGATGGGGCAGCCGCCGCCGCCGCTGCACCCTACGCCCACCTCGCCCACGGCGCGCCCGCATCACCACTACTACCTCTTCTCCATCAAGCAGCTCAACACGCTGGGCGCCGCCGCCGTGCTGGCCTTCTCCACCACCGTGCCGCTCTCAGAGATCGCCTTCGCCGTCCTGCTCCTCCCCTACCTCCTCCTCCTGGCGTCGCTCGCCTTCCCGCAGCGCCCCGGGAAGCCCGACCCGTCTGCGCCCGTCTTCCTCGGCCCCGCGCGCCTCCTCCTCACCGCGCACACCGTGGGGGGCTTCCTCGTCGGCGCCGCGCTCCCGGCGCTCTACATCCTCGACGGCCTCCGGTCCGGGGACACCACGGGCATCGCCGCCGCGGCCCCGCACGCCTTCCTGCTCTCCGCGCAGGTCTTCACCGAGGGGCTCACCGCCGCGTTCCCGTGGCGGTTCTCGCTCCCCGTCAGGGCCGCCGTCCCGGTCATGTACAGCGCGCGCAGGATGTTCGCGGCCGGGGAGTGGCTCCGGCAGGAGATGGAGGAGAAGCGCGGCGGCCCCGGCGTGGCGCAGCGGCGCGTGGTGGCCGGGAGGGTGCTCGCGCTGGCCAACATGGCCTTCTGGGGCGCCAACCTCTTCGCCTTCCTCCTGCCCTTCTACCTGCCCAGGGCGCTCCAGAGGTACTACTGCGACGACGGTGTCGACCGCACGGCGCGCGCCCACGGCGACGCCGACGCCGACGAAGATAAGAAGGATTCGTAGATGATGTGTTCCTGTGATGGCTGCGTATGCCGCGTTGCATGTTTTACTCCAGTAGTTTGTTGCTTTTCTCAGTTGCCCGAATATTTTAGCCATGTAAAATTTCTCAGTAGTAGTGATGTCAGCGAATGCAACTGTTACCCTGTATGCACATTTACTTGCGTGCGTACGTACGTTTGTGATGGGACTGAGTTTGAATTTTCAGCTGAAAGTTTCCAAGTTGACCTTCAAAAAAATTCGAGTAGGGTTCAGTTCCGAATCCACCGTTGGGTTGTGGGAATCTCTGTCTACTGTCATAAAAAATAGTGCTGAGCTCACATGCATTTCGTCTTGATGTCGATATTACAACGTCGGAATGGGAATCCAATCATTAGCTAGCCCGTCCGAACTTGTTGCGCTGCTGCTGCTGCCGCCACCTGCTGGCCGACTGATGTGGTGGTTCTACCGCAAGGGCCCCTCGGGCTTCGCCGGCGCCTCCACGGCCGAGGAGGTCACCGCCGGCATCGACGGCCGCGGCTTGGTCGCCGTCATCACAGGTACATCTACTTCCACTTTCCGCTCACACGGTGAGCTGTCGGTTGCAGCCGTGAGCTAACACCGGCGAGCACGCGCCCCTGCAGGTGCGTCGAGAGGAATCGGGCTGGAGACGGCGCGCGTCCTGGCGCTGCGCGGCGTGCGCGTCGTCATGGCCGTCCGCGACGTCTCCGCGGGGGTCAGGGCCAAGGAGGCCATCCAGGCCGAGATCCGCGGCGGCGCGGAGGTGGACGTGCTGGAACTGGACCTTAGCTCCATGGCTTCCGTGAGGAGATTCGCCGCAGAGTTCGCCTCCCTCAACCTGCCCCTCAACATCCTCATGTAAGAACTACTAACAACATCCACAGCAGCATCTCTATTTGCATCATGAAATAAGCAGAAATCTTGCGCGTGGTCGCACACACTGGGAGCTTAATTTCTCGCATTTTCACGGCAGCAACAACGCCGGAGTCATGGCGAGGGACTGCACCCGTTCCTCCGACGGCCTGGAGCTGCACTTCGCCACCAACCACATCGGTACACCAAAGTTGTCCGCTGGGTGCTCATATGGTCTGTGAGTTGTGAGGTTGATGCTCAGCTTGTTGACTCCAATGGCAGGGCATTTCCTTCTGACAAACCTGCTGCTGGAGAACATGAAGAGCGCGTGTCGGTTCAGCGGCGTCGAAGGAAGGATCGTTAACGTGTCATCTTCGGGGCATATCATGACCTACCCCCAAGGGATATGCTTCGACAAAGTGCATGATCCTTCAGGGTAATCAATCTGTTGCCAGTTAGACCAAGCTGAATGAATGAAACAAACCATCTCAAGGCCTCACAAAATCGGGGAAGTAACATTGTTCGCCATGTTCTGAACTTTACAGGTTCAACAGCCTCATTGCTTATGGCCAGTCCAAGCTTGCAAACATTCTTCACATGAATGAGCTGTCCCGGGTTCTCAAGGTACGTCTGATTCTTTGCCGCCTGAATGAATGGATGAAGAACAGTTCAAAAATAATTTTGTGAACAGGATGAAGGGGTCAACATTTCAGCTAACACGGTCCATCCAGGCGTCATCGTGACAAGCCTTTTCAGAAACAGGACCATTGTGAGCGGTAACTCTCAAATCACTAGAAATTGGTCTTATGAGCTACCAGCACAATATGGAACAAAACTGCAAGTAGCTCTGAATCGTAGATTGTGCTGGTAGCTCTGGTTGTAACAATTTTAACTGTTTTTGTGTTGCAGCTCTCATGAACACAGTTGGAAGAATCATAAGTAGAAGCGTCGAACAGGTGATTAAGCCCTCACGGTTTCATATCTGGTTCTTGTTTTTGCCTTCTTGGTAGAACATGTTATGCATTTCAATGGCTGAAGAAAACATTATGCCATGTTAATTTAGGGTGCTGCAACGACATGTTATGTGGCGATGCACCCTCAAGTCCAGGGGATAACTGGTAAATACTTCGGTGATTGTAATATAGCCAACCCAAGCTCGCGTGCTGTAGATGCAGAATTGGCCAAGAAGCTGTGGAACTTCAGCTTGCAGATAGTGTCTTCTTGATGTGCCGGCTTCAGATTAAATGATTGTTCGGTATACGCTCTCATTTCTGCTACTTTTATGTTCGACTACTTAGACCAAGACGACAGAAGCACAAGACTTCAAAGTGATGGTTGGTATATCAGAGTGCAGTTGTGTCGTGCCGCCGTGGTGCTTATACGGTCACACCTAAGTAGTGAAGATTAGATCATGAGAGTTAATGTTTTGCTTCACTATATATGAGAAGTTTGGGCACGGCTATTGTCTGTTGTAATTATCAATTTCTGTTGGTATTATTTTTGGTCTAAAAGTCTTCACAAAATCTCCCATGTAAGTAGTCATGTCCAATCGGAATTTAAGAATCTCATATGTTTGTGCTCTTCCCTAAATCTGCCTCAACTTGTTCACCGGTTGCACCATTGGAAGTGTCATAGTAAGAAGCAATGGCCCACTTCAATGCGGGTCCATAACAGAACAAAGAATGAAAGCCATGATCATGCCTCGAGTAGAGAGATCGAGAAGCAACATACTTTCCTGGAGAACCAAAAGTGAAGAAGTTCTTTGTGTTAAATACCTTCTTTGCAAGCCATGGTCCCACAACGGACGCTTCAAATTACACCCTATCACGCCAATCCCGCTAATTTTTTTAAAATAATACTATATTTTTTAATTAATTTGCACAAATATTACGCTGAAAATTTATTTTTAAAAATAATACACCGTCGGTCCGCAGCTGGTCGACTGGGCCTAGTCAGCCTGCAGTGAGCCGAGTGGGCGCAGTCGGCCAGTAGCTGGCCGACAGCTAGCCCGCCTGGCACGTGTCGGCCTCGGATTGGGCTGGTCACGTCGCGAGGGGGAGGGAGGGAGCTGTCGGCGCGGGCGCGCCCCTGTCCGCCTGCCGCGGGCCGATCGGCCTGCTGCTGACCGACAGGGTGCGGCCCCACCTCACCGCGGCTGGCCCGGCTCCCTGCGGCCTTATCCTCCCTGCTCCACGCCCGCTTCTGCTCTTTTTCTCTTCTTCTTCTGTTCTTGCTTTCTCCTCTCTCTCTACAAAAATGCCACCAATTTCTACATCTAAATGAGCCAGTTATTTGCGGTTTTGGCACCGTGAATGGATTCAACTTTGTTAGGGCAGCCAAAAGAGGTGTCGATCTACTGATGGGGCAGCTCGTGGTGGTTGTGGTGAGCATTTTGGTGGAGGTGGTGGTGAAGTTGGGGCAGTGTGGTGGAGGTGATGGTGGTGAAGTTGGGGCAGTGTGGTGGAGGTGGTGGTGGTGAAGTTGGGGCAGTGTGGTGGAGGTGGTGGAGGTGAAGCTCGTCGTTCGCTGTTCTTCGTTGGAGGCGGAGCACGGGCAGTTTGGTGGCCGTCGTTCGTCGTTCTTCGTTCGCACGCACGCTTCAAGGGTATATTTCAGCAAACATTTTATTTTTCGTAGGTGCTCTGGTAGTATTTGTTAATATGTTTCGATGTGAAATGAATTAGGTGTGCGATTATTGTTATTTGCCCCGGTAGTATACTTAAATATATTTAGATGTCAACTAATTATTTGTGTAAAAATATGTAGTTTCTCCGGTGATATTCCGTACTATATGTGGATGTGAAGTATTTAGGAGTGTCAGTATTTGGAGTAGCTCCAGTAAAATCCGTAATATAGGCAGTCAAATATTAAAATCTGTAAATATTTGTAGTTGCTCCGGCAAATATTTGTAATATACTTGTAGGTGTGTGAATTGTATTAGTTGCTCCGTTAATATTCTGTAATATATATATATAAACATGTCTAATATTTGTTAGTGAATTGTATTTCGTTGTTGAAAAAAAACAGGTGAGCCGAGATGTCTGATGTAGTGAAATTAAGATTTTACTACGGTCCTGGTACTGTCCAAACAACTGAGATGGGAGCAGATCTGAGTGTATTTACTCATATAGAGGTGCCAATGAACGCACCTCAAACATAGTCGGTCAGGCAGCTGAAAGAATGGATTGCGGCAAGTTTAGGTCTTGATACTGAAACACACACCGTCGGTGTTCATGCATTATGGACACGGTCAAGTACAATAATTTACTTTTATTTGAGGCCGATGGAGCAAGACTCCGATTGGGTGCGGTGGTTACAAGGTTGTGAACGAAGGGGATGCAATCCTATTGCTTTAGTGCTTCCCGTCGTGAAGGAGGTCACTGCACATGAAGGCGAGGGTAGCTACGATCCTGGTCATAGCAGTGTAGGGAGGCAGTTATCTATGTCAAATGCTGGAGATGATGGTTACGAAGAAGGACAGAGCAGTCAGGTAGAAGGAGGAAATGCTTACAGTTATGAACCAGGGCAGAGTAGTCAGGTAGAAGGAGGAAATGCCGATGGTGATTATAATGGTGAGGTGGACGCTGACGAGGTAGATGGGCACATGTAGGACCAGATGGAAGAAGAAGACACCGATGTTGAAAGGGGTCATGCCGATGATTCTGACGAGTCAGATGAAGAAGAAAATGCAGAGGAGGTCCCGAATCCTGCATGGTGGAATCATGACTTCTCATCTGCAATGGCCGTGAATGATGGACATGATTCAACTTGGCAATATTACCAGAACAATATTGCAACGGGTGCTATGTATTCGAACAAGCAAGCCCTGAAAGATGCAATAATTAATTGGGCAATGTCCACGCAAAGGGTTTTCACAGCTTAGGTGTCCAGTCAGAAATTCCTGACAATGGTATGCAAGAACGCAGATTGTCCTGCTAGGGTGCACGACTTTCTCCCTAAGTATGGCACAAGTTGGGTGATAAGTGACTTAGTTAATCACACTTGTCTTATTCCCTTCATCCCTCAAGATCATGCTAACCTTTCATCCACGCTTATTGCTCGGTTGTTTTACGATGTAGTGCAGGGCAAAGGTATGGAAGTGAAGGCAGTCCAGACAAAAGTCTTCGCTAGGTTCAAGTGCATAATTTCTTATGGAAAGGCTTGGAGGGCTAAGCATGCGGCGCTTGAGAGGAGATTTGGTTCTTATTTTGATGCATATGACTCTGTTGTCCAGCTCCTTCACACCCTGCAGCAGCGGAATTCAGGCACCTATATCGATATCCAAGACATGTTCATGCCAGAGTTTCCAACTGTGAGGGTGCTGCATCGTCTCTTCTTCTCTTTCGGTGTATGCATCGAAGCTTTCAGGCATTGCCGACCGGTGATATGTGTTGACAGTACTTTTCTCACAGGCAAGTACAAGGGTCAGATCCTGATAGCCATAGGTCAAGACGGCCAAAATCAAGTCGTCCCACTCGCATTTGCTTTTGTGGCTTGAAAGTTGGACATGGTTCTTCAGGCAGTTGAAAATATCAGTTGTGAAGGAGAAGCCCAATGTGTGCATCCTTCATGACAGACATGCAGGTATACTCAGTGCTATAAGGACACTGACAAACCCAGGCCCTGAGGAACCATGGCAGGACTTGCAGAGCCGTTGGTGCATGCGCCATCTGGGGGTTAATTTCTTCTCGCAGTTTAGAAATAAGAACCTGATGAATCTGTTCAAAAAACTCTGCAAGCAGAACCAGTTATGGAAGTACAATTTGATATGCGACAGACTTAATGTGTGCATGCAGAGACACGTGAGGGATAGGAAAGCTGCAAGAGATGCAGCGGTGAGGGCACATGTTGAAGCAGTAGCTGCACAGTTGGCAACAGGAACAACGGCCGTGGAGGAGGAGCCTGTTGGGCTATGTGACTTGCCAGGCTTTGACCCACCTGATACTAGGAGAAGGCTTGGGAGGTCGATTAAAACCTTCGAGCAGTGGATAGAGCATGAGCCTCTGGAGAGGTGGTCTTTGCTACATGAAACATGGGTATTCTTTTCTGTAAGAAACTGCATAACAAATGATCCTTAAATCAGTTATTCTAACTGTTTCAAGTCTGAGGGGCTACTACTATATATAATCATCAAATTCTATCACCCGTATATCCTTTACATATTGGTCCGTGGCTCTGGCTAGACCATTTTGAGCAGCACGGAGGTATGCGTCTCTCGAGTTGAAGGCATAGAATGCCTCTTGGGAGAAACAAGCATCACGGAGAACGGCTCGGCGACGCCTGTGGTTCATGGCGCTCTCCACCTCGGAATTTGTGGCGGACATTTTTTCTGCATCCTCTGTCGGAGGAGCATTCGGCGTGCGCCTCGTATTCGCTTCCGCTTCCGTGTCCGGCCTTGGAGCCCAACTGGTTGAGGCGTGATTGGCGACCTCTCCAGATATAGTCCGGCGAGTGTTTTTCTTTCTAGAAAGCACGGGTGTTAATATATCTTTAAAGACGATACCATGGAGTGAGGTGGCATGTCATACCTCTGCGCTGGTGTCTCAGTCCGAACTGCGTTCCTTTTTAGCCTGCCCGGCCTCGGAGCCCCTTGTTGGCTAGTCGCCGCGGGCTCGGCATGGCGCCCCAAGGGCCTTCCCTGCGAAACACCGTTGGTATACGGTAAGCAAAGTGCGCAAGGACGAATCCTTTTCAAAATATTGGGACTTTGGTCTCAGCCACCTGCGAAGCTGGGAGCAGCCCGGGGTATTCGGCCGTAATGGCCACCAAGGCATCATCGCTGCTTAATTAGTAAAACGCCCTATCAATCTGCTCCACGGATATGTCCGGATACTCTTTGAAGGCCGGGTTGAGGGACCTCTCAGGATCCTCTGGTTGTGGAGGTGGGCTGTTGATCTCCCTTACAGCCTTACGCAGCTCCTGCATTGAAATCGCAAGGTAAAATATTCAACTGTGGGAATATGGAACGGATGGGCATAAAAAGTGCTGACTTACCCAGCTCAGAGGATTGTACATAGAAAATCCGCCCTGTGGATTGAGGCGGAGGAATTCCTCCTCTTCTCCCTTGTACAAATCGGACAATATTTTTGCTAGAGCAGCGGATGAGTCCGGCCCCTTGCGGCCACAGCGGGTGGCGTCATCCTCCCTGTTGAAATCCCACATGGGGTGGCCTCGATATTGAAGCGGCTGCACCCCCCGCATAATGCATGTGGCCATGACTTCGATCATGGTCAGCCCTGATTGGGCCAATACCTTTATCCGGCTCATCAGGTAAAGAACGTCTCTGTTATCTTCCTCCTGGGGGCTCCGGGGGTGCCAGCTCAGGCGCTTCTTCAAGGGAGCATTATCAAACTCGGGAAGGCCGATCCGAATAGGATCCGGAAGAGGGACGTCTTCTATATAAAACCACTCTGAAGGCCAGTCTTCGGATGCCTTCTTCGGGGTTCCAGATAGATATCCGGTCCCGGCGATGTGCCATACTTCGGCTCCGCCCACTTGATATACTGACCCCCTCTGGGAGCGGGGCACAAGGCAGAACAACTTCTTCCACAATGCGAAATGAGCTTCGCAGCCCAAGAACAACTCGCAAAGGGCTACATAGCCCGCGATATGTAGTATGGAGGCAGGGGTAAGGCTGTGCAACTTGAGGCTGTAGAACTCCAGGAGCGCCCGTAGAAATGGATGAATTGGAAATCCGAGTCCCCTTATCAAATAAGGGACGAGGCATACCCGCTCTCCCTTAGAGGGGTTGGGAAAGCTCTCCGCTTGCTCTCCGCCATTGTAGGTGGCGAGCCCGGCTCGAACCGGGACCATATACGCTGGGGGGAGAAATCCCTGGGTCTGAAGCTTCACTAGTTGGCTGTGCGGGACGGAACACGTCTCCCAATCTCCGGGCTTGGGGCTGGGGGAACGAGAGGAGGAGCTGCGTTGACCGGCCATGATGGAATGGATTTTTTCGGGTGCGCTTCGATGAATGCTCGCTGAGGGAGGATGGTGTGGTTTGGATCTGAATCCTCGTCTCTTTAATAGACAGCTCATTTGCATAGCTAGGGGGTAAAGGTAAAAACACCCTGGCTCCTCACATTCGCTTGACACGTGGAAGGTGGCCATTATTGGGCGTGGAAGCCAAGAAGCGCAGCATTTACAAGAAGCCGAACACTATTTAACAGGTATTCAGAATTTGGAGAAGAACCCGCTTTGCAATGCCGAAGATAATCTGCGCGCCGGACTCATCGTCATTGAAGCCTGGTTCGGGGGCTACTGAGGGAGTCCTGGATTAGGGGGTATCCGGACAGCCGGACTATAACCTTTGGCCGGACTGTTGGACTATGAAGATACAAGATTGAAGACTTCGTCCCGTGTCCGGATGGGACTTTGCTTGGCGTGGAAGGCAAGCTTGGCAATACAGATATGTAGATCTCCTTCCTTGTAACTGACTCTGTGTAACCCTAGCCCCCTCCGATGTCTATATAAACCGGAGGGTTTAGTCCGTAGAACAACAATCATACCATAGGCTAGCTTCTAGGGTTTAGCCTCTCTGATCTCGTGGTAGATCCACCCTTGTACTACCCATATTATCAATATTAATCAAGCAGGAGTAGGGTTTTACCTCCATCGAGAGGGCTCGAACCTGGGTAAAAACATCGTTCCCTTGTCTCCTGTTACCATCTGCCTAGACGCACAGTTCGGGACCCCCTACCCGAGATCCGCCGGTTTTGACACCGACAAGGACAGTAGCAAATTTCCCTCAAGTGGATGACCTAAGGTTTATCAATCTGTGGGAGGCGTAGGATGAAGATGGTCTCTCTCAAGCAACCCTGCAACCAAATAACAAAGAGTCTCTTGTGTCCCCAACACACCCAATACAATGGTAAATTGTATAGGTGCACTAGTTCGGCGAAGAGATGTGATACAAGTGCAATATGGATGGTAGATATAGGTTTTTGTAATCTGAAAATATAAAAACAGCAAGGTAACTAATGATAAAAGTGAGCACAAACGGTATTGCAATGCGTTGAAACAAGGCCTAGGGTTCATACTTTCACTAGTGCAAGTTCTCTCAACAATAATAACATAATTGGATTATATAACTATCCCTCAACATGCAACAAAGAGTCACTCCAAAGTCACTAATAGCGAAGAACAAACAAAGAGATTATTGTAGGGTACAAAACCACCTCAAAGTTATTCTTTCTGATCGATCTATTGAAGAGTCCGTAGTAAAATAACATGAAGCTATTCTTTCCGTTTGATCTATCATAGAGTTCATACTAGAATAACACCTTAAGACATAAATCAACCAAAACCCTAATGTCACCTAGATACTCCAATGTCACCTCAAGTATCCGTGGGTATGATTATACGATATGCATCACACAATCTCAGATTCATCTATTCAACCAACACAAAGAACTTCAAAGAGTGCCCCAAAGTTTATATCGGAGAGTCAAGACAAAAACGTTTGCCAAGCCCTATGCATAAGTTCACAATGTTCGAAACCCGAAAGTTGATCACCAAAACATACATCAAGTAGATCACGTGAATATCCCATTGTCACCACAGATAAGCACATGCAAGACATAAATCAAGTGTTCTCAAATCCTTAAAGACTCAATCCGATAAGATAACTTCAAAGGGAAAACTCAATCCATTACAAGAGAGTAGAGGGGGAGAAACATCATAAGATCCAACTATAATAGCAAAGCTCGCGATACATCGAGATCGTACCACCTCAAGAACACGAGAGAGAGAGAGAGAGAGAGATCAAACACATAGCTACTAGTACATACCCTCAGCCCCAAGGGTGAACTACTCCCTCCTCGTCACGGAGAACGCCGGGATGATGAAGATGGCCACCGAAGAGGGATCCCCCCTCCGGCAGGGTGCCGGAACAGGGTCCCGATTGGTTTTTGGTGTCTACAAAGGCTTGCGGCGGCGGAACTCCTGATCTAGGTTATGTTTTGGAAGTTTGGCTATATACAAGAGGTTTTGGCGTCGGGAACAAGTCAGGGGGGTCTTCGAGGAGGCCACGAGGTAGGGGCGCGCCCAGGGGGTAGGGCGCGCCCCCACCCTCATGGTGGCCTCGGGACTCTTTTGGCCCATCTCCGTTACTCCGTGGGCTTCTTCTTGTCCAAAAATAATCTCCGTTGAGTTTCAGGTCAATTGGACTTCATTTGGTTTTCCTTTTCTGCGATACTTAAAAACAAGGAAAAAAACAAAAAGTGGCACTAGGCTCTAGGTTAATAGGTTAGTCCCAAAAATCATATAATATAGCATATAAATGCGTATAAAACATCCTAGATGGATAATATAATAGCATGGAACAATAAAAAATTATAGGTACGTTGGAGACGTATCACAAATGGTTGTTGAAAAAATACCGTGGGCGATGACCTCAGGAAACGCACACAGTTTCTAGGAATAAACCGTGTTTGATCAATGAACAATCACACACGACTTTCTCTTGAAAACTATTTGTGTTAGGCCACCTTGCGCAAACGTTTACCACATAAAACCATTGTGTGATGGACAACCTTTGCCACAAATTTTCTTCTACGGATTGTGTGTGATACATTCAATAACGCAAAAGATTTAATGGGAAAATTTGTGTGTGATGTACCTGTGAACAAAAACGTTTTCCTTGGAGCGACTGTGTGGGATATACATACAAACGGAAACGTTTAGCAGGGACTAACTACGTGGGATGTACTTGCAACCGGAAACAATTTCACCGTATAATTGTATTTTTTAACTCTACTATACGTATTTCCATATTTGAGCACTCGTCGGTCGCACACGAACTCATTTTGCCGAGCATGTGTGCCAGGAGGGCATATCCCCAACGGTTTCTGGGTCGTGTGGGAAGGACCCCCTATCACCCACACTCACTTGGCGACGGTTCCAAATGTCGTCGCGGAAAGGGGTTAAAAACCGTTTGTTTAGGACCGACGCGCACTAGTGCATGTTCATTGTGTCCCTAAGAAAGGAGGTATTATTGTTGTTCCTAATGATAAGAATGAACTTATTCCACAAAGAATTGTTACAGGTTATAGAATGGTAATTGATTTTAGAAAATTAAATAAAGCAACTAGAAAAGATCATTACCCTCTGCCTTTTATTGATCAAATGCTAGGAAGATTATCTAAGCATACACATTTCTGCTTTCTTGATGGATATTTTGTTTTTTCAAATACCTGTTTCTCAACCTGATCAAGAAAAGACCACTTTTACTTGTCCCTTCGGAACTTATGCTTATATAGGTATGCCTTTTGGTTTATGCAATGCACCTGCTACCTTTCAAAGATGTATGACTTCTATATTCTCTGACTTTTGTGAAAAGATTGTTGAGGTTTTTATGGATGATTTATCTGTTTATGGGAAGTCTTTCGATGATTGTTTAAGCAATCTTGATCGATTTTTGCAGAGATGTGAACAAACAAATGTTGTCTCGAATTGGGAGAAGTGCCACTTTATGGTTAATGAAGGTATTGTCTTGGGCCATAAAATTTCTGAATGAGGTATTGAAGTGGACAAAACTAAGGTTGATGCAATTGAGAGAATGTCATGTCCTAAAGATATCAAAGGTATTCGTAGTTTCTTAGGTCATGCTGGTTTCTATAGGAGATTTATCAAAGACTTCTCTACAATTTCTAGGCCTCTTACGAATCTTTTGCAAAAGGATGTTCCTTTTGTTTTTTATGATGATTGTTTAGAAGCCTTTGAAACACTAAAGAAAGCCTTAATTTCTGCACCTATTGTTCAACCACCTGATTGGAACTTGCCTTTTGAAATTATGTGTGATGCTAGTGATTGTGCTGTTGGTGTTGTTCTAGGACAAAGAGTTGATAAGAAACTGAATGTTATTCATTATGCTAGTAAAACTCTAGACAATGCTCAACGAAACTATGCTACTACTAAAAAGAATTCTTAGCATTGGTGTTTGCTTGTGATAAATTTAGATCTTATATTGTTGATTCAAAAATAATTGTTCACACCCATCATGATGCTATGAAATATCTTATGGAAAAGAAAGATGCTAAACCTAGAATTTTTCAATGGGTTCTCTTACTACAAGAATTTGATTTACATATCCCTGATAGAAAAGGAGCTGAGACCCCCGTAGCTGATAACTTGTCTAGGCTTGAAAATGTGTCTGATGACCCACTACCTATTGTTGATAGTTTTCCTGAGGAGCAGTTCGCTGCAATAAATGTTGCTCATAACACTCCTTGGTATGCTGACTATGCTAATTACATTGTTGCTAAATATTTACCACCTAGCTTCACATACCAATATAAATCCTAGATGGATAATATAATTGCATGGAATAATAAAAAATTATAGATACGTTGGAGACGTATCAAGCATCCCCAAGCTTAATTCTTGCTTGTCCTCAAGTAGGTAAATGATAAAAACAGAATTTTTGATGTGGAATGCTACCTAACATATTTATCAATGTAATCTTCTTTATTGTGGAAAGAATATTCAGATCCATAAGATTCAAGACAAAAGTTTAATATTGACATAAAAAAAAATACTTCAAGCATACTAACCAAGAAATTATGTCTTCTCAAAATAACATAGCCAAAGAAAGCTCATCCTTACAAAATCATATAGTTTGGCCATGGTTCGTTTTTGTCACACAAAATGCTCCCATCATGCACAACCCCGATGATAGGTCAAGCAATTGTTTCATACTTTAGTATTCTCAAACTTTTTCAACTTTCACACAATACATGAGTGTGAGCCATGGACATACCACTATGGGTGGAATAGAATATGATGATGGAGGTTGTGTGGAGAAGACAAAAAAGGGAGAAAGTCTCACATTGACGCGACTAATCAACGGGCTATGGAGATGCCCATCAATTGATGTCAATGCGAGGAGTAGGGATTGCCATGCAACAGATGCACTAGAGCTATAAATATATGAAAGCCCAACGAAAGAAACTAAGTGGGTGTGCATCCAACTTGCTTGCTCACGAAGACCTAGGGCATTTGAGGAAGCCCATCATTGGAATATACAAGCCAAGTTCTATAATGAAAAATTCCCACTAGTATATGAAAGTGACAATATAAGAGACTCTCTATCCTGAAGATCATGGTGCTACTTTGAAGCACAAGTGTGGAAAAAGGATAGTAGCATTTTCCCCTTTATTTCTCTTTTTTTGGGCCTTTTTTATTTGGCCTTTCTCTTTCTTTTTTTCTTTTTTATTTGGCCTTCCCTTTTTTTGGCCTTTCTTTTTTTCGGGACAATGCTCTATTAATGATGATCATCACACTTCTATTTATTTACAACTCAAAGATTACAACTCGATACTAGAACAAAGTATGACTCTATATGAATGCCTCCGGCGGTGTACCGGGATGTGCAATGAAACAAGTGTGACATGATGAAAAATTATGAATGGTGGATTTTCCGCAAATACGATGTCAACTACATGATCATGCAAGGCAATATGACAATGATGAAGCGTGTCATAATAAACAGAACGGTGGAAAGTTGCATGGCAATATATCTCGGAATGGCTATGGAAATGCCATAATAGGTAGGTATGGTGGCTATTTTGAGGAAGATATAAGGAGGCATATGTGTGATAGAGTGTATCATATCACGGGGTTTGGATGCACCGGCGAAGTTTGCACCAACTCTCGAGGTGAGAAAGGGCAATGCACGGTACCGAAGAGGCTAGCAATGATGGAATGGTGAGAGTGCGTATAATCCATGGACTCAACATTAGTCATAAAGAACTCACATACTTACTGTAAAAATCTACAAGTCATCAAAACCAAGCACTACACGCATGCTCCTAGGGGTATAGATTGGTAGGAAAAGACTATCGCTCGTCCCCGACCGCCACTCATAAGGAAAGCAATCAAAGAACACCTCATGCTTCAAATTTGTCACAGAACGTTTACCATACGTGCATGCTACGGGACTCGCAAACCTCAACACAAGTATTTATAAAATTCACAATTACTTAACTAGCACAACTCTAATATTACCATATTCATATCTCAACACAATCATCAAGTATCAAACTTCTCATGGTATTTAATGCACTTTATATGAAAGTTTTTATTATACCCATCTTGGATGCCCATCATATTAGGACTAAATTCATAACCAAAGAAAATTACCATGATGTTCTAAAAGACTCTCAAGACAATATGAGTGAATCATGATAGATCAATATTTTCTACAAAATAAAACCACCGCCGTTGCTCTAAAAGGATATAAGTGAAGCACTAGAGCAAATGTCAAACTACTCCGAAAGATATAAGTGAAGACCAATGAGTAGTTGAATAATTATGCAACTGTGTGAAGACTCTCTAACATTTAAGAATTTCAGATCTTGGTATCTTATTCAAACAGAAATCAAAATAAAAGAAAATAAAATGACGCTCCAAGCAAAACACATATCATGTGGTGAATAAAAATATAGCTCCAAGTAAAGTTACCGATGAACGAAGACGAAAGAGGGGATGCCATCCGGGGCATCCCAAAGCTTAGGCTCTTGGTTGTCCTTGAATATTACCTTGGGGTGCCTTGGGCATCCCCAAGCTTAGGCTCTTGCCACTCCTTATTCCATGGTCCATCGAATCTTTACCCAAAACTTGAAAACTTCACAACACAAAACTCAACAGAAAACTCGTAAGCTCCGTTAGTATAAGAAAATAAATCACCACTTAGGTACTGTTGTGAACTCATTCTAAATTCATATTGGTGTAATATCTACTGTATTTCAACCTCTCTATGGTTTATACCCTCCGATACTACTCATATATTCATTAAAATAAGCAAACAACACAACGAAAACAGAATCTGTCAAAAAACAGAACAGTCTGTAGTAATCTGTATCAAACGTATACTTCTGAACTCCAAAAATTCTGAAATAAATTGGCGGACCTGAGTAATTTATCTATTAATCATATTCAAAAATAATCAACCTAAAATCACTCTCCAGTAAAAAATGGCAGCTAATCTCGTGAGCGCTAAAGTTTCTGTTTTTTACAGCAAGATCGCAAAGACTTGACCCAAGTCTTCCCAAAGGTTCTACTTGGCACAAACACTAATTAAAACAATAAAAACACATCTAAACAGAGGCTAGATTAATTATTTATTAATAAACAGGAGCAAAAAGCAAAGGACAAAAATAAAATTGGGTTGCCTCTCAACAAGCGCTAACGTTTAACGCCCCTAGCTAGTCATGATGATTTCAATGATGCTCACATAAAAGATAAGAATTGAAACATAAAGAGAGCATCATGAAGAATATGACTAGCACATTTAAGTTTAACCCACTTCCTATGCATAGGGATTTTGTGAGCAAACAACTTATGAGAACAATAATCAACTAGCATAGGAAGGCCAAAAAAGCACAACTTCAAAACTTTAAGCACATAGAGAGGAAACTTGATATTATTGCAATTCCTACAAGCATATATTCCTCCCTCATAATAATTTTCAGTAGAATCATGAATGAATTCAACAATATAACCATCACATAAAGCATTCTTTTCATGATCTACAAGCATAGAATTTTTATTACTCTCCACATAAGCAAATTTCTTCTCATGAATAATAGTGGGAGTGTCATAAGAAACTCAAATACTATAAATTGTTTCCACATTGAAAGAATAAAGATCAGAAAAGGGTAATCATAATCATGACAAGTTTTATAAATATAATCATCACTACTTTTATAGCATACGTATCATCACAATAATTATCATAAGTAGCAACTTTGTTCTCATCATAATCGATTGAAACCTCTTCCAAGATAGTGGAATCATCACTAAATAAAGTCATGACCTCTCCAAATCCACTTTCATATTTATCACAATAAGATTCAACATCCTCCAAAATAGTGGGATCATTACTTCCTAAAGTTGACACTCTTCCAAACCCACTTTCATCAATATAATCATCATAAGTAGGAGGCATGCTATCATCATAATAAATTTGCTCATCAAAACTTGGGAGGCTAAAAATATCATCTTCATTAAACATAGCATCCCCAAGCTTGGGACAAACATTAATTGCAGAAAATATATTCTCAAACATGTCATTCTCATCAAACATAGCATCCCCAAGCTTGGGCCTTTTCATATCATAAGCATAATCACTCTCATCATTAACAATATGGATAGCACCAATGATAGTATAGTAATTATCATCATCACAATGAGTAATAGAAGCAACATCATTTGGGAGCGATACATTTTTACCTTTGCTTCTCCGTCTTTTCTTTTCCTTCTTCGCATCATGTGTGGGTTTAATCCTCTTTTTGGAGCTCCTTATTAATGAGATTGGTTGGATAGAAAGCTCCTTCTCGTTACATGATTCATCATAAGAAAGAATAGGAGGATATTGGGAAAGCTCTTCCCCTTTCATTAGTATTATACTCATCTTCTATTTGTTTTCTTGTCTTTATGTAATTGGAAATATAAGGATTTTCAATGCAATTCACCGCACAATAAATATAAATTTCCTGTAGATCAAAATCAAGAACTTTATCAAGGACAAATTCTGGCATATCCTTAGTTATACGTTTCATTTCTTCATAACCCACAAGCAAACTAAGTTCATTATGATGCGCAAGGGAAATCAAGTCATCACAATTTTTGGACACGATACGATCATGAAACAATTTGCATTGGGGATTTAAATGATCACGTTCATTGCAAAGTTCACAAGGATGGCAAAGAAATTTTAAATTTTCAGCACAAGCATCTAGCCTTTCTTGCAACCATTTAGTTTCTAAGTACTTATGCCTCTTGCAAAATCTATCTTCCCTATTTGGTGTGTACTTGCAAACTCTATGCACTCCACAAAAATTAACATGCTTATATGAGACATTTTCATCATGAGTAGTGCAATCATCATAGTACTATGGATATTCAAAGAGTTCATACTAATAACATTGCAATCATGCTCATCATTCAAAGACTTAGTGCCAAACATTCTAATGCATTCTTCTTCTAACACTTTGGCACAATTTTCCTTCCCATCATTTTCACGAAAGACATTAAAAAGACAAAGCATATGAGGTACCCTTAATTCCATTTTTTAGTTTTCTTTTATAGACTAAACTAGTGATAAAACAAGAAACAAAAAGATTCGATTTCAAGATCTAAAGATATACCTTCAAGCACTCACCTCCGCAGCAACGGCGCCAGAAACTGCTTGCTATCTACTACACAACCTTCTTCTTGTAGACGTTGTTGGGCCTCCAAGTGCAGAGGTTTGTAGGACAGTAGCAAATTTCCCTCAAGTGGATGACCTAAGGTTTATCAATTCGTGGGAGGCGTAGGATGAAGATGGTCTCTCTCAAGCAACCCTGCAACCAAATAACAAAGAGTCTTTTGTGTCCCCAACACACTCAATACAATGGTAAATTGTATAGGTGCACTAGTTTGGCAAAGAGATGGTGATACAAGTGCAATATGGATGGTAGATATAGGTTTTTGTAATCTGAAAATATAAAAACAACAAGGTAACTAATGATAAAAGTGAGCACAAACGGTATTGCAATGCATTGAAACAAGGCATAGGGTTCATACTTTCACTAGTGCAAGTTCTCTCAACAATAATAACATAATTGGATAATATAACTATCCCTCAACATGCAACAAAGAGTCACTCCAAAGTCACTAATAGCAGAGAACAAACAAAGAGATTATTGTAGGGTACAAAACCACCTCAAAGTTATTCTTTCTGATCGATCTATTCAAGAGTCTGTAGTAAAATAACACAAAGCTATTCTTTCCTTTCGATCTATCATAGAGTTCGTACTAGAATAACACCTTAAGACACAAATCAACCAAAACCCTAATGTCACCTAGATACTCCAATGTCACCTCAAGTATCTATGGGTATGATTATACGATATGCATCACACAATCTCAGATTCATCTACTCAACCAACACAAAGAACTTCAAAGAGTGCCCCAAAGTTTCTACCGGAGAGTCAAGACGAAAACGTCTGCCAATCCTATGCATAAGTTCACAATGTTCGGAACCCGCAAGTTGATCACCAAAACATACATCAAGTAGATCACGTGAATATCCCATTGTCACCACAGATAAGCACATGCAAGACAGACATCAAGTTTTCTCAAATCCTTAAAGACTCAATCCTATAAGATAACTTCAAAGGGAAAACTCAATCCATTACAAGAGAGTAGAGGGGGAGAAACGTCATAAGATCCAACTATAATAGCAAAGCTCGTGATACATCAAGATCGTACCACCTCAAGAACACGAGAGAGAGAGAGTGAGCGAGATAAAACACATAGCTACTGGTACATACCCTCAGCCCCAAGGGTGAACTACTCCCTCCTCGTCATGGAGAGCGCTGGGATGATGAAGATGGCCACCGAAGAGGGATCCCCCCTCCGGCAGGGTGCCGGAACAGGGACCCGGTCGGTTTTTGGTGGCTACAGAGGCTTGCGGCTGCGGAACTCCAGATCTAGGTTATGTTCTGGAAGTTTGGGTATATATAAGAGGTTTTGGAGTCGGGAACAAGTCAGGGGGTCTCCGAGGCGGCCACGAGGTAGGGGGCGCGCCCAAGGGGGTAGGGCGCGCCCCCACCCTCGTGGTGGCCTCAGAACTGTTCTGTCCCATCTTAGGTACTCCATGGGCTTCTTCTGGTCCAAAAACAATCTCAGTTGAATTTCAGTTCAATTGGACTTCTTTTGGTTTTCCTTTTCTGCGATACCCAAAAACAAGGAAAAAAACAGAAACTGGCACTAGGCTCTAGGTTAATAGGTTAGTCCCAAAAATCATATAAAATAGCATATAGATGCATATAAAACATCCTAGATGGATAATATAATAGCATGGAACAATAAAAAAAATTATAGATATGTTGGAGACGTATCACGAATGGTTGTTGAAAAAAATACCATGGGCGATGACCTCAGGAAACGCACACAGTTTCTAGGAATAAACCGTGTTGGATCAATGAACAATGACACACGACTTTCTCTTAAAAACTGTTTGCGTTAGGCCACCTTGCACAAACATTTACCACATAAAACCTGTGTGTGATGGACAGCCTTTGCCACAAAGTTTCTTCTACGGACCGTGTGTGATACATTCAATAACGCAAACGATTTAACGGGAAAAATTGTGTGTGATGTACCTTTGAACAAAAACGTTTTCCTTGGAGCGACTGTGTGGGATGTACATATGAACGAAAACGTTTAGCGAGGACTGACTGTGTGGGATGTACTTGCGACCGGAAACAATTTTGTCGTATAATTGTATTTTTTAACTCCACTGTATGTATTTCCATATCTGAGCACTCGCCGGTCGCACACGAACTCATTTTGCTGAGCGTGTGTGCCAGGAGGGCATATCCCCGATGGTTTCTTGGTCGTGTGGGAAGGACCCCCTATCGCCCACACTCACTTGGCGACGGTTCCAAATGCCGTCGCGGAAAGGGGTTAAAAACCGTTTGTTTAGGACCGACGCGCACCAGTGCATGTTCATTGTGCCCCTTAGAAAGGAGGTATTACTGTTGTTCCTAATGATGAGAATGAACTTATTCCACAAAGAATTGTTATTGGTTATAGAATGGTAATTGATTTAGAAAATTAAACAAAGCAACTAGAAAAGATCATTACCCTCTGCCTTTTATTGATCAAATGCTAGAAAGATTATCTAAGCATACACATTTCTGCTTTCTTGATGGATATTCTGTTTTTTCAGAAATACATGTTTCTCAACCTGATCAAGAAAAGACCACTTTTACTTGTCCCTTCGGAACTTATGCTTATAGAGGTATGCCTTTTGGTTTATGCAATGCACCTGCTACCTTTCAAAGATGTATGACTGCTATATTCTCTGACTTTTGTGAAAAGACTGTCGAGGTTTTTATGGATGATTTCTCTATTTATGGGAAGTCTTTCGATGATTGTTTAAGCAATCTTGATCAAGTTTTGCAGAGACGTGAACAAAAAAATCTTGTCTTGAATTGGGAGAAGTGCCACTTTATGGTTAATGAAGGTATTGTCTTGGGCCATAAAATTTCTGAAAGAAGTATTGAAGTGGACAAAGCTAAGGTTGATGCAATGGAAAGAATGTCATGTCCTAAAGATATCAAAGGTATTCATAGTTTCTTAGGTCATGCTGGTTTCTATAGGAGATTTATCAAAGACTTTTCTAAAATTTCTAGGCCTCTTATGAATCTTCTGCAAAAGGATGTTCCTTTTGTTTTTTATGATGATTGTTTAGAAGCCTTCGAAACACTAAAGAAAGCCTTAATTTCTACACCTATTGTTCAACCACCTAATTGGAACTTGCCTTTTGAAATTATGTGTGATGCTAGTGATTATGTTGTTGGTGTTGTTCTAGGACAAATAGTTGATAAGAAACTGAATGTTATTCATTATGCTAGTAAAACTCTAGATAGTGCTCAAAGAAACTATGCTACTACTAAAAAGAATTATTAGCATTGGTGTTTGCCTGTGATAAATTTAGATCTTATATTGTTGATTCAAAAGTAATTGTTCACACCAATCGTGATGCTATTAAATATCTTATGGAAAAGAAAGATGCTAAACCTAGAATTTTTCGATGGGTTCTCTTACTACAAGAATTTGATTTACATATCACTGATAGAAAAGGAGATGAGACCCCCGTAGCTGATAACTTGTCTAGGCTTGAAAATGTGCCTGATGACCCACTACCTATTGATGATAGTTTTCCTGATGAGCAATTAGCTGCAATAAATGTTGCTCATAACACTCCTTGGTATGCTGACTATGCTTGTTACATTGTTGCTAAATATTTACCACCTAGCTTTACATACCAACAAAAGAAAAAAATCTTCTATGATTTAAGACATTACTTTTGGGATGACCCACATCTTTATAAAGAAGGAGTAGATGGTATTATTAGACGTTGTGTACCTGATCATGAACAGGGACAAATCCTATGGAAATGTCACTCCGAAGCTTATGGAGGGCATCATACTGGAGACATAACTGCTCACATGGTATTCCAATCTGGATTTTATTGGCCTACTCTCCTCAAGGATGCGTAAGTTTGCCTTATCTTGTGATGAATGCCAAAGAATAGGTAATATCGGTAAGCATCAAGAAATGCCTATGAATTATTTACTTGTTGTTGAGCCATTTGATGTTTGGGGATTTGATGACATGGGACCTTTTCCTTCCTCTAATGGGTATACACATATTCTGGTTGCTGTTGATTGTGTCACTAAGTGGGTAGAAGCTATTCCAACCAGTAGTGCTGATCACAACACCTCTATTAAAATGCTTAAGGAAGTTGTTTTTCCAAGGTTTTGAGTCCCTAGATACTTAATGACTGATGGTGGTTCACACTTTATTCATGGTGCTTTCCGTAAAATGCTTGCCAAGTATGATGTTAACCATAGAATTGCATCACCTTATCATCCTCAGTCTAGTGGTCAAGTTGAACTTAGCAATAGAGAAATAAAGTTAATTTTGCAAAAGACTGTCAATAGGTCCAGAAAGAATTGGTCTAAGAAATTGGATGATGCACTTTGGGCTTATAGAACAACATACAAAAATCCTATGGGCATGTCTCCTTATAAAATGTTTTATGGAAAAGCTTGCCATTTGCCTCTAGAGTTAGAACATAAAGCTTATTGGGCAATCAAAGAGCTCAACTGTGATTTCAAACTTGCTGGTGAAAAGAGGTTATTTGATATTAGCTCTTTAGATGAATGGAGAACCCAAGCTTATGAAAATGCCAAGTTATTTAAAGAAAAAGTTAAAAGATGGCATGATAAAAGAATCCAAAAGCGTGAGTTTAAAGTAGGAGAATATGTTATTTTGTGCAACTCTTTTCAGATTATTTGTAGGAAAACTCCTCTCAAAATGGGAAGGACCCTATGTTATCAAGGAATTTTATCGGTCTGGATCCATCAAAATAAATAATGTTGAAGGTACTAACCCGAAGGTTGTTAACGGGCAACGAATAAAACATTATATCTCAGGTATGCCCATTAATGTTGAAAGTAATATTATCCAATTCTTGACACCGGAAGAACACATAAAAGAGTACTTCCGGAACACTTCGGAATCTTGAAAATAAGGAGGTACATGATACGGTAAGTAAACCGACTCCGAAAAATCCGCAAAACATTTTTTGTCAGTTTTGGAATATTTAGAAAATTAGGAAAATAAGAAACTTCCAGGAAGCATACCCTGGTGGGCACAAGACACCAGGGCGCGCCCAGGTGGGTTGTGCCACCTAGGTATGCTTCCTGGACTCCTTTTTTCTACAGTTTGCTTGCTTCCCAAGATAAAAAAATCTTTATATACCCCCAGAACCTATTGATCACGGTATCGCGGAGAAATTTTCTGTTTTCTTTTCCTTGCTGTTTTCTGTCATATCCCATCTGCCATGGCTGCTTCAAGCTCCTCCAAGGACAAGTTCTTCAAGAACGTCATCAACCCATATCTGTGGGGAGGTGGTGCAGCAGCCCCAAGCCATCCAGATGCATGAGGGGTGCTTCACATCCGCGATGTGCAAGGTCCCAAGGGAACGGGAACCGTGGAGGCCAGGCTTGAAGCTATGGAACAAGAGGTCTTCCGGTGCAAGGGGATGGTGGAGTGGGGACTCAATGCCAATCACCTCATGATCACGGACCTCTCCCGTGATCTCAAGGTGGATGGTAAGCCCGTGAAGGACCTCGTCTTCACCCTCAGCGAGCAAATCAACTTCCTTCAAAGCCAGATCTACAATCTCCAAAACCAAGTCTTTGAATATGAGGCGAGGTTTAAAGGTATGAGTTTGGCTGCTAGTTACAGGACCCGTGAGACTCACTCCTCCTCTTGTGATGGTGGACCACTGCCATGGAAATCCGAGGACAAGATCTCTTCATCACCACCACCTTCTTCTTCATCACCAAAAGAAAATTGACTATCAGGTATGGGCACTCCCCTTGGCTTCTGCCAAGCTTGGGGGAGGTGCCCCGGTATCGTATCATCCCCACTATCTTTTGCTTTTACTTATTTTAGTTCGATTTTTTTCTTTAGATGAATAAAAGTTTAGTTCGATCCTTTCTTTTCGAGAGTTTGCTTAGTGATCTATCCTTGTAATCGTGTGCGAGATATATAATAAAGTTTAGTTTGAGTTTTTTCTTTCTTTACTTTCATGTTGCAATAAAAAGAAAGGAAATAAATAAAAGAAAGAAAATAAATAAAGGAAAGGAAATAAATCATGAAGATCATATGCTAATCTTATGGTAGGTGAAGACACCTCATAAGGAAAAGTATAAATAGAAAATTTTGTTAGAGATTGACAAACATAGCATTATTCAATGATGCAACTCATGAAAAAATTAATAAGGGAAGAGAAGATTCACATATAAATATACTATCCTAGAAATCTTCTGTGATTGTGAGCCCTCATCAAAATATTATATGCCAAAATTGTTGATGTTGGACAAGGAAGACAACCTAATGGTTTATGTTTGTTTATATTTGCATAGAAGTCATATTGTCATGGATCCTTTAACATGTGGTGCTTGCCCCTATCCTTGCTAGCCAAAAATTCCGCACTAAGTAGAGATACTACTTGTGCATCCAAAAACTCTTAAACCCAAATCTTATTTTCAAGAGTCCACCATACCTACCTAGGGATTGAGCAATATCCCTCAAGTAAGTTGTCATCGGTGCAAAAAGCCAATAAAGATTGCTTCTAAAAGTGTGAGATCATTTAATGTAAGAGAAAATTGAGCATTGTATGAACTTGTGATGGTGAAGAATAAAAGCGACATACTGCATAATAAAGGTTGCTATCACAAGGGGCAATACATCATGACGTTCTTTTGTACTAAGGGTTGAGCATACAAACAAATAAGCGCATGGCAACCTCTTCTTCCCTCTGCAAAGGGCCTATCTTTTACTTTTATGTATTTACTTTTATGCAAAGAGTCAAAAGTTGTCTCTCTTTTTCTTTTTATTTTTCTCCTTGGCAAGCATCATGTGGTGAGGAAAGATCTAGGCACATATGTCCAGTTGAATATAGATAGCATGAGCTATTATTGTTGACATCACCCTTGAGGTGAATACGTTGGGAGGCGAAACTACAAGACCCTATCATTATATGTGTCTGGTTGAAACGTTTTGCTCATGCGTACGCGGTGAGTGTTAGCAATCATGGAAGACTATGTGATGGTTGAGTATGTGGACTTTCCTAAAGGCTCCGATACATGACCCTTCCTGAAAAGACGATGAACTGTAGTTGCAAAGTTGACTGAGAACATAGTTTGTTGGTTTCTAATAGAGTTTTTGCTTTATACTTCAATAGTGTGATGAATTGTCACTTGTTCATGAGAAGTCTATGATGAAAGTTCTATGATAAGAGTCTTTTGTTCAAATTTGTTGCTATTATAATAATCAACATGATGCTTCTATGTCCGTATTTTGTTTTTATCGACACCTCTCTCTCTAGGCATGTGGACATGTTCTTCGATTTCGGTTTTCGCTTGAGGACAAGTGAGGTCTAAGCTTGGGGGAGTTGATACATCCATTTTGCATCATGTTTTCTTACTGTTATTTATGATGTTTTTATTCATAATAATGCTTTTTGGAGTAATTTTAATACCTTCTCTCATAATATGCAAGGTATACACAAAGAGGGAGAATTCCGGTAGCTGGAAATCTGCACCTGGAAAAGCTACGTCAGGCTACCTATTCTGCACAACTCCAAACAAGTTGAAACTTCATGGAGAATTTTTATGGAATATATTAATAATATTGGAGCAAATAAGTACCAGAGGGGGCCCACCAGGTGGGCACAACCCACCTGGGCGCGCCAGGGAGCCCAGGCGCGCCCTGCTGGGTTGTGCTCACCCAGGCCCACCTTCTGGTATATACGTCATTTTGACCTAGAAAAAATAAGGAGAGGACTTTCGGGATGGAGCGCCACCGTCTCAAGGCGGAACTTGGGCAGGAGCACTTTTTCCCTCCGGCGGAGCGATTTCGCCGGGGGAACTTCCCTCCCAGAGGGGGAAATCATAATCCTCGCCATCACCAACAACTCTCCCATCTTGGGGAGGGCAATATCCATCAACAACACCATCTCATCTCAAATCCTAATTCATCTCTTGTGTTCAATCTTGTTAGCGAAACTATAGATTGGTGCTTGTGGGTGACTAGCAATGTTGATTACATCTTGTAGTTGATTACTATATGTTTTATTTGGTGGAAGATTATATGTTCAGATCCAATATTCTATTTAATACCCCTCTGATCTTGAGCATGATTATCATTTGTGAGTAGTTACTTTTGTTCTTGAGGTCACGGGAGAAATCATGTTGCAAGTAATCATGTGAACTTGATATGTGTTCGATATTTTGATAGTATGTATGTTGTGATTTCCTTAGTGGTGTCATGTGAACGTTGACTACATGACACTTCACCATATTTGGTCCTAAGGGAATGCATTGTGGAGTAGCAATTAGACGATGGGTTGTGAGAGTGACATCGGTCCACCCACATATCAAATTATCAAAGTACCGAACAGAATCAAACCAACAAGGTGAAAGTGACTAGATGAATATCCTGTGTACCCTCAAGAACGCCTTGCTTATCATAAGAGACCAATTTGGCCTGTCCTTTTCCTCAAAAGGATTGGTCTACTATCATTACTTCCTCGTTACAAATTATCTTGCTATCAAACTACTCTATTACTTACAGTTTCAGCACTTGTAGACATTACCTTGCTGAAAACCACTTGTCATTTCCTTCTGCTCCTCGTTGGGTTCGACACTCTTACTTATCGAAAAGAGCTACAATTGATCCCCTATACTTGCGTGTCATCAAACACTCCTGTTGTTCTATGTTGACACTAGAAATTTTTTGAAAGCAATAAGAGGCAACGGATATCGTTTCGTCCCCAAAGGTGGCACGTTCCCTACCGAACCATCAGGCTTGTTGTGCGAAGTTCTGTTTTGTGAGAAGCTTATACCCAAACCTGCCCGAAATGGGACAAAATTTTTACCACAGCATGTTGATGCCATTCCATGATAGAATGCCAAGTTTCATGAAATTCGGACAAGTTTTGGATTTACTTGAATTTAAAAACCAGGTATTTCAATGTTTGCGACCGAGCGACGGTGGCAGGGTGTTTGAAATTCATTCCCATTTCTTGCATGGGACCTAAGCATGCACCCAAGGACACAGATTTGATTTTCGAACCAATTTATATGCACTGGAGCATGTGCATGTAGTTCAAATTTGAATTATGCACATAAAATGCCTAGAAAACCCAGTTAATGTATAAAAATGTACAAACAAACCCCCAAAAAAATCCAAAAATTTACACAACACCCCTGTTGTTCTATGTTGAGACTAGATAAAAATTGAAATCAAGAAGTGGCAACGGATACCGTTTCGCCCCCAAAGGTGAAACGTTCCCTACCGAAACCATCAGGCTTGTTGTGAGAAGCTCTGGTTTGTGAGAAGCTTATACCCAAACCTGCCCCAAATGGGACAAAAAAATTACTACGGCATGTTGATGCCGCTCCATGATAGCATGCCAAGTTTCATGAATCTCAAACGAGTTTTGGATTAATAGAATTTAAAAACTAGGTATCTCAATGTTTGCGTCCGAGTGATGGTGGAAGGGTGTTTGACATTCATTCCCAATTCTTGCATGGGACCTAAGCATGCAACCAAGGACACAAATTTGAATTTTCAACCAATTTATATGCATTAGAGCATGTGCGTGTAGTTCAAATTTGAATTATGCACATAAATGCTTAGAAAACTTAGTTAATGTATAAAAATGTCCAAACGAGCCGCGGAAAATTTGTAAAATAAACACAACACTCATGTTGTTCTATGTTGACACTAGAAAAAATTAAAATCAAGAAGAGGCAATGGATATCGTTTCGTCCAGAAAGGTGAAACGTTCCCCACTGTAACCATGAGGCTTGTTGTGAGAAGCTCTGGTTTGTGAGAAGCTTATATACCCAAACCTGCCCCAAATGGGACAATATTTTTACCACTACATGTTGATGCCGTTCTATGCTAGCATGTCAAGTTTCATAAATTTCAGACGCGTTTTCGATTTAGTAGAATTTAAAAACCATGTATCTCAATGTTAGCGTCTGAGCGACGGTGGCAAGGTGTTTGACATTCATTCTCATTTCTTGCATGGGACTTAAGCATGTAACCAAGGAGACACATTCCAATTTTGAACCAATTTATATGCACTGGAGCATGTGCATGTAGTTCAAATTTGAATTATGCACATGAATGCATAGAAAAGTGAGTTAATGTATAAAAATGTCCAAGCGAACTCCGAAAAATCCCAAAAATTAACACAACACTCATGTTGTTCTATGTTGACACGAGAAAAAAAATATGAAATTAAGAAGAGGCAGCATATATCGTTTTGTCCCCCAAGGTGGCACGTTCCCTACCGAAACCATCAGGCTTGTTGTGAGAGAAGCTCTGGTTTGCGAGAAGCTTATACCCAAACCTACCCCAAATGGGACAATATTTTTACCACGGCATGTCGATGCCGTTCCATGATATCATGTCAAGTTTCATGAATTTCAGACGAGTTTTTGATTTACTAGAATTTTAAAACCATGAATCTCAATGTTAGCGGCCGAGCGACAATGTCAAGGTGTTTGACATTCATTATAATTTCTCGCATGTGACCTAAGCTTGCAACCAAGGACAAACATTTGATTTTGCAACCCGTTTTTATGGACTGGAGCATGTGCATGTAGTTCAATTTTGAATTATGCACATAAATGCCTAGAAAACTCAGTTAACGTATAAAAATGTCCAAATGATCCCCAAAATTCATCCCCATTTCTTGCATGGGACATAAGCATAAACCCATGGACACATATATGATTTTACAACCCATGTTCTTGCACCGGAGCATGTGCATGTAGTTTAATTTTGAATTGTGCACCTGAAATGGCTAGAAAACCAATTTAATGTATAAAATGTCCAAATGAACCCTGAATAATTCCAATTCTTTTAGGACACACATATAATTGCATGTTCATTGCACATAGAAGTTCTATCAATTCAAACACTGTCCGTTGTTGTTGTGACCCCATTATGTAATTCAAATCAAGATGAAAAATCATGTAGATCCCACACAGCTTATTATCACCAACCATGTGAGATGCAGTACAAAATATCCTGGAGCACTGTCTGATGACACTTTGCGCGCCAGTTTTTCGCTGAAGTGATTCAAATTTTTTGGCTTCCGTAGAAATATCTACCTCCCCGCCCCCCCCGCTTACCAAAAGCCACATTTTCCCTATTTCCGCCTTCCTTTTCAAGTTGAAACCTTCACTCCTTGCTTGCAGCATCGCCTCCTCGCCGGCGACCCTCCTTCATGCTGCTCGACCTCGCCTATCCAGGCAGGTAATCCACACCGGACCCCCGTCCTCCTCCTCCTTCCATGTCCCACATGCACTGACCGCCGGCGCGACACCTTCCATCCAAATCACCGACCCCTCCACCAAATAAGCGCCTTGCCTAAGCCATGGTGCACGCAGTATAGCAAGGATCTCGAGGAGCATTTGGCAGCGGAGAAGCAAATCATGCCCGCACGCGCGGATGAGGTCGCGATGGCTGCCATTCGTGCTGACCCCCAGATCTTGGAGGAGCACCTCGCCATCGAGGCCACAGTCGACGCCTCGCGCGGCGACGCCACGACGCGGTTGGCTGCTTTAAACGACAGTTCATGGCATTTTCTCGAGGCCACCCTCGGTGCCTTCGATGAAGACTACGAGGTGTTTTCTCAACGTGCACGTGCTTACCTCATCTCGAGAGCCAGCAGGTTGGTGCCCGGAGCGGCTCAGGCAACTCACCACTACGACGAGGGCACCCATGATGCAGAGGCCTCACCCTCTTCCATGTCCAAGGAGCCAATCGCCATCGATATCTCCGACAATGAGGAGTAGCTTGTCTTATTAGCTCACTATAAGGACCCATGTTCAGTTTGCTAGCTACTGCCTTTCCTTAACAAATTCTAGTGAATTGTGCTATCTACTTTTACCATGCAATATGTTGCTATAGTGTATATGTTCTATATGTCGTGCAATGTGGTTCTCACTTATTAACTATTGGTTAATTAGTTATCATGTTCAGTTAACTGTTTGGTTCGATTTTGCAAATGTGATGTTCAATTCTTCAGGGTGCAATTTTGTATTGTCTTCCATGTGAGAAATAAATCAAATTTTTCTTTAAAAAATATATGAGAAACAAATACAGTTGCTATATTTCCAAGTTGTCAGGCATGCTTGGTTTGGTTAACTGTCTGACCTTCTAGTATGTTATACATTGTGCAATGTGGTGCTCAGTTACGTTTGGTTCATTTGTTGTGGTGTTTAGTTAACTGTTTGGTTCAATTCTACAATGCGATGATCAATTGTTGTGGGTGCATTCTATTATTTTATACCATGTGAGAAATAAATCAAATTTGGATGTATTAAATACATAACAAACAAATATAATTGCTATACTTCCAAGTTGTTAAGCATGCTTGGTTTGGTTAACTGCCTGATCTTCTATTAGGAGTATGTTATATTGTGCAATGTGGTGCGCAGTTAACGTTTGGTTCATTTATTGTGATGTTTAGTTAACTGCTTGGTTCAATTCTGCAATGTGATGTTCAATTGTTGTGGGTGCATTCTGTTATTGTATACCATGTGAGAAATAAATCGAATTTGGCTGTACTAAATACATGAGAAACAAATACAATTGCTATATTTCCGAGTTGTTAAGCATGCTTGGTTTGGTTAACTGTCTCATCTTCTATTAGGAGTATGTTATATTGTGCAATGTGGTGCTGAGTTAATGTTTGGTTCATTTGTTGTGGTGTTTAGTTAACTGCTCGGTTCAATTCTGCAATGCGATGTCCAAATGTCGTGGGTAGAATTTTGTATTTGTTGGGCAACGTAGTATTTCAAAAAAATTCCTACGATCACGCAAGATCTATCTAGGAGAAGCATAGCAACGAGCGGGGAGAGTGTGTCCACGTACCCTCGTAGACCGAAAGCGGAAGCATTAAGTAACACGGTTGATGTAGTCAAACGTCTTCCCGATCTTACCGATCAAGTACCGAATGCACGGCACCTCCGCAATCTGCACACATTCAGCTCGATGACGTCCCTCTAACTCTAGATCCAGCTGAGGCCGAGGGAGAGTTTCATCAGCACGACGATGCGTTGACGGTGATTGTCGTGGAATTGTCACAGCAGATGTCCTCTTGCAAGGACTTGGTCGTGGAGCCATCGCAGCTATGAAGCTTAAAGGGGTTAGTCGGGACAAAGGACACGAGAGAGTTATACTAGTTTGGCCCCTTATGGTGAAGGCAAGGCCTACGTCTAGTTGGGTTGGTATTGCTGAGGTTTCGATGACCAGGGAGCGAGATACGCTATGCCCGTTTCCTAATGAGTTGTTTCTTGCCCTAAGCCGCCAGTGGGTCGTCCCCTTATATACACGGGTTGACGCCCTGCGGCCTACAGAGTCCCGGCCGGCTCATAAACAGTGTCCGGCTCGGTGACTAGTTAATTCTACCTTATGATACAAGTCATGCCATCATGGCGGTTTATCACTATGGGCCTTAAGTCGCCTGCGGGCCTTAGACCCTTTATTGAACAGCCATCTTCAGGCTTGTTCTTGGGCTTCTTCTGATGAGTCCTTCTTTGCGTAACCCGGCCCCTCCTGGGCGGCTTACACAAATAGTTATATCCCCAACATTAGGCCCCAGTTTGATTTGAACCTGTTCATGTCAATCTTAAAATATCTTAAGAAATTAACCTTCAGTCTTCTGTCTCTTCAAAGGTTTTAACCCGCTGTGACGTCATCTTCTGGATCCATGTTAACCCGCCGTGACGTCATCCTCAATTAAATTCATATTTTACTCCGTCATATCCTCCAACGGATCTTTGCCTTTAATAACTATCCCGAAAACCGAGGCGTCGGGGCCGCTGGAAAATGATGCTCGGTCTCCTTGTTTCTCGCGCCGTCTCAGTCGGCCCTTCCTTATAAATAGGCTCGACCTGGGTCTTCTTCATTCCTCCCTCTTGGTTTTCTTCTTCCGCTCGCTGTTTCCCTGTTGCTCGAGCTCTGCCGCCGCCGCCGCCGAGCTTCTCGTCTTCACCAACTCCGGCCGCTGCATCAACCTGAGCCCGACCAGAAACACGATGACGGACCTCCGCAGCCAGTCTGAATCTGTGAGTTCCGTTTTTCCTCTGTTTTAGATCTGCATCGAGGCTTCTTCAAGTTCATTGGCGTTCGTCTCCGTCTGAGCCAAACCCTTGATAGTTTCTACCTCCAATGCCCTCTTTTGATCTTCAGATGGTATAGAACTATTGCGGTGGCTATTTCGCACCCGTTTCCAAATGCAAATAGATCCTTTTCTGTTGCTCAGAAGCTTCACTAGAACCTATGAACTTTATCTGTGCTAGTTCTAGGGCTAGAAATTTTCCTTTTAGAACGACCATTTGATCCAAAATAATACTCGCTACTTGTGAAACCTGTTTGTCCTATACTTAGTCAAAAACTGCATCTGTTCCATCTGTTTAGCCACGGTAGTCTATGCAGCCGGTTTAAGACAACACCGGTTGTCAGTCTTGCTTGTTTCTGGCAACTTTACATAATTTAACTGCTTCTGAAACCCGTCGTGGCTTAAATGTAAAAAATAACGTTAGCCATATGTCATTAGGCCCCATCTTAAGTCGCCATTTTGAATAGACTTAAAAATACTTTCCTTCCGGGTTAAAATTGAACCGGAACTTCTTATTTTGTCATAGGCTTCCACTTATGCAATGGCACCTAAGGCTCCCAAGGCTCCTGTGACCTGTAATTGGGTCAAGTCCATTGTCACGGAAAGCAATCTGTCTGAATTTGTGAAGTCTAGCCACCTGCCCAAGAAGGAGGCCATGTCTTATCGTGCTCCTAACCTGTCCGAGGAGAAACCTCAACCCAAAGAGGGGGAGGTGATCGTTTTTACGGATCATATGAGCCGGGGATTTGCTCCACCCGGCTCAAAATTCTTCAGGGATGTTTTGCATTTCTTTGATCTCAGACCTCAAGACATTGGGCCCAACTCCGTGTCAAATATTTGCAACTTCCAAGTTTTCTGCGAAGTGTATCTTGGAGAGGAGCCCAAACCACTTCTGTTCAGAGAGTTGTTCTATTTAAACCAGCAGAACGAACGTGTCAACGGGCCCAGTCTGGAACTCGGCGACATCTCAATTCAGCGGCGGAGAGACTGCCTCTTTCCTTATGCCAAACTACCAAGCCACCCAAAGGACTGGAACCAGACGTGGTTTTATTGCCAGGACACCTCTCCGGCTGATGAGAACCCTCTGCCCGGCTTTCGCGCTCTGCGCCTTGAATCCAATCACCCGCTGCCGGATAAATTAACCGCTGTTGAACGTCTATCACTTTCCCCCACCATCGAGAAGATCAAAGCCCTCTTAGGCAATGGCTTGGATGGTATTGACTTGGTACGAGTCTGGGTCTCCTGGCGGGTGATCCCGTTAAGCCGCCGCCCCGGCTTAATGTGCACTTACTCTGGCAAGAAGGATGACGCGCTGCACCATAGTTCTGACGACTTACCAGATGATATGGTTGAAGTTATGACCCAGTCTTTGCTGAAAAAGGGCACGATGACTAGTAATGCCTTTGGCTTACTCCCTTTTTGCAAGAAGAACCCGACTCCTGCAGTAAGTCACCCATCTTAACAATTGATACCCTCGGTGTGTTATACTATATTTTGTACCCATAATCCTTTATCAATGTTCACAAGCAAATGACAACTTCTGGAAGGTCAAGTATGACCATGAGGCTGCCAAACAAGCCCGAGCGGCCAAGAGAGTCGAAAGAAAAGCCTCCTAGACCGGAACTTCAAGGAAGAGGAAGCCAAGCGCTTCAGATATGTTAAAACTTGATGATACTGATGACGATGACGAAGAGGTAACTTTTAACCCCTTGACTCTTTTACCATCACTTTTCTGATATTAACTCCTTTCAGGAAGACACGGGAAACATCCAAGCCGCCGAGGAAGAGGTAACTATAATCTCCTCCGACTCCGAGCCTTTTCCACGGTAGAAAATTCGAAGAGTGACCCGGAAAGTAAGATTTTCACATCCTTTGGCTTACCAAGATCCTCAATTTCTTTTGAAGCAATAGCTTTTTGAAAGCCGGAGGCAGACTTGGACCAGCAAGGATGCAGAACTCTCCTCCGGCTTACTTGACGTAACCAGGAAGCGTCGGAATGAGGTTATCTCCGATGTACATTCTATTTTACCTTTGGCGGGTTTAATTCGTCAACCTCTCAATTCCTCTGACTCCAATTATCAGGATACCTCTTCTTCCTCCGACGACTCTATGCAATCCAACATGCCGGCTTTCAAAACCGCCCCCGGGTAATGTAAATTTGTTTGTCTTATGCTTTACCTTACTCATGCTTTTGTACTCACTCTTTGTCGGCGTTCTGGGAACGGGGGTCCCCAGACTTGCCTGCCTACGGCGTGGCTCAAGTGGGGGCCCAGCGGG
Organism: Aegilops umbellulata; assembly: GCA_032464435.1. NCBI lineage: Eukaryota > Viridiplantae > Streptophyta > Magnoliopsida > Poales > Poaceae > Aegilops > Aegilops umbellulata. The sequence goes on along the minus strand of CP136054.1, from coordinate 345,010,650 downwards.
GCCCATCTGCATCAACACAAGCTCAAGACCCTCGCGAGGGGCCAAGCCTCGCGGGGCGGACGACAGAGAGCTTCCTCAAGTACGTCCTCATCAGGCAGGGCTCACGAGGAGGCGGAGAGATCAATGCAAGGGTACCTCGCGAGGATCCAGTGACGCAAGCCATGACGATCAAGGCCAGGTGGGCGCTAGGCGGGCGCCGACCTGTGCAGAGTCCTTGTTTCCCCTTTGGTGCAAAGGGGGCAAGCACATGCCAAGGTATCAAGCAAAGGTTACCATTCCAGTGCAACGAGACCAAGACCAGCCGGACGGCCGGACGGAGGTCACCATGGAGCCCAAGACGGCGTCACCACCGGAGCTTTTGGCAGCCGAAGACCACCTTTGGTCAGGATAACTTGTACTCGATGTTCCCCTTCAAAATGGCCAATTGTTGGCGCCCTTCCTGCTCAATTATTTCGGGGAGAGGCCCAGGGCCTCTATAAATAGAGCTAGCCACCACAGAGTAGAGGGATCTAGCCATCCGGCCATAGGCATAGAGAAATCTGATAGAGCCTAAGTAGAGAGATAGAGAGAGAGGCGACTGAACTGACCCAAGCAGTTCATCGCACCAGCCCAAGAACACCTCTCGCGAGGCTATTCTTCCTTTGTACTATTCATCATCAGCCCCAGAGGCAATCCACCACACCACACACTGGAGTAGGGTATTACACCACAACGGTGGCCCGAACCAGTATAAATCTCGTGTCTCTTGTGTTGTTCGTCGTTTTCATCCTAGTTCGCACGAGAAGATCAGACGTAGATCGGTAGGGGAGAGATCTCCGCGCGCACCCCAGTGTTCGAACCTCAAGGGTCTGCCGGAACGCGAAATCCAACATTTGGCGCGCCAGGTAGGGGTGCACCGGAATCCTTCCTCCCTTCCGACGATCCTCTCTCCGTCAACACCGCGGTCCACACCCATGGCGGACGACGCGCTGCCGGCCCCGGCAGCAGACGCCAGCGCAGGGGCCGGGGGGCTCCCGGCCTTGACCCCCGCCCTGCGGCAGGTGCGATGGCCGCACAAGTTCAAGCCTGAGATGCCGCCGCGCTATGACGGCGCGGCAGACCCGCTGGTTTTCCTACTGGCGTACGAGGAGGCCGTCCTCAGAGCCGGGGGCAATGACCGGGTAATGGCTAACTGGCTACCCATTGCCCTCACCGGTGTCCCGCGCATGTGGCTCTTCCACCTACCGACGGCTTCCGTGACCTCTTGGGAAGAGCTGCGCGGCATCTTCCTCGCCCGTTTTCCCGCGCCAGCGCCGCCCATCGTCGCGGCCCTCCTGGGAGGCTCCCAAGCGCCGCCCTCGAGCCGCCACGTCAAGCCGTTCACCCGCCGGATCAGTGCAGCCTCCACGCGTCAAGAAGCCCCCCCGGGCTGGGCGGCGCCCGAGGCTGATCTGATTTTCGACTACGGTGACCTCCCCTTCAACCCTTCCGGCTCGGGCGCGCTCCCGATTCTATGCACCCCCATCATCTCCCAAGTGGCCGTCACCAGGACCCTCATCGATGGTGGAGCCGCCCTCAACATGATCTGGGTGGAGGCCTTCAGCCTCCTGCACGTACCATCGGAGCGGCTCCGGCCCAGCCAGCCCTTCTCAGGTGTCGAAGGCGGCTCCACCGCTTCATTGGGGCAAATCCGCCTCTCGGTGACCTTTGGCACCTACGACAACTTTCGCACGGAGCTGATCGACTTCGACATCGCCCCCATCGGCCTCCCCTACAACGCCATCCTCGGCTACCCGGCCTTGGCCCGGTTCATGGCGGCAACTCACCCGGCGTACAACCTCATGAAGATGCCCAGGAGCAGCGACATCCTTACCGTGCCAGGGGATACAAGGGATGCGCTGCAGGTGCTCCAGCTTGCCTTCAGGGCGACCGCGGTGGCGCAGCCCACCAGCACCAACACCCTCGAGCCCAAAGGGGCTGCACCAGCTAAGAAGAGGCAGCTGTTCACCCAGGACAAGGCGGAAACCAAGCAAGTACCGGTCGATGAGGATGGGTCCACCGACGCCACCTTCACCATAGGAGCCAATCTGTCGGGACCGGATTTTCGGGATATAATTTCCCAGAAAATGGCCCTTGTGCTCATCAGCCCCAGGATTACTGTTAGCTGATGAGGCACCAACTTGATACAGAAATTCCAAGCAAAGTACATCATATGTAGTACAAGACCATCCTGGCCTATGAGTACAACAATTGGTTTCTAGTGGTTGATGGCGGAAGCGGTTTGTGGATCATCAGCGTCTATGGGACTCCATTTCCCACAGGAACAGCTGACCTGGATAACTCCTATCTTCGTGAGGCTGCTATCACCATTGCGTAGGTTCCAGGGCTGTCATCGCAACGCTCCTCTCCATGCAAGAAATCTGGCCAAGACAATAGCCAGGGACAAGCCAGTGAGTACTTTGAATGTACTCGCAAACATTGAGAACACAGGTATAATATAGCCACTGATAATCATGCTTTGAAATATTCTATGATTACTTCGTTAGTCATAAATGGAACTTATGATGCATGCAGCAGGTTAATCATGTCAAACATGAATATGCAATCAGCGAGTAGAAATGGAATGCACCGATTGGGTGTCTGAAGTGACGTCTCGAAAGGATAACAATATAAAGTATGCCTTAGTCGGACATCTAAGCGACACCACATAAAGGGCTTATAAGTAAATGAAATGACAAGCATGCCACAGTCGGGCGTCTGAGCAACACCACATAAAGGGCTTATAAGTAAATGAATTGACAAGCATGCCACAGTCGGGCATCTCAGCGACACCACATAAAGGGCTTATAAGTAAATGAAATGACAAGCATGCCACAGTCGGGCATCTGAGCGACACAACATAAAGGGATTATATAAGAATAATCACAGTGAATATCCAGGAGGTAGAACCGTCCCAGGGATACTCAATAATTCAAATAACATAAATGGTTAGTCCACAATAATAATAATCTTAATCATCATACGTCACAAGTCATGATCCATGTTCTGGTTTAACAGTTTCTCCTCCGAAGACCGACACTAAGACCGACACTTGACCCATCCCAAACTGTAGTCCTTAACCATGGACACGGCTATTCAAATAGGTTTAATCTCTGCAGAGGGTGTACTCTTTACCCACGAGTAACGGATTTCTTTAGTCCATCGGAATTCCGTCTACGGTCTTTTAGTCGAAAACACGCCTGACTTGCACACACCAGCTTAACTTTACTCGTGTCTGGAATCACCCACGGCACCTGTTAAGTAAAATTCTAAGTGGGGAGGCTACAACCTCGCGTAGCATGGGATCGAATTTCTATCGCGCGCTCTAAGGGGTGACCCCCTCTCGGTCCCAACCGGAAACACCCATGCCCCTGGACTAGGTGGCATGCCTACCGGATGCATCCGGTATCTTCCACCATGGCCTCTCTGTACGGTGTGTGCTAAGACAGGGGTTGACAACTTACTGAACCATACCCTACCTACGGCAGGGACAAGTGGCAGCATGAAAACAAGTATGGGGGTTACTAGAACAAGACTCGATCTACGACCGACTCAGGAGGCTTAAGTATTTCCTGCATGATTAGTATAACAAATATGTTTCAATCCAACAGACAGTATCAGTACCCATCATACCTCATTTTGCCATACCAGACACAACCGTCTCGACGGGGAACCAGAGATAAGCATCGTTTCTACCCAAGACAGAGAATTTCTCGGCTTCCTCCCGGTAGGCATAAAAGGCATGTGAGAATGATCACTATCGCAAACCTATCAAGCTCCAATAGCATGAGATCATCAGTATGCAAGTATGATCATATCCTCACAAACAAATAACGGATACTCCATGTCACGGTGGTGTCGTAACTGTATCAAACAACACACGGTAATATTATGCCAGAGTTCAAAAATGCTTGCCTTCAAGTTGTGGAGAGGCAGGGTGCATTCCAAAACTTTTGAAAGTTTTCTCCTTCTTCAAACTCCTATTTTTGCAAATATTCAAATAACACATACTTTAAAAACAGTACAAAAAAGTTGTCTGGAAAATTTTGAAATAAATACGAAAATAAACTACACAATATTTGGGAAACAATAGAAAAAGAATCGAGTCATTTGGATTTATATTTAAAAAGATATAGCCAAACAAAGTTTTGGTCAAATTCTGTTTTTAAAATAAAAACAGAAAATAAAACGTTTCAGATAAGAATACGCTTTCGAAGCAGGGGAGACGTACTTGGGGGTTTTACGCTTCCACTTACGCCAGCATGGACCGGCGCTGGGTCACTGACAGAGGGTCCAGGGGGCCCACTGGTCAGGTTTGACCAGTCGCCTCTCCCTCCTTTTCCTCTGCCCGAGCGGGGGCGGGACTCCGGCGATGCTCGCCGGCGAACGGAGGCACCGTTCGAGAAACCAAGGCCATCCGCGGTTCAGGGGGTCGAGGCGGTCCTTTCGGTGGTCGCTATGGTCCCTGGGGTGGACGGAGTCGCCGGCGGCGAGCTCCGCAGCAGACGGTGGCCGTCGGGCAGAGTGGGCTCTTGTCTCCGGTGGCTCCCAATCAAAATTGAGCATGGGGGTGGACTCACGAGATGAAGAGAGGGCTTCTGGTGAAGAGAGTGGAGAGGGGGAGGCCCTGGTGGCGCCGGAGTGATCGAGACAGTGGGGGCGGCTGAACTTGCCGGAGATGAGGAAGACGACCTCTCTGGTCTTTCTACTGCTACGAGCGGATCAGTGAGGGAGTGAGAGAGGTTGCTTGAGGGCCTGGACGAGCTCAGGGGTCCTTAAATAGGCGATCGTGGTCGGTTTCAACGGTGGCCATGGATAAGATCGCCGGCGACCGCCATTTAGTAGCAGCAGAGGGACGTGGCGGCGACGGGCGCTAGCAGACAGCGTGTGGATGAGCTCGTGCCGCTCCAGAGGGCAGGTGGCGTGCCGAGGTGGCTCGGGCGGCGCCGTCCACGGCAGAGGCTGCTGAGGCCGCCCGCTAGCCGCCGTGGCCGACCTGACGACGGCGCTATAGGGCCCCAGGGGGGCTTGGATGGTTCCTGGGAGCGGATGAGGTCGGGTGCGGCTCTGCGGGAAAGCAAGGGCCAGGGGCGTGACGCGGCGGCTCGGGCGCACACGCGTGCAAAACACACGCTCTGGCCACGCCCAACGCACGCACGCTATGTGCTCGATGCAATGCCAGGGCGTGCTAGAGGTCTTGGGTGAGGTTGGGGTATAACAGACCTAGGTTATAGTCATCTAGAGGCTTAGTGGACATGTTAGTTTTCCCAGAGGTGCAAGGTCAAAGTGCAATGACAAAAATCATGTCAAAGTTGCCCATGCACTCAAGGTGTTTGCCAGAATGCCAATGGCATCTAGGCAACTCTTGGGGTGGCCCAAGTTTCCAGATTGGGGGCTCTTTAGGTGATACAGAGGGTGGTGAGGTTAGTTTGTCAAAAGCAAAAACTTGTTAGAGCAAGTTTTGCAAATCTACAGTTTTGGACAGAAAGGAAAAGGCATGGTTGCATGCACTAAAAATCCTCCAATGAGTCCACTCTCCTGGACTTAAGGGTTTTGTAGGGAGGTCTACATGTAGGAAAAAGAATCATGGGTAAAAGAGCAAGATAAATTGGGGTTGCAGTACAAACCACCAAGATGGAACAGAATGGAAAAGAGGTTGATTCACTCAAATTTTTCAAAGGACATCACTGGGTTTTTACATAAAGTTGAATAATATACTCCTATGAACATCCCCTAATTTTGGTGGAGGCTAGAAAGAAATATTTAAATGGGTTGTAGTGCAATATTGCCATGTGGACCAGTTTTGAAAACTTGGGGTAGAGCTCAAAATATCCCATGAATAAAAGATGCTTTTGCATAAAAGTGTTTTAAAAACATCACATGACATCTCCAAATTTTGGTGAAAATTTTAAATAAATTTATCAAAGGGTTGTAGTTCAAATGGGACCCTAAAACCATGGGAAACCAATTTTAAAGAAATGAAGATCCAAATAATAATTATATAATTAATTCCACTGATAAAAAAGAAAAGTTTTCTTGAGAGGTTAAACAAGTCCAATAATATATTTGGAAAGTTTTCACTTGGGGTAAAAACTCCATAATAACAAAGAAAATAATGATTTTGAAATCAAAAGAAAATCCAGAAAATAAAAATTTAATTTCCTGGCAACATTTTACTTAATAAAACAAGGTAAAAATTTTGGGGTGTCACAACACTACCCCCCTTAAGAAAAATCTCGTCCTCGAGATTTGCTAAGGGCTGTTTTTTAAATGATACTCCCATTAGTTGAAACCGAGAGTTTACTCATATCACAAACTTAGGGTACAATCATAAGCTACAACACACAAATAAACATAGCTATGACGTTTACAAAGGAAACCGTAAAAGGACAGGATCCCAAGAAAATGTCTCTGGTACTGGGGCACACTCTTCTTCTATCGGGGAAAGCGGATTGACCAGTCGATGAATGCATCTCTCCTGGTCGGGCCTCAATGGTCTGCCGATGGCGATCTGAGGTTTTAAATCAGCGAGGCTCTGGAGATAACCCATCACTCTCTGGGTCAAACGTTCTTGAGCGATGACATACTGGACAACGTTGGCCAGTACTGGGTCTCTCTCAATTCGTCCACCGGGAAAGGATGCTACTTCTCCGGGTGCTGCACGGATCGGAAAGTAATAATACCCTCGTTCGCTGGCATAGGGTACCGCGAATCAAAGGCGAACAATCGCTTCGTGTGCATCCGCTTCTATGACCATTTGCGGAGTCGACATAGATTTCCCCAGGAAGGAGACTTCCGTTGGGTCTTGATTTGAGTCTACGGGAGGGATGTGCACTACTGCCCAATATTTCGAGGTGGAAGGGGTGATCCTCGATTTGAACAGCTCATATTGGGGTGGCTGGTTAGAACCCATGGTACTGCAGGTAAAGTCCCACAATATTTTAACAAAGCTACCCGGGGTCGCATCTGGGGTTCTCAGATAAATGCTAGGGCTCGTCATGGCCAGAAATGTGTGTGAGGGTGGTGCACAAGGTGAGGGGTACTTGGCAAGGTCACAAGGTGGCCCTTTATATAACCTCCAGGCTGGGTTATTTACCGTGGTGAGGGGCACTAGTTTACTGGTTCTGCTCTCATGGGGTCGGGGTCAAAGCCACAGATACACACTTCTCACAGAAGTGATGTGTTACTGTGGGTGTCATCAGGGTTGGTTTTTGGTAGCTATGCCCGGTATTAAAAAGGCAACCGCACATCAACATACTTATGCATAGTTACTATTTAAAATAGGGGCGCACATGCAGACAACATCGTGGCGATACAAGATCATGTAATTATAGGGTGAGGCCGTACTAAGACTCAGTACTACTCGAGTGACTTAGTCTACCTCGTTCATATCTAAGCGGGCGTGCCTTGTGGACGCCGAGGCTTCTCCATTGGCTTCATCGTCGGGGTTAGCCGGAGGGGGTTGAGGAACTGCAGGGTCGGGGTAGTGATGATGACCATCGCGGGGATTGTTGGCCACAATCCCGTTGGAGTGCGTTCCCAAAAGGCGATGAAGCACTTCTGCGGTCATCAAAGCACCTTGGTTGATGGCTGGGGCTGACCTCAAGGTCTCGATCGGTTGTCCGAACAGCACAACTGGGTTGTCGGTGTCGGGCTCACCTTCTCTTCTTGTCGGGGTTCGACGAACCAGTTCTCCACGAGCTGCGATCAGATCAAGGGTGATTTGACCGAACAGTCCCTCTAGTGCACTCACATAGCGCACCAGATGCAGTAATGCAGGGTCCATCTCGTGGTCTCCATTGGCAACTTGGGGTGGTCTACCATACCCGTCACGGCTGGGGTAGTAGTAGAAGGAGCGACAGTTAACTCTGGGCGACAAGTACGAGAGTTGAACTATAGCCTCTCGAGCAGCTAGTTGGATGGCTTGTGGCTCAAAGGACGTTGTCCTTTCGGTGAACCTGTAGGGGCGTTCTGGCGATAGACCCCTACCATAGACGTGCACAGTGGCCCAGAACTGACGGCTTTCATCACTCATGGCCCCTTGGTACACAACATATTCTGGGGGTTCCTCTAACACGAAGGCACGGCGGGTGGGGTTTGCTAGCACAGTCATGAAACCTCCAAGGTTGGTCGCTGTGGTCTCATTGTGAACAATGGGTCCTGGCATTTTAGCTTGGTCTGGGGTAGAGGCTGCGCTGTGCTGGGCTAAGGCAAGCGTGCCCTTTTTATAGCAAAAAGGGGACGGAGTCTTCCTTCGCACGCTTGCGAAAGAGACTATTTAGGGGCCGATCACTGGCGCGTGATCGACAGGCTAGGCTGATAGGTTGGGCACCGATTGCCAAAAGGTGTCAGTTCACTGTGTGGCTATCTTACAAGAGAAGCTTGGCCGGGGTTTTGGTTAAGGTCTGGTGGATTGGTTTACCTAGGTTTTCGACCTGGCTAAGATAGGATTAGCCAATGGTCAGCCTGGCTCTGATACCAAGTTTGTCGGGACCGGATTTTCGGGATATAATTTCCCAGAAAATGGCCCTTGTGCTCATCAGCCCCAGGATTACTGTTAGCTGATGAGGCACCAACTTGATACAGAAATTCCAAGCAAAGTACATCATATGTAGTACAAGACCATCCTGGCCTATGAGTACAACAATTGGTTTCTAGTGGTTGATGGCGGAAGCGGTTTGTGGATCACCAGTGTCTATGGGACTCCATTTCCCACAGGAACAGCTGACCTGGATAACTCCTATCTTCGCGAGGCTGCAATCACCATTGCGTAGGTTTCGGGGCTGTCATCACAACGCTCCTCTCCACGCAAGAAATCTGGCCAAGACAATAGCCAGGGACAAGCCAATGAGTACTTTGAATGTACTCGCAAACATTGAGAACACAGGTATAATATAGCCACTGATAATCATGCTTTCAAATATTCTATGATTACTTCGTTAGTCATAAATGGAACTTATGATGCATGCAACAGGTTAATCATGTCAAACATGAATATGCAATCAACGAGTAGAAATCGAATGCACCGATCGGGTGTCTGAAGCGACGTCTCGAAAGGATAACAATATAAAGTATGCCTCAGTCGGGTGTCTAAGCGACACCACATAAAGGGCTTATAAGTAAATGGAACGACAAGCATGCCACAGTCGGGCGTCTGAGCGACACCACATAAAGGGCTTATAAGTAAATGAATTGACAAGCATGCCACAGGCGGGCGTCTGAGCGACACCACATAAAGGGCTTATAAGTAAATGAAATGACAGGCATGCCACAGTCGGGCGTCTGAGCGGCACCACATAAAGGGCTTATATAAGAATAATCACAGTGAATATCCAGGAGGTAGAACCGTCCCAGGGATACTCAATAATTCAAATAACATAAATGGTTAGTCCACAATAATAATAATCATAATCATCATACGTCACAAGTCATGATCCATGTTCTGGTTTAACAGTTTCTCCTCCGAAGACCGACACTAAGACCGACACTTGACCCATCCCAAATTGTAGTCCTTAACCATGGACACGGCTATTCGAATAGGTTTAATCTTTGCAGAGGGTGTACTCTTTACCCACGAGTAACGGATTTCTTTAGTCCATCGGAATTCCTTCTACGATCTTTTAGTCGAAAACACGCCTGACTTGCACACACCAGCTTAACTTTACTCGTGTCTGGAAGCACCCACGACACCTGTTAAGTAAAACTCTAAGTGGGGAGGCTACAACCTCGCGTAGCATGGGATCAAATTTCTATCGCGCGCTCTAAGGGGTGCCCCCCTCTCGGTCCCAACCGGAAACACCCATGCCCCCGGACTAGGTGGCATGCCTACCGGATGCAGCCGGTATCTTCCATCATGGCCTCTCTGTATGGTGTGTGCTAAGACAGGGGTTGACAACGTACTGAACCGTACCCTACCTACGGCAGGGACAAGTGGCAGCACGAAAACAAGTATGGGGGTTACTGGAACAAGACTCGATCTACGACCTACTCAGGAGGCTTGGTATTTAGTGCATAATTAGTATAAAAAATATGCTTCAATCCAATAGACAATATTAGTACCCATCATACCTCATTTTGCCATACCGGACACAACCGTCTCAACGGGGAACTAGAGATAAGCATCATATCTACCCAAGACAGAGACTTTCTCGGCTTCCTCCCGGTAGGCATAAAAGGCATGTGAGAATGATCACTATCGCAAACATATCAAGCTCCAATAGCATGAGATCATCAGTATGCAAGTATGATCATATCCTCACAAACAAATAACGGATACTCCGTGTCACGGTGGTGTCGTAACTGTATCAAACAACACACGGTAATATTATGCCAGAGTTCAAAAATGCTTGCCTTCAAGTTGTGGAGAGGCAGGGTGCATTCCAAAACTTTTGAAAGTTTTCTCCTTCTTCAAACTCTTATTTTTGAAAATATTCAAATAACACATACTTTAAAAACAGTACAAAAAAGTTGTCTGGAAAATTTTGAAATAAAGATGAAAATAAACTAGACAATATTTGGGAAACAACAGAAAAAGAATCAAGTCATTTGGATTTATATTTAAAAAGATATAGCCAGCCAAAGTTTTGGTCAAATTCTATTTTTAATATAAAAACAGTAAAGAAAACGTTTCAGATAAGAATACGCTTTCGAAGTAGGGGAGACCTACTTGGGGGTTTTATGCTTCCACTTACGCCAGCGTGGACCGGTGCTGGATCACTGACAAGGGTCCGGGGGGCCCACTAGTCAGGTTTGACCAGTCGCCTCTCCCTCCTTTTCCTCTGCCCGAGCGGGGGCGGGACTCCGGCGATGCTCGCCGGTGAACGGGGGCACCATTCGAGAAACCAAGGATATCCGCGGGTTCAGGGGGTCGAGGCGGTCCTCTCGGTGGTCGCTATGGTCCCTGGCGTGGACGGAGTCGCCGGCGGCGAGCTCCGCAGCGGACGGTGGCCGTCGGGCAGAGTGGGCTCTTGTCTCCGGTGGCTCCCGATCAAAATTGAGCATGGAGTTGGACTCACGAGATGAAGAGAGGGCTTCTGGTGAAGAGAGTGGAGAGGGGGACACTACTAGGGAAAAGACTAGCAGCAGCGAGGGTTTTGGGCCTCTCAGTAGCGCGGGTACCAGCGCTACTTATAAGGCGCTACAACTAACGTATAGCAGTAGCGCCTGTTGTCCCACGCTACTGCTATACATGAATAGCTGTTGCGCTCTTTGGGAAAGGGCGCTAGTGATATTATCTGCAGCGCTGTTTGCTGGGACGCGCTACTGATAATGCGGCGCTACTGCTAAATTTCCCCCCTCGCTACTACTAGTTTATTTATTAGTTTTTTTCTTGCATATTTGTTTTGTATTTGTTTTGTATTTGAATAGGCTTTATACAATAATCTTTAGCATATCATACACATATAAATGTAATCATAGCATATACATACAATTAGTCTCATCAAATCATGTCATCATCATAATCATCATCCAACACAAAGTGGTCTCTCATCATCATCTCAAAAATAGTGATACAAGTCTCGAATGATATGCAAATACATCATCATCCATCTAAACAATGATATACGCGAGAAGAGCTATCACTTTGAGAACATGAGTTCGTATCCCTCTCTCGCATTAGCGTGAACCTAAACTAACTACTGCCTGTCGCTTGGAAACCGGAAGGGCCTGACATTCCGGCCACTTGTCGTATATATACTCCTGGCGTAGCACTTCTTCGCCATCTATGATCTATGCACCTGCATCATCACATGAGTCGATGATATGCAACATATATAGTTGAGCAACAGAAAAAGACAGACTTGGCAAAAATAGAAACAACATATCATAAGCATAAATAACAAAGTTCATCGTACCCCAAAATGCCCTAACTAGAGTGATTTTCGCTAGTCGAGGAGGAGGACGATTTAATTACATCACAAATAAAGTTTCACCATGCATAACTCAAAGTTTTGTCATACAGAAAGTATGGACTAAACGGACACATTGTCATATATCGACAATCACTCCAACATGTCGTTCCATCCATCCAAGTCAGGGAGATAGTCCCCGAGCCTAGTGAAAGGCTTTAGGTCGAGACACTGAGAGGCTATCCATGTTCGGGCGTCTTCCCGCGACATTTGTCCTTCTCCGTAGAACATCCCAGTTTTTCCGATGACCTCATTCATGATGATTTGGGCAAGTTCGCGCTGGATGTTATAGAACTCAGCTCGAAGTTGATGATCCTCGATATCTCCTATGTCCTTTGCCCATTGCAGAATATGGGCATCGCCGGAAGAAGGTGCCATGCGAAGGTTCTCGTGATCCCTTCTGTACTCCAGCATGTGGTGTAGGACATAGAATCCATCATTAAGAGAATCGTTCGGTTGCTGGATGCAGCAGAAGTCGGTCTTATGGCCGAAGGCGACCCTGCCGCCCCTTATCTTCTTGTCCCTGACCTCTCCACCCATTGATTGGTAGTAATACATAGCACTGTTGAGAACATCCTTGATGTGGGTATAATCCTTTTTGTGAATGTTCTTCGATGAGTCCAAGTAAAGAGCGTGGGAGAATCGGGGGTAGAGGATGATGAGGACGGCGCGCCCGCCGCTGCGCAAAATAAGTCCTCAAATTAATTAGCCACCGTGCAAATGAATGATTGAAATCGAAGGAAGGATAGCAGCGTGGATGACTTACACGGGATGATAAGGCAAGAGAATCGCCCCCTTGTCCTTATTGGCGAGCATGAAACTGACGATGTAATCCATCGCGTATTCACGGTGATTTGCGCAGACTCCCAAGAAGCCCTCGTGCATGTAGTACGGGTCAACGACACAGATATGAGATATCTGCTCAACCCCGATGATGTAGTTCATGTGCAAGGCATAAAGGCAGACAAACGTAAAATCCAGCTTCTTCACGTGAAACATGTCGAATATGTAATCGAATCGGAGGAAGAACTTATCCGCGGGGAAGCTGTCGATGTACGACATTTGCCGCAGAACGTTAACCACGTAGAGTGGGTATCCTGGATCTTTTGAGGCGATGAGGTCTTTCTCTACCCGCAGCACATCGTCATGAAGTCTCTTTAGATCATCGAATCTGGCCCGTAGCGCTGTTGCAGGTAGGATTGGTTGACCGGGGATATGCCATTTATCCGCATCGGGGATATCTATACGGTCCTGAAGCCAAGGCTGCTGAGGCGGCTGGATCATAGAAACAGCTTTTTTGCCTTTCCTCGCTCTCTTCCAAACTTCTTTACTACCGGAAGGTCGTCCATAATATGTTGAGACGGCAATTCAGGCACCGACTCATGATGCTCAAACCCTGAGGAGGCGCCAGTATAGACATACTGTTCAGCAGCGCCATCGTCGTCCTCATCCTCATCCATGGCGACGTCATCAGCGACTAATGGAGCCTCCTCCTTACCCCGTCCGCTATCACCCAACCCGACACCCGACGCTAATTGGGTAGGTGGGGTGTTGATGTTCATACCTTGCTGAGGCTGCGTGCTCGTGGGTGTGCTCCCGGCTGCCTCCAGACGAAGCAGACTCTTTGGCCACAATAGGACCGACCCAGCATTGCAACAATCACCAAGCCGCCGCGGTGTCTCATCGTCATCCCCGAGTAGTACTGGAGGAGGCAAATTCTCGTGGCCCGGTTTGACACTGGCCACGAAAACCTTGAAGACGTTCGGGGGGATCGGCCGGCTGTGGAACAATGGTTCCTTCGGCTCCATTATCGTCACCTTCCCCACGTCCACCTTCTGGTCGCCGATGGTGTACAATATGGTGCACGGGGTTTCGTCGGCCTGCAAAGAAAAGTCTGCGTCGTGAGACATCCGAAAGGCAATGAAAACGGGAGATTATACATTTATATTGAAGGGGGCCGGTGTGACAGATACCGTGAGGGCGTCGAGCTCAGCCAAAGACGAAGCACCGCCTAGCACGTCCGGTGCGGGAGCAGGTGCAGCTGCAGGTGCTGGTGCAACGCTAGTCGAGCTGCTCCCCGCCAAGAAGTCAGCAAGGGGAAAGTCCGCTGCATTTTTTTTCTGGATTTTGCCTGGTCCAATTGAAAACGGCCGGAACCAAGGTAGTAGAAATATCTACAGCCACCTGCTTTGCGGCAGCTACCGCTGTTGTGACTGTCTGAGTTGATTTCTTCTCAACCGCAATCTCAACCCTCTTGTCGATGTTTTCTTCATTTAAACTCCGTCTTTCCTTTCTCTCCTCCGTGGTCTCACGATAGTACTTCTTCCACGTGGCGCCATCTCCGACACCGTGCACGCGTCCATACGACGGTCGAGTATCCACCGGTTGTCGTTTCAATATGTTCAACGCCCGGTTGAATGGAGTGTCCCACTTGGGCCTTGCCAATGCCTCAGACGGCGAGTCGCTTTCGGCCGCAATCCTGTGCTGCTCTCTCTGCAAAAGGCACAATGATCGTTTACAAATATGACTAACATGTGCAGTCGAATTGATCAGAAACTAAAATTACCAGCAGTCTTATGAACTCCGTAATGACCGGTGTTGTCTCGTAAACCTTTTTCACTGGGTCCCAACGGTGCCGGGCCCTGAGGATGTCACGCTCCTGCGGGACGGTGAACTCCGCCAAGGGGTCTGCGATGCCCAGACTCACGGCTTCCGCGTACTCCTTGGCCCATTTGGACCTCTTTCCGCCGTAACCACGGCGTCCGAGGTGGTGGCTCCCAAAGTTCCTCTCTTGAAGCCCCTTCATGTACTTAGACTTTTTTTTGGCATCTTCGGCCTCGCAAGCCTCCTTGAATATTTGAAACTGCTCTTCCGTGATTGTTGGATTATCCTTTACAATCTCGGAGTAGGGTTCCTTCTTGTCGATGATCCTTGCTTTCACTCGATTTTTCCAGGCGGCCAACGCGTCGCTAAACTTGGTCATGGCGTGTTTGTTTATCTTCTTCATTGCCGGGTCCTCATCTGGATCTTTATAATCATTCTCATTCCGGCCCGAGAATAAGAATATCTGGTGAAACTTCTTTAGGAGGGAGCTCCTCATATTTTCTATCTTCTGTAGTTTCTCATCGTAGATGGTGGCGGTTGTCCGTACGATGCAGCCTATTTGATTGTCGTAGCATCGACGCGCTTCCTCGGGTGCCGTTGGCTCAAAATTGTCGTCGTCCACCTTCGTGACGACCACTCTAGTAGTCCTGAGTTTGTTAGGAACCCATTGCATCTTTGCTTTCAGTTCTACACCGGCTCCGCTCCCCGAGACAGCGCCGGTCTCAGTCTCAGCGCCGGTCTTGATGCCGGTCTGAGTCTGAGCGCCGGTCTCAGTCTCAGCACCGGTCTGCGTATCAGTCTCAGTCCCCGATGCCACCGGTGGGCCCAGCAATAACATCGGTTGATCGTTGGTAAGGCTAAAAAATTCGTCTGCCGCCCGGTAGGCGTCGTCGCAATCACCAGAACCCTATCCTTCATCGTTGCTAGCCATGTTTCCTATGATTAAATCTAGTCAATTAATTCTAGACCTAATAAAATGAATAATGACATAAAAGGCCTATTGTTTTGCAGGAATGTTGACTCCTTCCTGGTGCGGCAAATCATGGGCACTCGATATGTCCTAGTTTGTAGCACAAGTCATGCCGAAATTCACGGAAAATTTCGGCATGACCTTTGCTAAAGAGTGGACAAATCGAGAACCTGAAATTTGCCGGAAAAGAAATGAATCAACATTCCGGCAAAACATACGCCACTAAGCATCATTCCCTGGAAACAGTGTCAAAATATACATGAGCAACCACATGTCCAAATTTCGCAAGCTAATTCAAAAACAAAGTGTAGAAGAAAATTCATTTAACTACTAATAGAACAAAATTCAGTTAACTTTAGTGCTCTATAATGATGAAAGGAAAAAAGCAGTTAACTACTAATTTCATTCATTTAGGTTATTCATTTAACATCACCTAATTAACCTACTGTACCACTACTACTAGCAGCACTACTAACCTAATTAACCTAGCAAAACTCTAGTGCCCTAACTGAAAAACATCTAATTAACATCTACTAGTACCACTATTGCCCTAACCTAATTAACATCTACTAGTATCACTATATACTATACAAGCAGCATCTACACTAATTAAACCCTACTACCCTAACTAACTTTTGCTCTACTAATTTTTTCTCTAAAATGCAGAGAGATGAGTGGGGGGAGGGTGGGGGACTTACAGAGAGGGGAGAGAGGGCGGGCTCGGGCACGGGCAACGGCGGTCCTGGGCGGGCTCGGGCGGTGGTGAGGTGGAGGGCGCCGACGGTGACGTCGAGGGCGGCCTCGGGCGGCGGCGGTGAGGCTGAGGGTAGCCTCGGGCAGCGGCGGTGAGGATGACGGCGGCCTCGGGGGGAGACGGTGAGGCTGCGGGCATCCACGCCGGCAGGAGACGGCGGCAAAGTGGGGCGACGGTGAATTGGGGAGACGGCGGCGAGGGCGAGGGATTTGGGGAAGAAGTGGTGGCCGGGGGGCGGGGAGGGGGACCGCTGTTTAGGTGAAACGTAACGGTAGCGAGTTTCCGAAAACGCTCTATATCTATGTTAGCTATAGTGCGTTTACTAAAACCCGCTACTGCTGTTCCTTTCTCCTTTTTTCCTTTTTTTATTTACATTTTATTTTTTTCCTTTCTCCTTTTTCTATTTCTTTCATTTTCATTTACTTTTCTACTTGTTTTTCACTTTATTTTATTTCCGTTAGTAGCAGCGCCTTACACATAAGCGCGCTACAGCTAAGGAGCGTAGCAGTAGCGCTGGGCCAGTATACGTGCTGCTGCTAGGTTGGGCTAGCCATGTGCGCCCAGTTCAAACATAGCAGCAGCGCTTTTCGCCAGTACGCGCTACTGCAAAAGTCGTAGCAGTAGCGCGGTTTATTTACGCGCGCTGCTACTAATTAGCAGTAGCGTTTGATTTTGTACAGCGCTACTGGTAACATTCTGTGTATAAGGTTTTCCCTAGTAGTGGGAGGCCCGGGTGGCGCCGGAGTGATCGAGACAGTGGCGATGGCTGAACTTGCCGGAGATGAGGAAGACGACTTCTCTGGTCTTTCTACTGCTACGGGCGGATCAGTGAGGGAGTGAGAGAGGTTGCATGAGGGCCTGGACGAGCTCGGGGGTCCTCGATCGTGGTCGGTTTCGATGGTGGCCGTGGATAAGATCGCCGGCGACCACCATTCAGTAGAGCAAGGGCCAAGGGCGCGACACGGCGGCTCGGGCGCACGCGCGTGCAAAATGCACGCTCTGGGCGCGCCCAGCGCACGCACGCTATGTGCTCGATGCAATGCCAGGGCATGCTAGAGGTCTTGGGTGAGGTTGGGGTTTAACAGACCTAGGTTAAAGTCATCTAGAGGCTTAGTGGACATGTTAGTTTTCCCAGAGGTGCAAGGTCACAGTGCAATGACAAAAATCATGTCAAAGTTGCCCATGCACTCAAGGTGTTTGCCAGAATGCCAATGGCATCTAGGCAACTCTTGGGGTGGCCCAAATTTCCAGATTGGGGGCTCTTTAGGTGATACATAGGGTGGTGAGGTTAGTTTGTCAAAAGCAAAAACTTGTTAGAGCAAGTTTTGCAAATCTACAGTTTTGGACAGAAAGGAAAAGGCGTGGTTGCATGCACTAAAAATCCTCCAATGATTCCACTCTCCTAGACTTAAGGATTTTGTAGGGAGGTCTACATGTAGGAAAAAGAATCATGGGTAAAAGACCAAGATAAATTGGGGTTGCAGTACAAACCACCAAGATGGAACAGAATGGAAAAGAGGTTGATTCACTCAAATTTTTCAAAGGACATCACTGGGTTTTTACATAAAGTTGAATAATATACTCCTATGAACATCCCCTAATTTTGGCGGAGGCTAGAAAGAAATATTTAAATGGGTTGTAGTGCAATATTGCCATCTGGACCAGTTTTGAAAACTTGCGGTAGAGCTCAAAATATCCCATGAATAAAAGATGCTTTTGCATAAAAGTGTTTTAAAAACATCACATGACATCTCCAAATTTTGGTGAAAATTTTAAATAAATTTATCAAAGGTTTGTAGTTCAAATGGGACCCTAAAACCATGGGAAACCAATTTTAAAGAAATGAAGATCAAAATAATAATTATATAATTAATTCCACTGGTAAAAAGAAAAGTTTTCTTGAGAGGTTAAACAAGTCCAATAATATATTTGGAAAGTTTTCACTTGGGGTAAAAACTCCATAATAACAAAGAAAAGAATGATTTTGAAATCAAAAGAAAATCCAGAAAATAAAAATTTAATTTCCTGGCAACATTTTACTTAATAAAACAAGGTCAAAATTTTGGGGTGTCACACAATCTCGAGCCCGAACAGGAGAAGGCCCTGATCGGATTCCTGCGCGCGAACAAGAAGGCGTTCGCATGGGAAGCTGACCAATTAGCGGGAATCCCGAGAGATGTGATCGAGCATCACCTCAACGTGTGCCCCAACGCATGCCCTGTGAAGCAGAAGGCAAGGAGGCAGTCCGCAGAGAAATAGGCTTTCATCGTTCAAGAGACCCGGAAACTGGAGGCGGCAGAGGTCATCCGCGAGGTCCGCTACCCCGCTTGGCTGGCTAATCCCGTTGTCGTGCCAAAGAAGGGGGGAAAGGAGCGCATGTGTGTCGACTTCACCAACCTCAACAAAGCCTGCCCGCAGGACCCATTTCCGCTCCCCCGCATTGACCAGATAGTCGACTCCACCGCAGAGTGTGACCTGTTGTGCTTCCTAGATGCCTTCTCGGGCTATCACCAGATCAAGATGGTGGTGGAAGACATGGAGAAGACGGCCTTCCTAACCCCGTGTGGGGTGTACTGCTATACGTGCATGCCATTTGGATTGCGCAACGCAGGCGCAACCTTTCAGTGGCTGATGCACATCGCCTTAGGCCGACAGCTCGGGAGGAACGCTGAGGCTTACGTCGATGACATCGGGGTGAAGTCTCGAGAGGCAAAAACCCTGATACATGACCTGGAGGAAACCTTTGCGAGCCTCGATGAAGTGGATCTACAGCTCAACCCGGAGAAGTGCGTGTTCGGAGTCCCCTCAGGCAAGCTCCTGGGTTTCCTTGTGTCCCACAGGGGCATTGAGGCCAACCCAGAGAAGGTCAAGGCGGTCGAGGACATGAGCCCGCCAACGACCCTCAGGGAAATGCAGAAGCTCACCGGGCGCGTGACTGCGCTGGGGCGCTTCATCTCCTAGGTGGGGGAACGAGCGCTGCCCTTCTTCAAGCTGATGAAGAAGAAAGGCCCCTTCAAATGGACTGAAGAGGCCGACAAGGCATTCCAGGAACTCAAGAGGTACCTCACCAGCCCACCGGTGATGGTGGCCTCTTGCCCTCAGGAGCCTCTAGTGCTCTACCTTGCGGCCATGCCCTACTCCGCTAGCGCAGCTCTGGTGGCAGTCAGGGAGGAGCGCTGGGCTAAGGCCGCATCGACTGATCGGGCCGAAGCAGAGCGAGGCCAGGAGGGCCTCGCGAGGACCACGGCCACGGCCAGAGAGGAGCGACTGCAGCAGGAGGGCGCACCCGAAGCAGGGAAGGCCCCTTTGGACGCCCAAGAACTTGGGGCTCCGTCGCCTCAGGAGGCACCCCGACCCCAGGAAGACGCGAGCTGCGTCAGCACCCTCGATTTTGTCGAGCATCCTGTGTATTTCATCAGCACAGTGCTATGGGATGCGAGGGCGCGGTACCCCATGCCTCAAAAGCTCCTCCTCGCGTTATTGGTGGCCTCACGCAAGCTGCGGCACTACTTCCAAGGCCACCCCATCAAGGCCGTATCGGCATACCCCTTGGAAAGGATACTCAGGAGCCCCAACTCAGCTGGGAGGGTCGCTGAATGGAACATCAAACTACAAGCATTTCAGCTGGAATTCAGTACAACCAGAGTCATCAAGGGAGCCACACTTGCAGATTTCGTGGCAGAATGGACAGAAGCACCGGGTCTCGAGGGAGGCGAAGACCGATCACTCTCCCCAGGAAGTGAGGCACCGGATGGCTGGGTCATGTACTTCGATGGGGCGTTCTCCCGGCATGGCGCGGGAGCTGGAGCGGTGCTCGTACCCCCTACTTAGGACCAGCTCTACTACGCCGTGCAACTCTGCTTCCAGCACGGAGAGAAGGTCTCCAACAACATAGCGGAGTACGAAGGCCTGATAGCGGGCTTGAAAGCAGCGATCGCCCTGGGGGTAAAGCGCCTCACCATCAAGGGGGATTCACAGCTCCTCGTCAACTTCTCCAACAAGGTATACGAGCCAAAGGACGAGCACATGGAGGCCTACCTCGCTGAAGTTCGCAGGATGGAGAAACAGTTCTGGGGGCTGGAGTTGCAGCATGTGCCTCGCGGCACCAATCAGGAGGCTGACAACATCGCCAGGAGGGCGTCTAGGCGGCTGCCGCAGGAACCTAGCGTCTTCGAGGAGCGGCTCTTCAAGCCCTCGGCGGTACCATCGCTGTCGGGCACGGTGCAACCAAGGGAGGAGCTTCCTCAGCCACCAGCCATGGGAGCTCCGGTCTGTGGCCCGGCCTCGGGGGCACGCCTGCTCCTGGCACTGGAGCCTCAGGAGGGATGTTGGATCCCAGAGCTCAAGGACTACCTGACGCGAGGGGCACTGCCAGAGAATGAGGAGGATGCGGAGCGTGTGGCACGGCAGGCCATGGCTTATTGCATCCAGGATGGCGAGCTCTACAGGAAGCGGCCAAACGACGTGTCCCTGTGTTGCGTCTACAGGGAGCAAGGAAGGGAACTGTTGGCGGACATACACAGCGGGGACTGCGGGCACCACTCGTCGTCACAAACCTTAGTTGGCAAGGCGTTCCGTAGCGGATTCTATTGGCCCACAGCACTCAACAACGCCGTTGAGCTGGTGAAGGCTTGTGAGGCCTGCCAGTTTCACGCAAGACAGATCCATCAGCCTGCGGGGGGCCTGCAGACCATACCCCTCTCATGGCCGTTCGCAGTTTGGGGGCTGGACATTCTGGGCCCGTTCCCTCGGGCGCCAGGGGGCTATCGCTACCTCTGCGTCCCTGTGGACAAATTCACCAAGTGGGCCGAGGTGGAGGCCGTCCGCACGATCCCGGCAGGATCGGCAGTCAAGTTCATCAAGGGCCTCGTGAGCCGGTTCGGGGTGCCTAACCGCATCATCACCGACAACGGTTCACAGTTTACCAGTAATCTCTTCAAAGCGTACTATGCTAACCTTGGAACGCAGATATGCTATGCTTCGGTAGCAGACCCCGGAGCAATGGCCAGGCGGAACGAGCCAACGCGGAGGTCCTGAGGGGCCTCAAAGCCAAGACCTTCAAAAAGAAGCTGGAAGCCTGCGGCAGGGGCTGGTATGACGAGCTCCAGTCCGTGCTGTGGTCCATCCGCACGACAGCGACCAAGCCGACTGGCGAGACCCCGTTCTTCCTCATCTACGGAGCAGAGGCTGTTCTCCCTCACGAGGTCAAGCGCTGCTCCGCACGGGTCCTGGCGCTCGACGAGGCTCAGCAAGACGCCATGCGGGGGACCGATCTCATACTGGGGGAGGAACGCCGCCGAGAAGCCGCGCTGCGAGCGGTAAGGTATCAACAGGCGCTACGACGATACCACTGCCGCAACATCCGCTCCAGGACCCTCGAGGTAGGGGATCTCGTGCTCAGGCGGGTTCTCTCCAGGGAGGGGCTACACAAGCTCTCTCCCATGTGGGAGGGCCCGTTCAAGGTTGTTCATGTTTCCAGGCCTGGCTCCGCGCGCTTGGAGACTCCAGAGGGAGTACCCATCCAGAACGCGTGGAACATCCAGCATCTCTGGAAGTTCTACCCCTGAGCGAGGCCTAGCGCCAAGGAAAGGCCCGGTGCCTGTGAAGAAGGCCAATGCCTGTGAAGCTATCATGTTTTGGGAAAGGCCCGGTGCCTGTGAAGAAGGCCAATGCCTGTGAAGCTATCACGTTTTGGGAAAGGCCCGGTGCCTGTGAAGCTATCGCGTTTTGGGAAAGGCCCGGTGCCTGTGAAGAAGGCAAACTGAAAGTGCAACTATCCCCAGGTGGTTTTGGTAATTCATAACAACATATAGCTCATTGAGCTAATGCTATTCCAAGATAATTATTTCAGGGAAGCTCAATGATTGGCATGGCATGGATGGTGAAAGTGGAACCCTCAAAATGCAAGGACAAAGGATTGGCTCAAGCTCAAAAGCTCAAGACTCTTCATTTTACATTTTAGTGATCCAAGATCACATTGAGTCCATAGGAAAAGCCAATACTATCAAGGAGGGATGAGGTGTTGCTTAATGAGCCTTTTGCTTCATGTGCTTAATGATATGCTCCAAAATCCTCAGCTACTTTCCCATATCCACAAATGACCTAAACTCTAAGTCAAACTCAGTCCTACCGATTCCTTCTATCCGGCGCCACTGAGTTTCACATATCATAAGCCACTGCCAAACCCTAGCAAATCGGTTCTACCGATAGGGATCCCGGTCTTACCGAGATGGGATTGCAATTTCTCTGTTTCCTTTTCATAACTTTTTGGTCTCACCGAAAGAGCGGATCGGTCCCACCGAGATTGCAATGTAAACTCTCTATTTCCCTTTTGTAACTTTTCGGTCTCACCGAAAGAGCAAATCGGTCCCACCGAGTTTGCCTGACCAACTCTCTGGTTAGCCTATTACCAAATCGGTCTCACCGAGTTTGTGTAATCGGTCTCACCAAGATTACGTTATGCCCTAACCCTAACCATATCGGTCCTACCGAGTTGCATGTCAATCCCACCGAAAATCTCTAACGGTCACTAGGTTTACTATTTCGGTCCGACCGAGTTTGTTGATTCAGTCCCACCGAGATTGGTAAATTGTGTGTAACGGTTGGATTTTGTGTGGAGGCTATATTTACCCCTCCACCTCCTCTTCATTCGTGGAGAGAGCCATCAGAACACATCTACACTTCCAACTCATATGTTCTGAGAGAGAACCACCTACCCTTGTGTTGAGGCCAAGATATTCCACCCCTACCATATGAATCTTGATCTCTAGCCTTCCCCAAGTTGCTTTCCACTCAAATCTTCTTTCCACCAAATCGAAATCCTGTGAGAGAGAGTTGAGTGTTGGGGAGACTATCATTTGAAGCACAAGAGCAAGGAGTTCATCATCAACACACCATTTGTTACTTCTTGGAGAGTGGTGTCTCTTAGATTGGCTAGGTGTCACTTGGGAGCCTCCGACAAGATTGTGGAGTTGAACCAAGGAGTTTGTAAGGGCAAGGAGATCGCCTACTTCGTGAAGATCTACCGTTAGTGAGGCAAGTCCTTCGTGGGCGATGGCCATGGTGGGATAGACAAGGTTGCTTCTTCGTGGACCCTTCGTGGGTGGAGCCCTCCGTGGACTCGCGCAACCGTTACCCTTCGTGGGTTGAAGTCTCCATCAACGTGGATGTAGGATAGCACCACCTATCCGAACCAGGGGAAAAACATCCATGTCTCCAATAGTGTTTGAATTCTCCAAACCCTTTCCTTTACATTCTTGCAAGTTGCATGCTTTACTTTCCGCTGCTCATATACTCTTTGCATGCTTGCTTGAATTGTGTGATGATTGCTTGACTTGTCCTAAAAGTTGCTAAAATCTGCCAAGAACTAAAACTGGGAAAAGGTTAAGTTTTTATTTGGTCAAGTAGTCTAATCACCCCCCTCTAGACATACTTCCGATCCTACAAGTGGTATCAGAGCTTTGGTCTCCATTTGCTTTGATTTCCATAGCTTTTGGTGGTCATAGCCTTGGTTTCACAACCTAGGAGAGTATGGCGTCTAGCGAGGGAAATTATCACCATAGAGGTCCTGACTTTGATGGTACTAATTTTGCTAGTTGAAAGCATAAAATGAAAATGCATATTCTTGGACATAACCCCGCCATTTGGGCTATTGTGTATTTTGGTTTGCAAGGTGACTTCTTTGATGGGAAAGAACCAAACCATGAAGCTACCGCGGATGAGTTGAAGATGCTACAATACAACGCTCAAGCTTGTGATATTCTCTTCAACGGATTGTGCCCCGAAGAATTCAACAAAATCAGTCGTCTTGAGAATGCAAAGGAAATTTGGGATACTTTGATTGATATGCATGAAGGTACCGACTCCGTCAAGGAATCCAAATTGGATGTGCTTCAAAGTCAACTTGACAAGTTCAAAATGAAGGACGGTGAAGGTGTCGCTGAAATGTACTCTAGGCTTGCTCTCATCACAAACGAGATTGCCGGCTTAGGGAGTGAAGAGATGACCGATAGATTCATCATCAAGAAGATCCTAAGAGCCTTGGATGGAAAATATGATACTGTGTGCACATTGATCCAAATGATGCCCAATTACAAAGATCTCAAGCCAACGGAGGTCATTGGAAGAATTGTTGCTCATGAGATGTCGCTCAAGGATAAAGAGGAACTTCACAACAAATCAAGTGATGCCTACAAAGCCTCATGTGAAGCCCCCACATCATCAAGTGAGAAACAAAACTTCAATGAAGAATTGAGCTTAGTGGTGAAGAACTTCAACAAGTTCTACAAGAGTAGAAGCAAAGATAGAAGCTCCAAGTCAAGGTCCTACAATGACAAAAGATCCTGTAGTCGAGAGTGAAACTGCTACAATTGTGGAAGACCCGGACACTATTCCAATGAGTGTACGGCTCCCTACAAAAGAAGGGAGGATTCTCCAAAAAGAAGAAGCAAAAGAGAAGAATCACCATCAAGAGAGAGAAGGAGTAGAGATGATCGTTATGAACAAAGATACTCATGGAGAAGCAAGGATTCGGAAAGAAAGGAAAAAATCATCAAGGAGATACACAAAACGAAGACATCAAGCTCATGTTGGTGAATGGGTATCCGGCTCCGACTCCGACAACCACTCCGAGAGAAGTTATCACTCCGATTTCGAATATACTCAAGATGAAGGTGTTGCCGGTCTAGCACTTGTGTCAACCAACTCCTACGACATATTTGACTCACCAAATGAAGGAATTGGAAGATGCTTCATGGCCAAAGGTCCTAAGGTAACTCACCCTGAGTATGTTGATTTTAATAGTGATGAAGATGACTTGTTAGGTGATGATGATTTACTTGTTGACAACGCTAGTGATGAATACTATGATGAAACGTCAATTAATCATGCTAATCAAGATGAATAGAATGACAATGATAAGGAGAAAATTGAGGCTCTAACTAAAGAACTAAACACTCTTAAGTTAGCTCATGAAACTATCTTCGAAGATCATCGAGAACTTTTAAGAGCTCATGAGAAGTTATGCTTTGAAAAGCTCAATCTTGAGCAAGAGCATGAGTTTTTAAAGGCAATCAATGATGATCTCCGCAAGAAAAGTTCTTCTTACATTGCCAAGCGTTTACTCTAATCCACTTACATGCCTCAAGTCAAGTCTAGAAACAAGAACAAGAAAGATTCTTCCTCTAGTAGTAACAATGATCATGTTAAATCCAATATTGTTGCTTCTAGTAGCTCTCTTGATTCCACTAATGATTCTCTTAGCCAAGTTACACTTGAGCAAGAAAATAGCTTATTGAAGGGAATCATAGAGAAAGGAGTGTACAAAAGCCTTGCCGGTAGTAAGCGATTCGAGGAAATTGTACGCAAGCAAGGAAGGCACCGGAAGAATCAAGGTGTTGGCTTTGAACGAAAGTTCAATGCCAATGGAGTTGAGTGGGAAGAAGATCAATACCCCAAGACAAAATTTGTTCCACAACAAGAGAAGTATGATCCTACTTCTTTCGAGGGGACACAAACTCAAGATGATCTTCCAGCACAAGACTACAAGCAAAAAGGCAAGGACAAGCTTCAAGAGGAAATTGATGCATTTGAAGAAGCTCCTAAGACCTTAGTCAAGTGGATTCCCAAGACTACTTCAAGTTCCACTTCATCAAGTATGACTACAACTCCAAGGATTCCCATCAAGATGGTGTGGATCCAAAAGAAGAAGAACTAGAGAGTTCTTGAGGGTGACTCCGCCAACATACTTCACTCTTATCATTTTGGCAAGAACAAGTGCAATCAACTTCCACATCTTGCAATAGTTCAAGGAGTCACAAACCCTCTTGTTGGTAAGTCAAGGGACAAGGTAACCTAAAACCTTTCATAGACATCATCTTGTGTGTGCATCGCTCTATGTCTATGGATATCCTTGTTTGTTCCTTGTGGGACTAACCCATGTAGGTATTGAAAGTGCAATTCACTCAAAAGGATAGCTCCAAGTGATCTACATCAACATTGAGCATCCACATCTTCAACATCTACATAAAGTCATCATCGACAAAACCCAAGGTTAGTTCATCCCTCTTAGGGGGGATATCACATCTAGGGGGAGCTTTACTCTAAGACTTGAGTTAAAGCAACTGTCGGGGGAAATCTGCCTCCACGAAAACCTATGGGGACCGAGCCCCAAAAGATGTCGGGGGAAATCTGCCTCCACGAACACCTATGGGGACCGAGCCCCTTTCTGGTTCGGCGGGGGGCGGAGGTCGCGCGAAGAGCGGATCGAGGCGATGCACACAAGGGGTTTACCCAGCTTCGGGCCGCACGGATGCGTAAAACCCTACTGCTGCTTTGTGGTTTGTATTGTGTTCTTGTTCGGGAGCGCTGAGTGCTACAGTACATTCAGGCAACTAATCAGACCGAGCGTGAGTGGCCTCCTCCCTCCTCCTCCTCCCTACGTTGCGCATGGGGCCTCCTTTTATATGCGCAAGGAGTTACCCACAGGTGGCAACGTAGGCGGGGGTAAAACTGGGAAACGCTGTGTTGGGTACAGCTGTTTGCACAGTGCTATCATACCTAATTCTGACGGCAGGGGACAAGGGCATTAAATGCCTGTCTAGGTCGCCCAAACAGTGCAGAAAAGGGACCGTCAGGGGCGCCACGGTTTGCCAAGATGGCTATCCTGTCAGCGTTGCTTTGCCACCGCATGCCCCTGACTGCGCAGCCTTTCGCCACGTACGCCTGGAATGGCCCCAGAGCGACACGTTGGTGGATGAGCTGGAACGCAGGCGCGGGGTGGTGACTTGCCGCGGCAAGCGCCTTGCCGCGGTTGATGCCTTGTCGCGCCCGGGAGCTTGTTGCTCACCGGTCCTTGCCGGGACGCTTGGCGCGTCGCAGCAAGTCTCTGGTCGTGCCCTGGTCGGCCTTCCCGGCAAGCTCCTCTTGTCGGGGCCTTGTGCTTCGAGCGGCCGTCCCGGCAAGCTCCTCTTGCCGGGGCCTTGCTCTCTTCGGGTGGCCTTCCCGGCAAGCTCCTCCTGCCGGGGCCTTGGCTCAAATACTTTGTTCTTGGATGGCCCAAAAAGGGACCATGGAGAGTTTTGGCGATCACCTGGCAAGCCTTGCCGCGGGGTGCTACGACTGCCCGTGCACAAGTTCGGGGTACTAAGGTACCCCTACTTTAGTACACCGACAGGAGCCCCCGGGCCTGGGCCATACACGGTGCCGAGCGCTGTTGGGCCAGGCCCAAAACAATGCACGGGCATGCGCGGCCTGGGTCACGCTGCATCTTCTTCTGCGTCCACCACGTCCTCCCCGAATGGCACGCGTTGAACGCGGCATCGTGGGGAGAGGCGTGCGTGACGTGGGCGGCGTGCGCGGGGCTGAGCCCCGTAGGCATGCGACACGTTGCAGGTGATTTGTTTATTCGGAAAAGTGAAACACTCCCCCCCTTATAAGCAGGGGAAACAGGGGCAGTCCGCCCACCCGCCAGTTGCGATTCCTCTAAAATCTCCGCCACTTCCCAAGGGGAGCAGCGTTCCGCCCCTTCCGTCGCCACCAGTGCTACCAACGCCGTCGACCTCCCTCCCTGCTTCCGCCATGGCCCCGAAGGGCGACAAGGGGAAAGGGAAGGCTATGAAGTCGGCCGAGGCGCAGCGGCTTGAGGCGCTGCGAAAGGAGCAGGCAACCTTCCCCCCTCAGCTCGACGCGTTGGACCTGAGGGAGGAATTCTACCTCTTCTGGTCAACGGGGACGCGAGCGCATCCGCGCACGAGGGTTCTTCCCGCCGCCGCCCAGAAGAAGTATCCGACTGGGTATCCCTTCTTTCCTCTGTTCTTCTATTGCGGGCTCTGCCCGCCCTTCTCTGAATTTTTCTGCGACATCATGAACACCTACGGGTTCCATCTCCTTGATTTCACCCCCAATGCTGTCCTGACCATGGCAATTTTCGCACATCTTTGCGAAAACTTTGTCGGAGTCTATCCAAACGTAGCCCTCTTCCGCCACTTCTTCACGCCTCGAGTAGAGAGAGGAGAGCCTCTCTCCGGCGGAATCGCCTGGATCTCGAAGCCCGGCAAGAAGGATGCTTATTTGGAGGGAGAGCTCCGCAGCAAATGGGAGGAGTGGAGAGCAGACTGGTGCCTGATCGTTGAGGAGAACCCGCAGCCATTCACTGTCGTGCGCCGAACTCCTGTGGTGCGCGGCAGGGATTGGAGCGACGTGGCTCCGGACAACGACAAGCTGCAGATTGCCGTTACCCGGATCCTGCGGCTCAGGCTTGCCGGGCTCACAGTTGGCGCCGTTGGCGCAGATTTCCTCCGCCGCCGCATTGCTCCCCTGCAGGAGAAAGGGAGACCCGCCTGGGAGTTCCAGAATGCGGCGGATATCATGAGGCTGCGCCCTGGCCTCAACATCAATTTCACTGTCTTGGAACTTGACAGGACGCTCAGGGAGCTGTTCAAGCACGACCCCGATCACCCCGAATGGTTCAGGCTGCCGCAAGGCGTCGTCCCGTTGTGCAACAATTCGTCGCTCAGCCGCATCCTTGCAATGATGCCGCTGTGCGACTCGCACGGGATCGACTCCACTTGGCAGGAGCCTGCTGGCAACGTCGTGTGGGCGTTCTTTGACGACTTGGTGGAGGTGCCGGTCGACCCCGCCGAGCAGAAGGGCCTCACCCGGGACACCACCGACGAGGAGTTGGCACGCATCGCCTCTAGGATGGAAGAGGCAGCGGCAGCCGCGGCCGCGGGCGAATTTGGATTCACATTGGCGGAGGCGGACGCAGCGGAGGTGGCGAGCCTTGCCGATCGAGCGGAGTTTGTTGGCGAGGAAGAGCCTGTCGGGCACGGCGTCGAGGCGGACAAGCCCACCGAGGACACGAGCGGCTTGCCGGAGACGGACGCCTCTTCCTCCCAACCTTTGGGCAGCTCGTCGCAAGCGAAGCCCCCGGCTCAACCACGGAGGCGTCTCCGCAAGGCCGGAGACGTGGTGGGGCGGCAGACGAGCCAACAGCCGCAGCGCCGCGCGACACGCTCCACTGTGGCAGCAGGAGCGGGGTCTTCGCGGGCCGCTGCTTCTGCTCTTGCCGCCCCTCGTGCCACGGCGGCAGCCGGGGCAAGGCCGTCTCAGGCTAGCGCCACCACTGCCTCCGCCAAGCGGCCGAGGGAGCCTACTCCTCCGCCTCCTCGCGCCAGAAGCGGGCCAGTCTTCGACTTCTCCGCACTTAGCTCCGACGAGGAAGAGGGAGAGGAGTAAGATCCTCGTTGTACCTGTATTTCTTCAATTCTTGCAATTGTGTCTCGCATCTCATTTGCTTTCCTATGAATTTACTCCTTTTCAGGACTCTGGCTCAGAGGGCGGCAAAGAGAGCCAAGGTCCCGGTGGTCATCCTTGACGACGAGCCCACCGTGACGGCAGGGGGTGCGCCTGAGATGACCTTGTCGCACCCACCAAATAATCCTCAGAGCAGCCCCCAGCGTAAGCATATGATTTGCTTCCTGCCGTTGGGCACGCCTGGGTACTCTTCGTTTTTTGATATCCGACTGTTGATTTGCGTAGGAGCAGAGCAGCCCCACCAGGAGCGTCCGGAGACCGCCCCCGATGCGCCACCTGCTACAACTACACCGCCAAGGGGGAGTTCCCCGGCAAGGGAGGAATCCCCGGCAAGGGAGCAGTCTCCGGCAAGGGAGCGGTCTCCGGCAAGGGACAGCACCGGTGACCCCTTGGCGACGGAGACCGTGACCGCAAACCCTGGCGCCTGTAACCTTCTTGCCTCAAAACTCCCCTGAGGTTCTTCTCTCTTTTTTTTGAATCTCCTTCTTTGGATAGTTGCTTGACTTCTCTCCCTCTTTCGGCCTTCAGACACGCCCGCCACGGACCCGATGGAGACCGAGGTCGTCGTCGAGGAGGATATGCGCGGCCATACCGACGACGTGGCCGCCACCGGAGAGGCGGACGGTGCTGAAGATCTGGCCGGCGAAGAGGCCGCCAAGGCTGCCGCAGCAGCCGCTGGCGAGGGGGCCGGCGATCGTACTGATGGCCCTGGGGCCGCAGGAGCGCCAGGCGCTGCGCCGACCGCCGATCCTGCTTCCGCCGCAGCGTCAAACCCCGAGGAACCCCAACATGGCATCTACCTAAAGGCCGGCGATGATATCTTCATCAAGCTCCCCTGGGAGTCTACTTCCAGGGCGCCGGTCGAGGGGGAGACCTTGGATGGAGAGGTGCTCGCCTCCGCCGGGCTGACGCTAGTTGATGCGCCAAGCAGCAGCGGCGGCAAGCCTGAGGAGGAGCGGCTGCTCCGGAAGCTGGTGTCACTCTACCGCGCCCGACAAGCCAAGGTGGAATGCCGGGAAGCGCTTGTCGCGAAGGCGTGAGTGGACATGGAGAAGCGCGCCGAGGAGCTCCGGGAGCTCAACCAGGAGGCCCTCCAATCCTTGGCGGAGGAGCGGAGGCAACTCGACGAGGCGCGGACGGCCTTCATCCTCGAGAAGGCCGAATCCGAAGAGCAGCAGAGGCTTGCCGCCGAGGGGCTGTCCGCGCGGGAGGGCGAGCTGGTGTAGCAGAAAGCCAGCCTCGCCAGCCACGAGGAGGAGGTCGCCGCGCGCGAGCAAGCGCTTGGTGGAGCCCTCAAGGAAGCGCAAGATGCTGCCGCGGCCGCCGAGGCTGCCAAGAAGGAGCTGGAGACGAGGGTGGCGCAGCTCGACACTGATCTTAAGGCGATCGGCGAGGAGCTCACCGCGCTCAAACAAGAGCGCGAGAAGGGTGCTTATACCCTCGGCGAGCTGCAAGGACGCTTCGCCGATAAGATCAAGGAGCTTGACGCTGCCAAGGACTCTAATGCTGATCTCGAGATGAAGCTGGCCACCTTGTCCAAGACGCTG
This sequence comes from Aegilops umbellulata, assembly GCA_032464435.1. Lineage (NCBI taxonomy): Eukaryota > Viridiplantae > Streptophyta > Magnoliopsida > Poales > Poaceae > Aegilops > Aegilops umbellulata. Next base: position 344,979,534 of record CP136054.1, on the reverse strand, counting down.
GACAGCGCCAAGGAGCGAGAGACGGCCTTGCGGAAGGAGATCACGGACAACGAGGCGCTGTTGAAGAGCGCCGCAGTTACCCAGAACAACTTCAGGGCGACGGTGGAGCAGTGGACGGAGGGTCTGGTGGACATCGCCGCCTCCATCGACAAGGAGCTGTCGCTGCTGGGGATGGAGGGTCACGAGTATCCCTCCGACGCGAACCTCACACCCAGCGCAAGCTCACTTCGTTCTTCAAAGGCGTGGCGACGGCCCTTCAGGAACTCCGGGATGCGATCCCAGAGCGGTTGGCCAACGAGACGCGTGATGCCTGCGCTGGAGCCCTTGAGAAGGTGTTGGTGAAGATCGTCTTCCGCAACCCAGGCCTCAATCTCACCAACGTCCTCCGATCCCTGCCGCCAGACGCTGACCTGGAGGAGATCAGGGCCCTCGTTGCGCCCATTGTGGAAAGGGTGGCCGGGATCAAGAGGATCGAGGGCGACCGTGTGGATTAGGCCGCCCGCCCTTTTCTTTTCTTGTCGCCGCTAGCCGAGTTATGAAAACAATTCATTAGGGCTGCGACAAGCTATCTTGTAATATAACTTCATCTTAGGTAGTGAATGCACTGTTACTTCCTCTATTTGATTCCCTCCTTTGTATGTTATTGCCCTACGCTTTTAGGGAACTTGCCGGCGTAGGCACACTTGCTGAGTGCGGGACGTCAGCAGCCCACTGGCGGTGTCGTTGCCGGCAAGAAACCTTGTCGAGACTAGCCGCGGTTCACTTAAGTTGTTGAGCAGGCTCGAAGCAAAATAAGGGCGCAACTGCAGTTGCGGCACACTGAAGTCGCTGAGCAAGCTCGAAACAAAGTAAGGGCGCGAGTCTGGTCGCAGCATACTTAAATCGTTGAGCGGACTCGAAACGAAGTAAGGGCGCGACTAGCCACGAGCTGGTTCCTCCGTGCACAGGTTTTCCATACAAAGTACGGTCGTTCGAGGAAGATAACCTTAGAATTTAAAAACTTAATTGCTCAAACTTTGGCAACTTAGCTTTTCCGTGGCTCGCTGCCCGGCAAGGTCGCTTTCTGGCAAGGCGAAACTTCATCGAACGTCGCCTGGTCCTCACCATTATCTTCCCCCTTCCCTCCCTGGCAAACTTGTGGGCGAGGGAACCTTCCTTTTCTTGAGAAGAAAAGGAAGAAGAGAAAATAAAGGTTCGGAGCCCCATGGCCCGTCAGCGCTTACTGGGGGTCAGTGCTCCACAGAGTGTCAGATAATGCATGCAAAGAATAAAAAGCATGAGATCGACAAGATGCGCGGAACACATGAACTTAATCTGTGCACAGGGTCTGCGCCTGGCTCTGTACAAAGGATCACATGCAACAGCGGCCAGACTTTGTACAAAAGGGTGGTTGCCGGACGGGGTCCGACAACCGTGCCTTACGGGCGAAACTTACGAAGATGCCCAACGTTCTAGGAGTTGCTCACCGGAGTGGTATCTTCGGTCTCAAGGCGGACAGCGCCAGGCCTAGCGACTTGTTTCACCCGGTAAGGGCCTTCCCACTTCCTCGAAACTTCTGGCACTAACTTTGCGGCTATAAAAGCAGTGCAAAGCTTGCTGGTAGCGAGCAGCTCGCACAGCGGCCTGAAGACGGTCCTCCTCGAGGAGCAGCGCGTCATCTCACCGCAGCTGCTCTTGCTCGAGCTCAGCGTGAGCGAACACTCGAGGGGGCCCGTATGCGAGATCCGTGGGGCTAACTGCCCCCGCTCCATGGAATAGAGCGAAAGGTTGCCTGGTCATACCAGGGCTTACCTGCGCCGAGAGGTGTCGGCGTATGTTAGGATGCCGTGGCACCATGAGCTGGCTCGACGACGTCCATTCCGCCGCCGGTGCCGTCCCCACCACCCGTATGCTCCAGGGGCGGTGGGTTCGACGCGGATGGACCAGCCACCTCCGGAGCCTTCTTCTTCGGTGGCGTGTCGATGAAGACGATGGAGATCTAGCCTGTGCAGACGCCGGATCAGGTTCACACAACCTCGACGCCCCCTACCTGGCGCGCCAAAGATGTCGGGGGAAATCTGCCTCCACGAACACCTATGGGGACCGAGCCCCAAAAGATGTCGGGGGAAATCTGCCTCCACGAATACCTATGGGGACCGAGCCCCTTTCTGGTTCGGCGGGGGGCGGAGGTCGCGCGAAGAGCGGATCGAGGCGATGCACACAAGGGGTTTACCCAGCTTCGGGCCGCACGGATGCGTAAAACCCTATTGCTGCTTTGTGGTTTGTATTGTGTTCTTGTTCGGGAGCGCTGAGTGCTACAGTACACTCAGGCAACTAATAAGACCGAGCGTGAGTGGCCTCCTCCCTCCTCCTCCTCCCTACGTTGCGCATGGGGCCTCCTTTTATATGCGCAAGGGGTTACCCACAGGTGGCAACGTAGGCGGGGGTAAAACTGGGAAACGCTGTGTTGGGTACAGCTGTTTGCATAGTGCTATCATACCTAATTCTGACGGCAGGGGACAAGGGCATTAAATGCCCGTCTAGGTCGCCCAAACAGTGCAGAAAAGGGACCGTCAGGGGCGCCACCGTTTGCCACGACGGCTATCCTGTCAGCGTTGCTTCGCCACCGCATGCCCCTGGCTGCGCAGCCTTTCGCCACGTACACCTGGAATGGCCCCAGAGCGACACGTTGGTGGATGAGCTAGAACGCAGGCGCGGGGTGGTGACTTGCCGCGGCAAGCGCCTTGCCGCGGTTGATGCCTTGTCGCGCCCGGGAGCTTGTTGCTCACTGGTCCTTGCCGGGACGCGTGACGCGTCACAGCAAGTCTCTGGTTGTGCCCTGGCTGGCCTTCCCGGCAAGCTCCTCTTGTCGGGGCCTTGTGCTTCGAGCGGCCGTCCCGGCAAGCTCCTCTTGCCGGGGCCTTGCTCTCTTCGGGTGGCCTTCCCGGCAAGCTCCTCCTGCCGGGGCCTTGGCTCAAATACTTTGTTCTTGGATGGCCCAAAAAGGGACCATGGAGAGTTTTGGCGATCACCTGGCAAGCCTTGCCGCGGGGTGCTACGACTGCCCGTGCACAAGTTCGGGGTACTAAGGTACCCCTACTTTAGTACACCGACAACAACTCTAATGATGTGAACACAACAATGCTTTATGTAAAAGTGGTAACCCCACTTGAGCTTAAACGATGAGTATGACCTATGATCAAGTGTTCTCATTTGACTCCTAAGTCAATATACTCATATATAGATGACCTAGTCATCGCCAATTGCTTGATAGATGCTAGAATTGGTTGTGCATGCTTTGTCACATATTTCAATTGCCATTTTATTGTGTGAGCATGTTGGTTGCATATTTTATTCATTCAAGGACATCCACTTGTTGTTTTGATTGGTTGGCTGTATTTTTCTTTTGCCAAGTGGATGGACAAGAATGCCTAAGAACCTTCTCTAGCTATCTATGCTTTTCTCGTCTCAAACTCTATTCGTGCTACATCACAAAATTGATAAAGTCAGATTCGAACCACTCTGTGTGAGGAGCACTCGGAGTCCCTGATTCGTCATAGAGTTAAACTTCCAAAACCTCTTTGTGATTCTCGGTCTGACCGATACCCCACTTTCGGTCTTACCGAGATCATTAAGTTGATCTATGTTTTCGATCTCGGTGCAACCGATTTGAATCATTCGGTCACACCGAGTTGCAATAACTGTATACAGTTTTGCATCTCGGTGCCACCGAGTTGTTCCACTCGGTCACACCGACAGGGTCGGGCTATTTATAGACACGGGCAAAAATTTGGAAATTTCTCTGAACCCTTTCGCTCGCGCGACAGCTCGCTCTGCCTCCGTGGTCTCCGGATCGTCTCCTTGCCGCCAGCCGCCTCCAGTCACTGGTCTCCGTCGCCGTCAACGGGATTCAACCCCGCCGTTGCCGCCGTAGCGAGTCTCCGCTGAACTAGGGTATGGACTCGATCTTTGTGCTATTCCCCAATTCGATTCCTAGCACATTGTGATCATATTGATTCTAGCCACGTTTGATAAACTCCTATCCAGTAAATGAATTCGTAGAATAGGTTTGATTCTTAAATTTTAGGGTTAGGTTTCCGCCGAAACCATCTCGGACCCACCGAGTTGAAAAACTCGGTCCCACCGATTTGGCTCATGCCATTGCACAAGTGAGACTTGGTCTAACCGAGTATTGCTAATCGATGTGACCGATTTTGGAACTTTGTGAAACCCTAGCAGTCTCGGTGCCACCGAATTGTGACTCGGTCTGACCGAGTTCACCAGTTTAGGTTCCAAAAACTGCTTCGGTATCACCGAGTTTAAAAATCGGTAGATCCGAAATGATTTATGTGGGAAACTAAAACTGAGTTTTTGAATCATTCTTTTGCAAAAATCTCTTCATTTTGTGATGCTCATCCACTCTACCTCATCTATAAACTATTCACAGGGTCAGCAGTCAGCTTTTTCATCATGTCAGACCAGAGTGATAGCCAGAACATGTCAGAACAGCCAGTGCAGATGAGTGAGGGCACTAGTCCCTCCAGTTCTTCAGATGAAGGCAGCAGGAGCACCCCTAGCAACCTGCCAAAAGCTGCCACAAGACACAGGAAGAAAAGAACCTCAGAATCAGAGGATGCGGACTATGTGGCAGAAGAGGAAGCCACTTCCAAAAGAGTTGTGCTTAAGAAGGAGTATGGCTCAGCTGCAGCCATCAAGCCAGAAATGCACAAAAAGGCACCTACCAGGAGAGTTCCTACCTCCAAGCCTAGGAAGGCTGCTCCTGAGGAAACTATAAAATTCACTATGGAATCTGAAGAGGAAGAAATTGGCCAGGACAAGAAAAAGAAGAGAGCTAGAACTACCACTGCCAGAATTATTGGCAAGCCTTCTATGAGGAAAGATTCTGATGAAGAAGAAGAGGTTGCTGCACCAGCACCTAAGGCACCAAGCTAATGGGTGATGCTATCAAATCAGGGGCTACTGCATCTAAGCCCAAGGAAGCCCCCAAGGTAGCATCAAAGGCCAAGACAGCTCCAAAGAGAAATACAAGGAGCATCCCAGCAGCTGAGAAGAACAAGGCCCCAGTGCCTAACACTACAGAAGAAGAGGAAGGCCAAGTTCTCAGAAAATTGAAGCCCAAGATCCCAGACCACAATGATGCTCATCCTATGGCTGAGGATATGAAGATCAGAAGAGACTCAGTACTGAGAAAGTGGAGAGCAGAGGATCCATATGCTACCAGGAGGAGGACTGCTGTTGACTACAGGTTCCACACTAAGGAACAGCAAGACTTCTATGAGACAGTCTTATTGGACAAGAAACCCATTGTGTGTGATATGAGATGGGTCGACTGGGAATACATCAAGGACAATGAAGAGCACTATCCTGGAGTGCAAGACAGCTTCAAGGCATGTGGAGTAGCTTCAAGGCATGTGGAGTAGCTAACTTTGTTGGGCAGTTCTACTCCACAGCACATTTTTATCCAGATGGCAGAATTGTATGGATGTCTGAAGGTACGAGGTACCAATCAACAGTTGCTGAGTGGGCACAGCTCATCAATGCCCCAGAGGAGCATGAGGATGACCTAGACATTTATACCAAGAAGAAGATGGACCACAACTCTATGTCAAATATGTACAAAGAGATCCCAAACAAGGCACTTGACACTTTCAAGTTTGGATCAGTACATTATCTTCTGTTAGGATTGCCAACCATCAATTGGATACTGAGGCACACCTTGTTGCCCAAGTCAGGTGATCACAAGATGATCAGAGGCCATGCAATCAACTTGCTTCATATATTTGATGTGCCACGAAAATTCAAAGTCATGAGCCTCATGGTAGAAACAATCAAGAGGACTGCAGCAGACCAGAAGAGGAGCTGTGGATATGCCCCTCAGATCCAGGAGCTGATTAACTCCAAGATGGGCACAGGCATATATCTCTTGGACAAGGAACATTTGCCTATTCATCCAGATTTTGAAGATAATGAAGTTGTGATGAACAAGGATGAACCATCTTCAGCCCATGCACAAGCACAGAAGGAGAAGGCAAGGAAGGAGAAAGCTGCAAGGATGCCAACTCAAGAGGAGGCATCTGAATATTTCTTGAAAACCAAGCAAGAGCAGCTCAGTTACTTGATTGCATCCACCCTGAGGATAGAGAAAGGACTGGCCACCCTCAATCAGAATCAGGAGAGCTTAGAAAGAATCGTAGAACAAAAGTTCTATGACTTGGATGTCAAAGTGATAGAGATTCAGTCTGCAGTGGAGAAACTTTAAGATGATATGCAGGAGAGGAAAGGGAAGACTACAACTGATGCATTTGCCAGAGTGCCACGAGGTCCGAGGTCGTCTGTAGTGCCAGTTGCTGACACAAGAGCCACCGCCTCAGCTCCAGCCACAGCACCAGCCCAACCAGCTCCAGCATCTACTTCAGCTCCAACTCCAACCACGTCTACAGAAGCCTTCGTCCTTGGAGTGATCCAGACGCCACCACCACCAGAAGATCAAGCCTGAGTGTCGATTTAGCACTATGCATTTTCTAGGAACTTTTTGGTAACTTGTTGCCAAAGGGGGAGAAAAATGTATAGATCATAGGCTTCGAGAGAGAGAGTGTTGTTTTTCTCTCTTGCTTTATTTGGTGGTTTTTCGAACATTGTTTGCTTTTGTTTGAGACACTTTGATATGCTTGTGAGACATTGATGATCATATGTTTGATCATAAGCTACACTTTTCCTTGATATATCTTATCTATCTTATGTGATCATTCATTTTTCCTTGGTGATGAGTGCATGTATTTCATTATTATCATTTTGAGCACTCCACCAAGATGTATGTGACATGGAAGAGTAACCCATAATTCTAACTCTTTGTGCATTTGCAGTCCAAAGCAAATTTTAAATATGCACAAATTTAGGGGGAGCTCTTACTTATCACACACTTCTCGAAGCGATGATATAATTCATTCTTATTATCATTTGTCGAAGCTTTGATCTATATGTTGTCATCAATTACCAAAAAGGGGGAGATTGAAAGTGCAACTATCCCCAGGTGGTTTTGGTAATTCATAACAACATATAGCTCATTGAGCTAATGCTATTCCAAGATAATTATTTCAGGAAAGCTCAATGATTGGCATGGCATGGATGGTGAAAGTGGAACCCTCAAAATGCTAAGGACAAAGGATTGGCTCAAGCCCAAAGCTCAAGACTCTTCATTTTACATTTTAGTGATCCAAGATCACACTGAGTCCATAGGAAAAGCCAATACTATCAAGGAGGGATGAGGTGTTTCTTAATGAGCCTTTTGCTTCACGTGCTTAATGATATGCTCCAAAATCCTTAGCTACTTTCCATATCCACAAATGACCTAAACTCTAAGTCAAACTCGGTCCTACCGATTCCTTCTATCCGGCGCCACCGAGTTTCACATATCATAAGCCACTGCCAAACCCTAGCAAATCGGTTCTACCGATAGGGATCCCAGTCTTACCAAGATGGGATTGCAATTTCTCTGTTTCCTTTTCGTAACTTTTCGGTCTCACCGAAAGAGCGGATCGGTCCCACCGAGATTGCAATGTAAACTCTCTATTTCCCTTTTGTAACTTTTTGGTCTCACCGAAAGAGCAAATCGGTCCCACCGAGTTTGCCTGACCAACTCTCTGGTTAGTCTATTACCAAATCGGTCTCACCGAGTTTGTGTAATCGGTCTCACCAAGATTACGTTATGCCCTAACCCTAACCATATCGGTCCTACCGAGTTGCATGTCAGTCCCACCGAAAATCTCTAATGGTCACTAGGTTTACTATTTCGGTCCGATCGAGTTTGTTGATTCGGTCCCACCGAGATTGGTAAATTGTGTGTAACGGTTGGATTTTGTGTGGAGGCTATATTTACCCCTCCACCTCCTCTTCATTCGTGGAGAGAGCCATCAGAACACATCTACACTTCCAACTCATATGTTCTGAGAGAGAACCACCTACCCTTGTGTTGAGGCCAAGATATTCCACTCCTACCATATGAATCTTGATCTCTGGCCTTCCCCAAGTTGTTTTCCACTCAAATCTTCTTTCCACCAAATCCAAATCCTGTGAGAGAGAGTTGAGTGTTGGGGAGACTATCATTTGAAGCACAAGAGCAAGGAGTTCATCATCAACACACCATTTGTTACTTCTTGGAGAGTGGTGTCTCTTATATTGGCTAGGTGTCACTTGGGAGCCTCCGACAAGATTGTGGAGTTGAACCAAGGAGTTTGTAAGGGCAAGGAGATCGCCTACTTCATGAAGATCTACCTCTAGTGAGGCAAGTCCTTCGTGGGCGATGGCCATGGTGGGATAGACAAGGTTGCTTCTTCGTGGACCCTTCGTGGGTGGAGCCCTCCGTGGACTCGCGCAACCGTTACCCTTCGTGGGTTGAAGTCTCCATCAACGTGGATGTAGGATAGCACCACCTATCCGAACCACGGGAAAAACATCCATGTCTCCAATAGCGTTTGAATTCTCCAAACCCTTCCCTTTACATTCTTGCAAGTTGCATGCTTTACTTTCCGCTGCTCATATACTCTTTGCATGCTTGCTTGAATTGTGTGATGATGCTTGACTTGTCCTAAAAGTTGCTAAAATCTGCCAAGAACTAAAATTTGGAAAAGGTTAAGTTTTTATTTGGTCAAGTAGTCTAATCACCCCCCCTCTAGACATACTTCCGATCCTACACAAACGCCTGTGAAGCTCGCCGCCCGTGACACTCTCACGTAATAATGAGTGCGGCTGTACAAGCCCCGGAGTCTCCGAAGTGCCGCCCTTGGGCCTCGGGGGTTCCCGCCCACGCCAAGTGGCAGCACTTAGCTCCGCGCTGGTGAGAAGACGTCGAAGACTAGAATAGGTGCCGGACGCGGCTTTTTCATTTGCTTTCTGCAGTTGGCGTGTTTGTTCCCATTTGAAGCCTTATTGAAATTTTTGGAGTTCCTGGCTTGTGGTTCTCTGTCTTTTTCATCTACTCGCCTCGTTTTCTCTTGCACAAGTCTCGCGAGGGGTGATCGCGGGTGCCCTCGCGGGCGTTTCCTGCCCCGATCATCTAGAGTTTTCCTGCCTAAGTCCTCTGCGGGAGCGCCCCTCCCGGTCCATGCCTCACGGGCATCGCGACACGAACGCAGGGCCTGGGCTGATCGCCCCCGCTGCCGGGTCAAAGGTCGCCCCTCTAACTGATCCTTGCAGGGCATGAAGCTCGCGACGGGGCCTCAGCCTCGGGAGTCGGGGCTCGCGTCAAGCTACACCAAGCTCAAATAACTCCCACACAAGGGCACGCATCACAGAAATATAACACGGAGGCGGCAAAAGCAACACGGCAGTTGATAACAACCGTTATGACACGCCCCCACGGGGCCCTGTACTACCTTCCTCTTACGCAGGAAAGGAAGGAAACAAAATGGACGCGACCTGCCCTACACCAACCTACAGCAAAGGCTCGGGCTGCTCCTCGGGCTCAGGCGGACGCCCCCTCTCGCTTCACCGGGGCAAGGCGGCGGGAGGACCCGCTGCCTTCATCCAGGCGGGCGCGACGGCGCGGGGGCTAGTCGCGGCCACCACTGGAGGAGCTGCTGCCTGAGGAAGAGTCGCCAAAACTTGGCGAGTCCCGGCCGCCGCCACCAGCACGCCTGGCACTGTCTCCACCCTGGTTGGTGCCGGGACTGGGCGGGCGACCGCGGTCACCATCTTCGGGGCAGCACCCAGCGCGGCGACCATCTTCCCCAAACACCCTCACGTAGAGGGTGGCGTCGCCGTCGAACTTGAAGTGCAGGGTGCACTGCTGACTCAGGCCGCGCGCGCGGGCAAACGTTTGCCAGCCACGAGTCAGGGCCCCGTTTCCAGAAGGGGAGACCTGAAGCGAAACCCATGAGGCCCTGCTGCAACAACCATCAGCCTGGAGCCAGAAGCCGCACTGGGCGCTGGTCGGCAGCTCGCCAATGAAGAAGCGGGGGAGCTGGAGCCAGGTGCTGGTCGGGTCCGCCGACCACATGACGAACTCTGGCAGCACCTCCGCCAAGCGAAAGCGCGGCCTGGGGGCCGCGCAGCCACGGCCTCCCTTCCCTTGGAAGCCGAGCGCTCACCACCACGCGGGGAACCACCCCTGTGGCCACGGGAAGCCGCAACAGGGACCGCGGGATGCTTGCGAGGACGACTCTGGCCGCGCTTGGCCGAGGAGGAGTCGGGCCCAGCCCGGCAGGCCTTTCCCTTCTCTGCGGATGAGAACCTCTTCGGAGCCATGAGAGCGGCGAGTGGCCAAGGAGAAGAAGAAGAGAAGCAGGAAGGGACGAACTGGGGAGCTCACGCGGCCCCCGTACTTATAGCCGGAGAAGACCAACCGCCGAGCACCACGATCGCAGGTAATCATGACCCATATCTCTGCATGTAGGGACTAGTCAAGTCGCGCAGTTGCCAAGGCGTCGTGGGGAAGTGCAGATGCCCACGTCCAATCAACTGCCACGCGGCGCCCAAGGCCGCAGGCTGTTAGGGCCCGTGGCGCTTCGCGCTTGCCCCTTCGCTTCTTTGCTAAGCCAAGCCCGCGCGCGCCTTGGGCCCGGGGGCTACTATCGGTGTTCTGGGAATGGGGGTCCCCAGACTTGATTGCCCGCAGCCTGCGGCGTGGCTCAAGTGGGGGCCCAGCGGGGCCCATCTCCATCAACACAAGCTCAAGACCCTCGCGAGGGGCCAAGCCTCGTGGGGCGGACGACAGAGAGCTTCCTCAAGTACGTCCTCATCAGGCAGGGCTCACGAGGAGGCGGAGAGATCAATGCAAGGGTACCTCGCGAGGATCCAGTGACGCAAGCCATGACGATCAAGGCCAGGCGGGCGCCGGCCTGTGCAGAGTCCTTGTTTCCCCTTTGGTGCAAAGGGGGCAAGCACAGGCCAAGGTATCAGGCAAAGGTTACCATTCCAGTGCAACGAGACCAAGACCAGCCGGACGGCCGGACGGAGGTCACCGTGGATCCCAAGACGGCGTCACCACCGGAGCTTTTGGCAGCCGAAGACCACCTTTGGTCAGGATAACTTGTACTAGATGTTCACCTTCAAAATGGCCAATTTTTGGCGCCCTTCCCGCTCAATTATTTCGGGGAGAGGCCCAGGCCTCTATAAATAGAGCTAGCCACCACAGAGTAGAGGGATCTAGCCATCCGACCAAAGGCAATGAGAAATCTGATAGAGCCTAAGTAGAGAGATAGAGAGAGGCGACTGAACTGACCCAAGCAGTTCATCGCACCAGCCCAAGAACACCTCTCGCGAGGCTGTTCTTCCTTTGTACTGTTCATCATCAGCCCCAGAGGCAATCCACCACACCACACACTGGAGTAGGGTATTACACCACAACGGTGGCCCGAACCAGTATAAATCTCGTGTCTCTTGTGTTGTTCGTCGTTTTCATCCTAGTTCGCACGAGAAGATCAGACGTAGATTGGTAGGGGAGAGATCTTCGCGCGCACCCCAGTGTTCGAACCTCAAGGGTCTGTCGGAACCCGAAATCCGACACTCTTCTACCTTGTCCACAACGTGCAAGTGAAGCCCAGGAAGACAGTGAAGAAAAATAAGCCGGCCCAAGACCCTGTCGTGACTGAACCGGAGCTTGGCACAGCTGCCCCTAACACTTCCACTCACCAGCCGCCGCCTGAACCAGTTTATGACATTCCAGCACCAACCTCTGATCCGCCCGCTGAAGAAACTTTCGGTGGTTTTGATAAACCGGAAACTCCTAGCCCGGCCAAGACAATTGATCCGGAAGTTGAAATTCTCAAGACTCACTTTGTTGAGCCGGGTCAGCCCACTGTCCTTGCCAAGTGCTCTGCCAAGGAGGAGCTTTTGGAGCGCCGAAAGGCCAAGTTAGACATTGCTGACTACACTCACTTGAGTATTGGGGAGATCGTCCCTGGCTATATCAGTCAAGTATATAGCAGCCATGACCTGGAAATTGACATGGTGAAGCAGATACAAGAAAAATCTGAGGTATGACTTATGCTACTTTTCCTTAACCATACTTACTGTACCAGCCCCCAAGTCTATTGCTTATAAGTAAATATGATGTAGACTTTAGAAAACTGCCTAGCACTGCTTGTCCAGTTTAGAAAGAAGATATGGAACCCGGTTGTAGCATGATACTTTGAACTTGCGATACACATTAGCCCCCAAGTGCCAAGTATCTTTGCTTGCAAAGTGCTTGGGACTTAATTTTCATGAACCGGTGTAGTAATTTAGAGTTCTTCATCATACATTAGCCCCCAAGTGTCAAGTACCTTTGCTTGTAAAGTGCTTGGCACTTAATGTTATTTTACAATGATTCTGACTATAACTCGGCATGAATATAGGCCACCATAAGTCAATTTGAGTCGGAGATTGCTGACCTGAAGAGCCGCCTGGCAGCTCAAGAACTTAAAATTGAAAAGGCCAACTCCAAGTTTGAATTCAGCGCCTCTGAACAAGAGAAGTTGAAGAAAAGCTTTGAAACGGATAAGAAATCCTGGGCTGATGAGAAGGCTTCACTGGTGACCCGGGCCGAGACGGCAGAGGCATCGCTCGCCGAAGCAACAGCTGAGCTGTCCGGCTTAAAGTGCCAGATATCTCAAATTGTCTCAGCAATCTTTGGTAAGTTACTCATACAAACTTTAAATATTGCAAACCTTCTTTCAATGATTACTTCAATTGTTACCTCCGGCTCACCTTATGTTTAATAATGCAGGCCCCAGGAGCACAAACCTCAAGCAGAACATGTTGATCAAGCTGAAGGCGGTTTATACTCTGGTGGAACAGATCTACACCGGGTCACAACGTGCTTTGGCCGTTGTAACTTTAAGACGTGTTGAGGCGGCTTGTGTCACACCCTGATTTTCATGCCACAACACTTAAGCTAATAAATCATGATAAAATGTGGTTTGACAAAAACTTTTGAGTGTTTTGGACTTTGCTTGAATTGATTTTTGTGTGTTGTTTGCAAGTGCTCTAAAAATCAAATAAATCCTCCAACTCTTATACTCCTTTTCCTTGATCCAAAACCTATTCCCAATGATCATGCCATGTGTATAGTGCAATATAGTATTTTCTTACAAAAATAATTTGGCCAAAAAGTAATTTCAAAAATTAGATTTCCAAAAACCCCTTGATTAGGGTTTGCACTACAAGTACTGAATTAATGGCAGTAAAAATCTTTCCAAAAATGTTTTTGACTCCTATTAGATATAGGTTACCCAGAAACCACAAAAGTATAATTTTAAAAGTTATTTTCCTATTTTATTTAAAGGATTTTTCTTAAGGCCAGAAATGGTCTTTAATAGGTTTAAATTATTTTAAAGCTTTAAAAATATTTGAGAAAAATTAGGGAGACTCAATGGACATATATTTTCCATATATATGAGTTTCAACACACGGTCATGATCAAAATATTGGACAAAACCTCCCAAAACCATTTCTGCTCATTTCAAGGATTTGAAATATTTCTATAGGAAATATTTTCATAAAAATCCAAGAAAATTCTAACATGTCACATATGACATTTTTTATGATCTTGCCAAGTACCATGTCATGGAGAATAGTATTACCCCATGAAACCCTCTCAAAACCACTTTTGTCCTTTTTCAAGTTTGAACATTTTTGCACTGTCAAACAGGTCCAAATGCTCTCAAACTTGGTGCACATGCTCAAATGGTGTAATAATGCATCTATACCAAATGGCACAAGTTGGAGAGAATGTTATCTTGATCAAAGTGCCCCAAAACCCTCTCTGGCCAGAATCAAATTTGAACAAGTTTGTACTGCCAACTTTTTCTCCTTGACCCCAACTTTTTGAGCATGTTCACATGACCAAATGAGGCCACTACACCAAGTGGTGCATCAAGGAGAATTGATTTGCATGACTAAATCTTGGAAAAACCATTCCTGTTGATTTCTAGGGTTTACCAAAGTTACATTGGCTACTTTGCCCAAATGAGCTCCAACTTGGTGGAAGGCCCTAATTATATGTGCAATTTCACCCTGTGGAGTCCCCTGCCAAATGGAGTTCATTTGCTTAACCAAACAAGCATCAAACACCTTCTGCCATTTTACTAAAACCCCTGTTTTGACCTCTTCCACTCTTCTCCATGGCCTCCACTTTTTACCACAGCCCCTCCTAGTACCCTTTCACCTCCAGTAACAATGGAAAATCCACAGCTCAATTATTGCAGGGGTAAAACCCCACTTTCTCTCTCTGGACAACCCATTTCCCTCTCTCCCTCAACCTCTCTCCTCTCCTACTGGCTGTCCAGGGCATCCAAGGCCCTCTCCCCTTTGTTTACTCCTCCCTAAACAACCTAGACACAAGTGGCCGCGCCCTACAAGCCAAAGGCATGCCCTGGCATGCAATTGGCGTGCTCCAGAGCGCGCTACAGTGCATACCCGCACTGTAGCCACCCCCTGCCAAGGACCTTCGGCCACCTTGGGCCTACCCAGCGCGCCCAACGATGCTCCTCGACGTCCGCAACACGGCAGCTGGTCGGCCCCCTCCTCCTTCTCTCTCTCCTGCCCCTGCTCGCACGCGCACCATGGCCGCCCGAGAGCTCCAATGAGCGAGCTCACACACGCGGTGTCTCTGACCCTTCCTCGCTCCCTCTCTTCTCCCCCTAGGCGTAGTCGACCCCCACGAACACCCCAGACACACTCAAACAGGCCCCCGTGACCCGTGGCGACGACAACGAGCTCGCCGGCGCACAAGTCCACGGTGGACCATCGCGCGGCTATATAAGCCCGCCCCGGGCCACTCCAGTGGCATTCGCCTCCTCCTCACACCCCCAAGAACGTGCCCGCACCGCCCAATCAACCCCAGAGAGCTTCTGTGCTCGGGATCGACCGGAGCTCCGCCGCCTCGGGTCGCCGTCGATCCAGAGGTACGGGCTCTCTCCGCCCCCACTCTCACTCAATCTAGAACCGCAGGAGCCCACTGACCATTTCCCCCTTGTTTCCCCTCTCTGTAGCTGTCGGAGACGGCCGGAACCATCAACGCCCGACGCTCCTCCGCCGCGAACCTCGTCACCGGCGAACCCCTGCACCCCGGCGACAAACTCCGGCACCACCCGAACGGCGACACGACGAGGAGCACAGTGGTGCTATCAGCTCACCCTGCCATGCCCGGAAATGTCGCCGGTAAGCTCGCCCCCCCCTCTCTGGCCCGGGGTTGAAGACAACGGCCGTGGGGCCCGTTGGTCACCCGCACACCCTGATGGGTGGGCCCCACCCGTCAGGTTTAAAACGCACGCGCGCGCACCGGTTCACTGCGTCGGCTGGAGGCGTATTTCCCAAATACGCCTTCGACGTGGCAGCCCTGCACGGGCTGGATTCCCTCTGGGCCTGCTGCACTGTGGCCTTTCTGGCCCAGTGGCACAGTGCCACTTTTCTTTTTCTTTTTCTGTCTGTTTTATAAAAATTCCACAGGATAAAATATTTATCCAAATGGAATAATTCCAACTCCTAAAATCTTAGAAAAATCCCACCTATTTAATGATATCCATCAAACTTTTCTGCAATGTTCAAATTTAAATTCAAATTTGAGCATTTATATTCCCCTCTAAAAATCCATTTCTCCTATTCTACAGCTCCAAATCCATAACTAGTAATTTTCACCTTCTTAGATTTTCCCCTAGTATTTATCAAAAATAAGTTGACATTTTTCTGAGCACTTTGGATTCGTTGTTTTACTATTGCCTTATTTTCTCGTTATTTTCTTGCGACGAATAGATCCCGTATTTAACGAAGTAGTTGGATAAGAAGAAGGAGAAGGGCTTGAAGACTTTGAAGACTAAGGCAAGCAGCCCTTTGACCATGTCTATGAAACCCTTTTTATGCATGTCATATAGCACTTTATTGTTGTTGCAACGGAATCATGATGAGGTGGTAGCCACTTTGGTGGGTTGCCTCCGTTACTTCCTCATTGATACTTGCATTGTGCATGACCCTACCTCCTTATGAGGGTTATGCCGGTGGGAGTATATAGGATGCTAAAAGTAGTTGCTACGCAAAAAGGGACGGGAACATGCATAGTGATGGAGTCAAAGTATTTTCAAAGGACTTTTCGAAAACCCCATCGGGTGCCTTATGCCCGAGGGAGATGATGAGTTGGGTAACCACTTGATGACGAGGTGGTGTACCGAGACAAGTGTGTGTTGTTTTCCAAAACGGATTGGTTTAAGTTGCGACTGTTATTCCAACCTTACATGCGCAACCACTCTACCCTTATATGGGAAAGGGCATTATTGATTACCTAGGTCGATACTAGCTTGGAGCCCGCATTACTAGTGACAGGGGAGAGTTGGTGCTCTCTCTCGGGACGGGGTCGTGCCAGGTAGGGCGGCCATGACTGTTTTCACAGGGCATCGGATACACCGTTGTATCCCCTCTCGGATGTTACGATCTCGAGTGAGTCTCGTATGATGTACATCGTGAGGTTACGGAACAACGAGTGGACTCCATGTTAGTGTCGTCTAGGGAAAGATAGTGATCGGGTGCTTACCCCGGGTACTTGAGGTACCGCGTGTCGTGGATGACATGGAAGTTCCCCGGATCTTGTGGGTAAAGTGTGCAAGCTCTGCAGAGTGTAAAACTATTCGAATAGCCGTGTCCACGGTCAAGGACAGTTGGGTAACCGCTCTTGGGCTACGTCCACATGTTTACAAACTAGGGTGTGTGTTTGGATAAGTGGGAAGAACTACTTGGGTCAAGTCAAGGACTTGTCATGATTGAGTTGGGTTGGTGCCCACTCTATTTATGTTGATATTTGTAACCTGTCCTCATGGTTACTTGAATTCTCCTGATGCATGTCTTACAAGTTGTTGAACATGTCATTGCACTCAAACTATCTTTCCGCAAAAATTTACCTATATCATGCATTGTTGTACCTCGAACCAAAACATGGGTTGCTTGCGAGTACATTCAAAGTACTCATTGGCTTGCCACTGGTTATTTAATTGTCCAGGCATGGAAGAACAGGAGTTCGAAGAAGAATTCTTTGGAGACGAACATGCGAACTAGGACGTTTCCCAGTCGGAATGCCTGTAGGGTTAAGGCAGATGGCATGGGTTCTACTTATCAACGAAGATTTCCGCTGATTGTGTTTCATTTGATGTTCAGCCCTTAAGGCTTTATCGATGTAAGACTTGACCATAATGGTCATAATTTGTGTAAGACGGTATGTATGGATGTAAGACTCTTGTTATTCAACTTCTGTGTGTTTAGTGAGCATTGATCTCTGGGATCACTGTACACGTGCATTCGGTGATCACGACTTATGAGTCGGGGTCCCCACAGAGCTGGTATCAGAGCCATCCTGACTGTAGGAAGCCTTAGTTAGCATGGACGTTAGTTAGCTTGAGACCATCTAAACTTCTCTTCTTTTCTAATCTTATCGAACCCGAGGTATATTTTTCCATATTGACCTCCCCTATTCAACTTTTGTAGATGGTTGTCGCCCCCTTGAGACTCCTTATGACAGGATTTCCATGACTCCTAAAAGACTGCCTCCAACAATGCCACTACCCCTTGCTGCCAATATACACCCTGCATGAACTGGAAAATGATGTGCTCGAGAAGGAGTTCTACACCAAGGTTTTTGTGCCTGCCAAGACCTCACCGCAGGGGTGGTTCTTCATTGGACCACCCATGCCAACAAAAGACCTGGCCATTCAGCAAGTGGCATATGAAGCGCTCCTCCGTCTTCGAGGCCTCCTTCCAGAAATGAAAGAAGAACACGCCACCTGCTATCTACCTGGAAAGAATGGATTTGGAGCCCCAGCTCAAGTGATGATTTCCCCAGAAGATGAGGATCCAACCCTCAAGTACCAGATCCACTTCATCAACGCAGGAGACTATCTTCTACGTCACCTGACCGAAGCATTCCTTAAGGCTCGCCAAGACCTCCCTTCACTTCTGCACCTCCACTGCCTCGGAAGAAGAAGGTGGCCGAGCAAGGACAGCAAATCAGTGCCTTACAAGCCCACCTTGCCAATCAAGAGCAACAAATCAAGGAACTTCGGAAAACCCGCAACCAAACCCCATGTAGGAGGCATAGGAACGAATTCCCATATCCGCCTCATAGAAGATCGTCGTCAGGCCATCGACGACATAACCCAAGACTGGATAACAACCTTTTTGCTTCCGTCACTTGTCACGAGTGTGGTGAACTTGGGCACATTAAAAGGATGTGTCCCAACAAGCAGCCGACTGTCGCATACCCTTTGGCACCACAAGGGGAACCCAGAAACTGAAGACTGAGCGCCCTTCTCTCCGAGCAAGCACGACTACCAAGTCCGAGGACCCCTAGGGTAGGATGAGTCGTGTATCCCCGTATGCCTCATCGAGTCCGTGAGATGGTTCGAATGGAACCACGTTTTGTGTTGCTTGTTTTTACTTGTTGTGTTTTGATATAATTCGCACATTTGCCCTAGGCAGCTTGTACGCGACTATATCACCTATCTTATCTTAATGAATGTGCGTGGCCTTAACGACACTTGTTGCTTGAACTTGCACTATAGAACCCCCTTTAGGCATCCCCTCCTCTATGCTACTTTTCCCCTCCCATCTCTCGCCTCAACTGAAGACCGGCAAGACAAGCTACACCAAGGATTCTGCCTCGGCGACCAACTAGCACCGAAGACTTTTTGTTGCAGCCTCCTCGACCAAGTGAAACCCCGTAGAGTTATGTTTAACCCTCCAGACTAGAAACCCATTCCTAGACCCTTCGAGACTTCATGAGATACCCCATCTCGAGTCCTTAACCATGTGCTTAACCCACAGAATTGCAAGAGAACCAGTTAAGCCTCTGTAAACCTCGCACAACACTGGGTTCATTATGGAACTAGTGGACATAGTGAACGAGCACATTATCATCCTAATATAGCACCAGAACTGACGATGCCATAGGAAGACCAGTTTGAGGATATAGGAATAGAGGACAAATGACTTGATGAGTTTATATCAGTGACCTTGAGGAATTATCTGAGACTATTTGGTGGATTATAAGGCTTTCATGTTGATAGATGAATGTGACTGGATCATGAGTATAGATTAGCATAGCTTTCATTACCCCTGAGTGAATTGGATTTAGTGGGACAATTAAGATCGCAAGCTGAATTCTTGGAAGTATAAGGTTTTGACTTAGCCAGGGGATATTGATAGGAGATTGTTGGCATTACAATAAGGACTTGGGATAAACATATAGGAATTCCCGTTGGACATGAGATTTGGATTTAAGTAGGTGATTCTAGTTGAATATAGATGCTGAGTATGTCTACATGGTTTGGAGTAATATTGGATTTAGACTGATCATAATACCATGTTTCTCGGTGGATGATAGACTAGGAGGTTGGATAATTGTCGGAGTTTACCTAGGGATATGTATGAGCTTGATCTTGGAAGTTTACTTGACCATGATAATGGAAATTGGTGGACCGACTATAGTAAGATAACCCTTTTCAGGTATTTGAGGATTATAGGACACTAGGAGATCATGTGGAACACCATAAACATTGCAACCGTAGAATTAATGGATTATGTAGCGATTAATGGAAGTTAATGGGCTATTGGAGTTGATTCATAGGAAGGAAACAAGATCTTGGAGTGGCTTACGACGTGTTTCCTTAGGATAGAGATGCTTTATCTTAGACCTTGGATCAATAGACTGAGCACTTGGATTGTGGTGATTAAATTCAAGCTTAGCAGCTTATATGCTCTACCCATGGATTTTTAGGGGTAGCCATACATACGAGTTTGGGGATCATAGGCATATATGATTTTGTTAGACCTCCTCTCGAGAGTCATGAGGATATGAATAACATGAGTGATGATTGGAGTTGACCTATACGGGATGATTCTTTTGGTGACATGATGTGATTGTTTGGAAGACTAGATAGAACGATTGGCATCTCAGAAACCGGGCTCCAGGATAAGATGACAAACGTTTGCTCACACACTAGGATCCTTGAAACCCTTAAGCCCCACCAAGCCACGATATGGTCAGAATCACAACCATGGGCTTTGGCTCTAGGACAAGGAAACCTTGGCCAATACCCAACCATGACCACCACCGATACCCCAACCTATACCCTATGTACCCCATGGGCAAGTCTTCACGGAGTACTCGGACAAGTTAGTTGCCATCTTTCTTTGGTGATATACTTGCCTACCCGAAGACGGAAGAAGAACCATTCAGCTAGTTAGGGAACATCTGAAGATCGCCATGTCCTGGAGGAAGAACTACACCAACCACCATCGTCAAGAAGTAAAACTCTGCATCGAAGACCAGGCATATCTGCAAGCCACTTCTCTCAAGGGAACCAAGCATTTTCATGACAAGGAAACCCACGCCAAGATTCATCGGCCCTCTTCGAGATCACTCCAAGATTCAACAACCCCCTCTGAGATTGCCGCAAGACGAAGAGAAGACGGCTACCAGCTGGAGTTACCACCTGAGTTACCCACTGTGCACAACGTTTTCTACACGAGACACCCCCGAAAGTGTTTCCAACTTCGTAACTAGCCCGGCCTCTACAAGGACATCGACCACAAGCCATCGACCTCTAGCCCAATCTAACCTACCGCAAGCTACCCATTAGCAACCTGAATCAAGAAGAACGACATACACGAAGCCACGCCATCAAGCACTTCAAGTTCAATGGGGTACCACTCGGAAGCAGAAGCAGTATGAGGACGTGAAGACTATCCCAGATCCAAGTTTCCGTATTCCTTCCCGCGCCTAGTCTGGGAATCTCGGGGACGAGATTCTTGTAAGGGGGGAAGGTCTGTCACACCCTGATTTTCATGCCACAACACTTAAGCTAATAAATCATGATAAAATGTGGTTTGACAAAAACTTTTGAGTGTTTTGGACTTTGCTTGAATTGATTTTTGTGTGTTGTTTGCAAGTGCTCTAAAAATCAAATAAATCCTCCAACTCTTATACTCCTTCTCCTTGATCCAAAACCTGTTCCCAATGATCATGCCATGTGTATAGTGCAATATAGTATTTTCTTACAAAAATAATTTGGCCAAATAGTTATTTCAAAAATTAGATTTCCAAAATCCCCTTGATTAGGGTTTGCACTGCAAGTACTGAATTAAGGGAAGTAAAAATCTTTCCAAAAATGTTTTTGACTCCTATTAGATATAGGTTACCCAGAAACCACAAAAATATAATTTTAAAAGTTATTTTCCTATTTTATTTAAAGGATTTTTCTTAAGGCCAGAAATGGACTTTAATAGGTTAAAATTATTTTAAAGCTTTAAAAATATTTGAGAAAAATTAGGGAGACTCAATGGACATATATTTTCCATATATATGAGTTTCAACACACGGTCATGATCAAAATATTGGACAAAACCTCCCAAAACCATTTCTGCTCATTTCAAGGATTTGAAATATTTCTATAGGAAATATTTTCATAAAAATCCAAGAAAATTCTAACATGTTACATATGACATTTTTGATGATCTTGCCAAGTACCATGTCATGGAGAATAGTATAACCCCATGAAACCCTCTCAAAACCACTTCTGTCCTTTTTCAAGTTTGAACATTTTTGCACTGTCAAACATGTCCAAATGCTCTCAAACTTGGTGCACATGCTCAAATGGTGTAATAATGCATCTATACCAAATGTCACAAGTTGGAGAGAATGTTATCTTGATCAAAGTGCCCCAAAACCCTCTCTGACCAGAATCAAATTTGAACAAGTTTGTACTGCCAACTTTTTCTCCTTGACCCCAACTTTTTGAGCATGTTCACATGACCAAATGAGGCCACTACACCAAGTGGTGCATCAAGGAGAATTTATTTGCATGACTAAATCTTGGAAAAACCATTCCTGTTGATTTCTAGGGTTTACCAAAGTTACATTGGCTACTTTGCCCAAATGAGCTCCAACTTGGTGGAAGGCCCTAATTATATGTGCAATTTCACCCTGTGGAATCCCCTGCCAAATGGAGTTCATTTGCTTAACCAAACAAGCATCAAACACCTTCTGCCATTTTACTAAAACCCCTGTTTTGACCTCTTCCACTCTTCTCCATGGCCTCCACTTTTTACCACAGCCCCTCCTAGTCCCCTTTCACCTCCAGTAACAATGGCAAATCCACAGCTCAATTATTGGAGGGGTAAAACCCCACTTTTTCTCTCTGGACAGCCCATTTCCCTCTCTCCCTCAACCTCTCTCCTCTCCTACTGGCTGTCCAGGGCATCCAAGGCCCTCTCCCCTTTGTTTACTCCTTCCTAAACAACCTAGACACAAGTGGTCGCGCCCTACAAGCCAGAGGCATGCCCTGCCATGCAATTAGCTTGCTCCAGAGCGCGCTACAGTGCATACCCGCACTGTAGCCACCCCCTGCCAAGCACCTCCGGCAACCTGAGCTCGCCGGCGCACAAGTCCATGGTGGGCCATCGCGCGGCTATATAAGCCCGCCCCGGGCCGCTCCAGTGGCATTCGCCTCCTCCTCACACCCCCAAGAACGCGCCCGCACCGCCCAATCAACCCCGGAGACCTTTTGTGCTCGGGATCGACCGGAGCTCCGCCGCCTCGGGTCGCCGTCGATCTAGAGGTACGGGCTCTATCCGCCCCCGCTCTCACTCAATCTAGAACCGCAGGAGCCCACTGACCATTTCCCCCTTGTTTCCCCTCTCTGTAGCTGCCGGAGACGGTCGGAACCATCAACGCCCGACGCTCCTCCGCCGCGAACCTCGTCACCGGCGAACCCCTGCACCCCGGCGACCAACTCCGGCACCACCCGAACGGCGACACGACGAGGAGCACAGTGGTGCCATCAGCTCACCCTGCCGTGCCCGGAAACGTCGCCGGTGAGCTCCCCCCCCTCTCTGGCCCCCCGTTGGTCAGCCGCACACCCTGACGGGTGGGCCCCACCCATCAGGTTTAAAAGGCACGCGCGCGCACCGGTTCACTGCGTCGGCTGGAGGCATATTTCCCAAATACGCCTTCGACGTGGCAGCCCTGCGCGGGCTGGATTCCCTCTGGGCCTGCTGCACTGTGGCCTTTCTGGCCCAGTGGCACAGTGCCACTTTTCTTTTTCTTTTTCTGTCTGTTTTATAAAAATTCCACAGGATAAAATATTTATCCAAATGGAATAATTCCAACTCCTAAAATCTTAGAAAAATCCCACCTATTTAATGATGTAACTTTCATAAATATCCATCAAACTTTTCTGCAATGTTCAAATTTAAATTCAAATTTGAGCATTTATATTCCCCTCTAAAAATCCATTTCTCCTATTCTACAGCTCCAAATCCATAACTAGTAATTTTCACGTTCTTAGATTTTCCCCTAGTATTTATCAAAAATAAGTTGACATTTTTCTGAGCACTTTGGATTTGCTGTTTTACTATTGCCTTATTTTCTCGTTATTTTCTTGCGACGAATAGATCCCGTATTTAACGAAGTAGTTGGATAAGAAGAAGGAGAAGGGCTTGAAGACTTTGAAGACTAAGGCAAGCAGCCCTTTGACCATGTCTATGAAACCCTTTTTATGCATGTCATATAGCACTTTATTTTTGTTGCAACGGAATCATGATGAGGTGGTAGCCACTTTGGTGGGTTGCCTCCGTTACTTCCTCATTGATACTTGCATTGTGCATGACCCTACCTCCTTATGAGGGTTATGCCGGTGGGAGTAGATAGGATGCTAAAAGTAGTTGCTACGCAAAAAGGGACGGGAACATGCATAGTGATGGAGTCAAAGTATTTTCAAAGGACTTTTCGAAAACCCCATCGGGTGCCACTTATGCCCGAGGGAGATGATGAGTTGGGTAACCACTTGATGACGAGGTGGTGTACCGAGACAAGTGTGTGTTGTTTTCCAAAACGGATTGGTTTAAGTTGCGACCATTATTCCAACCTTACATGCGCAACCACTCTACCCTTATATGGGAAAGGGCATTATTGATTACCTAGGTCGATACTAGCTTGGAGCCCGCATTACTAGTGACGGGGGAGAGTTGGTGCTCTCTCTCGGGACGGGGTCGTGCCAGGTAGGGCGGCCATGACTGTTTTCACAGGGCACCGGATACACCGTTGTATCCCCTCTCGGATGTTACGATCTCGAGTGAGTCTCGTATGATGTACATCGTGAGGTTACGGAACAACGAGTGGACTCCATGTTAGTGTCGTCTAGGGAAAGATAGTGATCAGGTGCTTACCCCGGGTACTTGAGGTACCGCGGGTCGTGGATGACACGGAAGTTCCCTGGATCTTGTGGGTAAAGTGTGCAACCTCTACAGAGTGTAAAACTATTTGAATAGCCGTGTCCACGGTCAAGGACAGTTGGGTAACCGCTCTTGGGCTACGTCCACATGTTTACAAACCAGGGTGTGTGTTTGGATAAGTGGGAAGAACTACTTGGGTCAAGTCAAGGACTTGTCATGATTGAGTTGGGTTGGTGCCCACTCTATTTATGTTGATATCTTTAACATGTCCTCATGGTTACTTGAATTCTCCTGATGCATGTCTTACAAGTTGTTGAACATGTCATTGCACTCAAACTAGCTTTCCGCAAAAATTTACCTATATCATGCATTGTTGTACCTCGAACCAAAACATGGGTTGCTTGCGAGTACATTCAAAGTACTCATTGGCTTGCCACTGGTTATTTAATTGTCCAGGCATGGAAGAACAGGAGTTCGAAGAAGAATTCTTTGGAGACGAACATGCGAACTAGGACGTTTCCCAGTCGGAATGCCTGTAGGGTTAAGGCAGATGGCATGGGTTCTACTTATCAACGAAGATTTCCGCTGCTTGTGTTTCATTTGATGTTCAGCCCTTAAGGCTTTATCGATGTAAGACTTGACCATAATGGTCATAATTTGTGTACGACGATATGTATGGATGTAAGACACTTGTTATTCAGCTTTTGTGTGTTCAGTGAGCATTGATCTCTGGGATCACTGTACATGTGCATTCGGTGATCACGACTTATGAGTCGGGGTCCCCACAGCTTTCTGTGTTACCTCAGCGGGTCCAAGAACTAAGGCGGGCATCCGCAAGAGATGGGGCCATATCTGCGTTGAGCCGGGCTAAAGCATGGATTCCAGAACTAGACCTGGCCGACCTCGCTCTTGGATACCAGAGTCTGAAGGAGGATGGGACCTTATTTGATGAACAGGATTTCACCGCCTGTGTCAAAGATATACGCCTTGTGGCTACTCTTATTGGGAACGATACTGATCTTAGCAAGTATCAGCCGGGTTATGACAGCGAGAATCGGAGAATCCCAACACCTCTCTATGATGATGTCAGCCTGATCCCTCCACCCCGTAAGCATACCTTTGCCCCTGAAGTCGACCCAGCCGGTTTAATAGATGACGAAGCTGAGTTTGAAGCTTTGAGTGGCATTGACTGGGCATCATCCACCTTCCAGGACAGGGCAGCCGACGGAGAGGCGGAGAAGGATAACCCGGAATCTTCAAGCCAACCAAAGGAGTGAACCGCCAGACGTCATATGTTTATGTCTTTGTGAAAACAATGCTTCACTATTCAGACTCGGGGAGTCTTGTAATAGGGTATAAAAACCTCTCGATTTTTGTCGTGCCTTCGCGTATGTTTATGGTGCTCAATACTTTTCTTAAGCCGCCATTTCTATCCACTTCCAGCTTATATTAATCTTCTATTTCCTTTATGTTAAACAAAAAATTGCTTGCCTTGTCTTGCATATAAAACAGAATAGAATTCCCTTGGCGACCTATCACATCGGGGGTCACATAAGGTACTGATAACCCGGTGTGTGAACCAAAACATCATATAAAGGCCGGGTTATGATTATATCTGTTAAACATAATCACAATAGCATACCTGCGATCCTTTCGGTAATCTCACCGGTTGATGTGACCCATACCATGAGGGTAAATTTAACTCCTGAAAGTTGGCACATGTAATCTGAGGTGACCAATATTAAATCGGTGGAACAAGAACCACTCCATAGTACTTTCAAGAGGGCCTCAAGATAGTCAAATACTTACACTTACAAAGTATGATGAATAATAAGCAAAATTTAAAGGCCTCTGATTCGAATATGATCAGTGAACCGTTCCAAAGGGGTTAAGCTAAGATTCAGATACGATCATATAGCCCCCAGTGGCTTTGGCGATGCCGATCAAATGGGTATCGACAGCTATGTTCTCTTTGGTTCGAAAACGACCTATGTTTGAATAGGAAGCCCCCAAGTGACCATACGAGTTGTTTAATGACGCTGATTCGAATACGATCCACGTCAGACCCAAAAGGGGGTTAAGCTATGATTCAAATATGATCAAGAATCCCCCAAGTGGGTTTGGCAGTATGCCGATCAAGTGGGTATCGACAGCTATGTTCTCTTTGGTTCGAATACGACCTATGTTTGAATAGGGATCCCCCAAGTGATCATGGCTAGATCCAGATATGATCATAAGCCAGACCAAAGGGAAAGCCAGATTCAGATATGACCCGCTCCCTGTTGGTTGTTTCCACCACATGATAAGGAAGACATGTAAACCTTTGAGGGTGAAAAGGACAGAGGTCCTGCTTTATTGCTTTATATAATATATACATCGTCAAAATATATACATCTAGAGAGCCGGTGGCTCAGGTATAGTAAGGCCGAAGATGAGCGATATTCCACGGCCGACTGGTCTCCTCCTCCGACTTACGTGAGTCTTTGTGCTCTCGAATATCGATGAGGTAGTATGACCCATTGTTCAGGTTCTTGCTGACCACGAAGGGTCCTTCCCAAGGGGGGATAGCTTGTGCATATCAGACTGATCTTGGATGAGCCGGAGCACTAAGTTGCCTTCCTGAAAGGTTCTGGATCTAACCCGGCGGCTGTGGTAGCGGCGCAGGTCTTGCTAGTAAATCGCTGAGCGGGCTATTGCCAGGTCTCGCTCTTCGTCCAACAAGTCAAGTGCATCTTGACGAGCTTTTTCATTGTCAGCCTAAACATAAGCCGCCATGCGGGGTGAGTCATGACGGATGTCACTTGGCAGGACTGCCTCTACTCCGTACACCATGAAGAAAGGTGTGTAACCCTTGGATCTGTTAGGTGTAGTGTTGATGCTCCAAAGCACAAAGGGTAATTCCTCCACCCAACAACCCGGCGTCCACTGTAAGGGGACCAAGAGCCGGGGTTTGATACCCTTCAAGATCTCCTGATTTGCTCTTTCTGCTTGACCATTGGATTGAGGGTGAGCAACAGCCGAAACATCAAGCCGGATATGTTCTCGTTGACAGAACTCTTCCATGGCACCTTTGGAGAGATTAGTACCATTGTCAGTTATGATGCTGTGTGGAAAACCAAAACGAAAGATCACCTTTTTCATGAACTGAACCGCCGTGGCTGCATCACACTTACTGACCGGCTCTACCTCAACCCACTTTGTGAACTTATCCACTGCCACCAGGAGGTGTGTATTTTTGTCCTTAGACCTCTTGAAAGGTCCAACCATGTCAAGCCCCCAGACTGCGAATGGCCAAGTAATTGGAATCATCCTCAACTCTTGAGCCGGCACATGAGCTCGTCGTGAGAATTTCTGACATTCGTCACATTTATTGACCAGATCCTCCGCATCAGCATGAGCCGTCAGCCAATAGAAGCCGTGACGGAAAGCCTTGGTCACGAGAGATTTTGAGCCGACATGATGACCACAATCCCCTTCATGGATCTCACGAAGTACCTCCTGACCCTCCGCAGGCGACACACAACGTTGAAACGCCCCAGTGATGCTGCGATGATGTAACTCACCATGAACAATTGTCATGGATTTGGACTGCGGGATGATTTGTCTCGCCAAGGTCTCATCCTCAGGTAACTCACCTCGGGTCATGTAGGACAAATATGGCACTGTCCAATCCGGGATGACGTGAAGAGCCGCTACCAGATGTGCCTCCGGGTCTGGCACCGCGAGGTCTTCCTCTGTGGGTATTTGGACAGAAGGATTATGCAAAACATCAAGAAAGGTGTTAGGCGGCACCGGCTTACGCTGAGATCCCAGCCGGCTTAAAGCATCGGCCGCCTCATTCTTCCTTCGATCAATGTGTTCCACTTGATAACCCTTGAAATGCCCAGCCACAGTATCAACTTCACGACGGTAAGCCGCCATGAGGGGATCCTTGGAGTCCCACTTGCCTGACACCTGCTGAGCCAAGAGATCTGAGTCACCCAAGCATCTTACCCGGCTCAAATTCATCTCTTTGGCCATCCGGAGACCATGGAGTAAGGCCTCGTACTCAGCTGCATTGTTAGTACAAGGAAACATAAGCCGGAGCACATAACAAAATTTGTCACCTCGAGGGGAAGTTAAAACAACTCCAGCCCCCGAGCCTTCTAACTGCCTGGACCCATCAAAGTGAATAGTCCAATATGTGTTATCTGGCTTCTCCTCAGGTGCCTGCAACTCTGTCCAATCATTGATAAAGTCCACCAGACTTGATAGCAGTTTGAGGCATGTATTTCAGACCATGAGGCCCCAGCTCAATGGCCCATTTGGCGACTCGTCCTGTGGCCTCTCTATTCTGTATGATGTCTCCCAAGGGGGCAGAACTTACCACAGTAATAGGATGACCTTGGAAGTATTTCTTCAGCTTCCAGCTTGCCATGAACACCCTGTAAACAAGCTTCTGCCAATGTGGGTACCTTTGTTTAGACTCAATGAGCACCTCACTGATGTAGTAAACCAGCCGTTGAACCGGATGCTCCTTACCAGCCTCCTTGCGCTCCACCACGATTGCAACACTGACAGCTCGTGAGTTAGCAGCCACATATAACAGTAATGGCTCTCTATCAATGGGAGCCGCAAGGACCAGCGGCTCAGATAACTATCTCTTTAAATCTTCAAAGGCAGTATTAGCAGCATCACTCCAGACAAAAGTGTCTGTTTTCTTCATCATCTGATACAGCGATAGGGCCTTCTCCCCTAACCGGCTTATGAACTGGCTTAAAGAAGCAACACAACCCGCCAGTCACTGAACATCGTTGATGCACGCCGGTTTAGCCAATGAGGTAATTGCCTTGATCTTCTCCGGATTAGCTTCAATACCCCTGTTTGAGACCAGAAAACCCAGAAGTTTGCCTGCAGGTACGCCAAACACACACTTGGCCGGGTTAAGCATCATCTTATAAACCCAGAGATTATCAAAGGTCTCTTTTAAATCAGATATCAAGGTTTCCTTCTCTCTGGACTTCACCACGATGTCATCCACGTAAGCGTGAATATTGCGCCCAATTTGATCGTGGAGACAGTTCTGTACACATCGCTGATAAGTCGCCTGGGCACTCTTGAGCCCAAATGGCATAGATACATAGCAGAAGGCTCCAAACGGAGTGATGAAAGCCGTCTTCTCCTGGCCCTTAACTGCCATCTTGATCTGATGATACCCAGAGTAAGCATCCAAAAAGCTCAAGCGCTCACAACCCGCCGTAGCATCAATGATTTGATCAATACGGGGGAGAGCAAAGGGATCAGCCGGACAAGCCTTATTTAAGTCCGTGTAATCCACACACATCTGCCAGGTGCCGTTCTTTTTTAGCATGAGCATTGGGTTAGCTAACCACTCCGGGTGAAAAACTTCAACAATGAACCCAGCCGCTAAGAGCCGGGCGACCTCCTCTCCAATCGCTTTCCATCTCTCTTCGTTGAACCACCGAAGAAACTGCCTGACCGGCTTATACTTCGGATCAATATTAAGAGTGTGCTCAGCGAGTTCTCTCGGTACACCCGGCATGTCAGAAGGTTTCCATGCAAAGATGTCCCGGTTCTCACGGATGAACTCGATGAGCGCGCTTTCCTATTTACGATCCAAGTTGGCACTGATACTGAACTGCTTAGACGAATCGCCTGGAGTAAAGTCAACAAGCTTAGTTTCAGCAGCCGATTTAAACTTCATTGCCGGGTCATGCTCTGTGGTTGCCTTCTTTGAAGAGGTCATATCCGTCGGGTCAACGTTATCTTGATAAAATTTGAGCTCCTCCGCTGCACAAACAGACACGGCGTAAGCCGCATCATCTTCTTCACATTCCAGAGCTATTTTTCGACTCCCATGCACGGTGATGGTGCCCTTGTAACCCGGCATCTTGAGCTGCAAATAAACATAACATGGCCGAGCCATGAACTTGGCATAAGCCGGGCGCCCAAACAGAACATGATACAGGCTCTTGATCTTGACCACTTCAAAAGTTAACTTCTCAGCCCTGGAATTGTACTCGTCTCCAAAGGCCACCTCCAATTCGATCTTTCCGACCGGGTATGCCGACTTACCACGCACCACTCCATGGAAAACGGTGTTGGATGTCTTTAAATTTTTGTCAGTCAAACCCATACGTCAAAAGGTCCCATAATAGAGGATGTTGATGCTGCTACCTCCGTCCATGAGTACCTTGGTGAATTTATACCCACCAACCTGAGGTTCCACCACTAAGGCTAACTGACCCGGATTATCAACCCGGGGAGGATGATCTTCCCTGCTCCATACAATAGGCTGCTCTGACCACCTCAGGTAACGAGGAACTGCCGGCTCAATAGAATTCATGGCCCTCTTGTGAACCTTCTGATCATGTTTGCACAAACTAGTGGTGAACACATGATACTATCCACTATTCAACTGCTTTGGGTGGCTTTGATAACCCGATTGCTGCTGTTGTTGTCCTCCTTGACCAGACTGCTGCTGGTTGTATCCGCCTTGATTTCCCTGAAAGCCGGAACTTGAACCACCGCCCGGGCCATGAAAGCCGACGGCACCTGAGCCGCCGCCCGACCCATGATTGTCGTCAAACATGTTGGAATTCTTGAAGGCCTTCATGATTGCACAATCCTTCCATAAGTGGGTGGCGGGTCGTTCCCTGGTACCGTGTCTCGGGCAGGGCTCGTTGAGTAACTTCTCAAGAGATGGGTCTGATCCGCCAGACCGAGGGGGTGGCTTTCCCTTACGCCTCTGATTGTTACCTTGCGCATTAGCATTGGCCACGAACTCTGGGTTACCGTCAGCCTTGCGTTTATTGCTTCCTTGATTCACCGGGTTATGCTACTGACCCTTTCCATTGCCGTTCTTCTTTCCCTTCCCTGTCTTTTCCTCATCAGACGCGGGATCCTTAGTACTGTCAGAATTGGCATATTTGACTAAAGCTGCCATCAGCGTACCCATATCATTACAATCACGCTTGAGTCGCCCCAGTTTCTGTCTCAGCGGCTCAAAGCGGCAATTCTTCTCCAGCATGAGGACTGCCGAGCCAGCATCCATCTTGTCAGACGAATGTATTATCTCCTTGACCCGGCGCACCCAATGGGTTGTGGATTCACCCTCCTCTTGCTTACAATTTGTTAAGTCCACGATCGACATAGATTGCTTGCAAGTGTCCTTGAAGTTCTGGATGAACCGGGCCTTTAGCTCTGCCCATGAACTAATGGAATTGGGTGGCAAGCCCTTTAACCAAGATCGGGTTGTTCCATCCAACATCATGGTGAAGTACTTAGCCATTGCTGCGTCACTGACCTCCTACAGCTCCATGGCCATCTCATAACTTTCGATCCATGCTCCGGGCTGTGTGTCGGCTGTGTAATTTGGCACCTTTCGAGGTCCTTTGAAGTCCTTGGGCAAACGCACATTACATAGAGCCGGCACCAGACAAGGGACACCGCCGGTTCCGGTGGCCACTCCTGCCTCAACAGAAGTCGTCGGGTAATCCGGAAGAGCCTCCTGAGCCGTCAGCTGAGCCGCTAGTTGAGCTGCCCGCTCGTCCTCCTGACGTATTCGGTCCTGCACCGGGTTATAGCCACCGGGCTGGTTACGGCGCTGGGCATTGCTTGACAAAGGTTCTGACTCCATGTGCCTGCTGTAACTCGGACTCCGATTTGGACGAGCCGGGGCTAACCAAGGCGGAGGAGTTGAATGAATCTCGTCCCGGCTATAAGAAAAGTCTCTTGCCGAGCCAGGGCCGTCTGGACGAGGTCTCTGATCCTTCGGGTCTCCACCGTTGTTGGATCGTCGCCATCCACTGGGAGAGCCGCCAGGCGCGCCGACGCTGTGATCAGGTTCTCCATGGGGATGGAAAAGTGACCCGGCGGTATCGGTACATAACGGGGTGGTGCCATATTCCCATGAGGTGGTGCCATCACCCGAGGTTGGACCGGACCTCCTGTTCCGGCTGTCATAAACTGATTTGCGTCTCGCGGGCTACTCGGGCCGGCTCCGGGTGTAGCGAAAAGATTCCGAGGATCATAAACTGGAGGCAAACGGGATTGAGTTTTCTGATGTCTCCTCCTCATCACCTCGTTAGACGCGTTCAGGCTCATCGTAAGCTGGAAAGCCTCTGACTGTAGCTGTTGCGCCCGTACATCCAAAGCCGCCCGTTCTGTGGCTATCCTAGTTTCCTCAGTTGCCAAGGCCTCCTTGGCCCGAGTTATCTCCTCACGCACCTGTGCCACCTCCGCGTTATGCTCATCTTGATTCGCAGGGATGACCATGGCGGTTAACAGGGCCGTCAGCTTATCCATGAGATCCATTAGCACCTGAGCCGGCGGGCACACAAGTCCTCCTGCCCCGACCACTCCTGACCCGGACGTTATTGCTGCTGCAGCCATTGAGTTTTGACCGGGTTGAGTACCAGCCATGAAGACTCCTGCCCAGCTTGGCGGCTCATAGGGGTCCGGAATACTACTGCCATCGGAACAGCCCCCAAGCCCGCCATCTTGTACAGATACAGCGAATCTGTTGAACCGGCGGATGAATCACCGTCGGAGAGGATGGCCGTCTCACCACCATCTACAGATCCTTCAGAAAGTTCCCCTCCGTGGAGGCAACCCCTGAAGGCACGCTTCACGATGGGTTGAGCTCGGGCGGGTCTTGCGCGTTGAGCCGTCTCGATGAGGTTGGTGCACTTGTCCGGCTCAGGGCCCGGCTCAGTCGCCGCAGAATAACAGGGGGTGTGGGTGAGTAGAGGGATGGCCTGGACAGCCGGTGGGGGCAGTGAGGCCTTCGCCGCATCGCAGCCGGCCACGGGAGGCATGAGCACGAGGCACGACCGGCGCTGGTTTGGGCGGCTGGAACAAGAAGACCAGAGGTTGAAGAAGCACTACAACCGTTGGATGGACATCGTACGGTCACTGGAGCTAGAATTGTGCATATTGACTAAGTTGACAAAGCCCTCCATCCCCGTCAACTTAGTAGGCCCACAAGTCAGCCGGCCACCATGGTGGGTCCCAGCTAACATGGGGAGTATTCATTTTTTTGTGCGTAATAAGGAGGCACTTCCTTGGGTGTGAAGATATAGCTGGTGGGTCTGAGCTGTCAGTGGCGGTAACGTTTTTTTCGCGAAATACAGAGGCCCTTTCGGTGGGTCCCTGATGTCAGGTGGAGGAATCATTATTTTGCGCGTAATAAGGAGGCATTTCCTTGCGTGCGGCCGTGTACCCAGCTGTCGGCCTCTCCACGTACAGTCCACTTCAGATGCATGTCGGTCGTTGACCACGTTGACTAGGCCGCGTCGAGAGCACCAGGGCGGTGGACGACGGCGAGGCCTAGGAAGGGAACGACACGGAGGCAGGGAAGACTCGGCAGTTGTTTCCCACGCGGAGGGGAGTACGACTATACGAGGGTTTACTGGTTCGTCTGCCATCGCCAGAGAATAACAGCAGGTGTGGGTGAGTAGAGGGATGGCTAGGCCAGCGATGGGAGTACGATGGGCGGTGAGGCCTGCGCAACAGCACAGCCGGCCGCGGGTAGGAGGGAGCAGGTAGTCCCGCCGGCGCTTGTTTGAGCGGCCGGAGCAGGAAGAGCAGAGATTGAAGAAGCACGACTACTGTTCGATGGACATCCAACAGTCACTGCTTGTGTGTCAACCTTTTTTTTAGGAAAGCCTCAAATCTGTGGAAAACAGCATACAGCCCATCTGCAATTATTTCTAATATTTTACAGCGCATTTGCTAATTCTTAAGGTTTTTTTGGAGCCCATATTCTTTTTGTTAGCATTACAACCCATATTGTGGCCACGGTTACAAAATTAACGAAATTTTGCATATTTCGGTGTGGTCCGAACTGTTTTTAATCCCGAAATTTCGACTCACATTCAACCTGATTTTAAAAATAAATGTATATCAATATAAAATCCAACAAATTCTCCACGCATAAAAATTAATGTAATTTAAAATCTCGAAATAAAAAAATATTAAACTAATTGCCGGTTTGATGTGTTTTAAAAATGTACAGCCCATTTCTCATTACTGATGGGCCATTTTCTCGGCTGGCCGAATGAAGCTCTCCTCGTCTTGAAAGATTTGCAGCCCAACAGGCCTGACAAAGCGACTTACTTGGCAAATCACAAAAAAACTGGGCTGTGGCCGTGGACCCAGCTGTCAGCCTCTCCACGTACAGTACTCTTCCGATGGAAGTCGGCCGTTGACCACATTGACCACGCCGCGCCGAGAGCACCAAGGCGGTGGATGACGGCGAGGCCTAGGAAGGGGACGACGCGGAGCCGGGGAAGACGCGGCAGTGGATACCCACACGTAGAGGAGTACGAGGGTTCACTGGTTCGCTGCGGTGTGAGGCTGCCGTCGCCGCAGAATAACAGGGGGTGTGGGTGAGTAGAGAGATGGCCTGGCCAGCGGTTGGATTAGTAGGGGGCAGTGAGGCCTCCGCCGCATCGCAGCCGGCCATAGGAGGCAGGACCACGAGGCACCACCGGCGCTGGTTTGGGCGGCTCGAGCAAGAAGACCAGAGGTTGAAGAAGCACTACGACCGTTGGATGGACATCGTACGGTCGCTGGAGCTAGAATCGTTCATATTGACTAAGTTGAAAAAAGCCCTCCATCCTCGTCAACTTAGTAGGCCCACAAGTCAGCCTCCCACCATGGTGGGTCCCACCTAGCAGGAGGGTATTCATTTTTCTGTGCGTAATAAGGAGGCACTTCTGGCGGGTCCGAGCTGACAGCGGGGGGGACGTTTTTTTCGCAAAATACGGTGGTCCATCCGATGGGTCCCAGCAGTCAAGGGAAAACGTTTTTTTCGCGAAATATGGTGGCCCGTCTGGTGGGTCCCAGTAGTCATGGGGCAAATGTTTTTTCCATGAAATACTGGTGGCCCGTCCGATGGGTCCCTGCTGTCAGGTGGAGGAATAATTATTTTGCGCGTAATAAGGAGGCACTTCCTTGCGGCTACCATGGACCCAGCTGTCAGCCTCTCCACGTACAGTACTCTTCTGATGGAAGTCGGTCGTTGACCACATTGACCACGCCGCGCCGAGAGCACCACGGCGGTGGACGACGGTGAGGCCTAGGAAGGGGACGATGCGGAGCCGGGGAAGACGCGGCAATGGATACTCATGCGGAGAGGAGTACGAGGGTTCACTGGTTCGGCTGCGGTGTGAGGCTGCTGTCGCCGCAGAATAACAGGGGGAGTGGGTGAGTGGAGGGATGGCCTGGCCAGCGGTGGGAGTAGTATGGGGACGGTGAGGCCTCTGTGGCAGCACAGCCGGCCACGGGAGGCAGGAGCATGCGGCATGACCGACGCTGCTTTGGGCGGGTGGGGCAAGAAGACCAGAGGTTGAAGAAGCACTACGGCCGTTGGATGGACATCGTTGACCACACCGCACCGAGAGCACCAGGGCGGTGGACAACAGCGAGGCCTACGAAGGGAACAACACAGAGCCGGGGAAGACACGGCAGTGGCTGCCCACGCGGTGGAGAGTACGAGGGTTGTCTGGTTCGGCTGCCGTCGCCGGAAAATAACAGGTGGTGTGGGTGAGTAGAGGGATAGACAGGCCAGGGATGCGAGTATGATGGGGCCGTGAGGCCTTCCAGGCAGCACTGCTGGCCACGGGAGGCGGGAGCAGGCGGTTCCGACGGCGCTGGTTTGGGCGGCTGGGGCAGGAAGATCAGAGACTGAAGAAGCACGATTGCCGTTAGATTGACATCTAACGGTCTGACGCTGGTAGAGTCGATTGTTGACTAAGTTTCTTTTTTGAGAAACCTTGTGTACGCATGAACTTAGTAGGCCCACAAGTCAGCCTCCAAATTTGTGGCAGACAACATAAAGCCCATTTGCCATTTTTTATAATTTGCAGCCCATTTGCTAATTCTTAAGTAATTTATTACAGCCCATTTTCTGCCCAGGACCACGGTCAAAAAGTCCAACCTTATTTTGCATATTTTGGTGGAGTCCGAACTATTGTAATCCCGGAATGATAAACATTTTTAAGAACTTATTGATTTGCCAAAAAATCATTTTGTTTTTGTAAGCAAATAAGACATGGGACAATTTAGTTGGTTTAAGGGAAAATTAGTGGTAAAAAATCAGCGCTGGGTGGGAAAAACAACAAAAATAAGGATGTAAATATGAAAAGGGAATTTTATGTGTTTTCACTAAAATGATACATGTATATGAACTAGTAAAACTATAGGTAGAGATTAGAAAACGGATGTAGGACATGCGTTTCAAGAGGAAAATAGAACTGGGTTGTGTGTTTGATTTAGTAAAAAAACTACCTCCGGATGTTGTAAGACAAAATATAACTAAAGCTGACGGGCCAGAGGCCAGTAGATACCTGCTGGATCTTTGTGCCCCTTTGTCGTCATGGGCTGGGCCTGTTAAAAACAAAACAACCCTGGGTAATCTACAGCCCAGTTGAAACTTGCTCGACCTGAAAAAACAATATACGTGCTTAATAAACGAGAGAATTCTGCAAGTACAGACTGATAACTATGATAATAAGTGCATGCACTTGTTTCGAAAAAATTGGAGAACTGGGAATTCGAACGGCGGGTGCTTATGATACCCATCAAATAAAAATCAGGTGCCTGAAAATTCGTTTCGAAACAAATGATTCAGCTTTATATCCACGTCGACCCTCGGCATGATGGTTGGAAGCAAATGCAAGTTCATACCAAAAGATCGTTAACAACAATACCAACTTGCGGACGACAAGGTAGTACAACTACCAATACCAAACTAACTTATAATTTTTTTTACTCCTGGACCTAGTGTTCGTCTGGTAGAAAATCTTGCAGAGGACCAGCTCCCGATCCTTCTCTTGCTCCAGGTCCCCGAGGTGGTACTGGTGCATCACCCAGTTTGTCCTCTGCTGGTCGAAGTTCTTGTTGGTGTGCAACACTAGAACCTTTTTTGCTGCCCGTTGACCATCACCGGAAAGGTATTGCCGATCATGTGCCACATCGCGTGCATGCCGCACTCCGACTGTATCTTGCGACGCGTCCACGCGCCCCTTTTGAACGCCCTAGAATTGCGCTGGAAGAAATGCTTCCTTAGGACACTCAGTGTGGTACCTGCAGTATTGTGGAATACATGTTTTAGTGTACCTAGTTGGCATTTTCATAACATCTTTGGCATGTTGCAGTCACTTGTTTCACTTTTTATTAACTGTCAAATTGTAATTGCTTCACCAGGTCTGCGTCTAAAAAGAAAAATAGAGCTATAAACAAAGGAATATGTTTGTGCAAGTAGACGACCGATCAGTGTCTTACCTGGAAGTTTCTTAGGTTGGGTGTAACATATGCCATGCTCGATGTCGATGGTTGGTATGAACAAATCTATGAGAGACTGAAATCTCGCGTTGTCAGCACTCACTTTGGCCTCAAGGTGCTCGATCAGCTCCTGATCCGTGGGATCGAACTTGACACCAGCCGGCAACACGGGCCAATCCTTATTCGACTTGCATCGGTAATTCCAGTTATATGGTACTCAATGTATGATCAATCGACTATTTTAAGTGAATGATGAAAGATTTCGACAGATAAGTGGTACTCCAAATCTGAAGTCCAGAATACCCAATCACGCCGCCGGGATTCTTGTGTCACCTCACGCGTAGCGTGTTGTCACGTCAATTCAATGTGTGGACATGATGAATAATTTGACCGACGTATACTAGTACTGCTACTGAACTACTTACTAGTCGTATTTAGTGTCATAATTTATACATAGGTTTAACTAACAATTACGCACTTGAAGCCTAACTGATATATATGGCTTCTGCACAGCATCTCCATCATCATTATCAGTACATCCTACGCAGGTGAGTTAGGATGCACTTGATCCCAGGAAGGTATCTATCCTTCAAACCAGAGGAGTGCTTCAAACTAACAACAGTACATAATATCCAACAAAAGAGGGTCGTGCTACAGCAGCAGAATACATGGCTCAGTCTAGATATCAGCACGAATCAAGTTGTGCATATTTGTTGTTGGCATGAACCACATCGCCGCATGTCGGGTTTGCAAAAGCCATCCATCGCATGGAAGCTTGATGCCTTTCACACACTGAAGATTATCTGGCAACAAGCTGTGTCGACGAATCTCTGGATATGGTGATTCATGAATCCCATGGTATGATGTATAAACACAGCCCCCCCCCTTGCGAATGGAAGTTGCATAGCACAATAATCATCGCCGGTGATATGATCGATGATTGGTTGGATGATCGGATAATTGAGCCCGAGGAACAAGGAGTGGTTGCCGAGGCTATAAACCCGCCTCCAGTTGAATACGCCTGGCCCAACGGAGCTGGGATCTTTCTCGAACACGAAGCAGCCATAGCCATCAATGTCACGAATGCCCCACACATTGTACTGCATGTGGTTTGATGTAATGGTTTGGTCAATTTGGTACGTGCGAATGAGCATCAAATGACCACCGTCAGCTGAACGAGCGATAAACCACCACCCATCGGCTGGTATGATTCTAGGTCCTGGAATCATGAAGGCCAGTGCATTTGCGTCTGCTGCAACAATTCAAATTGGAGACCAAAAGGACAAAATTAAACAATCATGTTCAGAGTATGTGTGGAATTAAGATTATTATAACAATGACACATATCATAGACAAAGAATTGCAATGTCGTGGTCATAATCATACCCCAAGTTAAAAAAAATAAGCCAATGGCTTTCATATTCTAGTAATATGTCATGGTTCAAACATCATGTAACAGTGAGAGGAAAACAGCTATGACAGCGCCTACTCATATTCTACCATAGCACTTACTACTACTGTTCTCATATCAACTCTAAGCAATAACATGCGTTGTTATAAAAATCTTGTAAACGAGAGTAACATATAGCAATCATGATGTTATGCTCATAATATGTATTCTAA
Organism: Aegilops umbellulata; assembly: GCA_032464435.1. Classification (NCBI taxonomy): domain Eukaryota; kingdom Viridiplantae; phylum Streptophyta; class Magnoliopsida; order Poales; family Poaceae; genus Aegilops; species Aegilops umbellulata. The sequence goes on along the minus strand of CP136054.1, from coordinate 344,940,432 downwards.
CAATCATTAGATGCCAATTGTTCTCATATCAACTCTAACAATAACATGTGTGGTCATAAAAATCTAGGAAATGAGAGGAACATATAGCAATGATGTGGTTATAGACATGCTATGCATTCTAAATTTGTAACAAATGAACAGGCAGTCGTATTCATAAGGTAAAGATGAGATGAGATAGAACAATTACACGACGATAGATTCCACCAATATAGGTAGCCAATCTGTGCGTCGACCGCGTAAACGATGCCATCATGCACTATAGCATCAGACAGAAATGTTTCCTCAACAGGATTGATGATGAGCCATAACCATGTATGGCGACGGATTCCAGATAGACTAATCCCTTGTTGAACAAGGCAATGAGCTTGTAATCCATGTAGTCTTCTGATGGTGTGGGCACTTTGCAGATTACAACTTTCTGCAAACAGAGGTCGAGCCAAAAGCTTGAAGCGTCTCGTGCGTAGTAGGCAGGAGTGTCCAGCGGGCCGCGAGGCTCGATGGCGGCGGTATCCAAAGATGGAAGGGTGATCTCTCGCTGGGTGTAGATATCCATGAGACGCCATGGACTACCAGATTGGTGGATGAGGACGATCAAGTTGGCCTTCATGCCCGCCCAGTAGTGGTCGCGCATGAAGGCTGGGTGGACGGGTAGTGGTATCATGTCGAGGGGCACCACGGCAACCTCCGTAGCATCGTCAAGTCGGTGTCTCGGCCACCTGCGAGGATCGGGCATCAGCAAGCAGGGTGTCTTGAAAAGAGCCGGCCGGTTGCAGACGAGTAGATGGTACAAAGACACCGAGCATGCGGCCAGACGGACGGTGCTGAGTAGGTCCACACGACTACAGATCTGCTCCAAGAGAACATTGGGGAGGGAATTCCAATCGTGGCTCTGCGTGTCAGTCGGTTCTGCCATTGGGGTTTTCGGTGCCTGCGAGCCAGCGGTGAAGTGGATTCGGGCGGGCAAGCGAAGAAGCTTCTCCTCGTGTGGCCGAGCAGTGAGCGGGGGGATATGGTACGCGCGAGCTACCAAGGAAGATGGCGCGGGTGGGCGAGCAGTGAGCGGGGGTAAATGGTGTTCGGACGACGATGGGGAAGAGAGGAGGAAGAAGAAGAGAGGAGGAAGAAGAGTGGAAGACGGGGAAGAAAGTACATTCAATCTCAATTCTACTAGTACTCCTACCAGGATATACCGTCCTTCGGAGTGTAAATAGTTACACCGATGACATGTGGGTCTACCACAACAGGGCCCATATGTCGGTTAATGGAGGACAGAGGTGTGTAGGCGTATTTACGGAAGCGTGCTCTACTGGCAAACATGATGGCAGTACTGGGTAAGGCTGATTTAGTAACACCAACATGCTGGTTCAGCTTATTAATTACTTGTCCCATCTGCTGCAGCGTGTATTGTCACTTCACTGTGAAGACTAGTTGAATAGTTCTCTCTGACCGAGATGGGGAATAAATGGATCACGAGGACTTCCTTTCTACAGTATCCCTATGCCTCTATGCTCACTTCACTCATTTTGCTCCGTACCTAGTCACTTGTTGAAATATGTAGAAAGACAAATACTCCGTATTTGGGAACAGAGGGAGGCTTTTACTCCGTACTATTTGGGAACAGAGGGAATATCACCATATGGAGGGAACAGAGGAAGCTTGAAATATGAACATGTCAATGGGAGGGAGTAAGCCCCATGCATGCATGCATGCATGCAACATGCAACACTCACACGTACACATGGACGCACGCAACACTCACGCACCCATGCGGCACACAGCACACGACGCAACACACACGCTCATGCTCAAGTGCTCAACCTACTCCCTACGTCTGTGAAAGACTGTACATTTAGAGATTTACACATTGACCAGGGCATAATTAACGCCCAAAAGTAGCAGACTTATGTGTGCATGTGACCATTGAGATAAGAAGATTAAATGAAGGTCGTTGCATGCTGTAATTAAGGATAGACATGTAGCCTATACCTACAGCACAAGTTGGTGCATTAGTCAATCAATATCGATTTAGATTAAAGGCTAAATGCATTGGAAGTGTAGATGTACATCATGTACTACACTCTTTGTTGGAAGACCGAGGGAGGACACGTGCATGCACTCACATACAAAGCCAGGGCGGTTCGCGCGCAAGGGTTGGACTCGTGTCGCGCGTGCGTAAAGTTTTGTTTAACTGATTTCTTTGCTCTGCCAACTGACAGGTGGGACCCAGAAACCAGGTGACAATTTAACCAGTCAACAAACTGCCACGTCGACTATGTGGCCGGTCAGTAGGGTGCAACACGGTGCTCTACGATGAGCTAGTGATCGCATAATCGCCGCAAAACTATATATAGTGACCGTAAAGAGCGTATTGTTACATACGTTGACCGCCAGTGTGTTTTTCTCGTTTCAAATTAAGCAATATTAATCGGAAAGGACGCAATATGGGCTACTACTACTAGTACTACTAGTACTACTTTGATATGTCCCTCAACTTGTCGAACGAGGAGAAGCTTGCTTACTACGCCTCTTCCTCGCCCACGCGTGCGGTGGTTCGCAGGACGAGGAGAGGGTTTTGACTACAGCGCCCTCTCCCTCTCCCTCTCCCTCTCCCTTGCCCTCGCCCTTGCGGTGGACGTGCAACAGTTCAATCGGTGTCAGATTGCCAGAAGCATATTGTACTATAGTATCATCATTGTTGGACCTTCCGAAGAGGCGAAGAGCCAAGTGCAAGGTTCACACGAGTACGAACTGTTGAACCTCCCGAAGAGGCAAAGAGCCAAGCGCAAGGTTTTATAGGAGTTGTCATCCTAGTAGGAGTGTACTAGTACAACTATAGTGAACAATGCTACTGTATGATGCCGCCACGTCACGTATATCCAAAGTTGTGCCACCTTTTTTTCTCAAAGAGCGTGTTGGAGCCTATGCAACAACCACACAAGTTGCACGTACACATAACACATTTACTAGTAATAAATTCTAAAGGACAAATGTCAGTATGCCACACAAGTTCATCTCCAACTCATGTGATAAATCTGTGCACGACTAGTCTACATATATTCACAGCGCTACCGTTCACAATTACCGTACTCCACTTACACGTTATAGATGGGCTACATGTCCTCCTCCAGGTTCCAGTCCCAGGTGTTCTTCATGGATGGCACGATCCATAGCGGTGGGCCACAGGAATCAATGTCGCAGCTTTCTAGTCCGGTTCCACACGATGGAGACTCATCCAAGCTGAAGCGGCATAAATCAGGGATAGCGTGTCCCAGCATGTCGTTCATCCGGCGGTGCACACTGAAGACACAACCATGCTTCATGAACGGCAGACCTTCCGTGTCGTGCACGGAAGGTGGCATCCTCTTCACAATGGGGTAGCTGTCCCCGATGAAAAGCGATTACTCTCCAAGAGTGTTCCTCGGCACCCACGTAGCATCAAAGGAGTTGAACTCGGCGCCGTTCATCTGGTACACGCGGCATCCCAGATTTGGACACATGGTGACGTACATAGTCAAGGTCCATGCATAATAATGTTGTGCTCAAATGTGGCGGTCAGTAATACTGTGCAGCAAATAGTACTACTCCGGTATAGAGGAAGTAAAATAACCGGCTTATTATATATAGCCACTCTTGGCTACATGGATGAGATAGTAAGACATGGAAAAACAAAAATGGTGGTAGCTAGTGGGTTCAAGTCCTCAAGGGCCTAGCTAGCTATACGCGTCCTCCAAGGTAAAAAGTACTCCTACTAGTACTACTCCCTCCTTTCCGGTTTATAAGGCTCAATTCAAAAATCTCACCAACCAAGGTAGATGGTGAATGGTGGAATACTTTTTGTAGTTTGCAAAAGCACCCAATTAATGCAGATGTTTTCCTCAAAAAGTATGTTTACCAATGCATTAATTGCGATGCATACATGCATAAATTACGTGCATTGGTCAATTTTCTCTTAATACTTGCATGCAATGATTTAATGCACCTTGGAATCTGAACATGTGATGGGAAACAACCAAATTGAGCCTTATAAAATGGAAAAACTAAAATTTTGAGATAAGCCCTATAAACCAGAAAGGAGGGAGTACAAAGTATACTACTAGTACAACAATGAGAGAGAAGGCGAGAGGGTTAAAAAATGGAATAACTAGGTAGATGGTGACGGTCCGATTGTGGTAGATTATGTGACCATGTTGCACATCAGTGGTACCATGGGTAACGACTGCTAAGATAGTTGATCCCAATATGCCAAAGTCAGCTAAAATGTTCCAGGTTAGACCGAATCGCGGATGCAAATGCACATCCAGGATCGGCGATCTTATTTTGATCGGGGGATGACTGGTCCCTGGAAAATAATGGAGTACCGTTAGGGATGCAAATGATGGTTTATGCATTCCGTTTGTAATCTCCCGTACCATAGGATGTCAACCAGATGAATCAAGTCCCCTGGCTTGTCACCGCGAAGATGCGGCCTAGATGGCGCACGGCGTCTTCGAACGTGTAGGGGTACAAATCTGTCGCCGCCAACATGCGCCAGCCTCTGCCGTTACTGCCTCCTGCATTGATGGCAATCCTTATGTCAAACACCGCGATGAGATAGTAATCGTCGTAGCCACGTCGCTTTGTCGGCGGGTCCGCAATTGCTATCTTCTTCAATCTCATGTAGGCATCATCATACGTATTCTTGCCCAGCCAGTCCGGAAGGCCGATCCCAATGGTGGAGAAGGGGTCTACCGGAACGGCCGCACTGCTGTGGATGTTGTGCAAAGTCATGGTGGTATCCGGTCGGAGGTATGCAAGCCAATCTTCGTTGGCACCGACACAGACCTATATATAAGACGGTGGGCAGCGGAGAAATTACGGGATGGAAATGGAATAACTAAGTACTACATGATCAAACTCCATTACTAACCTGCTCATCGGACAAAACCCGACTACCTCTCAACGTCGTCAACTCTAGCGGAGTCAACGTGCAACCATGGCCATGGAGCGGTGGACTGTTCAAAGAATTGTCCCATAGAAGAACCTTCTCCTCGAGGACGCATGGAAGACCAACAAGCATGGCCTTTTCCCAAGCCTGTTTAAGCAGCGTCTTGAAAAAGTTGGTGCAGGAAGCGCCGAGTCTTGCGGCGGTGAGGACATCGGAGCGGCGCGCAATTGCTCCCAGAGAATCGTCGTCCAAGGTCTCCCAGCCCCGACAAGGAGGAGAACCGCCTAGCGAATCCATGGGAGCAGCGACGAACTGCCTTCTCTTCGGGGGGAGGGGAACTGGCAAGGAGGAGATAAGAGCGTAGTAACCGCAGGGCCTCGTCCCTTCCAACTGTAGATCGTTCCTCGGCGAAGGGGTGAGGCTATTATTTACTACTCTAAATAATAGCACTAGTAAATAATAGCACTAGTAAGAAATTTTTGGCACTAGGTAGTAGTTTTTGGTACCATGGAGTACTAGTACTAGCATTATGGAACGTTATGGGATTGCATTATACTATAAATAATAGCACTAGTAAGAAATTTTTGGCACTAGGTAGTAGCTTTGGCGTGGATTAAGAAATCTTGGGTATGTTTTTGCCATTTTTTGTACACGCCAACTAGTGTCAAAAAACATCGTACATTATGTGACGGGGGAGTACGTACTCGTACTGTAGCAGTACTAGTACTACTTTTCTCAACTAGTAGTGCGATGTACTGTACTTCTAGTCTAGTCTTGTATAGTGCACCAGTTTTGAACTCTTGAATCTCAGGGCCAAGGAGCTACAGTTGGAAGTGCAGGGTACTACTGTTCTCTAGAACCATCGATGTACTATCAATGCAGGGGAAGTACACCTGTGTAGTGGCCTAGTGGGTACTCTCGGTGCTCTATTCAGCCGCTCCTCTCACGTAGCTGGCCTACTCAGCCGCTCCTCTCACGCACACACTAGCATCCTGTTTATCAGCGACGGTTACTGCGGGGGCGGAACATTTGAGTTATTTGATACATCGAGACTAGGCTTTTCGCTTCCATTTGTGGAGGTGTAATGGATCTCGTTGAACTTTGTTAGTAGTTCCTTCTTTATGAATGAGATGAACCAAAGCTTTTGCCTCCGTTTCAAAAAAACACGTCAAGAGGAATTTCTTTTATAGTAGAGACGATAATGGAGTGAAGTCCATGCATGCAACGCCACAAGCTACAGAGTAGTAGTAGAGCACTTTACGTACAGAGCCATATTGCACAGTTCCCAATGCCCCGCCAGGCTTTTCCGGCTCCTCAGGCTTAATTGGGAGGCGCTAGTTTAAATATGCTACTAGCTGGAAGCTGCAAGCAAGGTGCGGTTAGGGCGAGCACGCGAGCCACGGGATGTTGGGAAGGAAAACCCGTTCACGTGGCTAGGCTGTCCAGTGCACCCAGATTGTGGGGCCGCACGTCTGTTTGACTTCAAAACTCAAACTACCCATGTAAAATATTGGCTCACAGCGAAGTGTAGTAGTATACTATTTTAAAAAAAGGTCGTCGTGCGTTCGGCCGGGATCGAACCCAAAAGACGAGGTATACACTCCCGCGACCACTAGTAGTACTCGTTGGAGTACAACGCAACCTAGAATCGCCTTTTGTCGCTAGTAGTACGTACATTGTTCCTTACAAGAAACCCCTAAGAGCATGGTTAATAGTATAGCCAGCTGCTGGCTATAAGCCAGTGCCATGTCATCTACTGCCCATCTTATAGCCAACATGTAGTAGTAGTTTATTTCTTATAGCCCGCTGACTCAGCTCTATTGTACTTGCTCTAATAATGCAAGAAACCACTAAAATGCCAAGAAACTACTACCACTTGCATACGCGGCAGACTTAAGATAAGACTACCTTATCAACCATTGTACATGCTCTTACCAACAAAAATCCTCGAGTGACCTCCTACCTCCGGCCCGTCCACCTAGTCATCCTTGGCCATGGGACGCAGCTACCGCCGCGGGCAGAAGGCGAGGTCAAAACCGTCGGTGGTGCGGAGCCCATATTGCGGCAGCCCGGATGCTAGCTCCGTCCGGCGCTCGCGGCTGCTAACTAGCCAAGATAGCTCCGTCCAGCTGCTTGTCTACGAGGTTTGCTAGCTAGATTGGCACGGCAGCGCGGCGGCTTGCTCGCGCGCGCTGCGCTAAGGCCAGCCATCTGGCTCGAGCGAAGGCCAGCGCGGCGGCTTGCTCGCTCGTGAGTCACGCTCGGGCCAGCTTGCCAACCCATGCGGAGGCCAGCGCGGCGTTCGGCCCGTCCGGCGGAGCGGCGGCCAACTCGCTCATCACCGGTGCCACCGACAAACACGCATCAGTACTGTTTGAAGTAATGTTCAGGAAAATAATGATTTGAGGGGGAATAACAGGATAGAAGGTCAGATGTGGGTCCCTCGTGTCAATGGTCAGACAAAATGTGTTGGTTTAAGCTGCCTCGTTAGCACGGACATGTGGGCCAACCCTGTCATAAATGGGTTTAAACGAACCTAATCGGTAGGAGTACTAGGTAGTTTTTGGCGTGGATTAAGAAATTTTGGGTATGTTTTTGCTATTTTTTGTACAATAGATTCCTCCTAGGGCTGGTTGAAAGTGGTAGTTTTTTGTTAAATACTCTACATATTGTAAGTAGGAGTGAAAGTTAAGCTTTGAAAGCCAATAAGCAAGGCTAGTTACATAGTGCATATGTGTACATGATTGAAAGTAAATATCAACCATGAGTGACTAATATCTTGATGGAAAACTCGAAACTATGGAATACTAGGAAAAGAAATGCATGGTTGGAATTACTAGCAATGTTCATGTCCATTGCAACGAATCATAATTAGAATAATACTTATTCACAAACTTGGTACAAAACACTCTAATTTTGATATACATATGTCGCTAGAGATATATTATGTTTCAATTAGAATATATTCCTTGGGCTGTTTTGGTGAGGTCAGGGAGGGATGTGGTTGGTTTTAAGATACAATTATGGGTTTTTCTGCAAATTGGTAGACAAATGGGATGTTGGTGAGAAAAGGCAACAACTTACCTCACAATCGTTAGATGTAGATCTAATGGTCAGAAACGACGGATGGCAGACACACCAGCATCACCAACTTAGTCTTGTGTAGGAATACTAGCAAGATCCGTGCATTGCACGGAACAACAAGATGCATTTTGTTATAAAACACTTGTTGTGATTGACCCTTGCGGGAGTAATCCCATGTGTAAAAAATAATGATATCTCGAGAAATATGAGATAAGGTGAAGAGGAGTGGGGTGTGGTGGTGGTTGGTGGTCGGACTGAGCGGAGGCATGGGGATTGACGACACCGGCAGCGGCCACCAGTCCAGTTTGTTCCAGAGGCTTCCTTTCTTAATTGCTCAACAAAGAGGTTTGTTGGAGATAAGGATGAACGAGGGAAGGCCTTGTCTGCAAATGTGGAGAGGGGTGCGGGTATCTTTTAGTTTAATTTCCATCCGTCAGATATAGATCGGACGGTCTATATTGCAAGATGGCACACGTACCATCATCACCAACTCGGTTTTTTATAAGAGAAGAAATATAAGTATGGAGATACAAACGTATTATCGATACTTGCTTCCGTAAACTAGCAGCTACATTCTATTCAATGCCTCGGCATGTGGGGCCTTAGCACAATGACTTCTCGACTGTGTAAAACGAAGATTTTCCCGTCGCCGACAAGGAGGGGGTGACGGCGACGCGCTTTTTGGCTTGCTCTAGTCCTAGTGGTCATACTAGGTGGTCTAAGCATGTGTAGATTTATTCTTTTTCACGTCTCGTGTTCGCCGTACTGCCACGACTGTTCATGAATAGACGGTAAGTTATTCATGGGGAAACCCTTGTTGAGCGTGTTTGCGAGAGAGAGAGAGAGAGAGAGAGAGAGAGAGAGAGAGAGAGAGTGTGCGTGTGTGATATGTTAGAGACTGAGGCAATGATAACAGATTCTTTGTGTCTATGTGTGTGGAGGATAGAGAGAGACATGTACAAGGGGCTTTGTGTTGTGTAACGTGGAGACACGTATACATAATTAGAGAGTGAGTGTGTGAGATACACATGCGGACATGAGGAGAGACGAGGATCCAGGTAAATGGGTGTTTGTGCGTGTCTGTGTGTGTTTGTGCACGCGTTTTTGTGTGAGAGGGAGAGAGTGTATGTGGAGTAGAGAGACCACTGATGATGTAAACCTAGTATAAGGGAAGGGGGAATGGTGTGACATGTGTAGTAGCGAGATAGCACGGGTGCGGGCGGGGGGAGCAGACTATTTGGAAGAGACATCGAGTGTGTGTGTGGGAGAGGGGTGTGAGAGCGAGAGAAAGAGAGAGCTAGCGACGAAAGAGAGAGGGGGGAAGAGAGGGGGCGAGAGGGGTCATTTGTGTCCATAAATGGCGTATAGATAGGGAGACAATGTTGATGTTGTCCGAAATTGGCCTATGAACGAAGACGCAAGGGAAGCGAGTCATCATGTGTGTGATAGGGACTTCATGAGAGATCTAGAATAGATGGTGTGGAGAACAATGTGCGAAATCGAGAACGATTATACATTAGGGAGCTATGCAAAGAGTCACGACATATATGTATACAGGGAAGGAGCTGGGGCGGGTCCGCATGTGGGAGAGATAGAAAGAGGAGAGTGGCGCACAAGGAGACAAAGTGTGCTTGTTTGCAGTGGGGGTGGTGTGTGAGGTGAGTGCGTGAGAACCACATAACTAGGGAGATAGACGTTTGGGGGCGACGTTTTGTGTGTATGGGAAATATACACTCTACATAGTGCGTGTGCTTGGGTAAGAGAGATAGCGGGAGACCTAGAGAGTGAGGGAAGAGATGTGTGCATGCCCGAGAGACAAAGTGATAGAGACCTATGTTGGGGTCCGGACCTTACAAGAGAGAGGGGTGTTAATGTGCTCGTGTGTTGGTGTTTGGGGGAGAGAACGACTTCTCTGTGTGTGGGGGGGGGGTTGACTTAAGATAAAGAGTGAGGTGTCTATATTTGAGGGACTTTAGCGTAATTGAGATATTGTGCACTCATGGTTGATCAATTTGTTTCACAGTTTGTACTATGAGATAATGATACTTTTGAACATGCGTGATATACCTTGATGTACCAGAATTACAAACCTAAGATTGGAATTTTGGAATTCGACTCCATCATTAGCTTTTGCAATTCATTTAAACGGAGGTACATTTTTTAAGCCGGGATTTCGTGATTTCAAATTCATATATCAAACCTAGAGATATACACATACGGGCATGTTCAAACTTTATAATCATCCACTTTTTTCATACACATACACATTTTTGCTTTTGTCATCATATTTAGGATAAACACATTTGGAATTTCATTTGAATTGGACCGTATGATGGTATTTGCTTGTAGTAGATCGATGATCCATATTTGAATTGATGGACAATCTAAATTTCGAGTTGGAGACATTGATTTTCAAAACTTGCGCATCTTTTTTGCGTCCAAAACAAACAAATTGTCGGCCATGATATCATAGTTGGCCGTATGAGAGCATAATACTTATAATTTTAGGCGGCAAAAGCTTTCAAACTTCCCCCTCACATCGAAATATCACGCGCCCAAAAGTTTAGCCATGCGATATTCCTATTTTGCCCCTGCCACATGAACGGAAAAGGGATGTTTTGGTAACTCCATTGTTTTCCCGTCTTTGCGCCCAACATTCTTCCCCAGAGCCCCTCCCCTTCCCCTCCCCGACCCCCCAACCACGGCAAGCCGCCGAATCTAGTCCTCCGCCGCAGCGGTGGACCTCACACCCCGCCGGATCTACCTTCCGCACCTTGGAACCCCCAACTGCCAACTCACCACTTCACCGGAGTCGCTTCAGCGACTGGCTTGTCCACCGCTCCAGATCTCCTTGACCGCCATCATGGTCCACCACACCGGATCTGCTTAACCGGCGCCCTCGTCCACCACAGCGTAGGCCCTTCACTGACTCCCTCGTCCGCCCCTTCGCTGGCCCTTCATACAAGCCCTTGTCCGCCGCAACAGATCCGCCTCACCGCAAGCACTGTACAACGCGCCCGTCGAAGCCTTCGTCCACTGCACCGGACCCGCTCTAGGGACGCCATATTCAACTCCACCGGCCCTGCTTTACCAACGACGCAGCCTCATCATGTTATTTTGATTTGTACTCCTTCGGTTTTTCTCTTTATCGTGCAACTGTTCACTTACCACAGATGAGCTTTCTTGTAAGTCGACAGGCGCCGCAACCGTAGCACCGGATCCGCTTCAGCAACGGCGACAGCCGGCCCAAACTCAACCGCAACACGAGCACCATCGACGATCCTTAGCTATCAAGTATGACAATGATACCCATACGCCGCCGAGAATCAAGTACTATTATCCAACGGCCAGCGCCTACTTTCACTTTCCTAGCATAAGCACCGCACCTTTTTATTTCTTCAGGGCATCATTCAAATTTTCATGAGACGCATTATTCTGCTTGCACCTGTAGGGCCATACTTCTGGCAGTGAACATGTTACATGTGCTAAATTACATACCAGTGCACATATAGTTAATATGCTTTAGTTTTGTTCTGATGCCACCTATTGGTTCCATCAGACTGCTTAATGTTCTCTATGCTTAATTACACATCAGCAAACTAGCATGTGGTTCCGCTGCTTTTTGTTCGTTTTACCCTACATTTTCTGATGCTAGCTATTACATCACTGCTCCGAGCCTCTGTTCATTACTTGGTTGTGTGTTCTTGATCTTCCCAAGTTGCATGACTAATTTGATGCTTCTATTAATTATGGAGCTGCCAACCCCATCAAGCAAAATATTTGTTCTTTTTTGTCGGTGTTCTGGGAACGGGGGTCCCCAGATTTGCCTGCCTGCGGCCTACGGCGTGGCTCGAGGAGGGGCCCAGCACGGCCCATCTTCATCAACACAGACCCAAGACCCTCGCGAGGGGCCAAGCCTTGCGGGGCGGACGACACGGAGCTTCCTCAGGCACGGCCTCATCAGGCTAGCTCGCGAGGAGGCGGAGAGATCAAGGCGGGGTACCTCACGAGGTGCCCGCGCAGTGTCCTCCTTTCCTCTTTGGTGCAAAGGGAGCAAGCGCAGGCAAGAGCATCAAGCAAAGGCACCCGTTTCGGTGCAATGAGACCAAGACCAGCCCAACGGCAGGGAGGAAGTCATTGTGGAGCCCAAGCCAGCGTCACCACCAGAGCCTTTGGCAGGCGAGGACCAACTTTAGTCACGATAAGTGTACCAGATGTTCCCCTTCAAAATGGCCAATTGTTGGCGCCCTTCCCGCTCAATATTTGGGAAGAGGCCCAGGGCCTTTGCCTATAAATAGGACTAGCCACCCCCAGGGTGGAGGCGATCGGCCAATCCAGAAACAAGCAGGGATCGGATCGAGTAGCATCACACACACACACAGAGAGAGAAGGGTGACTAAACTCCTCCTAGCAGTTCATCGCCCCAGCCAAGAACAGACCCTCGCGAGGCTGTTCTTCCTTGTATTGCTCATCATCATCAGCCCAAGAGGCAATCCACCACACCACAAACTAGAGTAGGGTATTGCACCACAATGGTGGCCCGAACTAGTATAAACCCTGTGTCTCTTGTGTTGTTCTTTCCATAGCTTAGATCTTAGCGAGGCGGTGGGGTGCGGGTAGGTAGAAGGTGAAATATCTGCGCGCACCCCAGTGTTCGAACCTCAAGGGTCTGCCGGAACCCGAAATCCGACATTTGGCGCGCCAGGTAGGGGGTGCACCGGAGTTTCCCCTTCCGCCACCGCCACGACCTGCCTCGCGATGAGTAGCGCGTCGCCCGCTCCGGCCGTCGGCGCCAGCACGGGGGCCAGGGGGCACCGAGCCCTGGCCCCAGCCCTGCAACGGGTACGGTGGCCGGACAAGTTCAAGCCAACGACGCCGCCGCGCTACAGCGGTGCGACTGATCCGCTGGCCTTCTTGCTGGCGTACGAGGAGGACATCCTCGAAGCTGGAGGTGATGATAGGGTCATGGCCAACTGGCTTCCCATGGCCCTCACCGGCGCTCCATGCGCATGGCTGCTCCACCTGCCAGCAGCCTCTGTGACCTCTTGGGAAGAGCTCCGCGGCCTCTTCCTCGCCCACCACGCTACACCAACACCCCCGGTCGTCGCGGCCCTCCTGGGCGGCTCGCAGGCGCCGCCTACAAGTCACCACGTCAAGCCGTTCATCCGCTGGGTCAGCGCCGCTTCCACGCGGCAGGGGGCTCTCCCGGACCGGGCGGCGCCCAAGGCCGGCCTGACCTTCAGCTCGGAGGACCACCCCTCTAATTCGGCCTGCTCGGGTGCGCTCCCCATGCTGTGCACCCCCACCATCTGCCAGGTGGCCGTCACCAGAACTCTCATCGATGGCGGCGCGGGCCTAAGCGTGCTCTCGGTTGAGGCCTTCAATCTCCTCTGCATACCCCTGGAACGGCTGCAACCCAGCCGGCCCTTCTCAGGCATTGGGGGCGGGTCATCCAGCTCCTTGGGACAGATCCGTCTCCCAGTAACCTTCGACACCTACGACAACGTCCGCACGGAGCTGGTCAACTTCGACATCGCCCCCATCGGCCTCCCCTACAACGCCATCCTCGGCTATCCAGCGCTGGCCCAGTTCATGGCCGCGACGCACCCGACGTACAACCTCATGAAGATGCCCGGGAGCAGCGGTGTCCTCACCGTGCACGGGGACACCGGAGACGCGCTGCGAGTGCTCAAGCTCGCCTTCCAGACGGCGGCATCGGCATAGCCCGCCGACTCGGAGACCCTCGAGCCCAAGGGGGCTGCACCCGCCAAGAAGAAACAGTTGTTCACCCAAGACAAGGCAGAAACCAAGCAGATACCCGTCGATGAGGACGGGTCCACCAACGCCACTTTCACCATAGGCGCCAACCTCGAGCCCGAGCAGGAGGAGGCCCTGGTCAAGTTCCTGCGCGCGAACAAGAAGGTATTTGCTTGGGAGCCTGACCAGTTGGCGGGGATCCCTAGGAGCGTAATCGAGCATCACCTCAACGTGTGCCCCAACATGTGCCCTGTGAAGCAGAAGGCAAGGCAGCAGTCCACAGAAAAGCAGGCCTTCATCGTCCAAGAGACCCGCAAACTAGAGGCCGTTGGGATCATTCGCGAGGTCCGATACCCGGATTGGTTGGCCAACTCTGTCGTTGTGCCAAAGAAGGGAGGGAAGGAGCGCATGTGTGTCGACTTCACCAACCTCAACAAGGCATGCCCGCAAGATCCGTTCCCGCTCCCCCGCATCGACCAGATCGTTGATTCCACCGCAGAATGCGACCTGCTATGCTTCTTGGATGCCTTCTCTGGGTATCACCAGATCAAGATGGCGGTAGAAGACGTCGAAAAGACAGCCTTCCTAACCCCGTGTGGGGTGTACTACTACACACGCATGCCATTTGGGCTGCGTAACGCAGGGGCGACCTTTCAGCGGCTGATGCACATCACCTTGGGCCCACAGCTCGGGAAGAATGTTGAGGCTTACGTCGATGACATTGTGGTGAAGTCTCGGGAGGCCAGGACCCTGATACAAGACCTGGAGGAAACCTTCGCGAGCCACAACGCAGTGAACCTGCGGCTCAACCCAGAGAAGTGTGTGTTCGGAGTCCCCTCGGGCAAGCTCTTGGGTTTTCTCATGTCCCACCGAGGCATCGAGGCTAACTTGGAAAAGGTCAAAGCGGTCGAGGACATGAGCCCGCTAAAGACCCTCAGAGAAATGCAGAAGCTCACTAGGCGCGTGACCGCGCTAGGGCGCTTCATCTCCAAGTTGGGGGAGCGAGTGCTGCCCTTCTTCCAACTAATGAAGAAAAAAGGGCCCTTTGAATGGACCGAAGAGGCCGACAAGGCGTTCCAAGATCTCAAGAGATACCTGACTAGCCCTCCGGTCATGGTGGCTCCGCGCCCTCAAGAGCCCCTGGTGCTTTACCTCGCCGCCACTCCCTACTCCGCCAGCGCAGCCCTGGTGGCGGTTAGGGAGGAGCATCGAATCAGAACCACAGCAGCAGCCCGGGACAAGGCAAAACAAGAACAAGGAAGGCCCACAGAAACCGCCACCGCGGCTGGGGAGGATCAGCCGCCACAGAGGAGTGCACCGGAGGCGGAAGAGGCCCCTCTCCCAGATGGCCAGCCTCCGGAGGCCTCATCGCCTCAGGAGGCGCCATGGTCTCCGGAGGGCGCCACCAGCACTGACACACCCAACCTCGTTGAGCACCCAGTGTACTTCGTCAACACGGTGTTGCGGGACGCGAGGGCACGGTACCCCATGCCTCAGAAGTTCCTCCTCGCGCTACTGGTGGCCTCGCGCAAGCTGCGGCACTATTTTCAGGGTCACCCCATCAAGGTCGTCTCGTCATACCCCTTGGAGAGAGTGCTCAGGATCCCTAACTCAGCCGGGAGGGTCGCTGAGTGGAACATAGAACTACAAGCATTTCAGCTTGAATTCAGCACGACCAGAGTCATCAAGGGAGCAGCATTAGCGGATTTTGTGGCAGAATGGACAGAGGCACCAGGCCTCAAGGCCGACGAGGATCGATCCCTCTCCCCGGGAAGCGAGGCGCCGAAAGGCTGGGTCATGTACTTCGATGGGGCGTTCTCTAGGCATGGCGCTGGGGCTGGGGCGGTGCTTATATCGCCCACTCAGGACAAGCTCTACTATGTTGTACAGCTCTGTTTCCAGCAAGGTGAAAAGGTCTCCAACAACATAGCGGAGTATGAAGGTCTAATAGCGGGCTTGAAGGCCGCAGCTGCCCTGGGGGTGAAATGCCTCACCATCAAGGGCGATTCGCAGCTCCTTGTCAATTTCTCCAACAAGGTGTACGAGCCGAAAGATGAGCACATGGAAGCCTACCTTGCGGAGGTCCGCAGGATGGAGAAGCAGTTCTGGGGGTTGGAGTTGCAGCATGTGCCCCGTGGCACCAATCAGGAGGCCGACGACATCGCCAAACGGGCGTCCAGGCGGTTACCTCAGGAGCCTGGCGTCTTCGAGGAGCAGCTCTTCAAGCCCTCAGCCCTGCTGTCATTGTCAAACACGGCTCAGCCTCGGGAGGAGCTCCCCCAGCCACCTGCCTCAGGAGCCCCGGTCTATGGCCCGGCCTCGGGAGCACGCCTGCTCCTGACGATGGAGCCTCAGGAGGGGATCACGAAGCTCCGGAGTTACTTAACACAAGGGACCCTGCCAGAGAAGGAGGAGGAAGCGGAGCGTGTGGCACGGCTGGCCATGGCATACTGCATCAAGGATGGAGAGCTCTACCGGAAGTGACCAAACGATGTATCCCTGCGCTGCATCTCTAGGGAGCAAGGAAAGGAACTGCTGGAAGATATACACAGCGGAGACTATGGACATCATTCATCATCACGGACCCTCGTCGGCAAGGCGTTCCGCAGTGGGTTTTATTGGCCCACCGCACTCAATGACGCCGCCGAACTAGTGAAGGCTTGTGAGGCCTGCAGTTCCACGCCAAGCAGATCCATCAGCCGGCAGGAGGCCTGCAGACTATACCCCTTTCGTGGCCGTTCGCAGTCTGTGGGCTGGACATCCTGGGCCCGTTTCCTCGGGCGCCAGGGGGCTACCGCTACCTCTACGTCGCCGTGGACAACTTCACCAAGTGGGCTGAAGTAGAGGCCGTCCGCACCATCCCCGCGGGTTCCGCGGTCAAGTTCATCAGGGGCATCGTGAGCTGGTTCGGGGTGATGAACCGCATCATCACAGACAACGGTTTGCAGCTCACCAGTAACCTCTTCAAAACATACTATGCTAACCTTGGAACGCAGATATGCTATGCTTCGGTGGCGCACCCCCGAAGCAACGGCCAGGCCGAGCGAGCCAACGCAGAGATCCTGAGGGGCCTCAAGACCAGGACGTTCAAGAAGAAGCTGGAGACCTGCGGCAGAGGTTGGTACGATGAGCTTCAGTCCGTGTTGTGGTCCATCCGCACAACCGCGACCAAGCCGACTGGAGAGACCCCGTTCTTCCTGGTCTACGGAGCCGAAGCGGTCCTCCCTCACGAGGTCAGACGTCGCTCCGCACGGGTCCTGGCGTTCGACGAGGCGCAGTAGGACGCCATGCAGGGGATGGACCTCGTGCTGGGGGAGGAACATCGCCGAGAAGCCGCGCTGTGAGCGGCGAGGTACCAACAAGCACTGCGACGGTAATACTACCGCAACATCCGCCCCAGAACTCTCGAGGTAGGAGACCTTGTGCTCAGGCGGGTTCTCTCCAGGAAGGGACTACACAAGCTCCCTCCCATGTGGGAGGGCCCGTTCAAGGTTGTTCATGTTTCCAGGCCTGGCTCCGCGCGCTTGGAGACTCAGGAGGGGGTGCCGGTCCAGAACGCATGGAACATCCAGCACCTCCGGAGGTTCTACCCCTAAAAAGGCCCAGAGCCTGTGAAGAAGGCGAATGCCTGTGAAGATTATCCTTTTTGGAAAAGGCCCAGAGCCTGTGAAGAAGGCGAATGCCTGTAAAGATTATCCTTTTTGGAAAAGGCCCAGAGCCTGTGAAGAAGGCGAATGCCTATGAAGGTTATCCTTTTTGGAAAAGGCCCAGAGCCTGTGAAGAAGGCGAATGCCTGTGAAGCTGTCGCGTTTTGGAAAAGGCCCAGGGCCTGTGAAGAGGGAAAATGCCCGTGAAGCTTGCTTCCCCCAAGAAAGGCTCGGAGCCTGTGAAGAAGGCCAACACCTATGAAGCTCGCCGCCCGTGACACTCTCACGTAATAATGAGTTGGGGCTGTACACGCCCCGGAGTCTCAGGAGCGCCGGCCTCAGGCCCTGGGGCTCCCTCCCACGCCCAGTGGTAGCACTTCGCTCCGCGCTGGTGAGAAGACGTCGAAGACTAGATGAGGTGCCGGACGCGGCTTTTTCATTTGCTTTCCGCAGTTGGCTTGTTCATTCTCATTCGAAGTTTTGTTGAAGTTGTTACCGTCTTTGACTTGTGGTTCTTCGCCTTTTCACTCTCCTGCCTCGATTTTCTCTTATGCAAGGCCTCGCGAGGGGGGCAGCCGAGAGCCCTCGTGAGTGTTTCTGTCCTAGTCGTTCAAAGGTTCCGCGACCTGGGTCCATTATAGGAGCACCCCTCCAGTCCGTGCCCCACGGGCACCGCGACACGAACACAGGGCTTGGGTCGGTCGCCCCTCCCCCCCACGGCTGGGGCCGGGAACTATCCATGCGCAGGCACGTAGCCGGAAGGTGCGATAACGGAAGCAAAGCGATGATTAATAGCAATAACCCAAACACGACCCCGCGGGGCTCCACGCTACTGTCTTTCTACGCAGGAAAAAGGAAAAGAAAGAGCAAATCAGGCGTAGCTCGCCTCACACCGGCCTGCAGGGAAGACTCGAGCTGCCTCCGGGGCTCAAGCAGACTCTCTCTCGCGCTTCACCGAGGCGCGACGGCGGGCAGACGTGCTACCACCCCCCCAAATAGGTACGACGGCGTGGAGGCTGACCGCGGCCACTGCTAGAAGAGTCGCCGCCTGAAGAAGAACCGGTGAAGCTTGGGGAACCCTGAGCGCCGCCAATTACGCAAGGCTATCCTCTCCGTCATCGCCGGGGCTGGGTCCCCGACCGCAGTCGTCGTCCTCAAGGCAGCACCCTGCGCGGCGACCATCTTCCCCAAACACCCTCACGTAGAGGGTGGCATCACCGTCAAACTTGAAGTGCAGGGTGCACCGACGGCTCAG
This sequence comes from Aegilops umbellulata, assembly GCA_032464435.1. Lineage (NCBI taxonomy): Eukaryota > Viridiplantae > Streptophyta > Magnoliopsida > Poales > Poaceae > Aegilops > Aegilops umbellulata. The sequence goes on along the minus strand of CP136054.1, from coordinate 344,921,765 downwards.
GCCACGCGCGCGGGCAAACGTCTGCCAACCGCGGGTCAAGGCCAGGCTCCCGGCTGTGGAGACCTCCAGTGAAGCCCATGAGGCCCGACTGCAGCAGCCGTCTACCTGAAGCCAGAGGCCGCCCGGGGCGCCGCCCGGGAGCTCGTCGAGGAGGAAGCGAGGGAGTTGAAGCCGGACGCTAGTCGGCTCCGCCGACCACACAACGAACTCCGGTAGCACCTCTGCAGCGCGAAAGCGCGGCCTAGGGGAACGCACGACCGAAGCGCGCCCCCCGACCGCAGCCGTCCGCCCGTCACCATGCTGGAAATCATCTCCATGGCCATGGGGAGCTGCCGTGGTGGCCATAGGATGTTTGCGAGGGCGCCCTCGGCCGCGCTTGGGCGGGGGAGAGGCAGGCTCAACCTGGCGAGCCTTCCCCTTCTCTGTGGCTGAGAACCTCCTTGACGGAGCCATGAAGAATAAGGAGAAGCGAGGGGGGATGAACTGGAAGGGCGCGCGTCGCTCCGTACTTATAGCCGGCGAGGGCCAACCGTCGGCCTCCACGATCGCAGGTAATCATGACCCGCTTTGGATGCAGGGACTTGTCCAATCCGTGCAGTTGCCGAGGCGCCGTGGGGAAGTGGAGACGCCCATGTCCAATCAACCGCCACGCGGCGCCCAAGGCCGCAGGCTGTTAGGGCCTGCGGCGCTTCGCTCTTGCCCTTTCGCCTCCCTGCACGGCCAAGTCCGGGCGCGCCTTGGGCCCGGGGGCTACTGTCGGTGTTCTGGGAACGGGGGTCCCCAGACTTGCCTGCCTGCGGCCTGCGGCGTGGCTCGAGGAGGGGCCCAGCACGGCCCATCTTCATCAACACAAACCCAAGACCCTCGCGAGGGGCCAAGCCTCGCGGGGCGGATGACACGGAGCTTCCTCAGGCACGGCCTCATCAGGCTGGCTCGCGAGGAGACGGAGAGATCAAGGCGGGGTACCTCACGAGGTGCCCGTGACGCAATCCATGACGACCAAGGGCGCCAGGCGGGCGCCAGGCGGGCGCCAGCCCGCCCAGTGTCCTCCTTTCCTCTTTGGTGCAAAGGGAGCAAGCGCAGGCGAGAGCATCAAGCAAAGGCACCCGTTTCGGTGCAATGAACCAAGACCAGCCCAACGGCAGGGAGGAAGTCATTGTGGAGCCCAAGGCAGCGTCACCACCAGAGCCTTTGGCAGGCGAGGACCAACTTTAGTCAGGATAAGTGTACCAGACGTTCCCCTTCAAAATGGCCAATTGTTGGCGCCCTTCCCGCTCAATATTTGGGAAGAGGCCCAGGGCCTTTGCCTATAAATAGGACTAGCCACCCCCAGGGTAGAGGCGATCGGCCAATCTAGAAACAAGCAGGGATCGGATCGAGTAGCATCACACAGAGAGAGAGAGAAGGGTGACTGAACTCCTCCTAGCAGTTCATCGCCCCAGCCAAGAACAGACCCTCGCAAGGCTGTTCTTCCTTGTATTGCTCATCATCATCAGCCCAAGAGGCAATCCACCACACCACAAACTAGAGTAGGTATTACACCACAATGGTGGCCCGAACTAGCATAAACCCTGTGTCTCTTGTGTTGTTCTTTCCATAGCTTAGATCTTAGCGAGGCGGTGGGGTGCAGGTAGGTAGAAGGCGAAATCTCCGCGCGCACCCCAGTGTTCAAACCTCAAGGGTCTGCCGGAACCCGAAATCCAACATTTTTGGCTGGCATCTCGAACAAGCATAAAAATAGAGGGAAGCAGATATACTCCCTCCGATTCTATTTACTCTGCGCATAACTCTTGACCCGCATACCAAGGAGGGCACTGGTTTAATTTTTCTCGACTAATTTGCCAATTAATTAGGGCAGAGGCGGATGGGGCGGGGCACAAAAGGAAACCAGCGCTAGGAATCGGCAACGCACAGACTAATATGAGAAAACTGAGAAAAAGTTATACGCAAAGTAAAAAAGAATCGGAGGGAGTATTGTCGTGTATGCACACACCCTTCTTTCATTAGTTTAGATAAACCATTGATGATCAATTCGGACCACTGCATGCGATTAAAATTAATTTTACCTAAATAGATGGTGCAGAATAAACTACAACAACTAGATTTGCAACCACGGGATGCTGACAATATCTTCAACGAACATTGCAATAGTAGCTAGGCTTCACAGCAACATATGGTAAGCTAGTGTGTTTTAGTACATGTGAAATGTAATGCGAGTGGGCTGCTTTCTTGGCTTATGCCCTCAACGTGTAATCCTACCGAATTACAAATAGTTCAGTTGTCTGCTTTGCTGTATTGCTTGATTCGAATGCTTATTTGTTGTTACGCTATACCTGAGTTGGCCAATAGGTAAGCAGTGCTTGCTGTACTATCGTAAAGAAATGCATTCCTATTTCATTTGAGTCCTTAACATTTCCTCTCAACTTCATCACAAGACTGTCTTCGTAGTTTATATGAGGCCACATTGTTAAGTGCTTTCTCAGATTATTTTAACTGCTTAGATGCCTTGGCAACTTAAATATAGCGGTTGTACACTCCCTTTCAACTAGGGATGTCAACTGGGTCCGGTTTAATCCCGATTAAAGTCCACTAGTGGTATGATAGTTCAAAAGAGTTTTTGTTTTTTTGAGGAAAATGAACTAGGGAGGTAGCAAAAACTAACTAGATGGGACTGGCGGATTTCGTTTATTTGCCACTTACATACCTAGTTTCATCTTACCATTTTAATTTCTTTTCGGCTGATGCTGCTTCGAACCATTTAAATATAGTTTGCCATGCTCGGCAGTAATTCGTCCGTCGTTTACCATGTAAGCTTACTGCCTGGATCATACGATAACTATCTCTTACTGATGTCCAGCGGAAACCTTTCAGGATGCCGTTCACACTAGGACACAATGTACAACCCCAGAATCTATTTGTGGAGGCAGTGCGCCATCCATGTTACCAGATGGTAGCAGTTCAGAGGCAAGACCGCCGGAGAGCAGTCTAAGCACAGATATTATAGTGCTTGAGGTTCTACTAGAGGCAGAAAGAGATGGTGTGGCTGCCATGAATGAGGTAATCTTTATCATGAGGCTGGAAATTACGGAATTAGCGGCACGAATCATATAAAAAGGTGGAATAAATCTTTGTTGTGGTTTTGAAGAAATAAATAACAAAACATATAATTATCTGTGGATATTCGTAATTGAATACAAATTGGATTTGAATTTAGTTTGCCAGGTCCCCGGGCAAACATGAATGCTAATTCTCCCAAGTTTTGAAAGAAGCGGCTAAACACCCACTATAATTTGTGGGCTGCCCGAAGCAAGTGTTTGCGAGATGGAAATTACTATCTACCCCTGACACTCGACATCCTTGTCGATAGGATTTACACTGCTGTCGATAGGGGTAGACTAGTAACTTCAATCAGACGTGACATGACGGCCTCTGAGCCCATTCAGACACGGTGGGCGCCAAACGTGGGCGGCAAAACACATTTGATTCAAGCTCGTCCGAAAGACATGTGTCTCTTCCTCCATTTCCCCATTCATACACGGTGGGTGGGCGGCAAAACAAACTCTCCTCGTCCGAAATCGATGTAGGCTTATATTTTAAATAAGGACAGATGTGTAACTTCCATCAGACGTGACACAACCGCCCTACCTATCAGCCCTGTTCATACACCGTGGGCGCCAACCGTGGGCGGCAAAACACCCTCTCCTCGCCCGAAATCGATGTAGGATAATATTTTAAATAGGGGCAGATGTGTAACTTCCATCAGACGTGACACAACCGCCCTACCTGTCAGCCATGTTCATACACCGTGGGTGCCAACCGTGGGCGGCAAAACACCCTCTCCTCGCCCGAAATAGTTACCGGCAAATATTTGGGAGATGCGAGATTACCGTCCTATCCCCAACCGATGCGATGTCCAAAATTTTAAATGGGGGATAAGTTTGTAACTTTCCCCCATTTCAGAGAAGCGCGTCCCAAACTTTGAGATCCCCTCCTCCCCTCCATTCCCCCATTCATACACCGTCGGTGGCACGACAACCTCCGCACTACGGCCAGCCTCCTCTGTCCGCCACCACATCCTCCACCTTGCCGGAGCCGCTACCCCTACCCCGTCGTCCACTGCAAGAGATGGATGTCTCTCATCCACGGCGCTGGACCAGGATCCTTTCATCGCCTCCTCTCGCTTCATCGGCGCCGTCGTCCACCTTGCCGTTGCCGCTCGTACGACCGCCTCGTCCACGGCAACAGGATATATTCCCCGACCCTACCGTCTGCCATCTAAAGTCTTCTTCCCCGCCACGGACAGCCATCGCACCCGCAGCACCCTCAACGTATCAGCATAGGCCTACATGGCGTCGCAGGAGAGGTGGTACTCTTCCATATGTGCTTAAGTTATTGATCTCACCTAGAAAATAGATCGTAATTTGTTTACTGTACTTTTCTTGTCCGTACCAAATCATAGTGGCTAGTTGAAAGCAAACATTGGTTGCGAAGTAGCTTTGTCTGGTTTGCACCTTCAGATCCGCCATGGCACGGGCACTATTCTCGTAAAGCTTATGGTTCCCCCCCTTTATATTCACTACCATCATCGTAGGTGCTTCGTGTCGTGCTAGCACTGCTCCTCAAGACCTCAACCCAAAGCTTACGTGTTGAAATACGAATCTGATATGATGCTCATATCAATAAAACAGAGAACGTAATTGGTCACCTAATGTTCCTATATTCGTTTCGAAAAGCATGTGCGCCACCCACTGATCTTGCTAGTTCCACTTTCTTGATTTTTCTCTCGTTGCTTAGGGTTTTCCCCTCTTATCTACTCTACTATGATCTGCGTAGGTGCTTTCTGTCGTACTAGCATTACTCCACCCTTCAAGCTAAACAACACAACACTCAGAATTCGAAAGCTTAGTTGTTCAAATATGATTGTGATATGATACTGATATTAGTTAACCGACACATTTAATTGGTTAGCTAAAGGTCCCACTTGAGTTTCTAAATGCATGTCGCGACATATAGAGAGACAGCATAATTGCATTTCTTTGTCACTTGTTGACCGTACTTTCTTGTCCATACCAAATCTTAGTTGATATTTCAAAGCAAACATCGGTTTCTAACTACCTTTTGCGCGGTTTGCAGCTTCAGATCTGCCATCCCACTGCCACGGTCAACACTGTACTCATCATGCTTATGTTTTCCCCATTTTATGATGACCACAATCAGCCTACGTGGTTCGTGTCATAATAGCACTGCTCCACCCATCGAGCTAAACAAGCTTAGTTGTACAAATTCATATCTGATACTATTGCTGATATTAGTAAAACTGAGAGATGTTTAATTGGTTAGCTAAATGTTCCTACTTCAGTTTTGAAATGCATGTGAGCCACATATGGAGAGAACGGAAAGAATAGTATTTCTCTGTGCGCTCTGGTTAATCATGGGTGGCCAACCAACATTGTATTAAAAGACTTGTAATATCTTCAATATGCTTGCTCTTCTGCTCTACTCTAAGATGATACTCTTCTCTTGCGGTCGACTGGTCAGGTCGAGTTGTTCTCCCTTAGTATATTTTGAATCTGTCAGGTCAGGTCGACTTGTTTTTCTTTACTATATGTTGAAGCTATCATCTGCGAAGTGTCATCACTTCTGGAGCTCTCATATTTTGAGTAGTAGGCCACGTTATATTAATGCACACAACAAATTACAGCATGCATGGCATCTTTTAAAAGAATTGCAGAGATAGCACAAAGGGGTTTACAGGGAGGCAGTATTGGATTAGAATCACTTCTGCATTACAAAGAAAATCTCACTTGTTTTTATGTTTTCATGCATGTCAGATATTGAACATTATCAAAATGAATATGAGAATGGGCGCGCGAGAGGAATATTGCGGAACGATCCACTGCCTAACAAACTTGGCATGGTGGAGGATGGCCTATCTTATTCACCCATCAAGGTGCTTGCTCTAACTTTGCAAAGTTGTATTGGTCGCACATATTTTGCTTCTGACCTCTTGCATTACTTCTACTTTGTTACACCACCCTCTTAGTTTAAGCATCATATATGAGTATATGCCATACCTATCCATTTTCTGTACCTATTCCATGTGTCATCACACTATGTTTTTCCAGTCAAATGTTGTTCTTTTGTAATAGATGTCCAAAAGGAAGAGGGTGAGTGCAGATCCTCAAGGAGTACAAACTAGGTATTTGGAAAAGGTAGTGATACCTGTTAAATCAGATAGATCAGCAGCCACAGAAAACACAGGCCCAACTGTACCACACTTTACCCCTACTCCAGTGGCCAAACCCCTATTAGAACTGTTGGGAGCCCAGCGTCAGGTACTGTGTATGATATCAATTCAAAATTTGAACTCCTAAATTTCTGCTTGTGCCTTACCTTCTCTCTTGTATGAAAACTAATTTCAGATGAATCTCCTTGCTCAAAGGATCATATGATCTCAAAACAATAATGGGCTCTGCATTGCTCTTGTCAGTACCTCTCTCCATTTTGCCTTGTAACGTTGTACTTAATTAATTGCTATTTGATTATGTATCATCAGTCTGCACCTGAGCTTCATTATCCTCTGTTTCTTCCAATATTATTTGATCTATATTTACTCTTTGAAAAATGTAGAATAATGGCAACGCTTATAAAGAATTTTCTTTGGGGAATTTATTGAATTATCCTTCCATCAACATGGAGAAGGCCTTTATCCAGCCCGTGTTAACATGTAATGTAAGTTCATCTTTCTCAAGCCTTCAAACTTTGTTCTAGTATAGATTAGGATAGCCATCATTTCCTCCACTGTTGTTTGCTTTGCTGTTTACATCTGATTGGATGTTTGCAACAACTACCAGTTTCAAGTTGTAGTTGTAAAAACATGTTCCTTATGCAGAACAGATCCATTTATTTGCTTATATAATTGTGAAACCTGTTACGTGTCTCCTTGTTTCTCTTTCAGACTCGTATCTCTTACGCCAGGCAGAACTTTAGGGAAGATAGTGAGCCAAACCATCTTGAGGACAGCGAGATGACCCCAAGGTCCTGTCTTGATGAACATAGTGAGTTGAAGCTACTCACCAGCAGGTGTGAGACAACCTCTGTGCAGTCGCTGCCTCAATCAGCTCGACTTCTTCAGTCTCAACTTAAAGCAGAAAGGCTTGCTTCAGCTCAGCTCCGACTTGAAGTCAAAGATGCAATGAAGATGTCAGAGGACTGCCGTGCGCACCATCATGCCTTAAATCTAGTGTTGATGCATCTATCATTGACACAACTGAGGTCTACTCAGCTTCTTCAGCTATTTGGGGGGCCCGACCTGGCCAGGCCTAGTGCCTTCTCAAGTGCTCTCAGTTTTGTATATTATTTTGTCGGCGCGTTCATTTGCACCGGTAGCGAACTTCGATGCCCAGTGCATGTAATATGTGTGATAGCCGTGATAGCCTAGCGTAAGTTGCTTGCTTATTTATTTCCTTGTTGTCTTGTTTATTTGTTTGCTTCTAGTCATTGCAGTTCTTTTTCCATGGTTTGCTAGTGGCTGCAATAACCTATTTTTTAAAACTAGGCCACAATAACCATGGTCTAATATTTACTGTAGTGACACTGGGCCTCCCACGGGTCGTAGAAACAATGGGCCTTCTACGGGCCGTATCATCAATGGGCCTTATATGGGCAGTATGATCGATGGCCAAACATGGGCCAATAACAGGCCGCATTATGGCCGTAAACGGGCTAGAGTTGGAATCGTCCGTTCATGGGCCGACCATAACGGCCCATCGTTAATAGGCCGTATTTGATGACGCTATGAAAACGGCCCAACGTATTAACGGACCACAAATGGGCCGACTGTAACCACGGGCTGAATTTGACCCACAAGCAGAAAATGACAGTAACGAGCCGTAAGTAAACGAATGCTGGAAATGAGCGCAAGAATAAATGGGCTCTGAGATGGCCGAAAGATAACATGGGATGGAAATGGCCCAACGGAATAACGGGCCGTTAATGGGTATAAAGTGATACACTGTTCATTACAGGCCAGTTTCACCACGGGCCGTTAATGGGTGTAAAGTGATACACTGTTCATTACGGGCCAGTTTCACCACGGGCCATTAATAGGCCAAGAGTTACATAGGGCCTCATATGGGCCGAAAGACGTCATGGGTCATACATGGGCCAGAAGTGAAAACGGGCTGGAATCATATTGGGTGGCCCAGATGACGCAACTGGGCCTAATTCAGATAGGGCATAACAGGCCTTGGGTTAGTGGGCTGTAAATGGGCTATATGCGAACAGGCCGTTAACAGGCTTTACATGGGCCGGCCCGCCACCTTTTGAGCAAGTCAAACGTGCCGGCCTTTTCACAGGAATGGGCCTCTGTTGGGCCGTGCCACGTGTCGATGTATCATAGATGCCTATCTGACCCACTGACAAGCTGACACGTGTTTCGTCCGACCAATAAGAATTTTACACGTGGAAATTTCCATTGGTCGGGACTGTGAACGGGTTATCGGATCCAAAACCCGACCCGATAGCTTAACAGCGTTCCGTTACGGTGGATGCCACATGCCGGTCACCCTTGACGAAAGCACTTCTGTGACGCGCGATTTATCGTCATGGAAGTGGACACTTTCGTGATGATAATTTTGGTAATGTCATGGAACACTTCTACGACAGCACAGGTATGACTATCTTGATTCTGTCATAAATTTGTCATGGATGTACATGCATGACAAAAAATGCGACCTACTGTGACAAACACGTATCATCACAGAAGTGTATTTTTTTGTAGTGTAGCCACCTGTGTGCGAAGCACGTCAATAGAACCAGTCTCATGAACACGGTCATGTAATGTCGGTCTGGGCCGCTTCATCCAACAATGCCGCCGAATCAAACTAAGATGTTGCTGGTAAGCAATATGACTATTATCCCCCACAACTCATTGTGTTCTACTCATGCATATAACATCTACGCATAGACCTAGCTCGGATGCCACTGTTGGGGAATGTAGTAGTTCAAAAAAAATCCTACGATCACGCAAGATCTATCTAGGAGAAGCATAGCAATGAGCGGGGAGAGTGTGTCCACGTACCCTCGTAGACCGAAAGCGGAAGCGTTAAGTAACACGGTTGATGTAGTCGAACGTCTTCGCTATCCAACCGATCAAGTACCGAACGCACGGCACCCCCGCGATCTGCACACGTTCAGCTCGATGACGTTCCTCGAACTCTAGATCCAGCCGAGGCCAAGGGTGAGTTTCGTCAGCACGACGGCGTGTTGACGGTGATGATGAAGTTACCGACGCGGGGCTTCGCCTAAGCACTACGACAACATGATCAAGGTGGAAATCTGTGGAGGGGGGCACCGCACATGGCTAAGATCAACTTGTGTGTCTATGGGGTGCCCCCTCCCTCGTATATAAAGGAGTGGAGGAGGGGGCCGGTCGGCCTCATAGGGCGCGCCCCAAGGGGGAGAATCCTACTCCTACTAGGAGTAGGTTCCCCCCTTTCCTAGTCCAACTAGGAGGGGGAAGGAAGGGGAAGAGGGAGAGAAGGAAAGCCCCCCCCCCCCCCCCAATTTAGATTGGGCTTGGGGGGCGCGCGCCTCCCATTTGGCCGCCTCCTCTTCTCTTCCACTAAAGTCCATGTAGGCCCAATAACCCCCCTAGGGGGTTCCGGTAACCCACCGGTACTCCGGAAAATACCCGATACACCTCCGAACTATTTCGGTGTCCGAATATAGTCATCCAATATATCAATCTTTATGTCTCGACCACTTCGAGACTCCTCGTCATGTCCGTGATCTCATCCGGGACTCTGAACTACCATCGGTGCATCAAAACACATAGAATCATAATACCGATCGTCATCGAACGTTAAGCGTGCGGACCCTACGGGTTCAAGAACTATGTAGACATGACCGAGACTCATCTCCGCTCAATAACTAATAGTGGAACCTGGATGCTCATGTTGGCTCCCACATATTCTACGAAGATCTTTATCAGTCAAACCACATAACAACATACGTTGTTCCCTTTGTCATTGGTATCTTACTTGCCCGAGATTCGATCGTGGTATCACTATACCTAGTTCAATCTCGTTACTGGCAAGTCTCTTTACTCGTTCCATAATGCATCATCCCGCAACTAACTCATTAGTCACATTGCTTGCAAGGCTTATAGTGATGTGCATTACCGAGAGGGCCCAGAGAGATACCTCTCCGACAATCGGAGTGACAAATCCTAATCTCGATCTATGCCAACTGAACAAACACCATTGGAGACACCTGTAGAGCATCTTTATAATCACCCAGTTACGTTGTGACGTTTGATAGCACACTAAGTGTTCCTCCGGTATTCGGGAGTTGCATAATCTCATAGTCATAGGAACATGTATAAGTCATGAAGAAAGCAATAGCAATAAAATTAAATGATCATTAATTCTAAGCTAACGGATGGGTCTTGTCCATCACATCATTCTCTAATGATGTGATCCCGTTCATCAAATGACAACACATGTCTATGGTCAGGAAACTTAACCATCTTTGATTAACGAGCTAGTCAAGTAGAGGCATACTAGGGACACTCTATTTGTCTATGTATTCACACATGTACTGAGTTTCCGGTTAATACAATTCTAGCATGAATAATAAACTTTTATCATGATATAAGGAAATATAAATAACAACTTTATTATTTCCTCTAGGGCATATTTCCTTCGGTATTGTTGTGCAAGTGAGGAATAAATCGAATTTGGCTGCACTTAATACATGAGAAACATATACAAGTGCTATATTTCCTAGTCCTTAATCATGCTTGGTTTAGATAAATTGGTTTTACATGTGGCTTGAATTAATCTGATGAATCGGCAATGTGCTTATTTTTCATCAACATATTTTACTGATAGCATGCGAACCCTTACTTAACCTGATGACTAACTACCTTATTTGTGTTGCAGGGAAACAATGGGAAGCACTGAGGCTTACAATCAAGGTTAGCACGTGCATGGTCTGTTGTCTAATAGCACATTATTGTGCAATGATGCAGCTTGAAGCTACGTCGGTATTTCCCCAAAGAGGAAGGGATGATGCAGCACAATGATGGTAGGTATTTCCCTCAGTGATGAGACCAAGGTTATCGAACCAGTAGGGGAACCAAGCAACACTACATAAACAGCACCTGCACACAAATAACAAATACTCGCAAGACGACGTATTAAAGGGGTTGTCAATCCATTTCGGGCAACGGCGCCAGAAATTGGCAAATGGACGTGAGAGAGTAGTAAATATTGATAGATCAAACGCCAAGTAAAATAAAGTGTAGCAAGGTAATTTTTTATTTTTGGTTTATTAGATCTGAAAATAAAAGGCAAATAAAAATAGATCGTAAAGGCAAATAATATGGGAAAGAGACCCGGGGGACGTAGGTTTCACTAGTGGCTTCTCTCGAGAAAAATAGCAAACGGTGGGTAAACAAATTACTGTTGGGCAATTGTTATAATTTCAAATAATCATGATGATATCTAGACAATGAACATTATATATGCATCACGTCCAAGATTAGTAGACCGAATCCTGCCTGCATCTACTACTATTACTCCACACATCGACCGCTATCCAGCATGCATCTAGTGTATTAAGTTCATGGAGAAACGGAGTAATGCAATTAGAACGATGACATGATGTAGACAAGATCTATTTATGTAGAAATAGACCCCCATCATTTTATCTTTAGTAGCAACGATACATACGTGTCGGTTCCCCTTCTGTCACTGGGATCAAGCATCGTAAGATCGAACCCACTACAAAGCACCTCTTCCCATTGTAAGATAAATAGATGAAGTTGGCCAAACAAAACCCAAATATCGGAGAAGAAATACGAGGCTATAAGCAATCATGCATATAATAGATCAAAGAAGATTCAAATAACTTTCATGGATAAAAAGATAGATCTGATCATAAACTCAAAGTTCATCTGATCCCAACAAACACACCGCAAAAGGACTTACATCATACGGATCTCCAAGAGACCATTGTATTAACAATCAAAAGAGAGAGAGGAAGCCATCTAGCTACTAACTACGGACCCAAAGGTCTACATAGAACTACTCACGCATCATCGGAGAGGCACCAATGGAAGTGGTGAACCCCTCTGTGGTGGTGTCTAGATTGGATCTGGTGGTTCTAGACTCTGCATCGGCTGGAATTGATTTTCGTTGACTCCCCTAGGGTTTCTAGAATATTGGGGTATTTATAGAGTAAATAGGGGGTCCAGGGGCACCCGAGGTGGGCACAACCCACCGGGGCGCGCCTGGGCCTCCTCGCGCGCCCTGGTGGGTTGTGCTCCCCTTGGAGCACCCCCCCCCCTCGTGCTTCTTCTGCCCATTGGTTGTCTTCTGGTCCAAAAAAATCCACAAAAAGTTTCGCTGCGTTTGGACTCCGTTTGGTATTGATTTCCTGCAATGTAAAAAACATGCAAAAAACAGCAACTAACACTTGGCACTATGTCAATAGGTTAGTACCAAAAAATGATATAAAATGACTATAAAATGATTATAAAACATCTAAGAATGATAATATAACAGCATGGAACAATAAAAAACTATAGATACATTGGAGACGTATCAGCATCCCCAACCTTAATTCCTGCTCCTCCTCGAGTAGGTAAATGATAAATGCAGAATTTTTGATGTGGAATGCTGCCTAACATGTCATATCATTTATTTTTCTTTATAGCATGGACATTTGGATTTTTATATTGTTCAAAGCAATAGTCTATTTTTGACATGATAATTTAGATACTCAAGCATACCAACAAGCAACCATGTCTTTCAAAATATCAACGCTAAAATAAGCTATCCCTAGCCCATCATGCTCAATCATTGATCCATTCATCAAACACACTCGCATATTAGCTACACCCAATGCTCAAGTACGATCATAGTGCCTCCTAGTTGGTGATTTATAAGAGAAGATGGAGACTCAAATTCAAAAATAATAATTGCATAAGGTAAAAGGAAGGTCCTTCACAGAGAGAAGTAGGGATTTGTAGAGGTTCCAGAGCTCAAAGTGAAAAAGATAGATAAAAAACATTTTGAGAGGCATACTTTTCCCACCAACGAAAATGACTTAGAGTTCCCAACACTTTCCATGTTGTACACAACGTCTAATAACACCATCTACTCCTTCTTTATAAAGATGTGGATCATCCCAAAAGTAATGCCTCAAATCATAGAAAAACTTTTTTCTTTTGTTGGTATGTGAAGTTAGGTGGTATAAACTTAGCAACAATATAATTAGCATAATCAGCATACCAAGGAGTACTGCGAGAAGTACTTATAACATTTAATTGTTCATCAGGAAAGCTATCATTAATTGGTAGTGGGTCATCAAGAATATTTTCTAACCTAGACAAGTTGTCTGCAACGGGGTTCTCATCTCCCTTTCTATCAACAATATGCAAATCAAATTCTTGTAGTAAGAGAACCCATCTAATAAGTCTAGGTTTAGCATCTTTCTTTTCCATAAGATATTTAATAGCAGCATGATCAGTGTGAATAGTTACTTTAGAATCAATAATATAAGGTCTGAACTTATCACAAGCAAATACAACTGCTAAAAGTTCCTTTTCAGTAGTAGCATAATTTCTTTGAGCATTGTCTAGAGTCTTACTAGCATAATGGATAACTTTTAGTTTCTTATCAACTCTTTGCCCTAAAACAGCACCTACAGCATAATCACTAGCATCACACATAATTTCAAAGGGTAAATTCCAATCAGGTGGCTGAACAATAGGTGCAGAGGCTAATGCTTTCTTAAGTATTTCAAATGCTTCTACAAAATCATCATCAAAGACAAATGGTATATCTTTTTGCAATAAATTAGTCAGAGGCCGAGAAATTTTTGAGAAGTCCTTAATGAACCTCCTATAAAATCCAGCATGACCAAGGAAACTTCTTATACCTTTGACGTCCTTGGGACATGGCATCTTTTTAATAGCATCAACTTTGGCTTTATCAACTTCAATACCTCTTTCGGAAACTTTGTGCCCCAAAATAATACCTTCATTAACCATAAATTGGCACTTTTCCCAATTCAAGACAAGATTAGTTTCTTCACATCTCTGCAAAACTCGATCAAGATTGATCAAGCAATCATCAAAAGAGGAACCATAGACGGAAAAATCGTCCATGAAAACCTCACAAATCTTTTCACAAAAGTCAGAGTATATAGCCATCATGCATCTTTGAAAGGTAGCAGGTGCATTACATAAACCAAAAGGCATATGTCTATAAGCCAAAGTACCAAAAGGGCAAGTAAAAGTAGTCTTTGATTGATCTCTAGCTGACACAGGTATTTGAGAGAAACCAGAATAACCATCTAGGAAGCAGTAATGTGTGTTTGCATAATCTTTCTAGCATTTGATCAATAAAAGGTAAGGGGTAATGATCTTTCTTAGTAGCTTTATTTAATTTGCGGAAATCAATTACCATCCTATAACCTGTAATAATTCTTTGTGGAATCAATTCATCTTTATCATTAGGAACAACATTAATACCTCCCTTCTTAGGGACACAATGGACAGGACTTACCCACTAACTGTCAGCAGCGGGATAAATTGTACCTGCCTCCAGAAGCTTGAGTATTTCTTTTCTTACCACTTCCTTCATTTTAGGATTCAGACGTCGTTGAGGATCACGAACTGGTTTCGCATCTGCTTCCAAATTTATTTTATGTTGACATAGAGTGGGACTAATACCCTTAAGATCATCAAGAGTATGTCCAATAGCAGCACGGTGCTTCTTCAGAGTTTTCAATAATCTTTCTTCTTCATGCTCTGAAAGGTTAGCACTAATAATAACAGGATATATCTTCTTTTCATCAAGATAAGCATATTTAAGATTATCAGGCAACGGTTTAAGCTCAAACACGAGATCACCCTTGGGTGGAGGAGGATCCCCTAAAATTTCAACAGGCAAGTTGTGTTGCAGAATAGGTTCCTGTTTAAAGAATACTTCATCTATTTCCCTTCTTTCATTCATAAACATATCATTTTCATGGTCTAGCAAATAGTGTTCTAAAGGATCACTAGGAGGTACAACAATAGAAGCAAGACCAATAATTTCATCCTTACTAGGTAATTCTTCCTCACGATGTTGTTTGCTAAATTTAGAGAAATTAAACTCATGAACCATATCATCCAAGCCAATAGTAACAACATTCTTTTGCAATCTATCCTAGCATTGACAGTGTTCAAGAAGGGTCTACCAAATATAATGGGACAAAGGCTATCTTGTGGGGAACAAAGAACAAGAAAATCAGCAGGATATTTAGTTTTCCCACACAAGACTTCGACATCTCTAACAATTCCCACTGGTGATATAGTATCCCTATTAGCAAGTTTAATTGTGACATCAATTTCTTCTAACTCAACAGGTGCAATGTCATGCATAATCTCTTTATATAAGTCAATAGGTATGGCACTAGCACTAGCACCCATATCACATAGGCCATGATAACAATGATCTCCTATTTTAACAGAAATAACAGGCACGCCTACCACAGGTCTATGTTTATCTTTATCACAAGGCTTAGCAACTCTAGCAGTTTCACCTTTGAACTGAATAACATGCCCATCAATATTACCAGACAAGAGATCTTTAACAATAGCAATATTAGGTTCTACTTTAACTTGCTCAGGAGGTGTATAGGTTCTAATATTGCTTTTACAAACAACAGTTGAAGCTTTAGCATAATCCTTTACTCTAACAGGGAAAGGTGGTTTCTCAACATAAGCAGTAGGAACAATAGGATCATTATAAGTGACAATCTTTTCTTCAACTTTAATAGGTGCAGCTACTTTTACTTCTATAGGAGGATGATATTTAAACCACTTCTCCTTAGGGAGATCAACATGATGTAGACAAGATATGTTTATCTATATGGCGGTAGATATAGATCTCGTCTGTTTATCCTTAGTAGCAACGATACATACGTGTCGTTTCCCTTTCTGTCACTGGGATCGAGCACCGTAAGATCGAACCCACTAACGGGCACCTCTTCCATTGCAAGATAAATAGATCAAGTTGGCCAAAAAACCAAATATCGGAGAAGAAATACGAGGCTATAAGAGATCATGCATATAAAAGATCGAAGAAACTCAAATAACTTTCATGGATATAAAAAGGTATGACTGATCATAAACTCGGAGTTCATCAGATCCCAACAAACACATCACAAAAGAGTTACATCATATGGATCTCCAAGAGACCATTGTATTGAGAATTCAGCGAGAGAGAGAGAGAGAGAGAGAGAGAAAGCCATCTAGCTACTAACTACGGACCCAAAGGTCTACAAAGAACTACTCATGCATCATTGGAGAGGCACCAATGGAAGTGGTGAACCCCTCCGCGATGGTGTCTAGATTGGATCTGGTGGTTCTGGACTCTGCGGCGGCTGGATGAATATTTCGTTGACTCCCCTAGGGTTCTGGTATTTTTGGGGGTATTTATAGACCAAAGAGGAGGTCCGGGGGGCACCCGAGGTGGGCACAACCCACCAGGGCGTGCCAGGGAATTTTTATGGGCCAGAAGGAAGAAGTTGGGCCCTGGTTGCACTTGGGGGGAGTCCCGAGGAGGGTCCTCCTCGGGACTCCCCCCAGGTGCAACCAGGGCCCAACTTCTTCCTTCTGGCCCATAAAAATTCTCCGTAAAGTTTCGGGGCATTTGGACTCCGTCTGATATTAATTTTCTGCCATGTAAAATACATGGAGAAATAGCAGCTGGCACTTGGCACTATGTCAATAGGTTAGTACCAAAAAATGATAAAAAATGATTATAAAACATCCAATATTGATAATAAAACGACATGGAACAATAAAAAATTATAGATACATTGGAGACATATCAGCACCCGAGGTGGGCACAACCCATCGGGGCGCGCCTGGGCCTCTTGGCGCGTCCTGGGGGGTTGTGCTCCCCTCGGAGCACCCCAAGGTGCTTCTTCGACCCATTGGTTGTCTTCAGATCCTAAAAAATTCACAAAAAGTTTCGCTGCGTTTGGACTCCGTTTGGTATTGATTTCCTGCGATGTAAAAAATAGCAACTGGCACTTGGCACAATGTCAATAGGTTAGTACCAAAAAATGATATAAAACGATTATAAAACATCCAAGAATGATAATATAACAGCATGGAACAATCAAAAATTATAGATACGTTGGAGACGTATCATGCAATTGCAGGAACCATTCTAATATTTAGGTTTTTAACAATTTAGTCTTGCACATGTAGGTCCTGCGGTCAAAGGTTTTGACCCACTGTTCAACCTTTTTTGCATATGGGGAAATAAGTTGTCCATGAATATCAATCAAGTCAAGAAACTCAAAAAGATTGTTAGGATAAAGAAATTAGCAATAAAAAACAACAAGATCTTTGTCTGCACAATGAAGAAGACATTAGTTAACTACAAAATGGTACTAACTATTATACCTTGCCTTTTTTTATTCCTTTGCCTCATTTTCAATATAGAGAAGATATTTATGCACATCCTTATTTTCAGGCCTTTCCAAAGCAGTTCACTGATGATTACCTGTCAAATCACCTCTATGGTCAGGAGGCGAGGAAGGTTTTCATAAAACACGCATGGTTCAATATTGAAGTGTTCCTGAAGAGAACGAAGGTGAAGGAAATATGCCCTAGAGGCAATAATAAAGTTATTATTTTATTTCCTTATGTCATTATAAATGTTTATTATTCATGCTAGAATTGTATTAACCGGAAACTTAGTACATGTGTGAATACATAGACAAACAGTGTGTCCCTAGTATGCTTCTACTTGAGTAGCTTGTTTATCAAAGATGGTTAAGTTTCTACCCATAGACATGTGTTGTCATTTGATGAACGGGATCACATCATTAGAGAATGATGTGATGGACAAGAGCCATCTGTTAGCTTAGCACTCTGATCGTTTAGTTTATTGCTATTGCTTTTTTATGACTTGTACATGTTCCTCAGACTATGAGATTATGCAACTCCCGAATGCTGGAGGAACACCTTGTGTGCTATCAAACGTCACAACGTAACTGGGTGATTATAAAGATGCTCTATAGGTGTCTCCGATGGTGTTTGTTGAGTTGGCATAGATCGAGATTAGGATTTGTCACTCCGTGTATCGGAGAGGTATCTCTGGGCCCTCTCGGTAATGCTCATCACTATAAGCCTTGCAAGTAATATGACTAATGAGTTATTTACGAGATGATGCATTACGGAACAAGTAAAGAGACTTGCCAGTAACGAGATTGAACTAGGTATGATGATACCGATGATCGAATCTCGGGCAAGTAACATACCGATGACAAAGGGAACAACGTATGTTGTTATGCGGTTTGACTGATAAATCCCTTCGTAGAATATGTAGGAGCCAATCTGAGCATCCAGGTTCCGCTATTGGTTATTGACCGGAGATGTGTCTTGGTCATGTCTACATAGTTCTCGAACCCGTAGGGTCCGCACGCTTAACGTTCGATGACGATTTGTATTATGAGTTATGTGACTTGATGACCGAAGTTTGTTCGGAGTCCCAGATGAGATCATGAACATGACGAGGAGTATCAAAATGGTCGAGAGGTACAGATCGATATATTGGAAGGCTATATTCGGACATCGGAAAGGTTCCGAGTGATTCGGGTATTTTTTTGGAGTACCGGAGAGTTATGGGAATTCGCCGGGAAAGTAGTGGGCCTTAATGGGCCATACGGGAAAGGAGAGAAGGGCCTCAAGGGGTGGCCGCATGCCCCCCACCCATGGAAAGTCAGAATTGGAGGGAGGGGCGGCGCCCCCCTCTCTTTCCTTCTCCCTCTCCTACTCCTTCCCTCTCTCCCCTCTTGGAAAAGGAAGGGGACTCCAACTAGGATTGAGAATCCTAGTTGGACTCCCCCTATAGGCGCGCCCCTCCTAGGTCGCCCTCCTCTTCCCACCTCCTTTATATACGTGGGAGGGGGCACCCCAAAGGCACACCAAAGTTTCTCTTAGCCGTGTGCAGTGCCCCCTCCACAGTTACACACCTCGGTCATATCGTCGTAGTGCTTAGGTGAAGCCCTGCGCCGGTAACTTCATCATCACCGTCGCCATGCCGTCATGCTGACAGAACTCTCCCTCGTCCTCAACTGGATCAAGAGATCGAGGGACGTCATCGAGCTGAACGTGTGCTGAACGCGTAGGTGGCGTACGTTCGGTGCTTGGATCTGTTGGATCGTGAAGACGTTTGACTACATCAACCGTGTTATTAAACGCTTCCGCTTTCGGTCTACGAGGGTACGTAGACACACTCTCCCCCCTCATTGCTATGCATCTGCTAGATAGATCTTGCGTGATCGTAGGTAAATTTTTTGAAATACTGCGAAACCAAACAGTGGCATCTGAGCCAGGTTTATGCGTAGATGTTATATGCACGAGTAGAACACAAAAAGTTGTGGGCGATAATAGTCATACTGCTTACGAGCATGTCATATTTTGATTCGGCGGTATTGTTGGATGAAGTAGCCCAGACCGACATTACATGACCACGTTCATGAGACTGGTTCTACCGACGTGCTTCGCACACAGGTGGCTAGTGGGTGTCTGTTTCTCCAACTTTAGTTGAATCGAGTTTGACTACGCCCGGTCCTTGTTGAAGGTTAAAACAACACATTTGACAAAAAATCGTTGTGGTTTTGATGCATAGGTAAGAACAGTTATTGCTAGAAGCCCGTAGCAGCCACGGAAAACTTGCAACAACAAAGTAGAGGACGTCTAACTTGTTTTTGCAGGGCTTGCTGTGATGTGATATGGTCAAGACGTGATGATATATAAATTATTGTATGATATGATCATGTTCTGTAACAGTTATCAGCAACTGGCAGGAGCCATATGGTTGTCGCTTTATTGTATGAAATGCAATCACCATGTAATTGCTTTACTTTATCACTAAGCGGTAGCGATAGTTGTAAAAGCAATAGTTGGCGAGACGACAACGATGCTTCGATGGAGATCAAGGTGTCAAGCCGGTGACGATGGTGATCATGACGGTGCTTTGGAGATGGAGATCAAAGGCAGAAGATGATGATGGCCATATCATATCACTTATTTGATTGCATGTGATGTTTATCTTTTTATGCATCTTATTTTGCTTAGTATGGCGATAGCATTATAAGATGATCTCTCACTAAATTTCAAGGTATAAGTGTTCTCCCTGAGTATGCACCATTGCGACAGTTCGTCGTGCCGAGACACCACGTGATGATAGGGTGTGATAAGCTCTACCGTTCACATACAACGGGTGCAAGCCAGTTTTGCACATGCAGAATACTCGGGTTAAACTTGACGAGCCTAGCATATGCAGATATGGCCTCGGAACACTGAGACCAAAAGGTCGAGCATGAATCATATAGTAGATATGATCAACATAATGATGCTCACCATTGAAAACTACTCCATCTCACGTGATGATCGGACATGGTTTAGTTGATATGGATCACGTGATCACTTAGATGATTGGAGGGATGTCTATCTAAGTGGGAGTTCTTAAGTAATATGATTAATTGAACTTTAATTTATCATGAACTTAGTCCTGGTAGTATTTGCATATCTATTTTGTAGATCAATGGCTCGCGTATAGCTCCCTTTTTTATTTTTGATATGTTCCTAGAGAAAACTATGTTGAAATATGTTAATAACAATGATGCAGACCGAGTCCATGCATGATCTCAGGATTATCCTCATTGATGCACAGAAGAATCATGTCCTTGATGTGCACCGCTAGGTGACAGACCTATTGCAGGAGCAGATGCAGACGTTATGAACGTTTTGCAAGCTCGGTATGATGACTACTTGATAGTTTAGTGCGCCATGCTTTACGGCTTAGAACCAGAACTTCAAAAACGTTTTGAAAGCCATAGAGCATATAAGATGTTCCAAGAGCTGAAATTGGTATTTCAGACTCATGCCCGTGTCAAGTGGTATGAGACCTCTGACTGTACTTTGCCTACAACATGGAGGAGAATAGCTCAACCAGTGAGTATGTGCTCAGATTGTCTGAGTACTACAATTGCTTGAATCAAGTGGGAGTTAATCTTCCAGATAAAATAGCGATTGAAAAAGTTCTCTAGTCACTATCACCAAGTTACTAGAACTTCGTGATGAACTATAATATGCAAGGGATGACGAAAATGATTCCCAAGCTCTTCGCGATACTGAAATCAGCGAAGGTAGAAATCAAGAAAAAGCATCATGTGTTGATGGT
The DNA here is from genome assembly GCA_032464435.1 of Aegilops umbellulata. Classification (NCBI taxonomy): domain Eukaryota; kingdom Viridiplantae; phylum Streptophyta; class Magnoliopsida; order Poales; family Poaceae; genus Aegilops; species Aegilops umbellulata. The sequence continues at coordinate 344,900,499 of CP136054.1, read as the reverse complement.
TGACAAAACCACTAGTTTCAAGTAAACAGGAAAGAAAGGGAACTTCAAGAAGACTGGCAAGCAAGTTGCCACTCCCATGAAGAAGCCCAAAGCTAGACCCAAGCGAGAAACTAAGTGCTTCTACTGCAAAGGAAATGGTCACTGGAAGTAGAACTACCCTAGATACTTGGCGGATAAGAAGGATGGCAAAGTGAACAAAGGTATATTTGATATACATGTTATTGATGTGTACTTTACTAGTGTTTATAGCAACCCCTTGGTATTTGATACTGGTTCAGTTGCTAAGAGTAGTAACACGAAAACAGGAGTTGCAAAAAAAACAGAAACTAGTTAAGGACGAGGTGACGATGTGTATTGGAAATGATTCCAAGGTTGATAAGATCACCATCTCACACTCCTTTTACCTTCGGGATTAGTGTTGAACCTAAAATAAATGTTATTTGGTGTTTGCGTTGAGCATGAATATGATTGGATCATGTTTATTGCAATACGGTTATTCATTTAAGTCAAAGAATAATTGTTGTTCTGTTTACATGAATAAAACCTTCTATGGTCATACACTTAATATAAATGGTTTATTGAATCTCGATCGTAGTGATACACATATTCATAATATTGATGCCAAAAGATGCAAAGTTGATAATGATAGTGCAACATACTTGTGGCACTGCCGTTTAGGTCATATTGGTGTAAAGCGCATGAAGAAACTCCACACAGATGGATTTTTGAATCACTTGATTATGAATCATTTGATGCTTGCGAACCATGCCTCATTGGCAAGATGACTAAGACTCCATTCTCCAGAATAATGGAGCGAGCCACTGACTTATTGGAAATAATACATGCCGATGTATGCAGTCCGATGAGTGTTGAGGCTCGCGGCAGGTATCGTTATTTTCTAAGCTTCACAGATGATTTGAGCAGATATGGGTATATATACTTGATGAAACATAAGTCTGAAACATTTGAAAAGTTCAAAGAATTTCAGAGTGAAGTGGAAAATCATCGTAACAAGAAAATAAAGTTTCTACGATCTGATCATGGAGGTGAATATTTGAGTTACGAGTTTGGTCTTCATTTAAAATAATGTGGAATAGTTTCACAACTCACGCCACCTGGAACACCACAGCGTAATGGTGTGTCCGAACATCGTAACCGTACTTTATTAGATATGGTGCGATCTATGATGTCTCTTACCGATTTACCACTATCGTTTTGGGCTTATGCATTAGAGACAACTGCATTCACGTTAAATAGGGCATCGTCTAAATCCGTTGAGACGACACCGTTTGAACTATGGTTTGGCAAGAAACCGAAGTTGTCGTTTCTTAAAGTTTGGGGTTGCTATGCTTATGTGAAAAAGCTTCAGCCTGATAAGCTTGAACCCAAATCGGAGAAATGCGTCTTCATAGGATACCCAAAAGAAATTGTTGGGTAGACCTTCTATCACAGATCCGAAGGCAAGATATTTGTTGCTAAAAATGGATCCTTTCTAGAGAAGGAGTTTCTCTTGAAAGAAGTGAGTGGGAGGAAAGTAGAACTTGATGAGGTAATTGTACCTTCTCTCGAATTGGAAAGTAGCTTCACAGAAATCAGTTCCAAGTGATGCCTACACCAACTAGAGAGGAAGCTAATGATAATGATCATGAAACTTCAGATCAAGTTACTACCGACGTAGGTCAACCAGAGCACGTTCCGCACCAGAGTGGTATGGTAATCCTGTTCTGAAAATCATGTTACTAGACCATGACGAACCTACGAACTATTAGGAAGCGATGATAAGCCCAGGTTCCGATAAATGGCAAGAGGCCATGAAATCTGAGATAGGATCCATGTATAAGAACAAAGTGTGGACTTTGGTTGACTTGCCCAATGATCGGCGAGCCATAGAGAATAAATGGATCTTTAAGAGGAAGACGGACACTGATAGTAGTGTTACTATTTACAAAGCTCAAATTGTCGCAAATGTTTTTTTGACAAGTTCAAGGTGTTGACTACAATGAGATTTTCTCACTCGTAGCGATGCTTAAGTCTATCTGAATCATGTTAGCAATTGCCACATTTTATGAAATCTAGCAAATGGATGTCAAAGTTGTATTCCTTAATGGATTTCTTAAAGAAGAGTTGTATATGATGCAACCAGAAGATTTTATCGATCCTAAAGCTGCTAACAAAGTGTGCAAGCTCCAGCGATCCATTTATGGACTGGTGCAAGCCTCTCGAAGTTGGAATATACGCTTTGATAGTGTGATCAAAGCATATGGTTTTATACAGACTTCTGGAGAAGCCTGTATTTACAAGAAAGTGAGTGGGGGCACTACAGCCTTTCTGATAAGTATACGTGAATGACATATTGTTAATCGAAAATGATGTAGGATTTTCTGGAAAGCATAAAGGAGTGTTTTGAAAGGATTTTTTCAAAGAAAGACCTCGGTGAAGCTACTTATATATTGAGCATCAAGTTCTATAAAGATAGATCAAGGCGCTTGATAGGATTTTTCAATGAATACATACATTGACAAGATTGTGAAGTAGTTCAAAATGGAACAGTTAAGAAGGAGTTCTTGCCTGTGTTGCAAGGTGTGAAGTTGAGTAAGACTCAAAACCTGACCACGACAGAAAATAGAAAGAGAATGAAAGTCATTCCCTATGCCTCAGTCATAGGTTCTATAAAGTATGCTATGTTGTGTACCAGACCTATTGTGTACCTCACCATGAGTTTGGTAAGAGGGTACAATAGTGATCCAAGAGTGGATCATTGGACAGCGGTCGAAATAATCCTTAGTAGAATAAGGAAATATTTCTCGGTTATGGAGGTGATAAAGAGTTCATCATAAAGAGTTACGTCGATGCAAGCTTTAACACCGATCTGGATGACTCTAAGGCTCAATCTGGATACATATTGAAAGTGGGAGCAATTAGCTAGAGTAGCTCCATGCAGAGCATTGTAGACATAGAAATTTGCAAAATACATACGGATCTGAATGTGGCAGACCTGTTGACTAAATTTCTCTCACAAGCAAAACATGTTCACACCTTAGTGCTCTTGGGTGTTAATACTTTAGCGATGTTTTTTTGGAAAAGGAGGATGACCCCTAGCCTCTGCATCTGGGAGATGCATGCGGCCATTTTATTGATTATTCTTGAGGCTTACAAAGTAGAACAACAATATGCCTGAATCCACCATCTTGGCAACATCTGCTGCTACTCCTATCCAAATGATGAAGGGGGTGCAAGCTGGGCCACATACCCAGACCTCTCACCTAAGCCTAACATCTAAAGCCGGAGGCCTCGACCAAGCCATCTGCCGGGTCCGGGGCTCAAACCGGTCCGACACACTCACATGTGTTGTCGCCGCCATCTTCCACTGGTCCATCTTCAGAGCAGATTGAGGTGACAACCTTGGCAGGTCCTCCGCCATCGACGCCACCATGATGCCAAACAACGACCTCCACCTACGCGAGCCATGGCAGGTCCTCCGCCATTGACGCCACCACGACGCCAGCCAATGACCTCCACCTATGCGAGTCCATCTCCAAGCAACGGACGTAAATCCATGCTAGGATAGGGCCGCACCACCGCCGTCACCCACCACCCACAAGCGCCACCCAACCCCAAGGTTCCCAAAGCGACGCCTTCAAGAAGGGAACGGCACCGTGAGCGCCGCCGCCGCCCAACAAAGTTAGGGCTTTTGCCAGGGAGACCTAGGGGAAGGTGAAGTGAGGAGATCAGTCCATACCGACGCCTCCAAGGAGGGGAACGGCGCCCTCAGGCGTCGTCGTCGGTGCGGCCGGTCATGGCCGGCTAGGGATTTCGCTCAAACTAGATCCCCACCACCAGCAGCGCCTCCTATACAGAACCGACGACCAAGAGGAAGCGCGGCCCAACCAGGCTGGCCCGCACGCCGAATAGGGGAGGAGGCGAGGAGCCAGATCGCGCGCACCGACCGCCGCATAAGCCGCCGCCAGCCGCCAAGACCACCGGATCCCGCCGCCCTCGCAGACGGGACACCAGATCCACCGCCCGCACGGCTACTAGCCAGTCGTGCCTTGCCAATGGAGCCGCCGCTCCAGATCCGGGGTTCCCCACGCAGATGCAGGGCAACCGAGGCCGCGCCGCCACCATCCTTGGCGCCACGGGCTTGCCCGGCGGCTGCCTCAGGTGGCGGCGAGGAAGGGAAGAGGGGTTGGGGGTGAGGAGGAGGGGCGGCTAGGGTTGGGAGGAGGAGCGGCTGGATGTGAACAAGATTATTGACTCTAGTAAACCCTTTGAGTGTTGGTCACATGGCGATGTGAACTATTGGTGTTAAATCACATGGCGATGTGAACTAAATTATTGACTCTAGTGCAAGTGGGAGACTGAAGGAAATATGCCCTAGAGGCAATAATAAACTTATTATTTTATTTCCTTATGTCATGATAAATGTTTATTATTCATGCTAGAATTGTATTAACCGAAAACTTAGTACATGTGTGAATACATAGACAAACAGTGTGTCCCTAGTATGCCTCTACTTGACTAGCTTGTTTATCAAAGATGGTTAAGTTTCCTAGCCATAGACATGTGTTGTCATTTGATGAACAGGATCACATCATTAGAGAATGATGTGATGGACAAGACCCATCCATTAGCTTAGCACTATGATCATTTAGTTTATTCCTATTGCTTTCTTTATGACTTATACATGTTCCTCAAACTATGAGATTATGCAACTCCCGAATACTGGAGGAACACCTTGTGTGCTATCAAACGTCACAACGTAACTGGGTGATTATAAAGATGCTCTACAGGTGTCTCTAATGGTGTTTGTTGAGTTGGCATAGATCGAGGTTAGGATTTGTCACTCCGTGTATCGGAGAGGTATCTCTGGGCCCTCTCGGTAATGCTCATCACTGTAAGCATTGCAATCAATGTGACTAATGAGTTAGTTGTGGGATGATGCATTGCAGAATGAGTAAACAGACTTGCCGATAACGAGATTGAACTAGGTATGATGATACCGGCGATCGAATCTCGGGCAAGTAACATACCGATGACAAAGGGAACAATGTATGTTGTTATGCAGTTTGACCGATAAAGATCTTCGTAGAATATGTAGGAGCCAATATGAGCATCCAGGTTCCGCTATTGGTTATTGACCGGAGATGTGTCTTGGTCATGTCTACATAGTTCTCGAACTCGTAGAGTCCGCACGCTTAACATTCGATAATGATTTGTATTATGAGTTATGTGATTTGATGACAGGAGTTTGTTTGGAGTCCCGGATGAGATCACAGACATGACGAGGAGTCTCGAAATGATCAAGAGGTAAAGATCGATATATTGGAAGGCTATATTCGGACATCGGAAAGGTTCCGAGTGATTCGGGTATTTTTCGGAGTACCTGAGAGTTACGGGAATTCACCGGGGAAGTAGTGGGCCTTAATGGGCCATACGGGAAAGGAGAGAAGAGCCTCAAGGGGTGGCCGTGCCCCCCCATGGCAAGTCAGAATTGGACTAGGGAGGGGGCGGCGCCCCCTCTCTTTTCTTCTCCCTCTCCTACTCCTTCCCTCTCTCCCCTCTTGAAAAGGAAGGGGACTCCAACTAGGATTGGGAATCCTAGTTGGACTCCCCTTATAGGCGCGCCCCTCCTAGGCCGGCCTCCTCTTCCCCCTCCTTTATATACGTGGGAGAGGGGCACCCCAAAGGCACACCAAAGTTTCTCTTAGCCATGTGCGGTGCCCCCCTCCACAGTTACACACCTCGGTCATATCATCGTAGTGCTTAGGCGAAGCCCTGCGCCGGTAACTTCTTCATCACCGTCGCCACGCTGTCATGCTGACGGAACTCTCCCTCATCCTCAACTGGATCAAGAGATCGAGGGACGTCATCGAGCTAAACGTGTGCTAAACGCGGAGGTGCCGTATGTTTGGTGCTTGGATCGGTTGGATCGCGAAGACGTTCGACTACATGAACCGTGTTACTAAACGCTTCCACTTTCGGTCTACGAGGGTACGTAGACACACTCTCCCCTCTCGTTGCTATGCATCTCCTAGACAGATCTTGCGTGATCGTAGGTAAATTTTTTGAAATACTGCGAAACCCAACAGAAGGATGGACGGTCAATCATCCACAGGCACTGGCCTAAAGTTGCAAAGACCTTCAACATGAATGAAGGTTCAATATCCGCCTTCCGCTTCAACAGTTTTCCAGATGAGATGCATCTTTCTATGTACCATCTATGATGCTAATTTCGAAAGGTTCTAGATGGTGCATGTGAAACTTGGTGCTTTGTGTAATGGGGTAACTGAGTGCTGAATCTATATCATGTTGTACTCTGATGTATCTCAATTATGAAATCCTGCTTTCTTAATATGGAAATGAAATATATTATGTGATTAATATGAATGTCAATTAGATTAATAAATGGACTATTAATAATAGGGCAATTAGCCTGCTAATTGGGTTTTTCTATTGCAAACGGTTATTCAGAAAATACCGTGGGCGATGACCTGAGGCAACGCACACAGTTTCTAGGAATAAACCGTGTTGGATCAATGAACAATCACACACGACTTTCTCTTGAAAACTGTTTGCGTTAGGCCTTCTTGCGCAAACGTTTACCACATAAAAAATGTGTGTGATGGATAGTCTTTGCCACACAGATTCTTCTACGCATTGTGTGTGATGCATTCAATAACGCAAACGATAAAATTGTTAATATCATGTACAATGGCAACGCTATCACAAACGATTTAACGGGGAAAATTGTGTGTGTTGTACCTGCAAAGGGAAACGTTTTCCTTGGAGCGACTATGTGGGATGTTCATACGAACGGAAACGTTTAGCTGGGACTGACTGTGTGGGATGTACTTACGACCGAAAATGATTTCACATGTATAATTGTAATTTTTTTTTAGCATTACTGTATGTATAACCGTATTTGAGCGCTCGCCGGTCGCACACGACCTCATTTTGCCAAGCGTGTGTGCTAGGAGGGCATATCCCCGACGATTTCTAGGTCGTGTGGGAAGGACCCCCCTATCGCCCACACTCACTTGACGACGGTTCCAAATGTCGTCACAGAAAGGGGTTAAAAACCGTTTGTATAGCACCTCTCTGTACCAGTGATGCCAACGCAGGCAAGGTTGTCGTGGAGACGAAGGAGACGAGTCGTCCTTCTCTTCAAAGGAGGGAGTCGACTTTGGGGAGGAGTCATGATGGTGGGAATCGAGCTTGGTGTGGCTCCCTTGGAAAGGTGCTGGGATATCCCGCTGGTTGATATGTGTTGGGGAACGTTGCAGAAAACAAAAAATTTCCTATGGTTTCACCAAGATCCATCTATTAGTTCATCTAGCAACGAGTGATCGGATGCATCTACATACCTTTGTAGATCGCGAGCGGAAGCGTTCAGAGAACGGGGATGAGGTAGTCGTACACGACGTGATCCAAATCACCGGAGATCCTAGCACCGAACGGACGGCACCTCCGCGTTCAACACACGTACGGTCAGCGTGACGTCTCCTCCTTCTTGATCCAGCAAGGGGGAAGGAGAGGTTGATGAAGATCCAGCAGCACGACGGCGTGGTGGTGGATGCAGGGCGTCACAGCAGCAGGGCTTCGCCGTGTACTACGAGAGGAAGAGGTGTAGCAGGGAGAGAGGGAGGCGCAAGGACTCAGGTGCGGCTGCCCCCTCCCCCCCCCCTCATATATATAGCCCCCTAGGGGGGCGCCGGCCCTAGGAGATTGGATCTCCTAGGGGGGCGGCGGCCAAGGGCTGGAGTGGCCCCCAAGCCAAGGTGGGGCGCCCCCCCACCCCTAGGGTTTCAACCCTAGGCGCATGGGGTGGGCCTAGGGGGGTGCACCAGCCCACTATGGGCTGGTTCCCCTCCCCACTTTGGCCCATGGGGCCCTCCGGGATGGGTGGCCCCACCCGGTGGACCCCCGGGACCCTTCTGGTGGTCCCGGTACAATACCGATGACCCCAAAACTTGTCCCGATGGCCGAAACAGCACTTCCTATATATAATTCTTTACCTCCGGACTATTCCGAAACTCCTCGTGACGTCCGGGATCTCATCCGGGACTCCGAACAACATTCAGGTTACTGCATATACATATCTTCACAACCCTAGCGTCACCGAACCTTAAGTGTGTAGACCCTACGGGTTCGGGAGACAGGCAGACATGACCGAGACGGCTCTCGGGCAATAACCAACAGCAGGATCTGGATACCCATGTTGGCTCCCACATGCTCCACGATGATCTCATCGGATGAACCACGATGTCGAGGATTCAATTAATCCCGTATACAATTCCCTTTGTCAATCGGTATTTTACTTGCATGAGATTCGATCGTCGGTATCCCAATACCTTGTTCAATCTCGTTACCGGCAAGTCACTTTACTCGTACTGTAATGCATGATCCCGTGATCAAAAACTTTGATCACATTGAGCTCATTATGATGATGCATTACCGAGTGGGCCCGGTGATACCTCTCCGTCATGCAGAGTGACAAATCCCAGTCTCGATCCGTGTCAACCCAACAGACACTTTCAGAGATACCCGCAGTATACCTTTATAGTCACCCAGTTACGTTGTGACGTTTGGCACACCCAAAGCACTCCTACGGTATCCGGGAGTTACACGATCTCATGGTCTAAGGAAAGGATACTTGACATTGGAAAAACTCTAGCAAACGAACTATACGATCTTATGCTATGTTAGGATTGGGTCTTGTCCATCACATCATTCTCCTAATGATGTGATCTCGTTATCAATGACATCCAATGCCCATAGTCAGGAAATCATGACTATCTATTGATCAACGAGCTAGTCAACTAGAGGCTTACTAGGGACATGTTGGTGTCTATTATTCACACATGTATTACGATTTCCGGATAACACAATTTTAGCATGAATAAAGACAATTATCATGAACAAGGAAATATAATAATAATGCTTTTAATATTGCCTCTAGGGCATATTTCCAACAGTCTCCCACTTGCACTAGAGCCAATAATCTAGTTACATTGTGATGAATCGAACACCCATGGAATTCTCGTGTTGATCATGTTTTGCTCTAGGGAGAGGTTTAGTCAACGGATCTGCTACATTCAGGTCCGTATGTACTTTACAAATATCTATGTCTCCATCTTGAACATTTTCACGAATGGAGTTGAAGCGACGCTTGATGTGCCTGGTCTTCTTGTGAAACCTGGGCTCCTTGGCAAGTGCAATAGCTCCAGTGTTGTCACAGAAGAGTTTGATTGGCCCCGACGCATTGGGTATGACTCCGAGGTCGGTGATGAACTCCTTCACCCAAATTGCTTCATGTGCTGCCTCCGAGGCTGCCATGTACTCCGCTTCACATGTAGATCCCGCCACGACGCTCTGCTTGCAACTGCACCAGCTTACTGCCCCACCATTCAAAATATACACGTATCCGGTTTGTGACTTAGAGTCATCCAGATCTGTGTCGAAGCTAGCGTCGACGTAACCCTTTACGACGAGCTCTTCGTCACCTCCATAAATGAGAAACATTTCCTTAGTCCTTTTCAGGTACTTCAGGATATTCTTGACCGCTGTCCAGTGTTCCTTGCCGGGATTACTTTGGTACCTTCCTACCAAACTCACGGCAAGGTTTACATCAGGTCTGGTACACAGCATGGCATACATAATAGAACCTATGGCTAAGGCATAGGGGATGACACTCATCTATTCTATATCTTCTGCCGTGGTCGGACATTGAGCTGAGCTCAATTTCACACCTTGTAACACAGGTAAGAACCCCTTCTTAGATTGATCCATATTGAACTTCTTCAATATCTTATCAAGGTATGTGCTTTGTGAAAGACCTATGAGGCGTCTTGATCTATCTCTATAGATCTTGATGCCTAATATATAAGCAGCTTCTCCAAGGTCCTTCATTGAAAAACTCTTATTCAAGTAGGCCTTAATGCTGTCCAAGAGTTCTATATCATTTCCCATCAAAAGTATGTCATCTACATATAGTATGAGAAATGCTACAGAGCTCCCACTCACTTTCTTGTAAACGCAGGCTTCTCCATAAGTCTGCATAAACCCAAACGCTTTGATCATCTCATCAAAGCGAATGTTCCAACTCCGAGATGCTTGCACCAGCCCATAAATCGAGCGTTGGAGCTTGCACACCTTGTCAGCATTCTTAGGATCGACAAAACCTTCCGGCTGCATCATATACAATTCTTCCTTAAGGAAACCATTAAGGAATGCCGTTTTGACGTCCATTTGCCATATCTCATAATTGTAGAATGCGGCAATTGCTAACATGATTCGGACGGACTTTAGCTTCGCTACCGGTGAGAAAGTCTCATCGTAGTCAACCCCTTGAACTTGTCGATAACCCTTAGCGACAAGCCGAGCTTTATAGATGGTCACATTACCATCCGCGTCTGTCTTCTTCTTAAAGATCCATTTATTTTCTATGGCTCGCCGCTCAACGGGCAAGTCAGTCAAAGTCCATACTTCATTTTCATACATGGATCCTATCTCGAATTTCCTGACTTCCAGCCATTTGTTGGAATCCGGTCCCGCCATTGCTTCTTCATAGTTCGAAGGTTCACCGTTGTCTAACAACATGATTTCCAAGACAGGGTTGCCGTACCACTCTGGTGCGGAACGTGTCCTTGTGGACCTACGAATTTCAGTAGGAGCTTGATCAGAAGTATCTTGATCATCATCATTAATTTCCTCTCTAGTCGGTGCAGGCACCTCAGGAACGTTTTCTTGAGTTGCGCCATTTTCCGGTTCAAGAGGTAACACTTCATCAAGTTCTACTTTCCTCCCACTTACTTCTTTCGAGAGAAACTCCTTCTCTAGAAAGGATCCATTCTTGGCAACAAAGATCTTGCCTTCGGATCTGAGGTAGAAGGTATACCCAATAGTTTCTTTAGGGTATCCTATGAAGACGCATTTTTTCGACTTGGGTTCGAGCTTTTCAGGTTGAAGTTTCTTGACATAAGCATCGCATCCCCAAACTTTTAGAAACGACAGCTTAGGTTTCTTCCCAAACCATAATTCATACGGTGTCGTCTCAACGGATTTCGACGGAGCCCTATTTAAAGTGAATGCGGCAGTCTCTAAAGCATAGCCCCAAAAAGATAGCAGTAAATCGGTAAGAGACATCATAGATCGCACCATATCTAATAAAGTGCGATTTACGACGTTCGGACACACCATTACGCTGAGGTGTTCCAGGCGGCGTGAGTTGTGAAACTATTCCACATTCTCTTAAGTGTGTGCCAAATTCGTGACTCAAGTATTCTCCTCCACGATCTGATCGTAGAAACTTGATCTTTCTGTCATGTTGATTTTCAACCTCACTCTGAAATTCCTTGAACTTTTCAAAGGTCTCAGACTTGTGTTTCATTAAGTAGATATACCCATATCTACTCAAGTCATCAGTGAGGGTGAGAACATAACGATAGCCACCGCGAGCCTCAACACTCATTGTACCGCACACATCAGTATGTATGATTTCCAATAAGTTGGTTGCTCGCTCCATTGTTCCTGAGAACGGAGTCTTGGTCATTTTACCCATAAGGCATGGTTCGCACGTGTCAAATGATTCATAATCAAGAGACTCTAAAAGTCCATCTGCATGGAGCTTCTTCATGCGTTTGACACCTATGTGACCAAGGCGACAATGCCACAAGTATGTGGGACTATTGTTATCAACTTTAACTCTTTTGGTATTCACACTATGAATATGTGTATCATCACGTACGAGATTCATTAAGAATAAACCATTAACCATCGGAGCATGACCATAAAACATATCACTCATATAAATAGAACAACCATTATTCTCGGATTTAAATGAGTAGCCATCTCGAATTAAACGAGATCCAGATACAATGTTCATGCTCAAACTTGGCACCAAATAACAATTATTGAGGTTTAAAACTAATCCCGTAGGTAAATGTAGAGGTAGTGTGCCGACGGCGATCACATCGACCTTGGAACCATTCCCGACGCGCATCGTCACCTCGTCCCTCGCCAGTCTCCGCTTATTCCGCAGCTCCTGCTTTGAGTTACAAATGTGAGCAACTGCACCGGTATCAAATACCCAAGAGCTACTACGAGTACTGGTAAGGTACACATCAATTACATGTATATCACATATACCTTTTGTTTTGCCAGCCTTCTTGTCCGCTATGTATTTGGGGCAATTCCGCTCCAGTGACCACTTCCCTTGCAATAAAAGCACTCAGTCTCGGGCTTGGGTCCATTCTTTGGCTTCTTCCCGGCAGCTTGCTTGCCGGGCGCGGCAACTTCCTTGCCGTCCTTCTTGAAGTTCTTTTTACCCTTGCCCTTCTTGAACTTAGTGGTTTTATTCACCATCAACACTTGATGTTCCTTCTTGACTTCTACCTCTGCTGATTTCAGCATAGCAAATACTTCAGGAATGGTCTTTTCCATCCCCTGCATATTGAAGTTCATCACAAAGCTCTTGTAGCTTGGTGGAAGCGACTGGAGGATTCTGTCAATGACCGCGTCGTCCGGAAGATTAACTCCCAGCTGAGTCAAGCGGTTATGTAACCCAGACATAGTGAGTATGTGCTCACTGACAGAACTATTTTCCTCCATCTTACAGCTGAAGAATTTGTCGGAGACTTCATATCTCTCGACCCGGGCATGAGCTTGGAAAACCATTTTCAGATCTTCGAACATCTCATATGCTCCATGTCTCTCAAAACGCTTTTGGAGCCCCGGCTCTAAGCTGTAAAGCATGCCGCACTGAACGAGGGAGTAGTCATCGGTACGTGCCTGCCAAGCGTTCAGAACGTCTTGTTCTGCAGGGGGAACAGGTGCGTCACCCAGCGGTGCTTGTAGGACATAATCTTTCTTGGCAGCTATGAGGATGATCCTCAGGTTCCGGACCCAGTCCGTATAGTTGCTGCCATCGTCTTTCAGCTGGGTTTTCTCTAGGAACGCGTTGAAGTTGAGGACTACGTTGGCCATGTGACCTACAAGACATATTGTAAATATTTTAGACTAAGTTCATGATAATTAAGTTCATCTAATCAAATTATTAATGAACTCCCACTTAGATAGACATCCCTCTTCTAGTCATCTAAGTATAACATGATCCGAGTCAACTAGGCCGTGTCCGATCATCACGTGAGACGGACCAATCAACATCGGTGAACATCTTCATGTTGATCGTATCTTCTATACGACTCATGCTCGACCTTTCGGTCTTCTGTGTTCTGAGGCCATGTCTGTACATGCTAGGCTCGTCAAGTTAACCTAAGTGTTTGCATGTGTAAATCTGTCTTACACCCGTTGTATGTGAACATTAGAATCTATCACACCCGATCATCACGTGGTGCTTCGAAACAACGAACTGTCGCAACGGTGCACAGTTAGGGGGAACACTTCTTGAAATTATTATGAGGGATCATCTTATTTACTACCGTCGTTCTAAGTAAACAAGATGCAAAACATGATAAACATCACATGCAATCAATTAATAAAAGTGACATGACATGGCCAATATCACATAGCTCCTTTGATCTCCATCTTGGAGCTCCATGATCATCTTTGTCACCGGCTTGACACCATGATCTCCATCATCATGATCTCCATCATCGTGTCTCCATGAAGTTGCTCGCAAACTATTACTTCTACTACTATGGCTAACGCGTTTAGCAATAAAGTAAAGTAATTTACATGGCGTTTCTCAATGACACGCAGGTCATACAAAAAAATAAAGACAACTCCTATGGCTCCTGCCGGTTGTCATACTCATCGACATGCAAGTCATGATTCCTATTACAATAGCATGAACATCTCATACATCACATATAGATCATTCATCATTCATCACAACTTTGGCCATATCATATCACAAAGCACTTGCTGCAAAAACAAGTTAGACGTCCTCTAATTGTTGTTGCAAGTTTTACGTGGCTGAATTAGGGTTCTAGCAAGAACGTTTTCTTACCTACGTGAAAGACACAACGTGATTTGTCAACTTCTATTTACCCTTCATAAGGACCCTTTTCATCGAATCCGCTCCAACTAAAGTGGGAGAGACAGACACCCGCCAGCCAACTTATGCAACTAGTGCATGTTAGTCGGTGGAACCGGTATCACGTAAGTGTACGTGTAAGGTTGGTCCGGGCTGCTTCATCCCACAATACCGCTGAAGCAAGATAAGACTAGTAGCGGCAAGAAAGTTGACAAATCTACGCCCACAACAAATTGTGTTCTACTCGCGCAAGAAGAACTACGCATAGACCTAGCTCATGATGCCACTGTTGGGGAACGTTGCAAAAAACAAAAAATTTCCTACGGTTTCACCAAGATCCATCTATTAGTTCATCTAGCAACGAGTGATCGGATGCATCTACATACCTTTGCAGATAGCGAGCGGAAGCGTTCAGAGAACGGGGATGAGGTAGTCGTACACGACGTGATCCAAATCACCGGAGATCCTAGCACCGAACGGACGGCACCTCCGCGTTCAACACACGTACGGTCAGCGCGACGTCTCCTCCTTCTTGATCCAGCAAGGGGGAAGGAGAGGTTGATGAAGATCTAGCAGCACGACGACGTGGTGGTGGATGCAGGGCGTCACAGCAGCAGGGCTTCGCCTGTACTACGAGAGGAAGAGGTGTAGCAGGGAGAGAGGAAGGCGCCAGGACTCAGGTGCGGCTGCCCCCTCCCCCCCCCCTCATATATATATCCCCCTAGGGGGGGCGCCGGCCCTAGGAGATTGGATCTCCTAGGGGGGCGGCGGCCAAGGGCTGGAGTGGCCCCCAAGCCAAGGTGGGGCGCCCCCCCCCCCCCCACCCCTAGGGTTTCAACCCTAGGCGCATGGGGTGGGCCTAGGGGGGTGCACCAGCCCACTATGGGCTGGTTCCCCTCCCCACTTTGGCCCATGGGGCCCTCCGGTATGGGTGGCCCCACCCGGTGGACCCCCGGGACCCTTCTGGTGGTCCCGGTACAATACCGATGACCCCAAAACTTGTCCCGATGGCCGAAACAGCACTTCCTATATATAATTCTTTACCTCCGGACTATTCCGAAACTCCTCGTGACGTCCGGGATCTCATCCGGGACTCCGAACAACATTCAGGTTACTGCATATACATATCTTCACAACCCTAGCGTCACCGAACCTTAAGTGTGTAGACCCTACGGGTTCGGGAGACAGGCAGACATGACCGAGACGGCTCTCGGGCAATAACCAACAGCAGGATCTGGATACCCATGTTGGCTCCCACATGCTCCACGATGATCTCATCGGATGAACCACGATGTCGAGGATTCAATTAATCCCGTATACAATTCCCTTTGTCAATCGGTATTTTACTTGCACGAGATTCGATCATCGGTATCCCAATACCTTGTTCAATCTCGTTACCGGCAAGTCACTTTACTCGTACTGTAATGCATGATCCCGTGATCAAACACTTTGATCACATTGAGCTCATTATGATGATGCATTACCGAGTGGTCCCGGTGATACCTCTCCGTCATGCGGAGTGACAAATCCCAGTCTCGATCCGTGTCAACCCAACAGACACTTTCGGAGATACCCGCAGTATACCTTTATAGTCACCCAGTTACGTTGTGACGTTTGGCACACCCAAAGCACTCCTACGGTATCCGGGAGTTACACGATCTCATGGTCTAAGGAAAGGATACTTGACATTGGAAAAACTCTAGCAAACGAACTATACGATCTTATGCTATGTTAGGATTGGGTCTTGTCCATCACATCATTCTCCTAATGATGTGATCTCGTTATCAATGACATCCAATGCCCATAGTCAGGAAATCATGACTATCTATTGATCAACGAGCTAGTCAACTAGAGGCTTACTAGGGACATGTTGGTGTCTATTATTCACACATGTATTACGATTTCCGGATAACACAATTTTAGCATGAATAAAGACAATTATCATGAACAAGGAAATATTATAATAATGCTTTTATTATTGCCTCTAGGGCATATTTCCAACAATATGAACTCCAGTCAACGTCGGCGCCCGGAGCCCTCCGGACAAGGCGGCAACGATGAATCTCTGATGGACGAGGAAGGCGTGGTGTCACCAAAATGTAGAACAGGGGGCGTGTGCGCTGCCGCGACGGCGCGGTGTTGATCCACCCGATTCCACCGTCGCCGGATATAGGTAGGATGGGGTGTCGTTCGCCGCCGCCGCCAGAGCCACAATGTGTCTGTATGGAGATGTGTCCCAAAGGCCAACTACCCATGACGCACTATTGCCCCGACCATCAGAAATTGGAATCCTGGTTCCATCGCCGTGAGTTCAGGGGAGGCATCACCGGATTGTTGCCGCTGCCGCCGGCACGGTTAGGGTTTTCAGGTCCTGAGAGAAAGAGGGGGCAGGGGATGAGCGAACTACTACGGGGTGGACGGGTGGTAGGGCTACTGGATTACGGACCCGTAACCCGAATCAACGAGCATCTTGTGGTTTTTCTACCGGAGCAGTTGCCCCTAGGACACGAGGCAAAAGTTGATCACATGACTAGGAACGACCCAGTCACAAAATCGAACGGCCCCGAAGGATGAAGGCGTGAGAGTGCTCCGTTTAGGCTCGGTTGTACTGTCTTTAATTAGCCTGGTCTAGTTCCAAAAATAAAAGGAAAAGAAAATGTTTGTCCCAGGCAGGGTGGTTAGCCTGTGCCAGGCGTCCCTGTTCTTGCACCTGGCCGGCAACCTGGATCCTGAGCCCAAGTTAAGAAAAACGAGATGGGACCACACGCTGAACAATATTTTTCATTAGTGCTACCAGGCCAGGTCAGAATCCAAACGGCTACCACAAAAAACTAGCCTGAGTGCCACTCCGGCCCTCGCGTCCCTCCCTCCCCAGGGGCGACACGGGCGGTGACCAAGCAACCAAGGCCTCCGGCCACCCCTCCCCATCCGCTCCCTCGCCGTCGCCGGCGCCTCCCGGGGGCAAAGCTCGCGTCGAGCAGGCGGCGGCGAGGCTATCTTTTTCCGCGACAGGCGGCACCTCACGAGCTGGGGAACTCTGGGCGGCGCGGCGGAGGGCGGCGGGCGGAGGACAGCGGAGGGCGGCGCGTCTAGGGCTCAGGCGGGCTACGGCTTCGTCGGCCTACAGGCGCTGGTGGCTACTGCGCGCCTTTTGGGGAGCGGATCCGCCCAGATCTGGCTTCCCTTGCGGCGGCCGCATCTCCTGAGCTACGCCTTGCTCGCTGGTGTTGGAACACTGGGGCGGCGGCCCCAGGATGTGGTGGTGTCGACATGCACCTCTCTCGCGGAGTTTCATCCAGCGGCAGCTTGCGAGGTGGCGGATCTGGGGCTCTCGCGCCTGCATCTAGTGGTGAGGCAGGCCGTCGGCCTGTGGTGGCGGTCCGGCAGAGGCACGCCTGCTCCGGTCCATCGGGGTGGCGGGGAGGTGCGTGGGGTCAGGGCAACAGTGGTTCTGTCCTGCGTGTTGGGCGGCCGCCGGTGGCCTCGGTGACTTGTCGGCGGCTGGCTGGGCGCCTCCATGGTGGCGTGCTACTCTACGGGTGGCCCAGATCCAGATGGATCTGGCATGTGCGGTCTCGACGGCGCCGTTGTGGAGGGAGGTGGGCTGTAGTGGTTTCTACAACCGGTGGTGGTTGGTGGCGACGAGCTGCCCTGCGTGCTTGGTCATGTGGCTTGGGCGAGGACGGTCGGCATGTTGCCGGAGACGGTTTGCTGAGCAGGCTGTGGTGAGGATGGATTTGGTGAGCTCCGGGCGAAAGCCTAGCTCGACCTCGGTCATTGCCGGCGTCGACGGCGTCCTAGGACGTCGTTCCCTCCTTGGAGGCGTCATTGTGGAGCCCCTTCACCACCATTGTCGCCTCAGTCTCGGGCTCTCCGGGTGAAAACCCAAGTTTCGACCTTGGTCGGAGCGGGCATCGGCGGCGTTCTTGTCGCTTCCCTCTTGGGGGCGACGCCTTGGAGGTCTGGTCCTTCGTTACGTCACGATGGCTAGGGTGGCTTTGCGGGTTCTTCGTCGGCCAGGCGTGTGCGCGGCCTTGGGACCGGTGAGGAAGTCGGAGCGGCGGCTCCGGAGTACATCGTCGTGGAGTGTCTGTTCTGGTTGTGTGGGCGGCAGCGTCGTCAGCTCAGGTGGAGCGCAGCCACAGGGCCGGTGAGAAAGTCAGAGCGGCGGCTCCGGAGAACATCGTCGTGGAGTGTCTGATCTGGTCGTGTGGGCGGTAGCGTCGTCAGCTCAGGTGGAGCGCAGCCTCGGGGCCAGCGGGGAAGTCGGAGCGGCGGCTCCGAAGAGCACCCATGTGCTGTGGAGTGTCGGTTCTGGTCGTGTGGACGGCAGAGTCGTCGACTCGTATGGAGTGCGGCCTCGGGGCCGACGTGTGTGAGTTTCTGTGATTTGTAAGCCGGAGTGGCGGCTCCGGGTCGTGTGGTGGAGTGGCAACTCTGGTCGTTTGGGTGACAGGAAAGTCGGCTCGTTAGGTACGCATCCTCGGGGCTGGTGTGTGTCGATGTATCTGTTTTCGGCCAGTTTTTCTTATAAACTGGTCAATTCTTTTCTTCTTAATGCAAAAGCAGAGCTCGTGCTGTTTCCTCAAAAAAAAAAAAGAACTAGCCTGAAGGCACGGAAAGACCAACATCTCAGGCCCAAGCCAAGCACGGTTATTCTCACGCACGATGTTGAGGATAGGAACCAAACTAGCCCATACTAAAGGTGTGTTTATTTGGGCTTTTTTCAGTGGCTTTTACTGCCTAAAAGCTGGAGCCCAAACAAAAAGGCATTTTTTAGGAGTAAAATGCACTGATGGTCATTGAACTTGTCACATACGCTCACTTTGGTCATTGTATTTAAGAATACAGTTAATACGGTCACTATATACGTGCTGAGATGATTATACGGTCACTGTCAGATCGTACAACTCTGTATTTCATTTATTTGACCAGTCAAACAATGCACATGATGCCACGTCAGCTCATTTTCTCTCTTGTTTATGCGGGTCCCACCTGTCTGTGGGTGGTGGGCGAAAAGTAGAGGGGAAATAAAAATGTGTACCCATTCTGATTTGAATGTGGCAGTACGATAACCAGGTCAGGTGCACTATCTCGCCTAGTGTCGATTTGAGAAAGTAAACCTTTTATATCGTACAGGCATTCGCGTGATAGCCATGCATTGGAATTTTTCCTTTTGCGTGGGAGCCATTGGACTCTACGGACGGACCAAGATGTCAACCGGGTCCCGTTTAATTTCGTTTAAAGTCCACTTATGACATGATAGTTCAAAAATGTTTTTTGTTTGTTTGAGAAAAATGAACTATCAAGCTAGCAAAAACTAACTAATAGGGATTGCGGACGTCATTTATTTGCCACGTACATCCCCTACGGACGGTCGAGGTGGCCGCTGGCACCGTCCCGTACACGGCCGACTCTTCCTCGCCGGGCGCAAGGCGACGATGCGCGTGGGCGGCACCGGCAGTGGCGTCGGGCGAGGTGCCGGCTGTCTTGGAGGTGGACGTGCTGCGGACAAGGACGCCATGCACGGGGACACGGGCATGGATGCAGCAGCCGGCCAGGCTACGGCGAACGACGACGCGGAGGTAAACGCAACAGCCAGCCAAGCTGCGACTGACAGACATCATGGATGTGCACACGGACGCGAAGGTGGATGCGCACGCGCACGTCGTGGTCGCGGAACTAAACGCAGCAGCCGGCCATGCTACGATGAACGACGATATGGAGGTGCACGCAGAGGCAGAGGTGGACACGCACGCGGCAGACGAAAACATGGACATCAACCCCCCATAATGAGGCCGGCATGGACCTGAGTAAGTGCGGTTTGCTGCATGATAATCATAGACTTCACATGGTTCCTATCAAAGATGATCTTTAGATTTTATCCGTACAATCTCTGTTTTTCAAAGTTTGTATTATTTTGCATGTACATATACTAGTTTGCTGCCCGTGCGTTGCCACGGAAAAATAAAGCCCCTTTGACTCATATAGGATATGATTATTTTAGAAATGTAGTAAAATTATAGGAAATAAGATGTCGTGTATCTCAAATACTATAGGAAAAGATATTATTTGGGAATGGCTAAGAGTCAATCGACCGGAATTTTGATTTGGGCTAGTCAATTTGGCCTCGATCAGTTACAAGTGTTAGATAAAAAACAAACGGCCTAGATTATGTCTTCTTCCTCCAAACGTTTTACAGATCACATCGCTGCAGCGTCCGTCTTCTTCTTCTTCCTCCCGCCGCCTACTACCACCAGCCAGGCCGCCTGCTGCCGCCGCCCACGGCTTGCGGCACTCTCGTGGCCACCTCGCCACACCGACCTCCCCTCAACCTCCCACACCGCCGGTCTTGCCGCCTTCCCCAACCATCCCTTAGCCCCGGGCCTCACTGTTTTTTTCTCCGGCGAACATGCACCACCGCCCCCACCCTCACCCTAAGATAGATCATGGGGAAGCTTCTCCGGCTAGCCCCCCGCTACGGTTGTTTCTTCCTTCCCTCTGGTGCCTCCTTCCTTCTAGCAAAAATCGACCGACCATTCAGGCGACTGATGTTTAGCTATTGTGATGTTTTTTTTTCATCAAGTCTTTAGCAATATATTTTTGTCTCTTGAAACGTGAAGGATAGAAACCAATCCTAATAGGCCCTCATTTCCTAGTTTGCTTCACACTCTTATGCAAAATAAATGATACCCAGTTCAACTTCAACTTAAATATACCACACATAACAAGGCATGCTTTTTTTTCCGTCTATACATGGTTTTGCTTTCTACTTGGCTCCACTCCACATTGGAAATCTTCACCTCCCTCTCCCTCTCCCTCTCTTTCTCGTCGTTGCCTGGCCCTGCTCTACTTCACAAAAAAAAATAGAGAACACAAATATTGTTTTTCTTGTAGCCACACATAGACGCCAGGGAGTATTTTCGGCAGCATGCAAGCATGACCTTATTATCTTGCTATTCGTCTTAATAGACAAGTCAATCACATTCACATGAGACGTGAGGAGCTTTTTTCATACATCATGATCAAGAATATTGTTTATTTCTATCAATCTTCAATAAAACATGGACATAGAGCAAAAAGAGAGGATACATGCATTTGTTTCCTTAACTTGGGATGATGATTAAAAGATCAAGGATAATCGTGTCTACCAATCCACTATCTATTTCTAATCCTAGACACATATATATCATTGCATCTTCTGAAAATCATCCCAATCTTTTGTACAACACAATGTTCAAGGCACACTGCAGTAGCACATTCATAACTGATAATTTATCAAATTTAGAAGAAAAAAAGACTTCCATTACCTGGGTGTCACTTTCGTTTTCATGATCTAAGGCATAACCATTGTAAGCAAATCTTGCAGTTCTATGTTCCCAAGCAGAAGAGCATTTGTTAAGCACACCTTCATACGCATGACAATATCAATCACCCCCCTCGAGTTTAGACCTGTCACATATGCATAGACCAAAATAAATAAAGACTTCCGCAGAGACAAATAACATTATCCAACAGCTAATACTTCTGAAAGTGAGCAATTTTTTTGAGAACTGGAATTTGCGGAAATTTGCTCTCTTGATGGCATAATCAAGACGTACAATATGGTTGCTTGTGATTTGTATATTTCCTGCCTCAGCCGCTGGCAAAAACCTAGGAGTTGGATAAAGGTTCCATAAGTTTCAGTTGTATCTTTCTTCTTTAGCGGGAAAACATTCAGGCATACCCACCATTCACATGCATATATTTTTTTATTTTTTTAGAACAAACAGCATGTAAGTCAATCAGGAAAACTATCTCTGTAAATTATGCACAAACCAGCTGCCGTAAAGAGTTTTAAAAACCTAATGCAACATAGATCTGTTTATATTATCCTAAACTAATGGTTAGTATAAGCAGAGGCAAAGCTTTTGCCCTTTTTCGCACGAACCATGAATGCATTTTCTACCACATCTGACATTGCTACATCACAAAAAATCTTGAAAGTGTCATATTCTACAAGTCTACCTGCTAGAAGTGAACTCAAACTGGATGGTTAAAAAAAATGGCCACTAACAACTTACACATCACATGGAAATTAATCAACTCAATTTTTGAGATTTACATGACATATCGTGATGGAGACCTTGGAATATTATGTGCAGATTTTGAGGTTATGTTCCATGCACAAGAGATGGGATATATAACACAACTAAGCAAACAAGTAACGAACTATTCTAAGTGTCCAGTTTAAGAAGATTATCTCCTGCTCATATAAACCATTCGACTAACAAAATCAAGTCATGTGTGAAATTTATTCCGCCAAGCAAAAATATTTTATGATGAATTAGACACCAAATATTTACTTATTTGATTAGGGGGCTACCTCTAGAAATAGCAGCACATGAGTACAGAGTATATGACTACATATGCCAATTCTGAAGAAATTGAGCTGTTGTGACATTACCTGTTGTGTATGACCAACGTTGCATGTGCTCGCCACGACTCGGTGGTCACCACGCCGGAAATGACCCTCATCTTGACATCCATCTGCAGGCAATCAACATGGTGGGTAGTGGTTAGTGGCAACAATTGAACTGACGGTCAGATCGCAGCAGCTAGCAGAATGGTCAGTTACCTTGGTGGAACCGTACTACATGGAGCCAAAAACATACGAAGCAAGATAGATAAAATTCAGACTGGCGACCAATCCATCTTCAGTTCCTGGCTTTAGGACTAAAATCACCACATCGTTCTGTGAGCTGTTCAACCTAGCTAGCCCCGTGAACCTGAATGACAATAAAGTTACCTCAATACTTTGATCCAGATTGAAGAAGGCTGTACAGATCCTCTCTACAGAAACATGTGCTATTGAAGAATATATGTCATTGACGATCATGTATTCCTATACACTTCCGATGCCCGTTGCAACTCCTCATACATAAGGAACATATGGTGCTCAGTGCTATAGGAAGGAAATATTGGTGCAGATGGCATGAATACAGAATCATACAGACAGCTGAGTATGAAAACCACCTTGTTGATCATGGCGCCGCCGAAGACCTGGAGCTGCCGCTTGAGAACACCCTGCTCATCTCCCGTGTCCTACGAAGAAGCAGAGGTCAGGGAGGCGCAGTACAGCACCGAGGGCAGTCATCGGTGGTGGGAGGACCCTGGAGCCTAGTGTACTGAAAGCAGTAGCGTCCTCGTCGTTGGCGGCGGCGTCGTCCAGGAAATTGCCACTTCTTCTAGGTCGACCCCTCAATTGGCGATGCGATGCGGCGTCCAATTGAGTGCAGTGGGGGCGTGCACTTCTCCGCCTACAGCTCGCCGTGGAAGCCTTGGGCTGCTGGTAGTGCCAGAAATATGGTGCCCGGAGAGGCTGTGCCGCACCGGGGCGGCGCTGTCACCGGGGTGGCAGCGTGAGTGAGGCATTGAGCTCGTGCACCGCTGGGGAACCGCTGCACCAGGACGCCGACCGGCAAGAGAGAAGGGGAAGAAGTCGAGCTCCCATGGAGAATAGGGAGGCAGGGATGGGCGCGGACGACGAGGACAAGGGAGCTCGCCGTCAACCAGGAAGACGGCGATGGCGGCCAACCATACTTCGTCCAGGAAGACAGCCGCGGGTGACGACGGGTAGTCAAGACGGCGGCGGGTCGTAGGATGTGGGGGGAGTCGTGGACTCATGGGTGGAGGTTGACTGCGTGCATGGACGGTGGTTTCCGATTTGTACTCGCTTTTTTTGGTTTTTTGTGCGTGAAATTTTCAATCGTGCGGGAGCGAGGGGTGAGACGAAGGGGAGGAAACTGGTTGAACCATCACGACGATTCGATTCTCCTTTAATACTAAAGATATCGGGCTAACAAGAAAAAGAGAGGTTGGTCAGGAAAGGTCGCACGGGTAATCTGAAAAATGGCTGTCACGCAAAGAAAAAAAACCAATGGCTGTCACGTGAATGCCTGGACGATATAAGAAGGTTACTTCCTCCAGTTAGCCAATAGGCCAGATGACTGCAGTTGGTTAGCCTGGTCGCCCACAAGTGCGAGGTGATGTGTACAAAATTTTATTTTCCCTCTACTTCTTTTGGTCGACCCACTGATAGATGGGACCCGCATAAACAACGAGAAAAAACGAATTGAGGAGGCGCCATGTGAATTCTTTGACTGGTCAAATAGATGGAATACGGAGCTATATGATCTGATAGTGACCATATAATCACCTCAACACGTATATAATGACCGTATTAACCATATTCTTAAGTACAGTGATCAAAATAAGCGTACGCGATAAGTTCAATGTCCACCTACGCCATTTTACTCTTTTTTGGGCTGGCTCCACACAGCCCATAGCCAGAGCGCTCCAGCAAAATCGCCCGGAAGCTGCAGCCCAGATTTTGGGCTCCTTCCTGCAGGAGCTAGCTCCAAATCGCCAAAAGACAGGTTTACCCCCCACTAAAGTTCATTATACGCACGAATTGCCACTGCCCGTTACCTATGTGTTTCTTCTCCCCTCGGCTGCCCCCACTAAAACACAACCCCAAATCGCCAGGCCGTGAGGCCCGAATCGAGGAAGGCCGGAGGAGGCGTGGCGGCGACGGGCGCGCTCGAGCTCGAACTCGCGCCGGTCAAATGCCGGCGGCGGCCGGGCACCCTGGTTGAGCCACCGACGCGCGCCCCGCTTGCGCGCGGCGTCAGATCTGGCGCGACGGCGGCGCTCCGCCTCATCCCCCTAGTCGGCCATGGTGGTTCAGGGCTCGCCGACGGCGAGAAATCGAGCGGCGCGGTGGGGAATTGGAGGGGAACACGGCGGCGGGAGGATAGGGTTTCGACCCGCACCTGCCCCGCAAACCCGCAGTTATAGTGGCTCGGGGGTTGCGTTTGCGGGCTGTGGCAAAAAAATTTACAGGCCGGACACCGATGCAGGCTCTGGTCTGCCAGAAAAATGGTTCGAGCCCGTATAATTGCCGGAATTATGCGGGTTTGCGCCGGATGCGGGGTCTGCTAGAGTTGCTCTAACTAATAAATCCTGCGCATCGAGAGTTGCTCTAACTAATAAATCCTGCGCATCGAGAGTTGCTCTAACTAATAAATCCTGAGCATCACTCCCATTCATCCACGTCAGAGTACCCAGACAAAATGGCGACAACGCGACGACTTAATAATCTTGAGTCAAGCCATGAATATCAAAGATTGCATCAACTTCTGATTTGGAAGTTGTGACTGCAATTTTAGGCTCACATCATAGAAGGTGCTGAATGGACGCGCCTAATCTATACCCGAGTTCATATGTTCCCGCATGAACAGTAAAATTGAAAAAATAAAAAAAAATCCATTTTTTTTAAAGAAACATTGACAAAAGTTCTAAGTGCCTGCAAAAATTTGTCATGAAATCACATTCCTAGAAGGCGTGGCAAAAAAACAAAAATAGTACTTAAAAAAGATACTTTCAAATGCATTTTGAAGCACTGAATTTGTTTTTTTGCCACGCCTTTCAGGAATGTGATTTCATGATGAATATTTGCAGGCACTTAAAACTTTTGTCAATGTTTCTCTTAAAAAAAATTGGAATTTTTTGAATTTTTTTCGATTTTTTTTCAATTTTACTGTTCATGCGGGAGCATATGAGCTCGGGTGCAGAATGGACTTTTCGGTGCTGAACTTCTCTTTTTCCTCATCATATTATTCGTAGACTCACACCAGATACATGCATACATACACCACCCACCCGTCGTGTCGCTGGAGAGCCGAACCGAACGGCAGGACGGGCTGACTATTCTATCTGCAGTTCTACTTTGGTCTAGGCCTCTAGGGGCACATGAACTCGTGGCAAAAAAAAAATCAACATTCTAAAATAGATTACTTTTTTTGCCACGACTTTCACGAAATGTCATTTTCTGATAAAACTTGGCAAGCACTTAAAACATTTGTCATTCTTTGTCACCAAATTTATTTTTGAATCTTTTTAGATTTTACTGTTTATGGTGGTATGGTAAGAGCTAAAACTTGGATGGTCACTTTTCAACACTTTTGTCATGAATGCAAATGACATTGAGATGTAGGTGATGTTTTTCCAAATATTTTGGTATCTTATTTGCATTTTTCTGATTTAGTATAAATTAGCTATGAAGTTTTTCAAAGTGACGGTCAAACGGTCAAAGGGCAAAAGCACAAGACGACCAAAGTTGGTTGGACAGAACCGCTGACTTTTGAAAATTAGGAGCAATCCTGTCAAGTGGGACACAACTAGTGGCATAAAACCAATTACCCCTTCTGGAAAAGGAGGATAACCCCCCGGCCTCTGCATCTGAATGATGCGTGCAACCATATTCTTAAGCAAAAATGTCGCACAAAAGGTCTGTGATGTCGCTCTAGAAAGAGCGAAAGTAAGGTAAAAAATAAATTTGCCACAACCGGCGAAGATAAAACAAGATGACTAAACACCTAGTCTATTATTGGATTGTCATCTAAATCGGATGTAAATATTTTGTGCTACCATCTGCCAACAGTTGCACCCAATAGTCATATGCTCCCTGGCTTCCGCATGGCCGAGTAAGGACCACGTACGGATCCAAGACGTGGCTATGTATATAACCTGCAAAAAAATATAAGAAGTTGCCTGTTAAAAATCATGTTGTTTATGCAGTTTCATATAGCCCAAAGAAGTGCACATACTCTGGACGAGCCGATTTGGTGCCCGAGCCCAGCTACTCCTGATATCGTCGCCTTCCATGCCTAGCTCGGGATCCGGGAAAAGTGGTCTGACAAGTCTGTCGCGGAGTTTAGAAAATGGATGGAGAGGCGGAATACAGTACGAAACAGTGCGTCCGTAGGTGGGCCCGTAACGAACTGGTGGGACGGCGGAGAAATGGGTCGGTCTGGTCCTTCGACCAGAACCTCAGTGTTTTTACCGAGCCATGGAACAGGACGGTTTGTGGTTCATTCTGGAAACCCTCACCGCCCCCTTTCCCTCATCTACTGCTAAAGAAATTACTTGCGGTGGCGCTGGTTCTACGCCGGCGGTCACTGGTGAGAAATGGAGGATGCTGGCATGGATTTCCTTCTCGATGGCGTTGACAGGTTAGTAGCCTCAAATCTGGAAAGTTTTGAGCACTTCTTATTCCAAGTGACGGGCCCTTATCGCCGGCACTACCATCCTTTTTCAGGTTCATACCGCGAGAGGAGTTCGCCGACAGCCGTGCGCACCCGGATCCGGTTCCTCTGGTTTTGTTGGCGAACGGTGGAGCCGGAGTTGCCGTTCCTGCTGACTCAAATGGTGGCTCTGGTTGCGGTCAGCAGGTCGGCGGCGAAGGCAGTGATACGGCACGAGCTCGGGTGCGCTGCAGACCGGATTCATCCCCGACGAGGTCGGCGCAGTCGACTGACAGAGTCAATCCACAGGCCCCTCGGTGTACAAAAAGGTAGGAAGGCAAATCGTGGCGTTGTAGAACTGTATCTTTTTGGTGTAGTGATTGTACATTCTTCTACACTGCACATATTCAGACAGAATTTTGATTATTTCAGATATCTTTGAGACTACATAAGTTAAAAATAGAACTGGTAATATTTGAGACCACATGCATCATGCTGACAGCCTTGTTTCATACACCTGATAGACTAAAAATGGTGTTGTTGGGTATTGCAGATCACTATCCAGAAGTGCGCCACCAGACCGGACACCATGCCCTTCCTGAATGAGTACTATGGAGCTGTCGATTCGCAAAATGCGCAGAGGAGCCCAGTAAGAGTGTGATAAGGCCCGGACTTGGCCTGAGTTTCGATTCGTTGGGAGAGGCGAACAACTTCTACAATTTGTACTCGTGGGGAGGTCGGCTTTGGTATTAGATATGGTAAGAGCGGACTAAATGCATAGAGGACAAAATGCATGTGGGAGATCGTCTGCGGTTGCTCGATGAGTTTGAACTTCGTATTGTGTCTCTTTCGCGCGGGGGCAGTCTTTGACCGTGTGTTCTGCTGAACAACATGCAGGGCAAGCCGCCTTGGTGCCCTTCACCACTGTTGTACTTTCAAAAAGTTTCAAACCTAGAAGTACTTGCAATGGCCCCTTCGTCTGTTGAAACCGCAAGGAGTGGCACCATGAGGAGGTGTGACGGAGGCCACTCTGTCGGAATTGGAGGTTCAGGTACGAAGATTTGCGGTTGTACCGTCCATTTGCCACTGCATCAGGTTGCAGAACATCTAATCAGACGTCTTTTGCAGTCATCAGGTTGCAGAACATCTAATCAGACGCCTTTTGCAGTCATCAGGTTCCAGAACATCTAATCAGACGCCTTTTGCAGTCATCTCCTTCGTCTTCCATTAGGACGGCAACGAGTGCTTGGAGTATAACACATCTGCCGGCAGAAGGCGGCGAACCGGTGGACGAGGTAAATCGGCATCATACTGTCGCTCGTTTTGTGCTGGGTATCAGACATTTTTACTAACAAAAACTCTAAATGCATTATCAAGGAGAGGTGATCCAACGGGTGGACTGTAGATTAGTGTGTTAAAGCAGGAGCTGGACGAGAAAGAAGGCCAAGATTCTGGTGAGGAAGGCTTTGACGATCACGACCCAGCTGCCAGCGTTGAGGTCAACCAGGACAGCGGGGAGTCTGATGTGGAGATGGATCTCACGTACTCCCTCCGTTCCAAAATATAGCGCGCCCACGTTTTTCGAGGTTCAACTTTGACCATAAATTTAATCTACGAGACCGACTGCGACGGGATCAAAAATTATATAATTGAAAACTTTGTTTGAATACGAATTCATTGGTATAATTTTTTCGCCCGCCGCAGTCGGTCTCGTTGGTTAAATTAATGGTCAAAGTTAAATCACGGAAACCGAGGACGCGCTATATTTTGGAACGGAGGGAGTAATTGATGCGGGGGTGAAACTGAATCCGCTGAAGAGGAAGAAGTGAGCAGCAGGGGGTCTAAACGTCGCCGCATACAGGAGTAGTATTCCATCAAGGCATGAAACTGAATAAAAAAATGATGCAATCTCGCTTTAGTTTTTCTCAACGTGCACTGCATGAAAGGCATGAACTGCTCGCTCCTGCCTGACAGTTGATCGTGCGTTTGAATTTAGTGTGTAATTTCTGTGTCAAAGAAAATTTGCTATGGTTGCGCTTGTGCATACGACTGTTTCGCAAAATTGTTGACCGCGTCATGTTTCTTTTTATGTTTTCTTAATGCTCGATGTCAGGTGTTTTGTTTGTGACTCACAGTTTCTGCATGTAAGCTGAGAACCATTTGGAGTTTTTGACCTGTAAGTGGGAATCAGGGCGGACACATATTGAGAATTTAAAAATGAAAAAAGTAAGCTGGTGCTTGGTGAATTAAAATAACCCATGGGGCGTGGGACGGCTCAGGCAGGTTCAGAAGTATGGCTGAACCGTGCACCGAGAACCTGGTCCGCAACCACAGTGTGTCTTGCCGTTGCATTGATTGCGTCGCTTGGCTGGCCTATTTCCTAAAAAATACGGTAGAGAAATACAGCTGAGAACACGGATCCACATGTGAGCTGGCGGCGTGGATTTCGGGAGTATCTGAGCCCGGGTTCAGAAACTGATATCCGCCATACTCATATATATCTATATATGTCAATACTTGGCTCCACTCCATCTAGCCACGAGCCAGATAATGTGTTAATACTATATGAAGGGCTAACATTAAAGGCTACATGAATAGTATGCGATGAAAGTTTGGCAAGACGACCTTCGAAAAGAGATGTTTTATTTTCTCACCTTGATCACAAAAGCAACATCGTTTATTTTCTCACCTTGATCACAAAAGCAACATCGCTTACTACCCTCTCAAAGTAACGCACACACTCCCACTCAAATATGTGCCACTATATTAGGCTCTACCCAACTTAGCCATGTCCCAAATAAAGTGGCAATGATATTAGGAGGACTGACATTAAAGACCACATGTAAATTTTTCGTGAATACACAACGGTTGCCTATCGTTCCATTGATAGAAGAAGAAGAATGAGTACAACGAAGGATACAACACATGATACGAACGCAGACATACGTGAGTATGGTGCCCGGAGCAGAAAGATAAGGATTCTCAGCCGGAACAGAGGATACAACACAACTAAACCTACCAAGGCCGAACCAAGAGCGGCAATGCCGAACCAACAAGAATTCCAACATCTCTTGAGCCGAAACCGGGGACACTGCGAGCGAGCAGGATGTCGCCTTCACGAAGGAAGACTACGTCGAAAGTCGTCACCATCCGGTCCAGAGGAACCGGACCTAGGGTTTCGCCTGAGCTCGAAGAGGGGCGCAACTGGAGGCCTTAGCAACACCTCCAAGAAGGAAACAACACCCGCGGGCACCGCCGTTGCCAGCACCGGCAAGCCGAGCAGAGATCTCTCCCTGGCTTGAAGCTGAGCAATCCCATAGCCGCTGAATCAGGAATAGACAAAGAGGAAGCCGAAGTTGATTAGAACTACCATGTCGGAAGGGGCTACACCAGGCGCTGGAGGGCAGCCCGCCTCCTGAACGTTAGATCTGGCAAAAGGGGAGGCTTTGATGTACATGGTAGCGCAGGCGACGAAGCAAACCATGCGGGGGAAGGGGGGGTTGGAGCGACGGTGTTTAGCAACGCTGACAAACTAGGACTGGAGGGACGCATATCCGAGTTGTTGTGGCCTTAGCCGTCGAGACTTCGGCGAGCTCGAAGGGACGCAGCCACCTGGTCGCCAAGGACGGAACTGCCTGGCAGAGGACACCGGCGATGAGGGACACCGGAGAGACGCGGGCCCAAGGCCGCCGGGGCCAGAACAGCTCCAGCAAGGACCCACCGCGAGGTGCCCGGTGTCTGACACAAGCACAGAAGCATGGTCGTCTCCTGACTGGGGTAAACCCGACATGCACCGTTGTGCCTCGATGTCAAGCCCAAGAATGCTTTTCGCCATTCCGACACAGCAGGTTCAGAAGCAGGAAGAGTAACTTGCACCTACACAACCCTTGCACAGGTCACAACAGAATAAGGCCCTGTGGCCGGTGAGCCAACACAGAGGCGAGCACCTGCGACTAAGTTATTTTACCGATTCAAGGAGCTACCGGTAAAAAATCCACCATTCGTCAATGCTTCTAGATTCGTGCGGCTGGACCCCACAAAATTTATTTTTCCCCACCGATTCCAGGATACAAGACCTATACAGACTAGTAAACGTGCACGTGCAATGCACGTCTCTACCAAACTTGCACGTGCAATGCACGACCTCTATTCTAATAACCACGGCCCTTTCACTAAAGGGATCTACAAGGGCCAATGGTAGAAACATACCGGTACCCGGCAATGTCACAAACCCTGGCGTGGCCTTATAGCACTACCAGCATGCATTGCCATCTCTCTACTCCCATCGCCACATAAGTCGATGGCGGAGTTGCGACTTTCTCCTTGCCATGCAGCCGCTTTTGCCATGTAATAGTAATGGGATGTGCTTATTCTCAAACCTGAGGGGCATAGACAGTTAAATCGCCGCATACAACTTATTAAAATGAAGTAAATTCAGAAGGCTTGAGCAACTTATTAAAATGTTCAAGCGCAAAAAAATTCTACCATCAGAAGATGAAATGCATAGTAAGGCATTAAAGTCATAATAAAATAGCATGAGTTCAACTACCTTCGGGATTCCATATAAAGGTTGTGGAATGGACATGATGCAACAGAAAAGCGGCAAGCAAACAATAGTAGTTCGTATGGAAATGGTCACCATAAGGAAATAACAATTTTCACAAAAAGGAGCTTCTTTTAGAGGTACCAATTTGCACTTTACTGAAAGATAAAAAAGGACACACACTGCAATAAACACCTGAGTAGAGAATAACCAAAGATGGAGCGCTCCATTCTCCTACATGACCTTGCTTTCTAGAAATATCATAGGGTGCTTTATAAAGACAATTACCATATGGGAGACCTGTTAAGAGTACAAAATAACATCTATTATCTTTAGGGTGTTTAGAGAGCAGAGCTCACAAGCATATGCATTTGAATGTACAGCTAGCATTGATGATAGGAACTCCTCCCTTGGGTTCTAAATCAATTCCAAGAGGAAAGGCTTGTGCTTCAGCTCAAATCTCTGGTAGCTAGACTGTTTTCCTGCAAGCACAAACAGAAAACAAGACAAACATATAAATAAATGTGTTCTTGTTCTCAAAAGGATGTGTGTGATAGCTACCTGATGCTCCAGTTTAGCTGGATAGAAAGTTCCCACTATGAGGAAACAACTAATGATAAGTATGTTCATAGGGTCATTTTGCTTAAAAAGACTACTGTCACAAAATTGTGATGTGCATATAAAGGTCTTGTCTGAGCCGCAAAGTACATTGGCCAACACAATTTGTGACATTGTATGATCCAAGTTATCTGCTTCCCCGTGTATTTCCTTGTCATCTCAATTACCGTCGAGGTAGTAGAAAACTGAAGGGCCTTGCATTCTTATATATTGTATGATCATTAAATTGTTAAGAACTTAAGAAATCAGAGGCGCCTGCAATATAAAACTTTGTTCGCCACCATGTTTGAAATCTGCCATCTTCACCAACATGACATACAGTACCTTTGAATAGTTTGGTGTGAACTAATTGTACCAATGATTCAGAAAATTAATGTTTCTCATTCTGAATCAAAGCAACAATGACTACTTGTAAAGTATAATCAATATTCTCAGTCTAGTGGGAAATAAACATAAAAACATAGAAAAATAAATCTATGCATTGCACTATTAATACGAAAAGTTTTAAATAAATATGACGTAAAATATTTATTTCAGTTCTCAATATATAATATTAAATTATTAATGCGTACAAAGAAAATACCCAAAGCTATTTGTGGTTCCTAAAACATGCAATTGAATTATTGGCCACTGGAGAAATCACAGATCTATATGTGGTTCTTTCATCGTTAATCATTCCTTGTGTTTCTAAATCTTTGTAGTAACACTGAGAGGCAAGAGAGACTTAGCAAAACTATTGTTGGCAAAGAATAATTCTGTACAACACAGAGCCTGGAACTCTGGATCCTCTTTTATTTGACCACTATTAGCAAAGTAGATCCTCTGTTAGGTTGGAAATGTTAACAAAAGTACTTTTAAGACACAAAAGGAAAAGGGTTAATTGGTTAACAAGTGTGGACACATGCCACAAGCTGAAATAACTACTCTTTCTCCTCAAACTGAATCAAGATGCCCTCGTAATGGGCATATCTTTCCCCGTCTGACAGGTTCAAATTATCATCAGTGCTAACCAAAAAGCAGAAAAAACAAACTAACCTGATTGTGCCAACAACCTGAAATACAGCTGCAAATAAGGGTGCAAGCATGGTATCATACATGATTTATCCAGTAACGATTGTTGTAAGAACTTATTCTGAATTCTCTAAGACCCAAAGAGCTATCAAGAACAAATTATTATGATCAAGAAACCACGAACAGTCTGAAAGGAGATAATCAAAAGAAAATAGCACATGTATGCTTTCCAATCCATGTATGATATACAAGCTTTCTAACACGCATTTTCAAAAATTCGTGCTAAAATATGAAAGATTGTAGAAGATACGGCACAATAGATGATTGGAGATAAATCCGACGTATATAACTAAATTTTCAAAATGTGCATAAATTGCACAGAACAGTACTCAAATGGTTAGGAGGAAAAACATGCATATTCTCTTCCTTTGAATGGGCTCCAGCGTCACTGGAGCAACAACCTCTACATCTTCGGCATCCTACCCCAGTCTGTAACAATAAATAAAAATATCAGGCAAGAAATAATGCAACTGGCCTGATATTCGTGTAGTGACTGCCACCGTCGCGGTGCCTTCGACGCGCCCTGAATTAGTGAGAGCGAACTGCTGAATCTTCACGGCGATTACAGCCCTGTGGGTGCTCCCATGAATTAGAGAGAATCACTCCCTGAGCGGATTACTACCATTTTCTATTATCTATGTGAGAATGCTTGCACTTCCAATATTAATTACAAACAGCTACATGCCTTGGTGATCAGCCGATCTAGATAAACAGGAGAAAAAGGAAAAAGGTATATAATTCTCATCCATCTACCTACCTATCTGTAGTTCTGAACCCAGCCTCGGCGGTGAGCTTCTCCTGCTCACTGTGAAGGAAGGTGCTAGCTGAGTTGTAATTTCAGGTGTAGTAACACACTAACAGTACCTTCTGGGCATCTAACAGTTGATCCGGTGACTGAACCACACAAGTTTATCTTCTTACTCATCACATGAATACACTCCCCCGCTTCTCTTCTGAAATCGTGAGCAGACAATGGTTTGTTTGGGGATTACCTGGATCATCGTGGAGCTTCCAGTGAAGTTGACGGCAACAGTCGGGGGCGCGTCGAAGGCGCTCAAAGGGAGAGATGGTCGCGTGCGGACGCCTCATTCTCGGCTCCGGTCCTCGCCTGCTATGCTACGGAAGGTGCCGAGGCGGCGGGGAAACGCCGGTGCGGGAGAAGCACGAGGATGATGAGGGCCGGAGGGGCGGCAAGGCAGGGTGAGGGAGGTCCGCCCGCGTCCTACGCTCGTCGTTGGCACGGCCGCCTCCAGCGGCATCCTCCGTCCAGCGACGGGATGGGGAGCCTGTGCCAACGGCGTGGGGCGGTGACATCCAGGGACGGGATCTGATGGCCGCATATTCGCCTGCATAACCGGCGGAGTTAGTGGGGAAGATGCGGCGTGCGTGGGTGTGAGACGAAGATTTGCTGCGCGGGATTAGTGGTTTGTTGGGGCGATCCATCCGGCCCGGTCAGATTGATCGTCGTCTGCCCTGACAGAATATCGAATCTAAACCGTTTGATTGGCTGGCAGACCATCAAATTAATATGGACTCTTAGATTTGAGCAATTGGATTAGATCAGAGGATTCTAAGGGCATGTACAATGGTGCTATCTTAGCAGTGCCATGTAGGATAAGTGATGAGGTGGAGGAGAAAGAACTCATAAGAAAAGGCTCGTCTTCTTTTATTTAAGAGAAGACAAGAGATGATCTCTTAGCACAATATGTCTCACCACGTTTTCAGGAATGACTAGTTATTAAAGATAAGGCTAAGAGATGACCCATTGTAGATAAAATATTTTGTCATCTCTAAATTACATGCAAGACTTAAATAAGACTACCTTATCAACCATTGTACATGCCCTAATTGTTTGGTGTACATTTGTCAACCATTGTACATGCCCTAATTGTTTGGTGTACATTTGTTTGGGTTATTTTAGGGGAGTTCATGTTTGCTCTTTTAATAATAGTATAGAAGATATAGATGCAATACGAGATGGAGCCCACGTCTCGATCCAATATCCTCTCGATCCTGCACATCCAAGGAACCCACGCCCCCACTCTGCCTCAACTCCTCTCACCCATGGCCGGCGCCGCCACGCTCGTCCTCTCCCTCATGGCCGCCGGCGCCGTTCCTCTTCGTGCCCAGCTTCTCACCTGGACGGCCCCCGTCCCCGCGGCCGCCCACGCCGTCTGGATGTCACTGTCAGACGTCGTCATGGGCGACGGCGCCGACTAGCCACCCCGCCGCTGGATCCTCCTTCCCCGGCCGGCCATGGCGACCACCACGCGTACAAGTACAAAAGCCCTCATGGTCCAATGAGATCCAGCGAGACAGGTTCGTCCCCATCTAGCCCGGTCAGTGCTCGAACCCTGCATCGGCCAGATCCGGTGGGCGTCGGGGTGACCTGCTCCGGCGAGGTTCCTCGATCCCGCCCGCCACAAGCCCGTCCACGGGCAGCCATGCTCGCCGTTGGTGGCTACGTGCAGCACGGGCACCACGGCGGGGCACCGCGCACGGTTGTCGCCGGATCTGGCGACTCCAAGCCTGACCGCCATTGGATCTGGTTAGTCATGAATCATCTCTCCTAACCTCTCTCCATATCATGATTTCGGTTATATTTTTCATGATTTCAACATTCCTTGTTTCTCTACCAGATCATCGGCCTCCTGCCTCTTCAGTTTCAGATATTTGAGTGTTTGTGCAGAGGGAATGTGTTACACTTTTCTGAAAGAGAACCAAGAGTGAATCAATTTCAGAAATCAAGTTACATCTATGTCCCTGTGTGTGTAGCTGAGTTGTGCAAGATATGTGAAATTTGTATTTCAATCTGTAACTTGTTATTCTAGTGAAATATGTATTGAAATAGTTGTTTCAATATAAATTGAAATTGTTTGTGCCACTTTTGGAGTGTTGAATTTCAATCTTTTTTGGAAAATATGAAATTTTAATAACTGAAATCATCTTTTAAAGGAATTGAAATTATATTATCTCACTCCCGCTATTTGAAATGAACTGATTTCACTCTGTTTATTAATATCTGTAACTTTTTTTTCAGTGAGATATGTATTGAAATAGCTGTTTCAATATAAATTGAAATTGTTTGTGCCACTTTTGGAATGTTGAATTTCAATCTTCTTTGGAAAAAAATGAAGTTTTAGTAACTGAAATCATCTTTTAAAGAAATTGAAATTTTATTATCTCACTCTGTTATTTGAAATGAACGGATTTCACTCGGTTTATTAGTATCTGTAACTTGTTATTTCAGTGAGAAATGTATTGAAATAGCTGTTTCAATTTAAATTGAAATAGTTTGTGCCACTTTTGGAATGTTGAATTTCAATCTTCTTTGGAAAAAAATTAAGTTTTGGTAACTGAAATAATCTTTTAAAGAAATTGAAATTTTATTATCTCACTCTGTTATTTGAAATGAACGGATTTCACTCGGTTTATTAGTATCTGTAACTTGTTGTTTCAGTGAGAAATGTATTGAAATAGCTGTTTCAATATAAATTGAAATTGTTTGTGCCACTTTTGGAATGTTCAATTTCAATCTTATTTGAAAAAAATGAAATTTTAATAACTGAAATCATCTTTTAAAGAAATTGAAATTTTATTATCTCACTCTGTTATTTGAAATGAACGGATTTCACTCGGGTTATTAGTATCTGTAACTTGTTATTTCAGTGAGAAATGTATTAAAATAGTTGTTTCAATATAAATTGAAATTGTTTGTGGCACTTTTGGAATGTTGAATTTCAATCTTATTTGAAACAAATGAAATTTTAATAACTGAAATCATCTTTAAAGAAATTGAAATTTTATTATCTCACTCTTTTATTTGAAATGAACGGATTTCACTTGTAACTTGTTATTTCAGTGAGAAATGTATTGAAATAACTGTTTCAATACAAATTGAAATTGTTTGTGCCACTTTTGGAATGTTGAATTTCAATCTTCTTTGAAAAAAAAATGAAATTTAATAACTGAAATCATCTTTTAAAGAAATTGAAATTATATTATCTCACTCTTTTTTTGAAATGAACAAATTTGAAATTTTTTAAAAGTAGTTTCTTGTAAGTGAGTGAAGTTTTATAAGTTTTAATTTTCAATATTAATTTAAAAGATTTCAAATCAATTTAGAGTGAGAGAGGTTGATCATTTGAAAAAAAATGGAGTACGTACTTATGTATGTGTGTGAAGGGAGACTTGCCTCAGGTGGCTGTGTACAGCGAGAGGGCGTGGATGATATCACGTGGGTGGGCTCTGCTGGTCAAATCACATGGGTGGGCCCAAACTGATGAAATACGGTTGCTTAAATGAAGAAAACAGTGGAATACAAAGATACAACTTAGTACAACTTTTGAGGTGGCAGGACTCTATTGGCTGTGAAACCACCGGTAACTCCCGGCTCCGGTAAAAAGAGGTTTGCGCGAGCACCTGGGCCTCGCTAAGGGCGCAAACATGCTGGTTCTCACACTCACTTTTTTCGTCAGTACGTTTAAGGACAGTTGATTCTGGTTTCTGTTTCCAGGAGATGCTAGCAGGCAGACTCGCGAAAACATCTCACTACTGCTACACATGCCTTCCATAGCCCTGATCAGACTCACATGCTTGTTGGGCCATCACATTTAGTCACCAAAGTAACTCTTGCCCTTCCTGTATCTGTTGAGTGGGTTACCGATGTCTCACAATCCTAATTAGGCTAAGATCTTCTAATCTTCGCACGTACATGTCCTCTAGGAGTGCTCACTAGAAAGTTTAGTGGTCTGAAATCTACTATGGTATGCATTTGGAGTCTTTGCCAGTAAGCCATGGTTGGCGTTATATAGCTGAAGCGCCAATGCCGCACCTTATCAGAACCGAGCTCGTCTTAATTTCTCCCTTCCAAAACAGATGGACCAGTCAGAACCTTGCGTCATTGCGTGCTTGGCATAGTTAGAGCTATATGGTACGAATATAATAATGACT
This sequence comes from Aegilops umbellulata, assembly GCA_032464435.1. Classification (NCBI taxonomy): domain Eukaryota; kingdom Viridiplantae; phylum Streptophyta; class Magnoliopsida; order Poales; family Poaceae; genus Aegilops; species Aegilops umbellulata. The sequence continues at coordinate 344,862,251 of CP136054.1, read as the reverse complement.
TAAAAGTACATACTTCACCAAACCTAATAGATAAGTGCTCTCACTCATCTATATATGCTTCCTACCATTTTTGAAATAAAACACAAGGGGATATGGATTAGATCACGCATTGCCGCTAGCTCTATACATAGCTGTACTCCTGATTTTTCCTTTCAGAAAATCAGGGAGGCTCTCCTCCGCTTAATACATAACTGTAGATCTCAATATACTGGTTGCCGCCAATATAGTTTATTATTCAGATATCAAATATTCCGATGAGGAATCTTATGGTCATGCATATTTCTGCCAAAAGTGTGGGTGTAGGATCAGACTCACAAGGAGTCGCGATATTGACCATTCCTTGGCCTCGTTTTTGCTTCCATATAGAACTAGATGATGCCCCGCGCATTGCGGCGGGACCCGTTGCAATATATTTCAATGAGATTTGGTTGTATAAACATCAATATTTGGATTAATAATATATATCATTCATCACACTATATAAGAGATATAGATTATCACCAAAAATGCAAATTGGAAAGAAAATATGCAGACAAATAATAAAACAATAGGATAACAGAAAATATAATAGTTTGAAAGTCTGACATAAATAGAAATACTTTACATGATAATATACAGAGAGAAAATCAGAGGAAGGTAGTGATAAAATAAGAAGCTCATCACCTATACAAAATAAACTAAAGGGAATTTGAGTACATAAACTAAATGCTCAGTCTATTATATTATGTCTTAAAAAATCATAGATACATTGAGAAGATTTAATTACTACCCCTTATTATATTTTACCAATGGTTTCGTCGGCACATGGATTTGAACTGAGACCTGCCAAAAATGATATACCCCGTTGCAATGACAATTACGCCGAGAGCCCGAGACATGCAAAAAGAGGAATCGATTCAATCCATATGTGTAGATTCTATGAAAAGTGGAAGAACAAAATTTTCTTATTGGATTTCTAGCGAGACCATATAGAAAATTGTTTATGACAATTGAGCTGCAACAATAGTTGAAAATCTGCACCAAATAATCTTCTACTATGATCAATTCAATTTCGATTGCAGTGTTTCGAGAGATTAAAACAATATGAAAACCTTAACTTGGTCGGTGCATACATAGGCCTCCATGGGATAACTTTCAAAAATCACTGTGCACCATGTGTTTCTGAAGAGAGCTTTTCCTATTACTAATTGCTTAGTGACCTCAGGACGGTAAGTAGGAGAAAGTTGGAGCAGGTACCATGTCCTTATTGGCAACAATTATGAGGTCGTCTTTGCCTCCGCCTCGGCCTCTACCACGTACCAGCCGGATGTCATAACGACGAGCTCTATCCCCGCGCAGCAGAGATGGAACAGCTCACCATTGTTGACCCTGAGGAACGCCTGCTCGTCAACATCCTCGGCCAGATCCTTGCCGTAGCGGAGGGGATGGAGATGCCACCCATAACACTTTGTCTGGTGATGTTCGAGTCGTCGACGCTGGGGAAGAAGATGCTGCCGCTAGGGGTGCATGCTACCAGCTAGGGGTGCAAGTGGTCCTCCATGCCGTATCATGCAGACATGCAGGAACACCATGCGGCCGTACTCTCTGTTGCGACACGTGAACTGGACGGACCAGACCATCTTGACGATGGCATCTTGACGACGGCGTGGCTGCGGCCGTAGTCTGAGTGGATGTGCTCCACGCTGTCGACCCCGCGGGCTCTGTAGGAGCGATGGCGGATCAGGTGCAAGTTGCGGCACTGCGGCAAAAAATAATCAAGAAACGTTACAATCATGAATCAGGAGAAATCAAGAAAGAGTAGATGGATGGATTGATCTAAAAATCTACTTCTACGGAAGATGGGATCAACCTTGTTATGGCAGAACTCGAAGGGAGAAGATCGTCGTATTGATAAAAGCGTGTAGGAAGGTGAAGCGCAGGGAAACTAATCGGAGAGGATGAGCACTGGGATACCAGCCGCCGCGCCCTATATCGGTTCTTTTTTGCATCAAGGAAACGAAGAGCAAGAAGGATAATTAATCAAGGTCACGAAAAGCAAGGAGGATAATTAATTAAGGAGACGAAGGAACTGATGCTAGAAAGAAGCTGAACAACGGCACGATGGCCGGCCTCTCGGGACAGCAGACATGGGCTATAATTAATTAACGTGTGAAGAAGGAAGTTACAGCCCATGTCTGCCTCGGCCGCTTGGCATCCCAGTGCATCAAATCAAAACGTTGCTGCGTACGTCCCATGTGTAGGAAATTGAATCAGCCGATTGGTTGGTGATTTGGTGTTTGCAAATGGATGCTGACATGGCATTATGCTGATGTGGATCATGTGCATGTTGAGAGAATTGCTAGAAGTGGGAAGCAACTTCTTAAGAATGTATGATGTGCCTACATGCGGCAGACACTAATCGCTAGCATATGATATTTTAAACCTAGACTTAACACACGTATTTCTATTAAAGCCGAGTAAATCGCCTCAGAAGTGTGTACATGTCATTTAAACAAGCCACGGTTCATAGTTAGCTGCACATTCGCAAACATTTAGGACCATCTCATTCCAGTCTGCTAAATGCTAACCAATGAGAGCCCTACAAAATTCCACATGTGCGTTCTCTACTTCAATAATTAGTCCCCCACATTTTTTTACCAAAACAATGATCCATCTTTGTAATGATAATTGGGGATACATAATCGAAAGATGTCTAATCCCGATCCAAGTATCCTCATGTAATCTAATTGATTCACCATTCCCCATACTAAATGATCCAAATTGAACAAAACTATTTGAAACATTCACAAGGCCCTTCCAAAAGTTGTAGTTCATTGGTTTGGCTTTAATCAATGTGAGTGATTTTCGCACCGAAATACTTATTATGTAAGAGAGATTTCCACACTCATAAAGCATATATTATTAAGTTCTAGACACCATAGACCGCGAGGCCAGCCTAATATTTTGGGGTACATAAGATCTCCCTGCGTGATAAGTGGTAATTTAAGTTGATTCGAGTGCCAGAAGAATTGTGTGTGATAATAAACTAGCCTCTGCTCGCCCCCTTGGAGATCTCCAGAAACAACATCATAAAGATGGATACTAGTCATAACGAGTTAATCAAGATCGGGCACCATCATATGAAATAGTTTTGGATCGTCAACTGTTAATACGCTTCTCAAAGAGCTGAGACAAACAGAGGTCGTGGGATGACATACTGAGAGGGGTGGAGAGCAAGGCTGGGAGGTGAGGGAGGAGGTTAGGGTATTGGTGTCGGAGTGGAAAGAGGCGGCTAGCAAGTTTGAGTGAATTTCAACACCGAACTGGTGAATGATGTCTTGCAAGTGCACATGGCTAACTTTAGCTACTTTTGGATAAGAGTATTATTCCCATGAAGAGCTAAGGAAGGGTCGTTTACCTCATGTAGAGGTTTGTTTTATTGTGCCTAGAAGTTGTTTCTTGATCCCAAGCGAGAGTGTTGTGATAATGAAATGTTACAGGAGTGTTTGTGAGCAAAAGAACTAGAGTGCGCAGTTATTGTAAAAAACAATAAGAAGAGTGGGTGTATTAAGGAAACTGTAACAAGGATGAATGTGTTCTCGAGGGTTCTGGGTTCCCCACTAGTGTATAATGAGAGTGAATGATAAATATTTCACCATTGTGATATATGTTTATGTCAGGGTGGAGCCAATAATAAGGGTCTTCCCATGGATGTAGCATAAAGCATACATTGTCATTCCCTTACCAAAGGCCCGCTAAAGAGAGAGGAAGCTTATGTCACCGTCGTACTCTAACCCTGCTATGCAATGACACTGGTATACTTTACGCCCTCATAGGGGAAATATTGTGTATTCAATGTTTGCACAACATTATGAAGAAGATTACCACGATCATATCACACAGATCAAATATATTACTGCATTTAAATCATGTAACTAGTAGGGTTCCATATCCCCAAGAACTATGGAAATAACTCAGATAATGGAGAACAAGATATAGACGAGATATCCATATGAATATTACGACTAAAAGTAATCCACATACGTATCCACAACGAGTTCAGAGATTACAACTAGATGGATGAGAGAGTCGACGGTGATGGCGTGTATGACAATGAAGGTGAAGGATCCTGATGGTGTGGCCTCCGTGCTCAAGTTATTGGTGTGGTTGATGCCGTCTTGTCAATCCCCCATCCGGATCCCTCTCGGAAGTGGGGTTTCTGTTACTATTTTGTGCAGCCTCTCCATTCGCCAGATCTTGTTGCATGGGGTAAAAATGCTTGACGAAGCGCTTATGACGGTGTGTGGTACGATCGGCCATTACAATAGTTGTCTTCTCTGGAAAGGCATAGTGGCGTAGGGTTTTCTCCTATGGGTTCCTCTCTTCATATGCAAGGTTCCTGGGAGTCCAATCTTCAAATTTCCCAGGAAATACATATGATTTCCAATAAATAGTCTGATACTCTTGATTCTGGTGATCCTGGTGAAAGTGAGTAAAACATACAGGCAAGCAACCACGATAAAAATACAGAAAATACTATATTTATTGTGTAAAAATATTTTTTCGTCGAATACGCACGAGTGTACGTATCATATATTATAGAGGAAAGGCGATAAGAACCCCAACACCCAACATGGCATGCATACACGCAGAATCATGCCAACTCCACCTCAAGGAAACGTAGATGAATTACTCGCCACTCTCCCACCTGGATGCCACGACAAAGAAATCGTCTAACACCCCACTCACTAAACCCACTACACTCCAAACCATACTCTCACTCGCAATACGGCGGAGGACTGGCTACAGGGCCCTCACGTTGTACAAAAATATTAAGAAAATAATATTGTGCAAAAATAATAAAATATCAATACAATATGGCGCAAAATGCACTCATCAATGCGTGATGATTAGGGCTGAGGAAGGGCCCTCATGTTGTTGCCTCTCTCATGGTATGATTTTAAATTTTAAGTTTGACTAATCTAATATTTCTGTGTACTAGATACGTTGGATACTTATAGGACCCGGTAGGCCCGATTACAGTAGAAAACGAACTAGTTGTACTAGGCAGCCCTAGCCCCTACTAAACTGAATTGAGCTGTTCAAGCAAAAAACTATGACAGTGATGGGACCAACGATGGGAAAAGAAGCAAAACAGAACTTGCAATTCTCCACAATGATCTATTTATAAGCATCATAGAGAGGGAGTAGAGTGAGAATTCATTGACACGAAACCTGAAGATTTACAGACGTGGCTGTTGTGTTTGTGTCGAATATTTTGTACTAGTTGGGTTACGCTTGGACTTGGTGTTGTAGTATGGGTAGGATACGTGTAGTGTCGGAGTCGGACACGTTGTACCCTTGGCCTCTTATATATGAGGAGGCACCCCACGTTGTAACCCCATGACGACTAGATAGCGATAAGCTCGCAAGGGGGTGCTGGCGGCTTGTGCCGGCGCCCGGGTGGCCGGTGTTGCGGTATCTCGGGGAGGAGCGCCCGTAAGTCATTGCCCCGGAGAGTAGGCGAGTTCGCCGAATCTCGTTAACAAATCTCGGTGTCGTCATTGTCTGTGATTGCTTGTTCCTCGAATGATCGACGGAGTGCCTCGAATTTATTCTAACAAGTGGTATCAGAGCTAGGTTACGAGGCGATTTGTTTGGTTGATCTAGAGGAGACGAAGATGCCGCGGAAGGATCAGGCGTCGATGACGGAGTCGGCGAGATCGAAACTTGACGCCTGCAGCAGTACCGTGTGAGGCTACGCGGTTGGGCTAAGGTACGGTTCAGCACATGGCTGGAGGCGGGCCAGCGACGCGGACACGCGTACGTGCTGTTGCTGGACGAGGCAGAGGCGTATTAGACGCTGCTTGTGCAGGTTTCAGCGGTTATCTCGGTGCAGCAGTGAACCGGATTTGTTTTGAAAAAAAAGTCGGGACCGAGTCCCTGGAGGCAACGGCCTCGTGCCAAAAGCGGACAGAGCTATAGCTGGATATAAAATCCCCAGCAGGCGTACGGCCAAGTCACAAGAGGCAAGAGCAACAAATTGAATCGGGAAGAGAAAAATCCATTGATAGTGGCAATCCATCGGAATTAGCACAGGCTAGGCAAAGCAAGTTGCACCAGCATTGGAGATTGAGCCAGGAGCAGAAACGTGAAGACCGGAAGGAATTTTTTGGTTGGTTTTGCTATTAGTACGCGGAGATCTTGTTCGTATACTTGGGGCATCGCGTGAGCTCGGATAATTTTTCGCAGGGTCAGCCGTACAAAGAACCATGGCGCCATCGGGTACCAGGTTTGAGGTGGAGAAGTTCAACGGAACTGGAAGCTTTGGGTTATGGCAGACAAGAGTGAAAGATTTGTTGGCACAACAGGGATGCTTGAAGGCGTTGTTGTAGGAAGCCAAGCCAGCTAAGATGGAGGCTGATGACTGGCAGGAGTTACAGTTGAAAGCAGCCGGGCCAGATTATTTATCATGTGATGGATGAGAATTCGCCGAGGAAGATCTGGGAGAAGCTGGAAAGTCAGTTTATGTCCAAGACTGCGACGACCAAGGTGTATCTGAAGCAAAAGTTGTATGGGATGAGGATGCAGGAGGGGTCAGATCTTGTGAAGTATATGAACGCCTTTAATCAAGTCGTGACGGATCTAGCACGCTTGGGTGCGACGGTTGACGATGAGGATAGGGCAATTCTGCTTCTTTGTTCGTTGCCATCATCCTATGACCATTTGATCACTACTTTGACGCACGGCAAGGAGACCGTCAAGAATGAGGATATTACTGCGACATTGCTATCTTATGATATGAGAAAGAAGAACGCGGTGGAAGTCTCTCATGGTGAAGGTTTGCTAGTCAAGGGTGAGCAGTGGCGGAAGGGATATGAGGCTGGCAAGAACAAGAAAAAGAAAAAGAATATACAGTGTCACAAGTGTAAGCAGTGGGGACATATGAGAAAGGACTGTCCAGAACTCAATGGTGGGCCAGTGCTAATAAGGCAACTCATGGTGATGACTCAGACAACAGTAGTGATGTTCTCATAGTATCAGACAGGCGGTCAACCAAAAGTGAAGCGGGGATGTTGGATTCAGCTTGCTCTTTTCATGCGACACCCAACAGGGAGTGGTTCTCTTCGTACAAGTCTGGTGAGTTTGGTTTAGCCTATGTGGGCGATGACATAGATTATCGTGTTGCTGGAGTAGGTGACATCAAAATCAAGATGTTTGACGGAGTTGAGCGGATGCTTCGGGGAGTCAGGCATGTGCCAGGGCTAAGGAGGAATCTAATTTCGCTTGGAGTTCTTCATGATGGTGGTATGGTATTCCGTTGTGACCGGGATAAGAAGACCATGAGAATCATGGAAGATGAGGTGACCGTGATGATTGGAGCGAGGACGGCTTCGCATCTTTACAAGTTGCAAGGGAGCACTATTGCAGGTGGAGTCACGGAGACTGGAGTTGTGGGAGTAGCAGCGGGGTCTCACGGCGGCGGCGGGTCTGGGGCAGACTCGTCGAGTAGCTCTCAGTAAGCTACGAAGAAGACAACACAAGTCCGGAGTACATGAAAGTTTGACGCATGGACAAATTCAAGGTGGTGGAGAATATTCGCCAAGTTGGAGTTTGTTGTGTTTGTGTCGAATATTTTGTACTAGTTGGGTTACGCTTGGACTTGGTGTTGTAGTATGGGTAGGATACGTGTAGTGTCGGAGTCGGACACGTTGTACCCTTGGCCTCTTATATATGAGGAGGCACCCCACGTTATAACCCCATGACGACTAGATAGCGACAGGCTCGCAAGGGGGTGTTGGCGGCTTGTGCCGGCGCCCGGGTGGCCGGTGTTGCGGTATCTCGGGGAGGAGCACCCGTAGTCATTGCCCCGGGGAGTAGGCGAGTTCGCCGAACCTCGTTAACAAATCTCGGTGTCGTCATTGTCTGTGATTGCTTGTTCCTCGGATGATCGACGGAGTGCCTCGGATTTATTCTAACAGTGGCAACTAAGGTGTTTAGTAGAGCAGGAGGGATAGGTAATGCTGGGACACTAGATTACCACTAGCTAATGAGAGGGAGGTGTGGTGTGGTAGTTATGATCTACTGATGGTCATTCATGCTCTACTATGCAGTTGTACTATCGATATCGAACATTGCGGGATCGATGTTATGTGACCTTATATTTTATTTTCTTATCTATTGCGGAAGGTACCGTAAGAGCCTCTATAGTTTTTCTTAATTAGAAATCCATTCACAAAAAAACTTATGAAAACTTGTCCAAAAAACAATCTGATGACTGAGTGTAAAATTGGGGCAAGAACTGGGCTTTATAGCGATGCAATTGTATATGCTTAACGGACACATTTTTTAGAAGTGTTGACATCATTGGTCCAAATTCGTATATAAGGGGTTATTTTATACATGGTGCATATATGAATTAAGAGAATAAAGAGTCATTACAATCTTGCTGCACTAGATTGAGCACGCGGATGAGGGCTGAGTGTTGTAACACACCACCACACACCCCTTCTCTACTAAATGTAGCTAATCCACCCACACCTTCATTGGCGATCCTATTATTATTTTCAACTTTGACACTCAGGAAATGCTCCAATAGTTGAACCGAATCCTTGGCAATCCCTGCTAGCCAGTGGTGGAGTGACAGTTACAAGTTTGGGCGTGCCAGGCCCGAACAAGAGCAGAAGAAAGAATAATGCGAGGTTGGTTTGGCAGGCTCGTTCATTTTTCTTCATCCTAGGTTTTTGCACCAAGGTAGCTCTGCGCTATTGTTGCTAGCACGGACTTCGAGTTCTCGCATGTGTCTAGCTCCTTCATGATCTACCCTTTCATTAAAGAAAAAATAGTGAACATTAAACCAAAAGTTTCGACATTTCCCAAATAAAAAATATGTTTTTACAAGGCCATTGCAAATGAAAAGAATTCATCTCAAATAAGAATTCATGCCATGTCACTGAAATAGGTGTTGTTCGAACACCGTCGGGCCTAAGTGCGAGGCGAGAAGAAGAAGGGAAGAGAAGGAAATAACTAAGTATGTATACATGTTACAAAAAAGTACATAACTAAGCATATATGTTAGTGATATTATCCTTTTCCTTCTGAGGAAGATATGTTCTATGTTAATATCAACATTGGTGAGTTCTACTCCTTTTCCTAAAAGAAGTTTTTTAAACTAGTTCTTTGTAAATTGCTGGCCCTATGAGTGGACACAAAGGCGAGATCTGTATTAGCACTCGTAAACTGCAAGTTGGGGTAGCAATGTTTTACCACTCGTAAACTGTAATTGGACTAAAAATAATAAGTGATGCAATATTTTACCACTGGCCGTAAATAATTGTCCACTTTGGACCATTTCTCCAGTGCTATCTAAAATATGTGTATCCTCATTGTTAGACTATATGGAGTACCATGAAGTAGGTGTATTCCTTTAGTTGCTTTGCTCACATGGTTTTAATGCAATATAGAGCAATGCTATAGATGCCTATATATAGACTTCAGAACACTACAACCTTGTTTACTAGCATGGGCTGTATATTGGTAAATGTACAGATTTTAAGAGTTAGGTTGTGAGACAGGAAGATGAAGAGAGAATCTCTAAGAGCAGTGGGAATAGGATCATGGAGGAAAGCCTAGAGCTCAATTTCTCCTCCTGTGTTAGAACCGAGGTAGAGATTTGCTTTGTGTTTTCCTGATGCCTCCTATTCCTATCGATCTTAGGACTCCTTCCTCTTCCTCTCGCTTGCCAAATATTTGAGGGGCAATATAGAATGTACAAACACATAGGATGTTTTAGATATTGAAGGGTGGAAATGAGTTGGGAAGAGGAAGAAAAGAGGTTCTGAGAGCAGTGGGCATAGTCTCATGGAAACATGGGGGAAAGCCAAAAAACTTCTTGCCTCCAGAAAAACAGGGGCTGATATTTGTTTTGCATATTTTCCCGATGCTTTTCATGTTTATCATATGCTCCTTCCTCTTCCTTTGGAGTTGCATGACATTAGTTTTAGAGATAGCAAAAAATATCCAATCATATGTTCAGACTAGTATGGCTTCGTGCGTGAGTCAGGAAGAGAAAAAATTGAGACGAGCACTAAGTATTGGAATAGATGTAAGCATACAATTTTTCTTCTAAAACTAGAATGATAATTTATTTTAGTTTTATATTTTCTCAATGCCACATCTCCCTGTTGTTATATCCTTCTTAGATAGCTAGTGTACATAGTAGAGCTGGATGGCCTCTTTGAACGTTGTGGCTAGCCCATCTTCTGATGCAAGTGACTAAAGTGAGCACTATTAAACAAAAGTGTCCACATCGCCCAAGTGGCAAATTTGTTGTCACAAGGCCATTGCACAAGAAATAAAAGCATCCCAAAAAGGAATGCATGTCTTGTAATTGAAACTAGTGTTGTTCGAACCCCTTCGGACCTAGGAGTAGAAGAGGGAGGAGGAAATTATTAAACAACTAGGTTAGGAGAGAAGGAAATGATTAAGCATATAGGTTAACTTCCTTTATTGCACAAGGCATTCCTCATGTATCATGAATTTTACTTTGAAACTGCACCTATTACAACGTACAAGGCATGTGCTCCAAGATACGGTGAGTTGCATCTACTCCTATTCTAAAAGGAACATTTAAACTAGCTAATTGTAAACTGCTCACCTTGTGAGTTGCCACCGAGGCAGATTTGTATTACTCTATAAGTACCAAGTTTTTTTTCCTTGAGTAGATGAAAGTACCAAGTTGGTGTTACAATGATCAGAAACTGGACTAAAAACTAAGGACAAAAGGTATTAAGTGGTGCAAGATACCACCGTTGGCCTTATGTACTTGTTCCCGTTGAACATTTTCTCCCACACTATCTAAAAAACCATGCGTCCTCATTGACTGACTAATGTCTATCCTGGCAATGTACTCTCATTTTGTGTTTTCCAAAGAGAAGATATAATTTGACAAGAAAACACCATCATGTTTTGTTTCACATGGCTGAGATCGATCAACTATTAGCACGGCTGTTCAATCTGTCCGCTAAGGACGCCACCCCACAATGGCTCCATTAACAGACTAGCTAGGGATATGTTTTTCCTATTCGTAGGGTGGGTTAATTACTTTGCTACAAAAGAGCGGAATAGCAGCTTAGATGATCTGGGTACTCCCTCTTTGCTAGGAAATATATAAACAGTTACAATGTCTATTTTTATTTGAGAATCAAAAACATTTACAATATCAAATATATACAATATAAAAAATATTATTTTATTACAAATCTAATGATATTGATTTGGTATACCCTTGTAAGATAAAAATTTCTATGAAGTTTGATATAAACAAAACTATTGCACTATATATAATTTGATAAATATGGAGTATTAGTTTTCTTTTCAACTTTTTCTTCTAAGAGGAAAGGAAAATTTTAGCCTAAGAAAGCTGGCTAGCTACTAGTAAATGGCGTTTTTACAACTTTGGACGTTACTTCTTATGTGCATTTGTAAGTAAATGTTACACACACACAAAAGTACAGTGTTAATTTATTTGGCATGACCAACCAATGGTACCAGTGTGATCCAACCAACCTAAAGTACACTTCTACATTTTGGTTTGGAAACATAGAAAATTTTGACCGCGTCTATGCTTAATTCGGTGTCCTATTTCCTAACGAAATAGGGAAGGGGCGCAGGCAATAAGTGCTTATTCGCAAAAGGGAAATAAACGTTAAGTGCTTATTGAAAAAAAAACGAACAATAAGGCCCTGTATGGATCCTCTTCAGGAGCCAACTTTCAAAAATAGCTGCATGAAGCCAGCTGAACGCGGCAGCTCCGAGAAGCCCACTTTGCGGAGACGATGATTGGGTATGTGCAATTTTCGCGGAGAAGAAGAGCAGCGGCAGCCCAACTTCATAAAAACGAGAAGTTGGAGTTCCTGGAAATTACATTGAATGCCACCCCAAAGTGCCACTGTCTCGAAACGTCTTCTCTCACTCAAAGTAGCACACACCTCGAAATACAAGGGAATGCCACCCAGAAGTGCCACAGACACAAAACATTTTCTCTATTCAGATGGAGTTTCTTGAAATTACATGGTAATGCCCCCCCCCCCTTCTCTATTCAGATGGAGTTTCTTGAAATTACATGGTAATGCCCCCCCCCCCCCCCCCGAAGTATCTCACAGAGCTGCTCTCACGCCAACGAGAAGTTGGAAGCCAACAAGAAGTTGGAAAGCCAACTATTTTGGGAAGCTGGCAAACTGCCGAAAGGGGCCTAAGTGTGATTCCATGTCATTATTGCACTCTCTTTGGCCTCTCTACAAATAGTGGAGCTTTTGAACTCACTTGGTCGTTAATGGCGCGTGTTGTCGCACCGTGTATTAGGAATGTTCTATGAAAGAGCTTTGCAATGTTTCATTAAAAAATGAAGACAATTTTATCTTTTAGCACAAAATAGAAGTTCCATCATTTCAGTTGGGCTGCTATGGGCCTTTATTTTGTGCACTGCACATGCCCTCAACCCAGTCCTTATATGTTCTCTGGTTTGTTTAAATGTCCGGGGGCAACTAGCCCTAAAAAAGAAGTCCGGCGGCGACCATGTCTCGCCTGCAGTGAGACACAAGCATGTCTTGCCTCAAGGACGCCTTAAATGAGTCGGTACATAATAACGGAGGTAGACACACACCAGTTTTGTTCTGCATTTCTTTTTGTTTTTATTTTTGAAACTATTATAAATACATATAGTCCAAAAAACATAATGTACTTATTTTTTAAATCCATCACAAATTTGATAGCTGTTAACGCGTCACAAATTCTTTGTAAGCGTAATTTAATAAAATGCTGTTAGCAGTAAAAATGTTTGTGACATTTACAAAATACTCTCACGTTTCAAAAAAAGTACATCACATGTTTCATAAATGTTTTATAAAATAAAAAATGTTCGTGTAATTCACAAAAAATGTTTATGACATATTAAAAAAGTAGTATGAGTATTTAAAATTGTTTAAGAGAATGTTCAGTATCATCCAAAAAATTGTTTCATCTCTCTTTGAAATATTTTTAACATTTATTTGATACATTTATTTAAAATGTTTTTGATGTATATAAAAAAGTACAATGTGTATGAAAAAACTATGCATCAAAACATATATTGAAAAACTGTTAATTATATATTATAAAAATGCTAAAGTTATATAAAAATGTTTTTGATGTATACGAGAGATGTACAACGTGTATGCAAAAAGTAGACAAGTGCTAGAAAAAAGAGAAAGAAAAAAAGAAAAAGAAAAACCCGATGAAAACAAAAGAAACAAACAAACAAAAACAAAGAAAATGAAGATGCTCTTGATTGGAGGAGGGGTGATACTGTGGCGGGCTTAGTGCCAGCCGGACACCGTATGCATTACGCTAACTTGAAGGCGAGTAAAGATAAGAGCATCTCCAACAGGCGTTCAAAAACTGCTCCGCGCGCTAAATTTCAGTTTTTTGGGCTCCAGACAGCTCCAGCAGAAGCTATAAAATAGTGCGCGCACAAAAAAGGTTTGGGCACGCGCTAAAAAGCACTATCGCATGCTGCAAATTTAGGGCGTCGGATTGCCCGCGCTTCACATTTTGCACTGCGTATTCTTTTGTGCGTGTGTTTTTGGGTATTTGGAAAATCAATATTGGGTCCGACGCGTTAAAAATGCTATAATGGCGTGTGAAATTTTTGTGCGCCGGTCGGAGATGCTCAAATCAACACACTTGCTACATCCTTCTTTCCTTAATTACGACCAGTGCACGCTGAGTGATACCTCTACGTACGATGCTTACTAATTATCAGTATATACATACACATTACATATATGTAACAGACTTCAGAGTTTTGCAAAAAGGAAAAAATGAACATACTTCAGAAATATTTCTACTCGATCGTGGATCGACCGTGCGCATGGAGCATGCATATATAGTTGAGCATGCAGCGGTTCGTCAACTTTTAACCTTCGATCGGCATGTGCTGGTAGTAGTAGTACTAATAATTTTGGTGGATCGATCTAGGCAGCGTTGATGATGCCGATGAGGGGTATGCCGACGGCGGTGACGACGAGCGTGGACGGCGCGCCGAAGACGACGTGGCTCCAGAAGGTGAGGTCGTGTGCGTTGCGCGGCGCCCGGCGTGCCTGCTCGCACACGATGAGGTTCGCCGCCGACCCCAGCAGGGACAGGTTACCCGCCACCGTGCTCACCCACGCCAGCAGCAGCCACGACCGCGTCACCGCCCCCGCCGAGATCGTCGCTGCCGACGCCGCCACCTCGTCACCCATCAGCAGCACTGCATGAACCACACGCATCCTCGTGTCAGTTAATTGCCAGATAATTTTTCCAAGCCGTCTTGTCAACTGTCATGCACGCACGGCATATATGTAGGGCACAAAAATGCTCAATGCGTCAGCAGCACAAACGAACGAAATAGGCAGTACTTTCCATGCCCCTTAGCTAGCCACTAAGCAATTGTTACGGTACTAGGCCATAACAAGAAAGATCTACACAAAATACAAACTTTTTACGTGCATGCACAAGTGATAGTGTGATACATACAGTGTGGTGTGTAAAGAAACACTTCGGTGTAAGAATCCACTAACCGGTTGGTACGTTGGAGGCAAGGTTGGAGAGGATGATGACGATGAGGGAGAGCACGGTGATGCCCCTGACGTGGTTGATCTTGGAGTATGGCTCCATGACCTTCCAGATGGCGCCAGGGAGCCCCGTCTTGTTGAACCCGCTCACCGTCACGAACATCCCCGTGAAGAAAACCAGCAGCGAGTAGGACACCTTGCCGAGGCACAGCTCGGCGTCGCGGAAGTCCACCACGATGAGGGCGACGGCGGTGGTGATGGCGGTCCACGACATGTTGAGCCCGAGCATGTAGGCGACCAGCATGCCGGCGGTCACGACGTACGCGAAGCTCTTGAGGAACAGCCTCCGCTGCGGCGCAGAGCACTGTATGAACCACCGGTGCTTGGTCGAGATGCTCTCCACCATCACCGAGTCGTGGTCGGCGGCGGCGATCAGCGACGACGACTGGACCAGCATCGTCTGGCCGGGGCTCTTGAGCGTCGTCGACGTCGCCGGGGACGGCCGGCGCCCCTCCTCGACGGCCGCCAGCTCCTTCTCGTCGGCCACCGCGTCGGGACTGCTCCCCTCGAGGTCCTTCCAGTACATGCAGAGCAGCATGACCATGTTGACGGCCATGCCCGCGAGCATGGCCGGCAGGATGCCGAGGAAGAAGCCCACGAAGGAGATCTTGCTGTTAAAGGCGATGACCAGGTTCTGCGGGTTCCCGATGGGCGTGGCGCTGGACCCGATGTTGGCGCTGGTGGCCAGCGCCAGCAGGAACGGCTTCGCGGGGAGGTTGCGCTCGGCGGCGAGCTCGAGCACGAACTCCGTGAGCACGACGCAGCAGGTGTCGTTGGTGAAGAGCGCGCTGGCGAGGGCCGTGACGATGCACACGCGGCAAAGCAGGTCGCGCCCGCCCTGGCTCCGCCACGCCAGCAGCCGGCCAAGGTGCCCGAACATGCCGGCACTCTTGAGGTAGCCGCCGACGACCATGGTGGCAAAGAGGAGGCCCAGGATGGGGAGGTCCACGGAGGCGTAGGCGTCGTCCGGGCTGATCACGTGGAAGACGACCATCAGCGCCGCCCCCAGCAGCGCGCCCGCCGTGCGGCCGATCGGCAGGAAAGGCACCGATGGGAACACGGCCAGCACCCAGAACACCCCGAACGCCGCCGACCCCAGCACCACCTTGGACAAAGACGCCAGCGCCATGCTAGATTGACCTGTTCACTCGTATATATGCGATCGACTGGGTGATGGACCGATCCCAGCTGCTAGCTGTTGTGGCTTGTGCTGTGGGAATCGAGGGGACTCCCGCGGGGCTTAAGTACTCGCGAGGTGCACACTTTCGTTGCAAGTTGCAGATGACGCCATTGGTCCGACCTAGTTGCACCACAACGTACGTTTTCTTACATTATAGTGAAAGTACACTCAGGGCCGGGCCGGCAAATTGGAGGCCCTGTGCCAAACTCTAAAAGTGGGTTTTTTTTTTTGCGGTTGCTAAAAGTGGGGTTATCATATGTAATCTATAAATAAGATATCGTTAACAAGTAACTAAGTAAGGTCTTCTTTGTACGAACTAACTGAACTCTGTTTGATTTTATATAAAATAGTCCTCGATGATACTTCTAGGAAACTACTATTGTGTAGTACATTCCTTCCAATTGCATGGAATAAAATCAAACAGTGATACAGGCTGACTAGTGTAGAATAAAATCAACTTGTACATACGGCAACAATCAAATTAGATGGGCGTGATATGCAAAAGAAAAATTATGGACCATAGTTTCTATCGGAGAATACTGCTAGACTCGGAATTGATAGTCTTTGCATGGAATTGAAGTACTCGCGAGGTGCACGCTTTGCGCTGCAAAATGCAGATGACGCCATTGGTCCGAGCTGAGCCGTACTGACGCCCATGCAGGATCTTTCAGAAAAGAGTACCCAACTGTCCCAGGAGTTAGAAGAGTGCAAAGCCCATCTTGAGGCATCACTAGCCGCAGCAGGGGAGCCCAAAGAGACCCCCTCTGGTAATATATCCTTCAATTGATAAGTATCCTGTGCGGCGTGTATGCAGATCTGACAATAAAATTGCAGATGGCACCGGACTTAATCCGGATAAGCAACAACTCCTACGCCAGCTAAAGGCCGGTGAGAGCGTGCTTACGAGGATGAGGCAGAAGAAGAATGAACTCCTAGATGCCAACACCAAGCTGGGCGTGGAACTAAAGGATGTTTGTGCCCAACTGTCGGACTCCGTTAAGGAGAATCGGCGGCTTCGACGCGGCATATTTAGTAAGTGCTTGAACGAACTTTGAAAAAGAGTTCGGCGAGGAAGTAGGCTGACAGAGTTATGTCTGTAGGTACGCTAACAGGTCGTCCTGCAGAGGAAATGCTCGGTTCTACGGGTGACCTTCTTCCCGAGCTCTCACAACTGCACGAACGAGTTCGGCAGGTGATGCAAGGCGTCGCCCAGGCCTTGTGGCCATCCATCTCCATGCCCGAAGGCCTTGGAGAGCTTGACGAGAAGTTGAAGGGAGCGCGGCGGCGCTTCCGATTATGGAAGATATCGGCCTGTCATCAAGACGCCAGAGAAGCCTGGGCCATGGTGAAGACGCGGTACACGAAGGCTGACCCAAACCACATGGCCGAGGTCGGACCTGTGGGGCCCGATGGGAAGGAGATCCCTGTTAGCTTAGTATACGGCCAAATAGAATTGGCCGCAAAGTATTCCCAACAGGACTGTAGACTAGACAGCCTATTGGATGGTATTGAAGAGGAATTCAACCAGTCAAATTGACTATGTAATTTAAAGTGACATGTATAATGCCTTCTAGCCAGATTGTAGATCGTTTGTCGTGGCGGACCTTTTCGCTTCAACCTCGAGACCTGACGGTCTGGAGTGTATCCGAATACCCTCTCGGTTATGTAAGAACAGGGGCATGCATGGAGACCAGGCGTATGGGTCATTGGTGCTTTAACAGACAAGTGCCCAACTAGTTATGTTATATTACATGGTTAGTAAGAAACATCTTCCAGGGAGAATAGTTCCGTTAGGGGTTCCTTTCCCTGGAGGCATGCCCTAAAGTGCATGTTCGGACTGCGAAAAGAGACGCAGAAAAAACATCTGGGGGCGCATAAGTAAAAAGTGTGAAATCATCTTTAGTTCACCGACCGAATATTCCCTTAAGAACGCTAGCTTTTGGCTTCACCCAGTACGAGGTACACATCCGGCTGACCCGGCAGTAACAATCGCAGAGGTGCTCCCCTTATGCCCTAGCCGAATTAACGGGAACGTAGGGCATAAATACAAGAGTCAGGCAACCCAGCTTGGCCAAAACTAAAGTTATATTGATGCATATAATGGTTAATAAAGGGTACATGCGGAAGTATAACACATGTGTTGGGCATGAAGCCCGTATGAATAAGCTTCTGTAAAAGAAGCCCCCGGTTATAATGAGCGCGGATAGCGCGTCAGTTATGTGCGAGCAAGGCAAAAATGGGCCCCTAAAGGTTGTGAAAGAAAAAGAGGGGGAGAAGGAGAGAAATGTAAGACAGATATAAAAAATGGATAGAGGAAGGAGACTAACATAGAGTCCGGCGCTAGGCGTAGAATCTTCGGAGTCGGACTGCGTTCCATGGGTTCGGCTCGAGTCGGGTATCCGATGCATCCCGCAGACGGTATGCTCCACCGATCAAGACTTGGTCAATAATGAAGGGCCCTTCCCACTTGGGCTTGAGTTTGTCCTTTTTCTTATCCGGCAGGCGTAGAACTAACTCGCCAACATTGTAAGTTTTGGCCCGTACTTCTCTGCTTTGGTATCTTCGAGCCTGCTGTTGATAGAACATGGAACGGGCTTTAGCCACGTCACGCTCCTCCTCCAAGGCATCCAAACTGTCCTGCCGATCGAGCACGACTTCTCTTTCTTCGTACATGCGCACTCGAGGTGAGTCATGTATTATGTCGCAGGGCAGAACTGCCTCTGCGCCGTATACCGTGAAGAATGGTGTGTATCCGGTAGTGCGGTTCGGCGTGGTCCGCAGCCCCCAGAGTACGGAGTCGAGCTCCTCTACCCAGTGCGTGTTAGATTCCTTGAGGGACCGCACTAATCTGGGTTTGATGCCTCTCATAATTAGACCATTTGCTCGCTCGACCTGACCGTTAGTTTGTGGGTGATAGACTGAAGCATATAGTCGAGCTTGATGCCCATGTTTTTGCACCAGAGTTTTACTTCCTCGGCCGTAAAGTTCGTGCCGTTATCAGTGATGATGCTATGTGGGACGCCGTAACGGTGTACGACCCCGGATGTGAAGTCTATCACCGGTCCGGATTCAGCCGTCTTAACAGGCTTGGCCTCTATCCATTTGGTGAACTTATCCATCATGACCAGTAAGTATTTTTGCTTGTGGGTTCCTCCTTTAAGGGATCCAACCATGTCAAGCCCCCAGACCGCGAAGGGCTAGGTGATGGGGATAGTTTGGAGGGCGGTGGGTGGCATATGGCTTTGGTTAGCAAAAAGCTGGCAACCAACGCATCGTTGGACTAAGTCCTGAGCATCTGCCCGTGCCGTCGGCCAATAGAATCGTGTACGGAAGGCCTTGCTTACAAGGGCCCGGGCTGCAGCGTGGTGACTGCCGAGTCCGACATGAATTTCAGCCAGAAGATTCCGCCCTTCCTCTTCAGAGATACACCTTTGAAGGACTCCGGTGGTGCTTTTCTTATAAAGCTCTCCCTCATGGACTTTATAGGCTTTAGATCGCCGCACTATGCAGCGTGCCTCGTTTTGGTCCTCAGGAAGTTCCTGTCTAGTTAGGTAGGCTAGGAATGGTTCTGTCCACGACGCGATGACTGCCATTACTACGTGGGCTGAAGACGTTATCTCGTTGGCAGAGCCTCCGATTATGTCAGAGTGTTCGGTGTCGGGCAGTGCGGTTGGGTCCGGTATGTTATTTCCGGGTTCCCCTTCCCATACTACGGATGGCTTGAACAGCCTTTCCAAGAAGATGTTGGGAGGGACGGCATCGCGTTTTGCACCGATGCGTGCTAGGACATCTGTCGCCTGATTGTTTTCCCGGGCTATATGGTGAAATTCGAGCCCCTCGAACCGAGCTGACATTCTTAGGACGGCATTGTGATAAGCTGCCATTTTCGGATCCTTGGCATCAAAGTCTCCATTTATTTGGGATATCGCGAGGTTCGAATCCCCACGCACCTCTAGGCGTTGAATGCCCATGGATACTGCCATCCGGAGACCATGTAGAAGGGCCTCATATTCGGCTGCATTGTTGGAGTCCGTATACATTATCTGGAGTACGTATTGAACGGTATGTCCAGTTGGGGACGTCAAAACGACGCCAGCCCCTAGACCAGCCAACATTTTGGAGCCGTCGAAGTGCATGATCCAGTTGGAATATGTGTCGTACTCTTTAGGGAGTTCGGCTTCCGTCCATTCAGCGACAAAGTCGGCCAAAACTTGCGACTTAATAGCTCTCCGTGGCTTGTAAGTTATGTCGAACGGGAGGAGCTCAATGGCCCATTTGGCAATCTAGCCCGTCGCGTTGCGGTTGTTTATAATATCGTTAAGTGGCACTTCCGAGGCTACCGTTATCGAACACTCTTGAAAGTAGTGTCGCAGCTTCCGGGATGCCATGAATACCGCGTACGCTATCTTTTGATAATGCAGGTACCGTGACTTGCATGGAGTAAGGACCGTGGGCACATAGTAAACCGGCTTTTGAAGGGGGAATTTGTGTCCGTCCATTTCTCGTTCGACGACGAGTACTGCGCTTACAACTTGATGAGTTGCCGCAATGTATAATAGCATTGGTTCGCCGATGTTTGGCGCGGCCAGGACTGGGTTTGTTGCCAATATGGCTTTTATTTCATCGAGTCCGGCTGTGGCGGCATCCGTCCACTCGAAGTGTTTGGTGCGCCGGAGGAGGCGATAAAGGGGTAATGCCTTTTCTCCCAAGCGGGAGATAAAGCGGCTTAGAGCCGCTACGCATCTGGTCAATTTTTGTATTTGTTTGAGGTCCTTCTGAAGGAAATATGCCCTAGAGGCAATAATAAAGTTATTATTTATTTCCTTATATCATGATAAATGTTGATTATTCATGCTAGAATTGTATTAACCGGAAACATAATACATGTGTGAATACATAGACAAACAGAGTGTCACTAGTATGCCTCTACTTGACTAGCTCGTTAATCAAAGATGGTTATGTTTCCTAACCATGAACAAAGAGTTGTTATTTGATTAACGGGATCACATCATTAGGTGAATGATCTGATTGACATGACCCATTCCATTAGCTTAGCACCCGATCGTTTAGTATGTTGCTATTGCTTTCTTCATGACTTATACATGTTTATGACTATGAGATTATGCAACTCCCGTTTGCCGGAGGAACACTTTGTGTGCTACCAAACGTCACAATGTAACTGGGTGATTATAAAGGAGCTCTACAGGTGTCTCCAAAGGTACATGTTGGGTTGGCGTATTTCGAGATTAGGATTTGTCACTCCGATTGTCGGAGAGGTATCTCTGGGCCCTCTCGGTAATGCACATCACATAAGCCTTGCAAGCATTGCAACTAATGAGTTAGTTGTGAGATGATGTATTACGGAACGAGTAAAGAGACTTGCCGGTAACGAGATTGAACTAGGTATTGAGATACCGACGATCGAATCTCGGGCAAGTAACATACCGGTGACAAAGGGAACAACGTATGTTGTTATGCGGTCTGACCGATAAAGATCTACGTAGAATATGTAGGAACCAATATGAGCATCCAGGTTCCTCTATTGGTTATTGACCGGAGACGTGTCTTGGTCATGTCTACATTGTTCTCGAAACGTAGGGTCCGCACGCTTAACGTTACGATGACAATTTCATTATGAGTTTATGTATTTTGATGTACGGAAGGTTGTTCGGAGTCCCGGATGTGATCATGGACATGACGAGGAGTCTCGAAATGGTCGAGACATAAAGATCGATATATTGGAAGCCTATATTTGGATATCGGAATCGTTCCAGGTGAAATCGGGATTTTACCGGAGTACCGGGGGTTACCGGAACCCCCCGGGGGTTATTGGGCCTACATGGGCCCTAAGGGAGAAGAGGAAAGGAGGCAAGAGGTGGCCGCGCGCCCCTCCCCTCCCTAGTCCGAATAGGACAAGGAGAGGGGGGCGGCGCGCCCCCCCTTTCCTTTCCCTCTTCCTCCTCTTTCCCCCTTCTCCTTCTCCAACTAGGAAAGAAGGGAGTCCTACTCCCACCGGGAGTAGGACTCCCCCTTGGCGCGCCCTCCTTGGCCGGCCGGCCCCTCCCCCTGGCTCCTTTATATACGGGGGCAGGGGGGCACCCTAGAACACACAAGTTGATCTTCGTGATCGTTCCTTAGCCGTGTGCGGTGCCCCCCTCCACCATATTCCACCTCGGTCATATTGTAGCGGTGCTTAGGCGAAGCCCTGCGACGGTTGAACATCAAGATCGTCACCATGCCGTCGTGCTGACGGAACTCCTCCCCGAAGCTTTGCTAGATCGGAGCCCGGGGAGCATCATCGAGTTGAACATGTGCCAAGAACTCGGAGGTGCCGGAGTAACGGTGCTTGGATCGGTTGGACCGGGAAGACGTATGACTACTTCCTCTATGTTGTGTCATAGCTTCCGCTTCGGTCTACGAGGGTACGTAGGCAACACTCTCCCCTCTCGTTGCTATGCATCACCATGATCTTGCGTGTGCGTAGGATTTTTTTTTGAAATTACTACGTTACCCAACAGTGGCATCCGAGCCTAGGTTTTGTATGTTGATGTTATATGCACAAGTAGAACACAAGTGACTTGTGGGCGATATAAGTCATACTGCTTACCAGCATGTCATACTTTAGTTCGGCGGTATTGTTGGATGAAGCGGCCCGGACCGACATTACGCGTACGCTTACGCGAGACTGGTTCTACCGCCGTGCTTTGCACACAGGTGGCTGGCGGGTGTCAGTTTCTCCAACTTTAGTTGAACCGAGTGTGGCTACGCCCGGTCCTTACAAAGGTTAAAACAACACCAACTTGACAAACTATCGTTGTTGTTTTGATGCGTAGGTAAGATTGGTTCTTGCTTAAGCCCGTAGCAGCCACGTAAAACTTGCAACAAACAAAGTAGAGGACGTCTAACTTGTTTTTGCAGGGCATGTTGTGATGTGATATGGTCAAGGCATGATGCTAAATTTTATTGTATGAGATGATCATGTTTTGTAACCAAGTTATCGGCAACTGGCAAGAGCCATATGGTTGTCGCTTTATTGTATGCAATGCAATCGCCCTGTAATGCTTTACTTTATCACTAAGCGGTAGCGATAGTCGTAGAAGCATAAGATTGGCGAGACGACAACGATGCTACAATGGAGATCAAGGTGTCGCGCCGGTGACGATGGTGATCATGACGGTGCTTCGAAGATGGAGATCACAAGCACAAGATGATGATGGCCATATCATATCACTTATATTGATTGCATGTGATGTTTATCTTTTATGCATCTTATCTCGCTTTGATTGACGGTAGCATTATAAGATGATCTCTCACTAAATTATCATAGTAAAAGTGTTCTCCCTGAGTATGCACCGTTGCGAAAGTTCTTCGTGCTGAGACACCACGTGATGATCGGGTGTGATAGGCTCTACGTTCAAATACAACGGATGCAAAACAGTTGCACACGCGGAATACTCAGGTTTAACTTGACGAGCCTAGCATATAACAGATATGGCCTCGGAACACGGAGACAGAAAGGTCGAGCGTGAATCATATAGTAGATATGATCAACATAATGATGTTCACCATTGAAACTACTCCATCTCACGTGATGATCGGACATGGTTTAGTTGATATGGATCACGTGATCACTTAGAGGATTAGAGGGATGTCTATCTAAGTGGGAGTTCTTTGGTAATATGATTAATTGAACTTAAATTTATCATGAACTTAGTCCCTGATAGTATCTTGCTTGTTTATGTTTGATTGTAGATAGATGGCCCGTGTTGTTGTTCCGTTGAATTTTAATGCGTTCCTTGAGAAAGCAAAGTTTAAAGATGATGGTAGCAATTACACGGACTAGGTCCGCAACTTGAGGATTATCCTCATTGCTGCACAGAAGAGTTACGTCCTGGAAGCACCCCTAGGTGCCAGGCCTGCTGCTGATGCAACTGACGACGTTAAGAACGTCTGGCAAAGCAAAGCTGATGACTACTCGATAGTTCAATGTGCCATGCTTTACGGCTTAGAACCGGGACTTCAATGACGTTTTGAACGTCATGGAGCATATGAGATGTTCTAGGAGTTGAAGTTAATATTCCAGTAGAATGCCCGGATTGAGAGATATGAAGTCTCCAATAAATTCTATAGCTGCAAGATGGAGGAGAATAGTTCTGTCAGTGAGCATATACTCAAGATGTCTGGATATTGTAATCACTTGATTCAACTGGGAGTTAATCTTCCGGATGATAGCATCATTGACAGAATTCTCCAATCACTTCCACCAAGCTACAAGAGCTTCGTGATGAACTATAATATGCAAGGGATGGATAAGACAATTCTCGAGCTCTTTGCAATGCTAAAGGTTGCGGAGGTAGAAATCAAGAAGGAGCATCAAGTGTTGATGGTCAACAAGATCACTAGTTTCAAGAAAAAGGGCAAAAGGAAGAAGAAGGGGAACTTCAAGAAGAACAGCAAGCAAGTTGCTGCTCAGGAGAAGAAACCCAAGTCTGGACCTAAGCCTGAAACTGAGTGCTTCTACTGCAAGCACACTGGTCACTGGAAGCGGAACTGCCCCAAGTATTTGGCGGATAAGAAGGATGGCAAGGTGAACAAAGGTATATGTGATATACATGTTATTGATGTGTACCTTACTAATGCTCGAAGTAGCACCTGGGTATTTGATACTGGTTCTGTTGCTAATATTTGCAACTCGAAACAGGGACTACGGATTAAGCGAAGATTGGCTAAGGACGAGGTGACGATGTGTGTGGGAAATGGTTCCAAAGTCGATGTGATCGCAGTCGGCATGCTACCTCTACATCCACCTTCGGGATTAGCATTAGACCTAAATAATTGTTATTTGGTGCCAGCGTTGAGCATGAACATTATATCTGGATCTTGTTTGATGCGAGACGGTTATTCATTTAAATCAGAGAATAATGGTTGTTCTATTTATATGAGTAATATCTTTTATGGTCATGCACCCTTGAAGAATGGTCTATTTTTATTGAATCTCGATAGTAATGACACACATATTCATAATGTTGAAGCCAAAAGATGCAGAGTTGATAATGGTAGTGCAACTTATTTGTGGCACTGCCGTTTAGGTCATATTAGTGTAAAGCGCATGAAGAAACTCCATACTGATGGACTTTTGGAACCACTTGATTATGAATCAATTGGTACTTGCAAACCGTGCCTCATGGGCACGATGACTAAAACGCCATTCTCCGGTACTATGGAGAGAGCAACATATTTGTTGGAAATCATACATACAGATGTATGTGGTCCGATGAATGTTGAGGCTCGTGGCGGATATCGTTATTTTCTCACCTTCACAGATGACTTAAGCAGATATGGGTATATCTACTTAATGAAACATAAGTCTGAAACATTTGAAAAGTTCAAAGAATTTCAGAGTGAAGTTGAAAATCCTCGTAACAAGAAAAATAAAGTTTCTACGATCTGATCGTGGAGGAGAATATTTGAGTTACGAGTTTGGTGTACATTTGAAAAAATGCGGAATAGTTTCGCAACTCACGCCACCTGGAACACCACAACGTAATGGTGTGTCCGAACGTCGTAATCGTACTTTACTTGATATGGTGCGATCTATGATGTCTCTTACAGATTTACCGCTATCGTTTTGGGGTTATGCTTTAGAGACGGCCGCATTCACGTTAAATAGGGCACCATCAAAATCCGTTGAGACGACGCCTTATGAACTATGGTTTGGCAAGAAACCGAAGTTGTCGTTTCTTAAAGTTTGGGGCTGCGATAAACTCGAACCCAAATCGGAGAAATGTGTCTTCATAGGATATCCAAAGGAGACTGTTGGATACACCTTCTATCACAGATCCGAAGGCAAGACTTTTGTTGCTAAATTCGGAATCTTTCTAGAGAAGGAGTTTCTCTCGAAAGAAGTGAGTGGGAGTAAAGTAGAACTTGATGAGGTAATTGTACCTACTCCCTTATTGGAAAGTAGTTCATCACAGAAACCGGTTTTTGCGACACCTACACCAATTAGTGAGGAAGTTGATGATGATGATCATGAAACTTCAGATCAAGTTACTATTGAGCCTTGTAGATTAACCAAAGTAAGATCCACACCAGAGTGGTACGGCAATCCTGTTCTGGAAGTCATGCTACTAGATCATGATGAACCTACGAACTATGAAGAAGCGATGGTGAGCCCAGATTCTGCAAAATGGCTTGAAGCCATGAAATCTGAGATGGGATCCATGTATGAGAACAAAGTATGGACTTTGGTTGACTTGCCTGATGATCGGCAAGCAATTGAGAATAAATGAATCTTCAAGAAGAAGACTGACGCTGACGGTAATATTACTGTCTACAAAGCTCGACTTGTCGCAAAAGGTTTTCGACAAGTTCAAGGGATTGACTACGATGAGACCTTCTCACCCGTAGCGATGCTTAAGTCTGTCCGAATCATGTTAGAAATTGCCGCATTTTATGATTATGAAATTTGGCAAATGGATGTCAAAACTGCATTCCTGAATGGATTTCTGGAAGAAGAGTTGTATATGATGCAACCAGAAGGTTTTGTCGATCCAAAAGGACCTAACAAAGTGTGCAAGCTCCAGCGATCCATTTATGGACTGGTGCAAGCCTCTCAGAGTTGGAATAAATGCTTTGATAGTGTGATCAAAGCATTTGGGTTTGTACAGACTTTTGGAGAAGCCTGTATTTACAAGAAAGTGAGTGGGAGCTCTGTAGCATTTCTGATATTATATGTGGATGACATATTACTAATTGGAAATGATATAGAATTTCTGGATAGCATAAAGGGATACTTGAATAAGAGTTTTTCAATGAAAGACCTCGGTGAAGCTGCTTACATATTAGGCATTAAGATCTATAGAGATAGATCAAGACGCTTAATTGGACTTTCACAAAGCACATACCTTGACAAAGTTTTGAAGAAGTTCAAAATGGATCAAGCAAAGAAAGGGTTCTTGCCTGTGTTACAAGGTGTGAAGTTGAGTAAGACTCAATGCCCGACCACTGCAGAAGATAGAGAGAAAATGAAAGATGTTCCCTATGCTTCAGCCATAGGCTCTATCATGTATGCAATGCTGTGTACCAGACCTGATGTGTGTCTTGCTATAAGTCTAGCAGGAAGGTACCAAAGTAATCCAGGAGTGGATCACTGGACGGCGGTCAAGAACATCCTGAAATACCTGAAAAGGACTAAGGATATGTTTCTCGTATATGGAGGTGACAAAGAGCTCATCGTAAACGGTTACGTTGATGCAAGCTTTGACACTGATCCGGACGATTCTAAATCGCAAACCGGATACGTGTTTACATTAAACGGAGGAGCTGTCAGTTGGTGTAGTTCTAAACAAAGCGTCGTGGCGGGATCTACATGTGAAGCAGAGTACATAGCTGCTTCGGAAGCAGCAAACGAAGGAGTCTGGATGAAGGAGTTCTTATCCGATCTAGGTGTCATACCTAGTGCATCGGGTCCAATGAAAATCTTTTGTGACAATACTGGTGCAATTGCCTTGGCAATGGAATCCAGATTTCACAAGAGAACCAAGCACATCAAGAGACGCTTCAATTCCATCCGGGATCTAGTCCAGGTGGGAGACATAGAGATTTGCAAGATACATACGGATCTGAATGTAGCAAACCCGTTGACTAAGCCTCTTCCACAAGCAAAACATGATCAGCACCAAGACTCCATGGGTGTCAGAATCATTACTGTGTAATCTAGATTATTGACTCTAGTGCAAGTGGGAGACTGAAGGAAATATGCCCTAGAGGCAATAACAAAGTTATTATTTATTTCCTTATATCATGATAAATGTTTATTATTCATGCTATAATTGTATTAACCGGAAACATAATACATGTGTGAATACATAGACAAACAAAGTGTCACTAGTGTTCCTCTACTTGACTAGCTCGTTAATCAAAGATGGTTATGTTTCCTAACCATGAACAAAGAGTTGTTATTTGATTAACGGGATCACATCATTAGGTGAATGATCTGATTGACATGACCCATTCCATTAGCTTAGCACCCGGTCATTTAGTATGTTGCTATTGCTTTCTTCATGACTTATACATGTTCCTATGACTATGAGATTATGCAACTCCCGTTTGCCGGAGGAACACTTTGTGTGCTACCAAACGTCACAACGTAACTGGGTGATTATAAAGGAGATCTATAGGTGTCTCCAAAGGTACATGTTGGGTTGGCGTATTTCGAGATTAGGATTTGTCACTCCGATTGTCGGAGAGGTATCTCTGGGCCCTCTCGGTAATGCACATCACATAAGCCTTGCAAGCATTGCAACTAATGAGTTAGTTGTGAGATGATGTATTACGGAACGAGTAAAGAGACTTGCCGGTAACGAGATTGAACTAGGTATTGAGATACCGACGATCGAATCTCAGGCAAGTAACATACCGGTGACAAAGGGAACAACGTATGTTGTTATGCGGTCTAACCGATAAATATCTTCGTAGAATATGTAGGAACCAATATGAGCATCCAGGCTCCGCTATTGGTTATTGACCGGAGACGTGTCTCGGTCATGTCTACATTGTTCTCGAACCGTAGGGTCCGCACGCTTAACGTTGCGATGACAATTTCATTATGAGTTTATGTAGTTTGATGTACTGAAGGTTGTTCGGAGTCCCGGATGTGATCATGGACATGACGAGGAGTCTCGAAATGGTCGAGACATAAAGATCGATATATTGGAAGCCTATATTTGGATATCGGAATCGTTCCAGGTGAAATCGGGATTTTACCGGAGTACCGGGGGTTACCGGAACTCCCCCCAGGGTTATTGGGCCTACATGGGCCCTAAGGGAGAAGAGGAAAGGAGGCAAGAGGTGGCCGCACGCCCCTCCCCTCCCTAGTCCGAATAGGACAAGGAGAGGGGGGCGCCCCCCTTTCCTTTCCCTCTTCCTCCTCTTTCCCCCTTCTCCTTCTCCAACTAGGAAAGAAGGGAGTCCTACTCCCGGTGGGAGTAGGACTCCCCCTTTGCGCGCCCTCCTTGGCCGGCCGCCCCCTCCCCTGGCTCCTTTATATACGGGGGCAGGGGGCACCCTAGAACACACAAGTTGATCTTCGTGATCGTTCCTTAGCCGTGTGCGGTGCCCCCCTGCACCATATTCCACCTCGGTCATATTGTAGCAGTGCTTAGGCGAAGCCCTGCAACGGTTGAACATCAAGATCGTCACCACGCCGTCGTGCTGATGGAACTCCTCCCCGAAGCTTTGCTGGATCGGAGCCCGGGGAGCGTCATCGAGCTGAACGTGTGCCAAGAACTCGGAGGTGCCGGAGTAACGGTGCTTGGATCGGTTGGACCGGGAAGACGTACGACTACTTCCTCTACGTTGCGTCAACGCTTCCGCTTCGGTCTACGAGGGTACGTAGACAACACTCTCCCCTCTCGTTGCTATGCATCACCATGATCTTGCGTGTGCGTAGGAATTTTTTTGAAATTACTACGTTACCCAACACCTTCGGGATATCCAATTGTGACAGAGCTCGGATCTTGGCTGGATTTGCTTCAATTCCTCTATTGGATACAATGAAGCCCAAGAGCTTTCTGGCCGGTACGCCGAACACGCATTTATCCGGGTTGAGCTTGATGTCGTATATTCGGAGGTTATCGAATGTGAGCCTCAAGTTGTCTACTAGAGATTCGACATGCTTGGTTTTGACGACCACGTCATCCACGTATGCCTCCACTGTTTTGTCGATCTGGTTTGCCAAACATGTCTGAATCATGCGTTGATATGTTGCGCTGGTGTTTTTGAGCCTGAAGGGCATTGTGTTGAAGCAGAATGGGCCGTATGGTGTGATGAATGCTGTTGCGGCTTGATCTGACTTTGCCATCTTAATTTGATGGTAGCCGGAGTATGCGTCGAGGAAACACAATGAGTCATGTCCTGCGGTAGCATCGATAATTTGATCGATGCAGGGGAGGGGGAAGGGATCCTTTGGGCAAGCCTTGTTGAGGTCCTTAAAATCGACGCACAGGCGCCAGGATTTTTCCTTCTTTGGTACCATCACCAGGTTTGCTAGCCAGTCCGGATGTTTTATGTCTCTGATGAATCCGGCCTCCAATAGCTTGGCTAGTTCCTCTCCCATGGCTTGTCTCTTAGGTTCGGAGAAACGCCGAAGAGCCTGCTTGACTGGCTTGAATCCTTTTAGGATATTTAGGCTGTGCTCGGCCAGCCTACGTGGAATTCCTGGCATGTCTGAAGGGTGCCAGGCAAAAATGTCCCAGTTTTCGCGTAGGAACTCTCATAGTGCGGCGTCTACATCAGGGTTTAATTGTGCCCAGATGGAAGCTATTTTTTAGGGTCCGTTGGGTGGACTTGGATTTTGACTATTTCGTCCGCTGGTTTAAAGGAGGTGGACTTGGATCTTTTGTCGAGTATCACGTCGTCCCTGTTCACCATGGAGCGCAGCGCAGTCAGTTCCTCAGCCGCTAGGGCTTCGGATAGTGCCTCGAGGGCTAGTGCGGCTATCTTATTTTCGGCGCGGAGTGCTGTGTCCGGGTCACTAGCAAGAGTGATGATTCCGTTGGGCCCGGGCATTTTGAGCTTCATGTACCCGTAATGGGGTATGGCTTGGAAGATTGTAAACGCCTCCCACCCTAATAGAGTGTGGTATCCGCTACTGAACGGGACCACTTGGAACGTGACCTCTTCGGACCTATAATTGCCCGGCGTGCCGAATACCACATCTAGTGTGATTTTTCCTGTACAGCGCGCTTCCCGACTGGGGATTATTCCTCTAAAGGTTGTGCTGCTTCGCTCAATATGGTTTCAGTCTATTTCCATTTTTTGAAGGGTTTCCTCATAAATGAGGTTCAATCCGCTGCCGCCGTCCATGAGTACCTTGGTGAGTCGAAAGCCGTCCACTATTGGACTGAGGACCAATGCGGCTGGTGCTCGGGCTATTCGGAATTTAGGTTTGTAATTGGCATTGAAAGTAATGGCCGTGTCACTCCATGGATTTATTGTTGCCCCATGGTAGACTTTGGCAAGGCTGCGGAGTGTTCATTTTCGCATATTATTTGACGCGAAAGTCTCGAAGACTGTTAATACCGTACTGGTATCCAGGGGCTGGTACTCTGTGGCTTCTGGGTTTAGAAGATCTTCGCCACTTTTGGTGACCTGCCGGAGTATCCAACATGCTCTAAGGCTATGAGTTGGTGTGGCGCCCTCTGCACTATGAATTTTACAGGGTCCATTGAGCCATCCTTCCAGTACGGTTCCATGCCCTGTAGAGGGTTTTTGCTTTTTGGTGTTTAACCCGGGTGTCTGGCGATAAAGCACCCTTTTATTTCGGACTGGGTTTGTATTCAGGGCCAGATTGTCCCAAAAAAATTATTTCGGTTTTCCAAGCGCTTTCCATCGCACAATACTTTCGTACTATGGACGCTAAGTCAGCGAAGCGTGTAATTTCATGGTGACTTATGGCATTGAGGATTCCCTTGTCCGTGAAATTATTGCAGAAGAATAAAATTGCGTCTTCCTCGCGGCAGTCCCTTGTCTTGTTCATGACCAGGAGGAATCTGGCCCAGTAATGGTGTACTGTTTCATCGGGCGCTTGCCTAATTTGGGATAGATCGCTTATGTTTGGGTGGGTGGGTGGAATTTAATCTGAAGCCTCACCCAATCTAAGGCTCAAGGGCCACGGAGTTTCCGAACTCGGAAGCTCAGATTCTTAGATGTTGTCCAATGAATTTAGCCTGCTGCCTGACTTTGGGTTCAGGGTTTGAGTGACGTCCTCCCTCCGCGAGTATCCGGCTTGGAGGGATCGGGAATCCGGACATAGCTAGTCCTTAAGATAGATGAAGGGTCGCCACATTGTTCCTCCAACACTGCAACGTGATCGGTGACCTGGGGAGAGTTGATCTCTCTCAGATCGGTTTTAGGCCCAATCTGACCGTAGTCTGTAGCGACTCCCAGGGCGGCGATGCGATCCAAGAGCTCGTTAGGGAGGAGAGCTCTATTGGATCTAACTGCTCGGTGAATTCCGAGTTGATGTGAAGATTGCTTTTGATGACCCGAGAAGTCATCATCGGCGCAGCAGCCGAACAGGCAGTCATAAGAAAACCACCTAGCCGGAGAGTTTGGCCGATAGCCAAAGCTCCCTTGGCAAGGGTGCCGTCTTTAAAGACGGGATGAGGCATCCTTCCTGATGGCGACGACACAGAGGAACTCTCAATGAAAGCACCAATGTCGGTGTCAAAACCGGCGGATCTCGGGTAGGGGGTCCCGAACTGTGCGTCTAGGCGGATGGTAACAGGAGACAAGGGACACGATGTTTTTACCCGGGTTCGGGCCCTCTCGATGGAGGTAAAACCCTACTCCTGCTTGATTAATATTGATGATATGGGTAGTACAAGAGTAGACCTACCACGAGATCAGAGAGGCTAAACCCTAGAAGCTAGCCTATGGTATGATTGTCGTTGTCCTACGGACTAAAACCCTCCGGTTTATATAGACACCGGAGGGGCTAGGGTTACACAAAGTCGGTTACAATGGGAGGAGATCTAAATATCCGTATTGCCAAGCTTGCCTTCCACGCCAAGGAAAGTCCCATCCGGACAAGGGACGAGGTCTTCAATCTTGTATCTTCATAGTCCAACAGTCCGGCCAAAGGTTATAGTCCGGCTATCCGGACACCCCCTAATCCAGGACTCCCTCAGTCCGCACGCTTAACGTTACAATGACAGTTTTATTATGAGTTTATATGTTTTGATGTACCGAAGGTTGTTCGGAGTCCATGATGTGATCACGGACATGACGAGGAGTCTCGAAATGGTCGAGGCATAAAGATTGATATATTGGACGACTATATTCTAACATCGGAAAGTGTTCCGGGTAGTTTCGGATAAAACCGGAGTGCCGGAGGGTTATCGGAACCCCCGGGGGAACTAATGGGCCTCAATGGGCCTTAGGGGAGATAGAGAGGGGCGCCCAGGGCAGGTCGCACGCCCCCTCCCCCTCTGGTCCGAAGTGGACTAGGAGAGGGGGGCAGCGCCCCCCTTTTCTTCCCCCTCTCCCTCTCATTCCTCCCCCCTCCCTTTTGGTGGAAACCTACTAGGACTTGGAGTCCTAGTAGGATTCCCCTCTTGGGGGCACACCATAGAGGGCCGGCCGGCCTCCCCCTTGCTCCTTTATATACGGGGGAAGGGGGCACCCTAGGGACACAACAATTGATCTGTTTGATCTTTTAGCCATGTGGGGTGCCCCCTCCACCATAGTCCACTGTTGGGGATCGTAGCAGAAATTAAAATTTTCCTACGCATCACCAAGATCTATCTATGGAGTATTCTAGCAACGAGGGAATAGGAGAGCATCTACATACCACTTGTAGATCGCAACGGAAGCGTTCAAGAAGAACGTGGATGATGGAGTCGTACTCGTCGTGATCCAAATCACCGATGACTAGCGCCGAACGGACGGCACCTCCGCGTTAAACACACGTACGGTTGGGATGACGTCTCCTCCTCCTTGATCCAGCAAGGGGGAAGGAGAGGTTGATGAAGATCCAGCAGCGCGACGGCGTGGTGGTGGATGCAGTAGAATTCCAGCAGGGCTTCGCCAAGCGTCTACAGAGAGAGGGAGAGGTGTAACAGGGGAGAGGGAGGCGCCAAGGCTGTAGGGTGCGGTTGCCCTCCCTCCCACCTTTATATAGGCCCCCTTGGGGGGCGCCGGCCCTGGAGATGCATCTCCAAAGGGGGGGGCGGCGGCCAAGGGGGGAGCCTTGCCCCCCAAGGCAAGTGGGGCGCCCCCTGCCCTAGGGTTTCCAACCCTAGGCGCAGGGGGGAGGCCCATGGGGGGCGCACCAGCCCACTATGGGCTGGTTCCCTCCCCACTTCAGCCCACGGGGCCCTCCGGGATGGGTGGCCCCACCCGGTGGACCCCCGGGACCCATCCGGTGGTCCTGGTACAATACCGGTGACCCCCGAATCCTTCCCGATGGCCGAAACGACACTTCCTATATATAATTCTTTACCTCCGGACCATTCCGGAACCTCTCGTGACGTCCGGGATCTCATCCGGGACTCCGAACAACCTTCGGTTTGCTGCATACTAATATCTTTACAACCCTAGCGTCACCGAACCTTAAGTGTGTAGACCCTACGGGTTCGGGAGACATGCAGACATGACCGAGACGATCTCCGGTCAATAACCAACAGCGGGATCTGGATACCCATGTTGGATCCCACATGCTCTTCGATGATCTCATCGGATGAACCACGATGTCGAGGACTTAATCAATCCCGTACTCAATTCCCTTCGTCTATCGGTACGATACTTGCCCGAGATTCGATCGTCGGTATACCGATACCTTGTTCAATCTCGTTACGGGCAAGTCTCTTTACTCGTTCCCGTAACACATCATCCCGTGAACAACACCTTGATCACATTGAGCTCATTATGTTGATGTCTTACCGAGTGGGCCCAGAGATACCTCTCCGTCATGCGGAGTGACAAATCCCAGTCTCGATTCATGCCAACCCAACAAACACTTTCGGAGATACCTGTAGTGCACCTTTATAGTCACCCAGTTACGTTGTGACGTTTGATACACCCAAAGCACTCCTACGGCATCCGGGAGTTGCATAATCTCATGGTCTAAGGAATGATACTTGGCATTCAGAAAAGCTCTAGCAAACGAACTACACGATCTTTGTGCTATGCTTAGGTTTGGGTCTTGTCCATCACATCATTCTCCTAATGATGTGATCCCGTTATCAATGACATCCCCATGTCCATAGTCAGGAAACCATGACTATCTATTGATCAACGAGCTAGTCAACTAGAGCCTTACTAGGGACATATTGTGGTCTATGTATTCACACATGTATTATGATTTCCGGACAATACAATTATAGCATGAACAATAGACAATTATCATGAATAAGGAAATATAATAATCCTTTTATTATTGCCTCTAGGGCATATTTCCAACAGTCTCCCACTTGTACTAGAGACAATAGTCTAGTTACATTGTGATGAATCGCACACCCATGGAATTTTGGTGTTGATCATGTTTTGCTCTAGGGAGAGGTTTAGTCAACGGATCTGCCACATTCAGGTCCGTATGTACTTTACAAATCTCTATGTCTCCATTTTGAACACTTTCACGAATGGAGTTGAAACGACGCTTGATATGCCTGGTCTTCCTGTGAAACCTGGGCTCCTTCGCAAGGGCAATTGCTCCAGTGTTGTCACAGAAGAGAGTGATCGGGTCCGACGCATTGGGTATGACTCCTAGGTCGGTAATGAACTCCTTCACCCAGACTGCTTCTTGTGCTGCCTCCGAGGCTGCCATATACTCTGCTTCACATGTAGATCCTGCCACGACACTTTGCTTGCAACTGCACCAGCTTACTACCCCTCCATTCAAAATATACACGTATCCGGTTTGTGACTTGGAGTCATCCAGATCTGTGTCGAAGCTGGCGCCGACGTAACCCTTTACGACGAGCTCTTCGACACCTCCATAAACGAGAAACATATCCTTAGTCCTTTTCAGGTACTTCAGGATGTTTTTGACCACTGTCCAGTGTTCCTTGCCGGGATTACTTTGGTACCTACCTACCAAACTTACGGCAAGGTTTACATCGGGTCTGGTACACAGCATGGCATACATAATAGACCCTATGGCTGAGGCATAGGGGATGACACTCATCTCTTCTATATCTTTTGCCATGGTCGGGCATTGAGCCGTGCTCAATCGCACACCTTGCAATACAGGCAAGAACCCCTTCTTGGACTGATCCATTTTGAACTTCTTCAAAATCTTGTCAAGGTACGTACTTTGTGAAAGACCGATGAGGCGTCTCGATCTATCTCTATAGATCTTGATGCCTAATATATAAGCAGCTTCTCCAAGGTCCTTCATTGAAAAACACTTGTTCAAATAAGCCTTTATGCTTTCCAAGAATTCTATATCATTTCCCATCAACAGTATGTCATCCACATATAATATGAGAAATGCTACGGAGCTCCCACTCACTTTCTTGTAAACACAGGCTTCTCCATAAGTCAGCATAAACCCAAACGCTTTGATCATCTCATCAAAGCGAATGTTCCAACTCCGAGATGCTTGCACCAGCCCATAGATAGAGCGCTGGAGCTTGCATACTTTGTTAGCATTCTTAGGATCGACAAAACCTTCCGGCTGCATCATATACAATTCTTCCTTAAGAAAGCCGTTAAGGAATGCCGTTTTGACGTCCATTTGCCATATCTCATAATCATATAATGTGGCAATTGCTAACATGATTCGGACGGACTTCAGATTCGCTACGGGTGAGAAAGTCTCATCGTAGTCAACCCCTTGAACTTGTCGATAACCCTTAGCGACAAGTCGAGCCTTATAGATGGTCACATTACCATCCGCGTCTGTCTTCTTCTTAAAGATCTATTTATTTTCTATGGCTCGCCGATCATCGGGCAAGTCATTCAAAGTCCATACTTTGTTTTCATACATGGATTCTATCTCGGATTTCATGGCTTCTAGCCATTTGTCGGAATCTGGGCCCGCCATCGCTTCTTCATAGTTCGAAGGTTCACCGTTGTCCAACAACATGATTTTTGGGACAGGGTTGCCGTACCACTCTGGTGCGGAACATGTCCTTGTGGACCTACGAAGTTCAGTCGGAGCTTGATCATAAGTATCTTGATCATCATCATTAACCTCCTCTTGAATCGGTGCAGGCACCACAGGAACATTTTCTGAGTTGTGCTACTCTGATTTTCAAGAGGTAGTACTTCATCAAGCTCTACTTTCCTCCCACTTAATTCTTTCGCGAGAAACTCTTTCTCTAGAAAGGACCCGTTCTTGGCAACAAAGATCTTGCCTTCGGATCTGAGGTAGAAGGTATACCCAACTGTTTCTTTGGGATATCCTATGAAGACGCATTTTTCCGATTTGGGTTCGAGCTTTTCAGGTCGAAGTTTCTTGACATAAGCATCGCAACCCCAAACTTTCAGAAACGACAGCTTAGGTTTCTTTCCAAACCATAATTCATACGGTGTCGTCTCAACGGATTTTGACGGAGCCCTATTTAAAGTGAATACGACAGTCTCTAAAGCATAGCCCCAAAATGAGAGCGGTAGATCGGTGAGAGACATCATAGATCGCACCATATCCAATAGAGTACGATTACGACGTTCGGACACAGCGTTACGCTGAGGTGTTCCAGGCGGCGTGAGTTGTGAAACGATTCCACATTTTCTTAAGTGTGTGCCAAATTCGTGACTTAAATATTCTCCCCCACGATCTGATCGTATGAACTTTATTTTTCTGTCACGTTGATTCTCAACCTCACTCTGAAACTCCTTGAACTTTTCAAAGGTCTCAGACTTGTGTTTCATTAAGTAGACATACCCATATCTACTCAAATCATCAGTGAGAGTGAGAACATAACGATAGCCTCCGCGAGCCTCAACGCTCATTGGACCACACACATCTGTATGTATGATTTCCAACAAGTTGGTTGCTCGCTCCATTGTCCCTGAGAATGGAGTCTTGGTCATTTTGCCCATGAGGCATGGTTCGCATGTGTCAAATGATTCATAATCGAGAGACTCCAAAAGTCCATCAGCATGGAGCTTCTTCATGCGCTTGACACCAATGTGACCAAGGCGGCAGTGCCACAAGTATGTGGGACTATCGTTATTAACTTTACATCTTTTGGTATTCACACTATGAATATGTGTATCATCACGTACGAGATTCATTAAGAATAAACCATTAACCATCGGAGCATGACCATAAAACATATCACTCATATAAATAGAACAACCATTATTCTCAGATTTAAATGAGTAGCCATCTCGAATTAATCGAGATCCAGATACAATGTTCATGCTCAAACTTGGCACTAAATAACAATTATTGAGGTTCAAAACTAATCCCGTAGGTAAATGTAGAGGTAGCGTGCCGACGGCGATCACATCGACCCTGGAACCATTCTCGACGCGCATCGTCACCTCGTCCTTCGCCAGTCTCCGTTTATTCCGCAGCTCCTGCTTTGAGTTACAAATATCAGCAACCGCACCGGTATCAAATACCCAGG
Source organism: Aegilops umbellulata (assembly GCA_032464435.1). Lineage (NCBI taxonomy): Eukaryota > Viridiplantae > Streptophyta > Magnoliopsida > Poales > Poaceae > Aegilops > Aegilops umbellulata. Next base: position 344,824,353 of record CP136054.1, on the reverse strand, counting down.
AGCTACTACGAGTGCTGGTAAGGTACACATCAATAACATGTATATCACATATACCTTTGGTGTTGCCGGCCTTCTTATCCGCTAAGTACTTGGGGCAATTCCGCTTCCAGTGACCATTTCCCTTGCAATAAAAGCACTCAGTTTCAGGTTTGGGTCCATTCTTTGACTTCTTCCTGGCAACTGATTTACCAGGCGCGGCAACCTCCTTGCCGTCCTTCTTGAAGTTCTTCTTACCCTTGCCTTTCTTGAACTTAGTGGTTTTATTCACCATCAACACTTGATGTTCCTTTTTGATCTCCACCTCCGCAGATTTCAGCATTGAATACAACTCGGGAATGGTTTTTTCCATCCCGTGCATATTGTAGTTCATCACGAAGCTCTTGTAGCTAGGTGGGAGCGACTGAAGGATTCTGTCAATGACCGCCTCATCCGGGAGATTAACTTCCAGCTGAGTCAAGCGGTTGTGTAACCCAGACATCTTGAGTATGTGTTCACTGACAGAGCTATTTTCCTCCATCTTGCAGCTAAAGAACTTGTCAGAGACATCATATCTCTCGACCCGGGCATGAGCTTGGAAAATCAATTTCAGCTCCTCGAACATCTCATATGCTCCGTGTTGCTCAAAACGCTTTTGAAGCCCCGGTTCTAAGCTGTAAAGCATGCCGCACTAAACGAGGGAGTAATCATCAGCACGTGACTGATGGGCGTTCATAACGTCCTGGTTTGCTGGGAATGGTGCATCACCTAGTGGTGCTTCTAGGACATAATCTTTCTTGGCTGCTATGAGGATGATCCTCGGGTTCCGGACCCAGTCCGCATAGTTGCTGCCATCATCTTTCAGCTTGGTTTTCTCTAGGAACGCGTTGAAGTTGAGGGTGACATTAGCGTGGGTCATTTGATCTACAAGACATATTGTAAAGATTTAGACTAAGTTCATGATAGTTAAGTTCATCTAATCAAATTAATGAATGAACTCCCACTCAGATTTGACATTCCTCTAGTCATCTAAGTGATACATGATCCGAGTCAACTAGGCCGTGTCCGATCATCATGTGAGACGGACTAGTTATCATCGGTGAACATCTCCATGTTGATCGTATCTTCTATACGACTCATGTTCGACCTTTCGGTCCTCCGTGTTCCGAGGCCATGTCTGTACATGCTAGGCTCTTCAATCCAACCTAAGTGTATTGCGTGTGTAAATCTAGCTTACACCCGTTGTATGCGAACGTAAGGACCTATCACACCCAATCATCACGTGGTGCTTCGGAACGACGAACCTTAGCAACGGTGCACAGTTAGGGAAAACACATTCTTGATATTTTAATGAGGGATCATCTTATTTATGCTACCGTCGTTCTAAGCAAATAAGATGTAAAAACATGATAAACATCACATGCAATCAAATAGTGACATGATATGGCCAACATCATTTCGCTCCTTTGATCTCCATCTTCGGGGCGCCATGTTCATCGTCGTCACCGCCATGACACCATGATCTCCATCATCATGATATCCATCATCGTGTCTTCATGAAGTTATCACGTCAACTATTACTTCTACTACTATGGCTAACGCTTTAGCAATAAAGTAAAGTAATTACATGACGATTTAAGTTGACACGCAGGTCATAAATAAATAAAGACAACTCCTATGGCTCCTGCCGGTTGTCATACTCATCGACATGCAAGTCGTGATTCCTATTACAATAACAAGATCATCTCATACATCACATACATGATTCATCACAACTTCTGGCCATATCACATCACAAAGCACTTGCTGCAAAAACAAGTTAGACGTCCTCTAATCGTTGTTGCAAGTTTTTACGTGGCTGTTATAGGTTGCTAGCAAGAACGCTTCTTACCTACGTTAAAACCACAACGTGAATTGTCAATCTCTATTTACCCTTCATAAGGACCCTGTTCATCGAATCCGATCCAACTAAAGTGGGAGAGACAGACACCCGCCAACCACCTTATGCAACTAGTGCATGTCAGTCGGTGGAACCGATCTCACGTAAGCGTACGTGTAAGGTTGGTCCGGGCCGCTTCATCCCACAATACCGCTGAACCAAGATAGGACTAGTAACGGCAAGAAGAATTGACAATTCGACGCCCACAACTACTTTGTGTTCTACTCGTGCATAGAAACTACGCATAGACCTAGCTCATGATGCCACTGTTGGGGATCATAGCAAAAATTAAAATTTTCCTACGCATCACCAAGATCTATCTATGGAGTATTCTAGCAACGAGGGAATAGGAGAGCATCTACATACCACTTGTAGATCGCAACGGAAGCGTTCAAAAAAAACGTGGATGATGGAGTCGTACTCGTCGTGATCCAAATCACCGATGACCAGCGCCGAACGGACGGCACCTCCGCGTTCAACACACGTATGATCGGGATGACGTCTCCTCCTTCTTGATCCAGCAAGGGGGAAGGAGAGGTTGATGAAGATCCAGCAGCACGATGGCGTGGTGGTGGATGCAGCAGAATTCCAGCAGGGCTTCGCCAAGCGTCTACGGAGAGAGGGAGAGGTGTAACAGGGGAGAGGGAGGCGCCAAGGCTGCAGGGCGCGGCTGCCCTCCCTCCCCCCCTTTATATAGGCCCCCTAGGGGGGCGCCGGCCCAGGAGATGCATCTCCAAAGGGGGGGGCGGCCAAGGGGGGAGCCTTGCCCCCCAAGGCAAGTGGGGCGCCCCCTGTCCTAGGGTTTCCAACCCTAGGCGCAGGGGGGAGGCCCATGGGGGCGCACCAGCCCACTATGGGCTGGTTCCCTCCCCACTTCAGCCCACGGGGCCCTTCGGGATGGGTGGCCCCACCCGGTGGACCCCCGGGACCCATCCGGTGGTCCTGGTACAATACCGGTGACCCCCGAATCCTTCCCGATGACCGAAACGACACTTCCTATATATAATTCTTTACCTCCGGACCATTCCGGAACCTCTCGTGACGTCCGGGATCTCATCCGGAACTCCGAACAACCTTCGGTTTGCTGCATACTAATATCTTTACAACCCTAGCGTCACCGAACCTTAAGTGTGTAGACCCTACGGGTTCGGGAGACATGCAGACATGACCGAGACGATCTCCGGTCAATAACCAACAGCGGGATCTGGATACCCATGTTGGATCCCACATGCTCCTCGATGATCTCATCGGATGAACCACGATGTCGAGGACTTAATCAATCCCGTACTCAATTCCCTTCGTCTATCGGTACGATACTTGCCCGAGATTCGATCGTCGGTATACCGATACCTTGTTCAATCTCGTTACGGGCAAGTCTCTTTACTCGTTCCCGTAACACATCATCCCGTGAACAACACCTTGATCACATTGAGCTCATTATGATGATGTCTTACCGAGTGGGCCCAGAGATACCTCTCCGTCATGCGGAGTGACAAATCCCAGTCTCGATTCATGCCAACCCAACAAACACTTTCGGAGATACCTGTAGTGCACCTTTATAGTCACCCAGTTACGTTGTGACGTTTGATACACCCAAAGCACTCCTACGGCATCCGGGAGTTGCATAATCTCATGGTCTAAGGAATGATACTTGGCATTCAGAAAAGCTCTAGCAAACGAACTACACGATCTTTGTGCTATGCTTAGGTTTGGGTCTTGTCCATCACATCATTCTCCTAATGATGTGATCCCGTTATCAATGACATCCCCATGTCCATAGTCAGGAAACCATGACTATCTATTGATCAACGAGCTAGTCAACTAGAGCCTTACTAGGGACATATTGTGGTCTATGTATTCACACATGTATTATGATTTCCGGACAATACAATTATAGCATGAACAATAGACAATTATCATGAATAAGGAAATATAATAATCCTTTTATTATTGCCTCTAGGGCATATTTCCAACATCCACCTCGATAATACTGTAGCAGTGCTTAGGCGAAGCCCTGCGTCGGTAGAACATCAACATCGTCACCACGTCGTTGTGCTGACAAAACTCTCCCTCAACACTCGGCTGGATCGGAGTTCGAGGGACGTCATCGGGCTGAACGTGTGCTGAACTCGGAGGTGCCGTGCGTTCGGTACTTGATCGGTCGGATCGTGAAGACGTACGACTACATCAACCGCGTCGTGCTAACGCTTCCTCTTTCGGTCTACGAGGGTACATAGACAACACTCTCCCCTCTCGTTGCTATGCATCACCATGATCTTGCGTGTGCGTAGGATTTTTTTTGAAATTACTACGTTCCCCAACAGTGGCATCCGAGCCTGGTTTTATGTGTTGATGTTATATGCATGAGTAGAACACAAGTGAGTTGTGGGCGATATAACTCATACTGCTTACCAGCATGTCATAATTTGGTTCGGCGGTATTGTTGGATGAAGCGACCCCGACCGACATTACGCGTACGCTTAAGCGAGACTGGTTCTACCGACGTGCTTTGCACACAGGTGGCTGGCAGGTGTCAGTTTCTCCAACTTTAGTTGAACCGAGTGTGGCTACGCCCGGTCCTTGCGAAGGTTAAAACAACACCAACTTGACAAACTATCGTTGTGGTTTTGATGCGTAGGTAAGAACGGTTCTTGCTAAGCCCGTAGCAGCCACATAAAACTTGCAACAACAAAGTAGAGGACGTCTAACTTGTTTTTGCAGGGCATGTTGTGATGTGATATGGTCAAGACATGATGCTAAATTTTATTGTATGAGATGATAACGTTTTGTAACCGAGTTATCGACAACTGGCAGGAGCCATATGGTTGTCGCTTTATTGTATGCAATGCAATCGCCCGGTAATGCTTTACTTTATCACTAAGCGGTAGCGATAGTCGTAGAAGCATAAGATTGGCGAGACGATAACGATGCTACGATGGAGATCAAGGTGTCGCGCCGGTGATGATGGTGATCATGACGGTGCTTCGGAGATGGAGATCACAAGCACAAGATGATGATGGCCATATCATATCACTTATATTGATTGCATGTGATGTTTATCTTTTATGCATCTTATCTTGCTTTGATTGACGGTAGCATTATAAGATGATCTCTCACTAAATTTCAAGATAAAAGTGTTCTCCCTGAGTATGCACCGTTGCCAAAGTTCGTCGTGCCCAGACACCACATGATGATCGGGTGTGATAAGCTCTACGTCCATCTACAACGGGTGCAAGCCAGTTTTGCACACGCAGAATACTCAGGTTAAACTTGATGAGCCTAACATATGCAGATATGGCCTCGGAACACTGAGACCGAAAGGTCAAGCGTGAATCATATAGTAGATATGGTCAACATAGTGATGTTCACCATTGAAAGCTACTCCATTTCACGTGATGATCGGTTATGGTTTAGTTGATTTGGATCACGTGATCACTTAGAAGATTAGAGGGATGTCTTTCTAAGTGGGAGTTCTTAAGTAATATGATTAATTGAACTTAAATTTATCATGAACTTAGTACCTGATAGTATCTTGCTTGTCTATGTTGGTTGTAGATACATGGCCCGTGTAGTTGTTCCGTTGAATTTTAATGTGTTCCTTCAGAAAGCAAAGTTGAAAGATGATGGTAGCAATTACACGGACTGGGTCCGTAAATTGAGGATTATCCTCATTGCTGCACAGAAGAATTACGTCCTGGAAGCACCGCTGGGTGCCAGGTCTGCTGCAGGAGCAACACCAGATGTTATGAACGTCTGGCAGAGCAAAGCTGATGACTACTCAATAGTTCAGTGTGACATGCTTTACGGCTTAGAACTGGGACTTCAACGACGTTTTGAACATCATGGAGCATATGAGATGTTCCAGGAGTTGAAGTTAATATTTCAAGCAAATGCCCGGATTGAGAGATATGAAGTCTCCAATAAGTTCTATAGCTGAAAGATGGAGGAGAATAGTTCTGTCAGTGAGCATATACTCAAGATGTCTGGGTATAATAATCACTTGATTCAACTGAGAGTTAATCTTCCGGATGATAGCTTCATTGACAGAATTCTCCAATCACTGCCACCAAGCTACAAGAGCTTCGTGATGAACTATAACATGCCAGGGATGGATAAGACGATTTCCGAGCTCTTCGCAATGCTAAAGGCTGTAGAGGTAGAAATCAAGAAGGAGCATCAAGTGTTGATGGTCAACAAGACCACTAGTTTCAAGAAAAAGGGCAAAGGGAAGAATAAGGGGAACTTCAAGAAAACAGCAAGCAAGTTGCTGCTCAGGAGAAGAAACCCAGGTCTGGACCTAAGCCTGAAAATGAGTGCTTTTACTGCAAGCAGACTGGTCACTGGAAGCGGAACTGCCCCAAGTATTTGGCGGATAAGAAGTATGGCAAGGTGAACACAAAGGTATATGTGATATACATGTTATTGATGTGTACCTTACTAGAGCTCGCAGTAGCACCTTGGTATTTGATACTGGTTCTGTTGCTAATATTTGCAACTCGAAACAGGGACTACGGATTAAGCGAACACTGGCCAAGGACGAGGTGACGATGCGCGTGGGAAATGGTTCCAAAGTCGATATGATCGCGGTCGGCACGCTACCTCTACATCTACCTTCGGGATTAGTATTAGACCTAAATAATTGTTATTTGGTGCCAGCGTTGAGCATGAACATTATATCTGGATCTTGTTTGATGCGAGACGATTATTCATTTAAATCAGAGAATAATGGTTGTTCTATTTATATGAGTAATATCTTTTATGGTCATGCACCCTTGAAGAGTGGTCTATTTTTGATGAATCTCGATAGTAGTGATACACATATTCATAATGTTGAAGCCAAAAGATGCAGAGTTGATAATGATAGTGCAACTTATTTGTGGCACTACCGTTTAGGTCATATCGGTGTAAAGCGCAAGAATAAACTCCATACTGATGAACTTTTGGAACCACTTGATTATGAATCACTTGGTACTTGCAAACCGTGCCTCATGGGCAAGATGACTAAAACGTCGTTCTCCGGTACTATGGAGAGAGCAACAGATTTGTTGGAAATCATACATACAGATGTATGTGGTCCGATGAATGTTGAGGCTCGTGGCGGATATCGTTATTTTCTCACCTTCACAGATGATTTAAGCAGATATGGGTATATCTACTTGATGAAGCATAAGGCTGAAACATTTGAAAAGTTCAAAGAATTTCAAAGTGAAGTTGAAATCATCGTAACAAGAAAATAAAGTTTCTACGATCTGATCATGGAGGAGAATATTTGAGTTACGAGTTCGGTCTACATTTGAAACAATGCGGAATAGTTTCGTAACTCACGCCACCAGGAACACCACAGCATAATGGTATGTCCGAACGTCGTAATCGTACTTTACTAGATATGGTGCGATCTATGATGTCTCTTACTGATTTACCGCTATCGTTTTGGGGTTATGCTTTAGAGACAGTTGCATTCACGTTAAATAGGGTACCATCGAAATCCGTTGAGACGACGCCTTATGAACTATGGTTTGGCAAGAAACCAAAGTTGTCGTTTCTTAAAGTTTGGGGCTGCGATGCTTATGTGAAAAAACTTCAACCTAATAAGCTCGAACCCAAACCGGAGGAATTTGTCTTCATAGGATACCCAAAGGAAACTGTTGGGTGCACCTTATATCACAGATCTGAAGGCAAGACATTCCTTGCTAAGAATGGATCCTTTTTAGAGAAGGAGTTTCTCTCAAAAGAAGTGAGTGGGAGGAAAGTAGAACTTGATGAGGTAACTATACCTGCTCCCTTATTGGAAAATAGTTCATCATAGAAACCGGTTTCTGTGACACCTACACCAATTAGTGAGGAAGTTAATGATGATGATCATGGAACTTCAGATCAAGTTGTTACTGAATCTCGTAGATCAACCAGAGTAAGATCCGCACCAGAGTGGTACGGTAATCCTATTCTGGAAGTCATGCTACTAGATCATGATGAACCTACGAACTATGAAGAAGCGATGGTGAGCCCAGATTCCGTAAAATGGCTTGAAGCCATGAAATCTGAGATGGGATCCATGTATGAGAACAAAGTGTGGACTTTGGTTGACTTGCCCGATGATCGGCAAGCAATTAAGAATAAATGGTTCTTCAAGAAGAAGACTGACGCTGACGGTAATGTTACTGTCTACAAAGCTCGACTTGTTGCGAAAGGTTTTCGACAATGTCAAGGGATTGACTACGGTGAGACCTTCTCACCCATAGCGATGCTTAAGTCTGTCTGAATCATGTTAGCGATTGCCGCATTTTATGATTATGAAATTTGGTAGATGGATGTCAAAACTGCATTCCTGAATGGATTTCTGGAAGAAGAGTTGTATATGATGCAACCGAAAGGTTTTATCCATCCAAAGGGAGCTAACAAAGTGTGCAAGCTGCAGCGATCCATTTATGGACTGGTGCAAGCCTCTCGGAGTTGGAATAAACGCTTTGATAGTGTGATCAAATCATTTGGTTTTATACAGACTTTTGGAGAAGCCTGTATTTACAAGAAAGTGAGTGGGAGCTCTGTAGCATTTCTGATATTATATGTGGATGACATATTACTGATTGGAAATGATATAGAATTTCTGGATAGCATAAAAGGATACTTGAATAAGTGTTTTTCAATGAAAGACCTCGGTGAAGCTGCTTACATATTGGGCATCAAGATATATAGAGATAGATCAAGACGCTTAATTGGAATTTCACAAAGCACATACCTTGACAAAGTTTTGAAGAAGTTCAAAATGGATCAAGCAAAGAAAGGGTTTTTGCCTGTGTTACAAGGTGTGAAGTTGAGTAAGACTCAATGCCCGACCACTGCAGAAGATAGAGAGAAAATGAAAGATGTTCCCTATGCTTCAGCCATAGGCTCTATCATGTATGCAATGCTGTGTACCAGACCTGATGTGTGCCTTGATGTAAGTCTGGCAGGGAGGTACCAAAGTAATCCAGGAGTGGATCATTGGACAACGGTCAAGAACATCCTGAAGTACCTGAAAAGGACTAAGGATATGTTTCTCGTTTATGGAGGTGACAAAGAGCTCATCGTAAATGGTTACGTTGATGCAAGCTTTGACACTAATCCGGATGATTCTAAATCGCAAACCAGATACGTGTTTACATTGAACGGTGGAGCTGTCAGTTGGTGCAGTTCTAAACAAAGCGTCATGGCGGGATCTACGTGTGAAGCGGAGTACATAGCTGCTTTGGAAGCAGCAAATGAAGGAGTCTGGATGAAGGAGTTCATATCCGATCTAGGTGTCATACCTAGTGCATCGGGTCCAATGAAAATCTTTTGTGACAATACTGGAGCAATTGCCTTAGCGAAGGAATCCAGATTTCACAAGAGAACCAAGCACATCAAGAGAAGCTTCAATTCCATCCGGGATCTAGTCCAGGTGGGAGACATAGAAATTTGCAAGATACATACGGATCAGAATGTTGCAGACCCGTTGACTAAGCCTCTTCCACGAGCAAAACATGATCAACACCAAGGCTCCATGGGTGTTAGAATCATTACTGTATAATCTAGATTATTGACTCTAGTGCAAGTCGGAGACTGAAGGAAATATGCCCTAGAGGCAATAATAAAGTTATTATTTATTTCCTTATATCATGATAAATGTTTATTATTCATGCTAGAATTGTATTAACCAGAAACATAATACATGTGTGGATACATAGACAAACAGAGTGTCACTAGTATGCCTCTACTTGACTAGCTCGTTAATCGAAGATGATTATGTTTCCTAACCATAGACATGGGTTGTCAGTTGATTAACGGGATCACATCATTAGGAGAATGATGTGATTGACATGACCCATTCCGTTAGCTTAGCACACGATCGTTTAGTATGTTGCTATTGCTTTCTTCATGACTTATACATGTTCCTATGACTATGAGATTATGCAACTCCCGTTTACCAGAGGAATACTTTGTGTGCTACAAAACGTCACAACGTAACTAGGTGATTATAAAGGTGCTCTACAGGTGTCTCCGAAGGTACTTGTTGGGTTGGCGTATTTCGAGATTAGGATTTGTCACTCCGATTGTCGAAGAGGTATCTCTGGGCCCTCTCGGTAATGCACATCACTTAAGCCTTGCAAACATTGCAACTAATGAGTTAGTTGCGGGATGATGTATTACGGAGCGAGTAAAGAGACTTGCCGGTAACGAGATTGAACTAGGTATTGAGATACCGACGATCGAATCTCGGGCAAGTAACATACCGATGACAAAGGGAACAACGTATGTTGTTATGAGGTTTGACCGATAAAGATCTCTGTAGAATATGTAGGAGCCAATATGAGCATCCAGGTTCCGCTATTGGTTATTGTCCGGAGACGTGTCTCGGTCATGTCTACATAGTTCTCGAACCCGTAGGGTCCGCACGCTTAACGTTACGAAAGTTTTATTATGAGTTTATATGTTTTGATGTACCGAAGGTTGTTCGGAGTCCAGGATGTGATCACGGACATGAAGAGGAGTCTCGAAATGGTCGACACATAAAGATTGATATATTGGACGACTATATTCGGACACCGAAAAGTGTTCCGGGTAGTTTCGGATAAAGACGGAGTGCTGGAGGGTTATCGAAACCCCCGGGGGAACTAATGGGCCTCAATGGGCCTTAGTGGAGATAGAGAGGGGCGGCCAGGGCAGGCCGCGCGCCCCCTCCCCCTCTGGTCCGAATTGGACTAGGAGAGGGGGGCGGCGCCCCCCCCTTCCTTCTCCCTCTCCCTCTCCTTCCTTCCCCCTCTGTCCCTTTTGGTGGAAACCTACTAGGACTTGGAGTCCTAGTAGGATTCCCCTCTTGGGGGCGCGCCATAAAGGGTCGGCCAGCCTCCCCCTTGCTCCTTTATATACGGAGGCAGGGGGCACCCTAGAGACACAACAATTGATCTGTTTGATCTTTTAGCCGTGTGCGGTGCCCCCCTCCACCATAGTCCACCTCAATAATACTGTAGCGGTGCTTAGGCGAAGCCCTGCGTCGGTAGAACATCAGCATCGTCACCACGCCGTCGTGCTGACAAAACTCTTCCTCAACACTCGGCTAGATCGGAGTTCGAGGGACGTCATCGGGCTGAACGTGTGCTGAACTCGGAGGTGCCGTGCGTTCGGTACTTGATCGGTCGGATCATGAAGACGCACGACTACATCAACCGCGTCGTGCTAACGCTTCCTCTTTCGGTCTACGAGGGTACATAGACAACACTCTCCCCTCTCGTTGCTATGCATCACCATGTCTTGCGTGTGTGTAGGAATTTTTTTGAAATTACTACGTTCCCCAACAGGTCTACCGATAAGTTGGTCATCGACAATGATTCTTCGGGCAGCTGCTTCAAGGAAAAGGCTATAACAGAAGGCAATGCATACAGGAGGTGTTTTAAGAGGCCAACAAATGTTGGCCACTTCCATGAGAAAATAGGTTCAACCCACTTCTGCAAGGTGCTTAAGTGGTTATAAGTATGCTTGTTAATGTGGTCATGTGTAGGCTTGTCATAGTGGTTTAATCTAATGTTGCTCACTTTTGTTGCGCCTATGATTGTATGCATTGATAATCTCACCACTTGAAGACAGCGCATGTAACCAAACAGCGGCTCGTTGCATCCAATAGGAGGAACCAAACGTCGTACGTCTTTTTTCTCATGCAGCCTAGGGCTCTGTGGGTAACAAAACGCAATGCAGAACCAACCAATCTGTGGTTGGATGTTTAGGTGGACTTTTTTTTAAAACTGTCACAAGGTGAAAGGCTCCTCACCTAAATATATATTAATTGAAGTTAACCAACAACATGTTTTGTTAGGTGAACAACGGTATCTCCAACCCATCAGGGTTCAAATCCTGTTGCTTGCATTTATTCTGAATTTATTTTAGAATCGCCGCAATGCGAACACAATGGAAGAAGATGTTCTCGTCAACTACGAGGCGCCTAAGGTGACTTTATAAAATCTTGAGATGATATGCCGGCCTTGTTTCTCGAAGATGCTTATAGGGGCAGGATGTGTGCGTGTGTGTTCATAGAGATACGTGTATGTGTGTATATATGATCACTTACGTCTGTACCGTGTAAGTCCATATAGGAAACCAAACACGCCGTTCGAACGGAACACTGGGTTGCTAAGCTAGGCTCAAGCCCAAAGATGTCAAAAAAGAAAAACTCAAGCTCAAACTGTTCCGGCAAAAAAAGAAACTCAACTGGCACATGCATAGTCCTGGCCATCTCAGGCCCGGCCCTGTCGGCCCACCCAGGCCCGGCCCTAAAATTCAGGGCCTAGGCCCGATGGGCTTGCCCGTGGGCCGGGCTTCGGCCTGAGTTTTGAGCCCACTAGTAGGGCCTGGACAGGCTTGGGCTTGGCATATTGGCATTTTAAGGAAGAGGCCCGGCCCACGGCCCTAAGCCCTAAGGGCTTTTCAGGGCTTTTTACCAGATGGGCCGGGCTTGGGCTTGAAAAGTAGGCCGGGTGGTAGGGCCTGGGAGGGCCTGGGCCTCAGTTTTCTGTCATGGGCTTTTTTAGGCCCGGCCCGGCCCGGCCCATGGCCAGATATACACATGCAGGCCCTCCCGCGCAATTTCTGAATTTATACGCGAAAGGGAAGGACAGGTGAGACAACCAAAGAGAAAACAGTCGCACTTGTGCCGTCTCGGGAAATGGGAACACTGATGTACTGCTCGGACTAGTTTGCTATCAGGACATGACAGACCACGGTTATGCACGTGGCGAGTTGGCGACCGATCGCTTTGCTACCGGGTATCGAGTCTGGATGAGATATCGCTAGTAAAAACGCGGGAGAGCCATGTATAGTCAGAGCGCACTAGAGCACGCCGCGGTAAAAATGGGGGGAAAGCTCGGATCTCATCCGCAATCTTATCCGGGCCACGCTCACGGTGCACGCCACTCAGCAAGCAGGACTGCAGGATGTTTCCCCTCGATCCATCCACGGAGAAGTGGGATATTTTGCTTATTTCTTTGTCGATTCCCGCGGGTATTGAACTATCGATCGATCGACTTTGTTAGGTCGGACCAGACATGGAGGTTAAACGAGTTTGATTAGCTAAGTGTGTGTTTGTGTGAGTGAGCGGCTGAGTGTGAGTGAGCAATGATCAATTTTTTTTAAAAAGGAGGATGACCCCGGCCTCTGCATCTGGACGATGCATACTGCCACTTTATTAATTATTCTCACAAGATCTTACAAAATCATACAACAATACGACTAAAGTCGTCGTCTAAACAACAAACTGCGCTATACCTATTCAGTTGATGAAGGGGCGCAGATAGTCTGGGCCTAATACCAAACAGATATCGCAGCAAAGCCTAACATCTAAGACCTGAGACCCCAACCTAGCCACTTGCCGGGTCTGGGGCACACACTGGTCCGGCGTGCTCTCAGAGGCCGCCGCCGCCAGCTGCCACTGCTCCATCTTCAGAACTGTATTGATGCATCCACCTTACTCGGTCCAGATCGTCGACGCCACCACGGCGCCCAACGGCACCTCCTCTCTGCGCGCAAACAACTGAACATGTCGCGGTCGCCACTGATACACCTCAGCGCCATGCTGCCAAGTATCACCAGCTGACACAACTTGAAGCCCTTGAAGGATCTGTCGTGCGTAGCACCTGCCGACCAGGCATGACCAAGCGTAGCACTTGTCGGTCAGGCATGACTTGACATCTCCACCGAAGCTCCGTGCAAGACGAAGCCGCTCCACCTCCTGCCTCTGACTTCCAGCACTACTCCACAAAACGATGCTCCCAAGAGAAAAATGGCATCACAGTGCTGCCATCGTCTGGTCTGGAACACCAGATCCTAGGGTTTCCCCCAGAGCAATACGAGTGGGTCGACGGTAGTCACATGACGATGCTTCATCAAGGTAACGACGTGGAACCCCGCCATCGCCCGCCGTCGGCTCAGTTTTTACCGCAACTACGTCTCCCCGACTCGCAGCTGGTGCCAGATGACGGATCCCGAGATCCGAACACCCAGCCTCAGATCGACCACCTCTGACGGAAGAGATGACCACCACCACCGGCTGCACCGGTCAGAACAGATCTGATCGGAGGTGCCGCCGACGAAACCACCAGGCCCTCCACGCCGTCGTCGCCGATTTGAAGATAGCAAGCATGCCACCGCAGCCAAGCCGGCCGCCGCCGCCGCCCGAAGGGCCATCCGCAGCGCCCGCAGCCATGGCCTCCACCGCGCCAAGTCGTCGTCGTCCGAGGACGGGCCGGCCTCCCGCCGCCTGCAGCCATCCGCCGCGCCGCAGATCCCAGATCGGTGGCACCACCACACGCCTTGGGATTCGCCCCATCCCGAAGACGCGCGGGAGAGGAGATCCCCCGCCACCGCCGTCGGCCCCCGCGCTTAGCCCGGTGGCGTCTTCCAACGATGGCGGAGGAAGAGAAGGAGGGAGTTTGCGATGGCGGCGGCTAGGTTTCTGGCCGCCCGAGTCGCCCTAGGAGGAGGACCACGCGGGGGCGGCTGGATGAGGTGCGTGTCTTTTCCTCCCCCAGCAATGATCAATTGGGCTGTAATAGTTCCAACCATGCCGTACGTTGCTTTTTCACGCACCTCCACTTTCACCGACTGTGTTGCTACATGGGTACTACCAATGCTAGAGTGACAGCGTTTAACTTCAACTGAAGGCGCACTAGACGACGACATCGTGCGGTTACCAAAAGCAGTACCGCTGAGTGGCATCGATCGACATGTCGTACGAGGAGGCTTCCACTTCAGCACAGTTAAGTAGGAGTACGTACGAGGAGGCTAAGTTAGGCCGCAGATCTGCTGATTAGTTACCTCATCTTTCTATGATTCATGCTTTGCTCATAATATACTATAATTAAGTAGCCAAAGATCATGTGGCTCTCCATAACTTTGTCTGTCTTCTGTCTGATGTCAGTCGTTCAAGACATTGTGGTTGTCACACGATCCGAGGTCATTTTCAAGTTTAACCAACCGCGTCGATTCACTTTTAATTTCCCTTCCTGGTGGTTGTCAATTTTTTGAAGACATGCGGGCACTACAAGGTCCAGATTTACCTTCACGGGGAAAAGAACCAGTTTGAGTAGTAAGGATATATTTTTGTGACGGGCAACTATTTGGCAAAATCACAAATACTGAAACTGGGGCCGGACAAACTTTATTGTAGTAAATAGTCAAGAAGTTGTCGTGCCAAGGTCCCACAGAACGAGCGCATCATAATAGCAACCATCGCCGATGAAGAAAGTCGTAAATCAAAAGGATCAAACCTGTAAACACCCTAACAAAGACGAATGAAGACCGGACCCAAACAGAACCATCGAAGACCAGCACCAACCGAATCCCGTGAGATCCGACGGAGACAAACCTTCACATGTCCTCCGACGATACTATACGCACCATCGGGACAGGAATAGAACATGGAAGACATTATTCTACCTAGGGACATCATCGCCTCCACACACAACCCTAATCAAGACGTTGAATCTAATAAGAACGAGAAGAAGATCCCTCCCACCGGCAGGGAGCCGAGATCCTTCGCACCTCCATGGCCTAGAGGCCATTGAAGATGGGGCGGACCGGCGGCGACTTCAATGGAAAAAGAGATTTTCTTGTGGAGAAGGAAAGATATAAGTTTGAGAGCGACATGGAGCATGTGATCCCGAGCACCAGTGATCCCGGATGGACAGTAAAATCCGAAAGAATAGTAAAAATATTCAAAAAAATCTGAAATTTTTTATCAAGAAACTTTGATTTTTTTTCTACATGCGTGTCAATTTTCCTGATGAAATGACATTTGTGGAGGTCTCGGCAAAAAAACAAAATCATGCTTAAAAAAAGTTTTTGGAGCATCGATTTTGTTTCCTTTTTGCCGAGACCTGCATGAATGTCATTTTGTCATGAAATTTTGCACGCATGTGAAAAAGATATCAATGTTTGCCAAAAAAATTCAGACTTTTTTGAATTTTTTAAATATATTTTTATTTGTACTGTAGCAAAGGGTGCTCGTGAGCTCGAGCTCACAATAGCACTTTCGGTTTGAGAGCATTTAACTTCGACTGAAGGCGCACTAGATGATTCTGCTGACATGTAGGAGTACTACACATCTTGCAGTTACCAAAAGCAGTACCGCTGAGTGGCGTCGTTCCACACGTCGTACGCGGAGGCTTCCACTTCAACACAGCAACAATAAAAGAACAGTTTATTAGAGCATCTCCAACAGCCGCGCTAAACGGGGCGCGCGCGTGGTAAACATACCCTTTAGCGCGCGCCGAGCGTTCTGCCGCACTCCAGCGGCGGCGGAAAAACCACGCGCGCGAAAAGGTGCCAGCTCGCGCGCCATATTTTGCGCGCCGCTTCCGGCGCGCCTATAAAATCCAGCGCGCGCCACGCGCCTCTCCACGCCTCCTCTTCTCTTCTTCTCTCGCTCTCTCTGTGCCACGAGCCGCTCCAGCGCCCCGCCACCGACGCGCCTCCGCCGCCCCAGCGCCACGCCATGTCGCTGCGCCGCCGAGGAGAGTCCGGCTACCGCGGCGTCCGCCTGCGCCCCGACGGCTGGTACACCGCGGAGATACGCTCCGGCGAACTCCGGCTCGGCCTCGGCACGTACGGGACGGCGCGCGAGGCCGTCCGCGCGTACGACGCGGCGGCGTGGCGCCTAGGCCGGCCGCGCGGCCAGATGAACTTCCAGGACGTCTACACGCTCCAGCAAGCGCTCGACCGTGCCCCGCCGCCGCGTCTGAACACGGTACAAGACCGTGCGGAGCACGCCGAGCGGCAGCGCCGCCTCCTCGTCGCTCAGGAGGACGAGCGGGTCATGGCGGAGTGGCGCGCCCGCCACCCGGAGGACGTCGCCTACGAGCAGGCCTACTGGGCAAGGCATCGCGAGGAGGACACGCGAAGGCGCCGCGAGGCGCGGTTGGACAGGCGTCGGCGCAAGGCGTTGGCGAACGCGCAGTCCGATCTCGTTGCAGCAGGTGGCCAGTCGTTCTTCACGGCAAACGATGATCGGTGGTTGGACATCTGGCTGGATACCTCAGACGACACCGCCGAGGAGAATAATGGTGATGATAGTGATGATAGCGATTTGAAGTAGTTTTCTATCTATGTATGCCGTAGTACTTTCTATCTATCTATCTATGCCGTAGTAGTATCTATCTATTTATGTATGTCGAACTATCTATCTATCTATGCCATTGCACCGATGTAAATATCTTTGTATCTTTTTTTATCTATATAATTTTAATTTAAAAAAATTTGTAGAATGAGCGCGCGCTGCATTTTACCGCGTCTGCTGGAGCTGCGCGCACGCGTGGATTTTTAGCGCGGCTGCTGGAGCAAACGCTGCGCGCCGCGCCAAATCAGGCGATGGAGGCGTGCCAAATTCGTTTTTACCGCGCGGCGCGTTGGACTCCTGTTGAAGATGCTCTTAGGAGTACATACGAGGAGGCTAAGTTAGGCCGCAGCTCTGCTGATTAGTTACCTCATCCTTCTTTTTCTTTTTCCGGGAAAGTTACCTCATCTCTCTACGATGCATGCTTTGCTAGAGATAATACAGTATACTATAATTAAGTAGCCAAAGATCATGTGGCTCTCCGTACCTATGCATGTCTTCTGCCTGAAGTCAGTTGTTCAAGACATTGTGGTTGTCAGACCATCCGAGGTCATTTTCAAGCTTAAGCAACCGCGTCGATGCACTTTTAACTTCCCTTCCTGGTGGCTGTCAAATTTTCGAAGACATGCTGGGCACTACAAGGTCCAGATTTACCTACGCGGTAAAAAAGAACCAATTTGAGTCGTAAGGATATATTTTTTCTGACGGGCAACCATCCGGCAAAATTGCAAATTCTGTACCACTACTGATGGACGTCAATTTGCACTAAAATTATACTACTGCAACCCTCCCTCCGTTTCTGAATATTGGCCGTTTTCAAAGTTTAAACTGAGGGAGTACTATCTGCCAAGGCGTTTTATATATAAAAAAACTGAGGTAATACAGGTCATGACCCAGACAATCCATATTGTCTTTACTGCTCCCTGTAAGCAAATGGAGTATCTCCTTGCTCTCTATTTTCGAGCGGAACGATACGAAGCAAAGGGATAATCTCTTTGGCACACGCAGTGCAAAAGTTGGGTCAGAACTTCAGAAACCAACTGGAAGAATGTGGCTAAGCTAGGTGCTACTACTTGTAAACACCACTAGGTGAGGAGATGGCTAAGCTAGCTGCCACTTTGTGCACGCCACTAGTAGCTGACTACTACGGCTAGCTAGAAGCTAATTAGCTGCGTGTTGTCCAATTTGGTTAAGCTAGTGCATGTGTTACTTTCTTCAGGTCTTGTACGGTGTGATCGCTGAACTGTACTTGTGTCATCCTGTGTTCTGTGTTCTGCCACTCTAGGTACTACTAGTAGTCTTCTTTTGGAGGGTTTAGTCTACTTTGAATTTCGCTAATCTCCTAATCTTAAGCAAATTCTATATTTATTCAAGATGTGGATGTTTTTTCCTCTACAAACTTGGCCAAAATATATATTTTTTTGTGTGCAATTTATTTATTTATATTTTTGCAGAAAAGTTTTTTGTGTGCAAATGAAACATTATATTTCCTTTTCGCAAAAAAAAGAAAGAGGTAATAACATCAGCGGTGCCTAAACTTGCCATCGATGTTCATTTTGGTGCTTAAACTTGAAAAATACATTGAACTAGTTTTATAACTTGGCGGTATGGTTCAAATACGGTTCAAATCACGTCCAGATACGTATCTATTGTTGACTAAACATGCCAGCGTGGCACGGAGCCCACTTCCAGTGCCGAGACAAACCGACATGGAAAGAGTGCGTCTAAAATGACCATCGGGTCCCACCTATCAGTGCACAACCGAAATAAATAAAAATGAATCACGACTGCCATTTGAATCGGCGACCTGTGCGTTGTGAAGGACCTGCGCAAACCACATCACAGGGAAAGTTAGTTGACTATTATGCATCGCTAACCTTTATGTAGCTAACTAGTAGACTGCAATAATCAGTGCGGCCAATTTTCCACATGCTAGTTATTTTTCATTTTTTAGAAAAATATTCAAACTATAGTCACAATATTGAATTAATAGTTAATGACCCCTCAAAAAATGTTAATGAAAATTTAAATATCCACAAAATTGAAATAATAAAAAATAATTAAAAAATGGTTTCATAATATTTGTAAGAATTCACACATATAATAAAATAATTTTGAAATTTTTTAAAGTTATACATTTTCGAAATGTTAATCTAATTTTCAAAATCTTCATATTTTAAAAACATATCATGTGGTCATTTGTTTACATATTAGTTCTTTTTTCCTTTTGTACGTGACCCTTCGACGTGTGGATTTCTTTTTTGTTTCTATTAATTCTAAAACTTATGCAAATTATTGTAATGGTAATAAAATAAAGCTAGTATCTACTTGTCTTAGAAATAATATGCATAATTTTTTATGTTAAAACATGTTAATGTAATTAAAAAGTATTTACGTATTATTATAAATTCAGGTGATTAAAATGTTCTTTTAACTAGATAAATGTATGTGTAGTCTAAAATTTGCTAATTTAAATATAAGAATGTATAAAATCCCGGGGGAACACTAGGCCATTGTTTATTTTTTTCACACATATTGTAATATTTATTTTTATTCGAAAATATATCTTTTCACGAACACATATACTTTTTTAAAACAAGTGAACACTTTTTACAACTAGAGATACATTTCCTAAAAGCATGGACCCTTCATATACTACCTGAATATTCTGTAATTTCTAAAAAAAAGACTAACATGTGGAAAATGGGTGCAATAACTGCAGCACATTTAACTCCACGGCTGTATTGGATGTATAAAACGTTGCAGTGCTTAAAAGACAGCAGAATTACATGGGGGAGTTAGTTGGTGCATGTCCTGTGCCACGCACAGTTCGCCGGTTCAAATCTCAGCTTTGCAACTTTTTAGTTTATTTCAGTTGTGCACTGACAGGTGGGACCCGATGGTCATTGAGACGCACACTCTTCATTGCAGTCTGTCCCAGCACTGCAAGTGGGCCTCACGCCACACTGGCATGTCTAGTCAGCAATACATATATATCTAGACGTGATTGAACCGTATTTGAACCACACTGCCAAGTTATAAAACCAGTTCAATGTATTTTTCAAGTTTCGGCACCAAAGTGAACATCGATGGCAAGTTTAGGCACCACTAGTGTTATTACCTCAAAAAGAAACATTAAATTTCCTGTTGAGTCTAGAAGGGGTGCCTTTCAATTTTTGGTCAAACTTCACAACCATACAATAGAGTACTGTCAATTTTTCACAGCATTTGCATGGACGTTGGGATGAGGTTTTCTTCAACCAGAGCAGGGCGCACTGCTCTGCTCTCCTCTGCTTCTCCCACTGAAAATTCCTTGAGTGCGCAGAGAGGAGTGTTACCTGGAAATGGAATCCCTCCGTCCAGAGCAAAGGGGCAAAGAAACCGAAAGCTAATGGAGCACGACTTTTGAAGCACCCGGCACAGCCTGTGCATGCTTGATGCTTTGCGTCTTCGATTCTTTTCCCGCCAAAGAAGCAACTCGATCGCGCGAACTCGATCGATCGTACAGTACTGTACTTATACTACAGTAAAGTACAGTACACTCTTTCTCCGATCCCTCCCCCTCTCTATACAAAGCATAGCCGAGACTAGCCGTGGTGACGGTGCACGCGCCGACGCAACAATAGCTGCTACGTCGGTGGCAGCAAGTACATACGCCGCGCGCAGCTACGGTGGGCACCGCGATGCCGGCGACGACGGGGAGCGCCAGGCGGGTGGCCGTGCTCCGCTGCATCGTGGCGGCGCTGGTCGTCACCGTGCTCCTCGCCGGCCTCGTCGTCCTCGTCTTCTGGCTCGTCGTCCGCCCCAAGCCCATCGAGTACAGCGTCGCGCGCGCCGCCGTGCGGCACTTCAACGTCACCACGCCGCCCGGCGGCGGCGGCGGCGCCACGCTCAACGCCTCCTTCTACCTCACCCTCGCGGCCGACAACCCGAACCGGCGCGTGTCCATGCGCTACAAGTCGGTTGCCGTCTACGTGCACTACGGCGCGGGCGAGGTGGCACCTCAGCTGGCGGTCGCCGACGTTCCAGACTTCCACCAGCCCAGCCGGAACGAGACGCGGCTCGAGGTGCGCGCCGTGGCACGGTCGGCGCCGGTGCCCGACTGGACCGCGCGGGAGCTCGAGCACGACCGCTCCGACGGCGAGGTGGGCGTGGAGGTGCGCGTCACCGCGATCGTCCATTTCCTGGTCGGCGGCGTCAAGTCCAGGCACTACAACATGCGGGCGATCTGCTCCCCGGTGGTCATCGGCTTGTCGCCGTCGTCGGCAAAATCCTTCCGGGGCGTGCCGTGCGACGTTGCAATTTCCTGAGACAGACGTGTACATTCATGGCGTGCGTGTAAGTAACTACAGTAGTAGCTACTGTGGTGTACTGCAGGGTGTTGGTTTATACTGTGTGATGCTCTTAATTCTTTGTTTTTTAGATGGCTCATCATTCATGCTGAATGGTGTGATGCTCTTAATTCTGGTTCGTCGTGTTTGTAATATACTATCGCCATGCTTGGATTGCTTTGATACAAGTGATGAGAAATACTCAATCTTACTCGCAGTGGTTGGATCCCATGACGGTGGCGTTTGAGCGTCGTTATCTTCTTGTTGGTGTTGTTTTTGAGAAATCTTTATCGTACCTCGTGTGTTGTCAAGGATGGTTGATGGCGTTATTGCTGGTCTTTTGCAAGTCGTTGGCTTTGTTGATTTTCTTCTTATTATTTCTTTCTTGTGTGGGTAGTAGGCATCCCAAATGTCTTGCTTGATATTGTGCCATGAAGGTATTTTTTGATACTAATATATTATTCTTTGTCAGCAAATCCACATTTAGGTAGACCGTACATGTCAATCCAATGACTAAACAAGCACAGACACTCGCTCTCTTACTACAAAGCCCTTTGATGTTTGGTATCTAGGTTTGAGTATTGTGATAGAAAAGCAAATAAGGTTGTGCACGAGCTTGCTAGGTTGACTAGATTTCTTCTATTGTTGATTGGTTTGAGGAGCCTATGAATCTCCCCGCAACAAAAAAAGAGCCTATGAATCAAATTGTACCATTCCTCACAAACGATGTATCTGTTATTTCAGTTTTTTTGATTCATATGTTATTTCAAAAAACAAAAAGCCCTTTGATGTGGACGCGGAGTAATTGCGCTCGAGCTCAAATGAGCTCGTTATCTACCTCGTCAGTTAGCGCTCGTGGATCTGTGCCAGAGTTCTATACGCGCAGGCGGTTCGCCAGAAAATCGAGCGCTGTAGCGAAATACGTATGCGGCAGCGCTGGGTGGTGGGCCATTGCTGCGGGGCAGGGTTGACGGATCTGAGGATAGTGCGGACGGCCGTCGGTCTTGCGTGGTGAGCCGTGAATCAGAATCCGCGTTCCCGTCTGATCCGTGGACCAGGAAATTGGCTTTCCGTGTAGTGGTGGCAGCAGAAACAAATTGAAGGCAGGACCGAGATTCTTCTCGGCTATGGCGTGTGTCATCTGGAAACTGAAGACCCGGGGACGGAGGCAACTAGCGCCGCCGGCGAGCCGCCATGGAGTTTCTGGTGCAGCCAATTAGCAGGTGCGTGGATCTTTGCTTTTCCCAGGGATGCTGCCTCCGTTTTGTAGCCCTCTTGTTAGCTGATCCAGAGATGGATTTGTTGCAAGATTCAGATTTAGTCTGCTTGAGGAGGCAGGGGAGCGCTTGGTGCCGGTTACTGTGGCTGTTAATGTCTCTGCCGTGGTGGATCTGCAAGTGGCACCGCAGGCGGAGCGGGAGGCAGCGCAACGACGGTGGACAGCGACGAAGCACAAATCTTCTTGGCGAAGGAGGCGGCGGCGAATAGAAGGGAGAGCTCGCCACCAAGGCTGGAGCTGTCGACGGGGAAGATGAATCCCCAAGCACCGGGGTGGAACAAAAGGTTGGTGAAGTAGCAACTTTGCCTTCCATCCGATATTCTGTGACTTAGAAAATGGAAGTAGAAATGACTGAATATATCATGCAGTTAGAGCAAGTGAGGGTTGCTGTCTGCATTAATAAATTTCCTGCTGTATGTGCCTGTCTTTGCACGCTGATTTGTTCTCTACATTCACAAAATTCAGGCGCCTGTAGTCTCTGAAAGTACAAATGCAGGCTGATTACTCTCTGTAGTGAAAAGATTTCTGATTTATGTACTGGTGGTTGCAGACTGTTTGCTCCCTTTATTTAGATAATTTTTACTATACAAGAGCCTGTGTTTTCAGGCTGGTTGATCTCTGCAGTAAGGAAATTACTAAATTACGTACTGGTGTTTGCAGTATGTTTGTATGCATTTTGAAAATTCATAGACGTGTGCCTATGTTGGTAGGCTGATTGCTCCCTGCGATTAGAAAAAATCATGCTATATTTGCCTTTGTTTTGTATGTTGATTGCTTTATATGTAAGATCGATGAACAAAATCCATCTTCTTACTCTGCATATATATGCATATTTTTTATTTACTAAAGGTGGAGAGTGCGTCCCAATGATAGCCACAACAAATTCAGGAAGAATCTTGGAGCACCTTCTGTCAAGGATTTGAACTTTTGAAGCCATCTCTGTTCTCTTTCGGCTCTGCTTGATGGATGACCAAAAGTAGCTTTATATCCCCATGAAAGTCTCGAATGTTCCAGTAAGTATTGTTCATGTACATTATGAAAATGCTATTCGGTTGAGTCATGTTTTTATTCTGTCAAATGATGATTTTTTTAGTATAGTCGACAGTAAAAAGTTTAAACCCATTAGAGATTATTAAACAAATGTTCACCTGAAAACAGATTGTGAGGGTTTGATTGAGATATGGAAAAGCCACAAGAAGAATCATGCTTCTGTTCTACCTATTCTCCTTGAAATCCAAGAGCTCAGTGGTTGTTTTTCTAATTTCAGTTCAGCTTTGTAAGGCCTGAGTTAAATTTAGTTGCACATTTAACTGCCAAACATGCTTCTAGCTCCTTACCGGAGTGTGCACGGTTCTACTAGGTGCCGGCGTCTCTGAACAATTGTATACAGCATGAACTTGCTGTTGTTGGTCAAGTAATATAAGCTATTGCTTTCCCAAAAAAACACAGTTGGCTTGCAGGGTAAAGACACCATGTCCGTCGCACGTGACTGCCTTTTGTTTCTGAACAATCATAGGTGCAGCAGTGCCTTCCAGGACACCGTGCCCGTCACGCGTGACTGCCTAAAAGCCATGAGGGGTTTTGCATAGAACCCTACAGAGAACGTGATTGTACCACAGTAGGTACAAGTTTCGACTCCCTTGGGGAGGCGTACAATTTTTACAACATATATTCATGGGAGAAAGATTTTGGCATAAGGTATTAGAAGAGCAGATTGAGTGTGGAGAGGACGCATTGCATGCAGGATATCGTCCACGGATGCTTGGTGAGTACCATGAAAATGTGTCCCCGTATGGTTTGAAACTTTGTTCAGTTTTATCAATGAACTGTCCTATTCTTGCAGGGTAAGTATGGAGTTGAGAACACAAGGTCGAGGAGTTTGATTGCGAGTGTGGGCAGTTTGCACATATGGGGTTGTTGTGCTGCCATGTTTTGAAGGTAATATCACTATGAATCCACCCCATAGCACATTGGCACTAGGATGTTGTCATGGACTGAACCACAAAAGATACTGTTTCCTGAAATGTAAGCCAACGATTTTATCCGTGTGAATTAGATTCCAGTCAAACATATAGTGAAGAGGTGGACAAAGGAAGCCTACTGCCAGCACACCTGGCCCATTATCATAAGGATCAGAATGTACATGCAGAGGAAGCTGGATGTGATTTGGACTGCAGCGAAGGAAAGTTGTGAGTGCGGATCTGAACTGTTCAGTATGTAATTCGAGATACGGTTTTTAGAGTCATAACTGACGATGATCCATTTCACATGTATTGTTTTGGTGTTGTATTGATCTGCTGTTGTTGCACCGTTGAGCTCCTATGCATGTACTCTCCAAGGGAATGCTATGTGGTTTGTTTTCATGATCTCTGTGTGTTGGCAATCTGAGAGGTGAAGAGGTGCACATGTCGTTCTGTAGATTACTGAAGAATGTTTGTGCTGCCGCATTTTGGTCTACTTTTGTGATGTCTGCATGGAAAACAATTGTGAAGTGAAACTGTTTTTCATGCTGCAGAACTGGGAGTTACTGAATTTGGATTTGGGTGCAGAGGAATTATTTGTTGTACACCGCACTTGACAGTTCCAGAGTTTGTCAATGTGTACAGGCAAGAACAGGTGGGAGTAAATGGGCCGATGAAGACGGCGTCCGTTGGTTCAGAAAGGTAGGGTAACGGCCTGTATCGTTAAGAAGCGTCCAAGCCGGCAAACGGGTAGCGGAGACGTCACATTAATGCTGGTAGGTAGGTGGGCCACTCCCTGGAATATCGATGCATATACTACTTCGAATACACTACCATATACCTGGTGCAATGCGAATCTGGAAGCGCTTGGACGGGAAGGATAACGAGACCATCTCAGCTCGGGCTCATAATAGGACTTCCCCTTTGATGTCCGGTATCCACTCGAACAATACATTTTGACAGACTAGACATTTTGCAATGCAACAACTGAGGGCAGCCAATTTTAAAACAAAAGTTCGATATGTTGTTTCTTGTACCATATCATATCCTCTGGTGGGTGATATCCAAAGCCAGATAGATGGCTAATGGGGTCCTGCGCGCGCAGCACCATGAAGCACGGACAAAACTAGCTCAGTAGCTAGTTCCATCACGCTCGATTGACATAAGACATGATTGTAGATGTGCAGTCAGCGAGAGGTCGGCCGGACAGGATTGCGGATTGCCGTCAGCGCCAGAGGTCAGACGCACACTACCTGCGTCGCACTATAAAATATATCGTGCGTTATTATTGCTCACTTTGTTCAGATATCCTAGGTTGTCACTTTTGACCAAGACAAGCTTACGGGAATAAACATTTGTTTATATATTCCGCGAGTTATATATGACCACAAATCAATATTCTACAAACATCAAATGCGATTGAGTTGTGTCTATTATGAAAAAGTCTTTCGTTCCGTTATATATATATAAAGCAAACCACACTTACAACCGGCAATACAACAAAAAACAGAAAATAAAACAACAAGATACACAATACCACGGAACAGCTAACGAGCTCCGAAGAACCCGTGGGACATCGGCCCCATGACGGCCTCAGATCACGTCATCAACGATTACGACAAGGGATGGAGGAAAGCCACACTAGGAAGGAAATGATGAAGGCAAACATAATTCATGTCCGGAAACGCTGACCAAATAAAAGGAATAACAAATTCTACTAGCTTTCATCGTGATATTCGAGAAGAAGCGGATAGTGGCCACACCGTCAAACTTTTTCGTCTACAAACGCAATATAAATGCATATGTTTAGATACATGTACCCTCACTCTTACGCACATGGATGCCCAGGATGGTGAGCGGATTTAGGGCAAGCAAGTGTGGGGGCACCGAGTCCCCGTGCGTGCTTTTGTTTAACCTTTTGATTTTCAAACTTTCATATCTTTTGAACAAACATTTCAAATTAAATTTAGTTTTTATATTCGTGTTTCCTGCGATGAGGGCTTTCATATAGGATCCATTTTGAGTACATTTTGATGACTTTTAAAAATAAATGTTAAGTTTCAAATCATAAAGCTTGGTAGTTATTAGTTTTAGATAAAAAGTCATAAGTTTCAACGCCCGAAACTTAAGACTTAGTGTGCTCTCATGTGAGATTCAACTACTTCGTGAATCGCGAGGCAATCAGTGGCCAGATAGGGCTTGATAGGTGCATGCCCCTACGAATTTCCGGGATGCACCCACACACTTTACTTTATGAGCGGTTTTGAGAGCCTGGGCCAATAAATCTTAAAATTGATAAAGTCACCGCATGAGCAAGCTATAATCGACTGGGACATCGCTTCCTCATAAGTGAACGTAGCAGGAAAGATAGGGCAATATTCAAGAAAATGTGGACACATGTGTCAAGTATAGAACTAAAATCTTAGTGCGTCAGGTTCGAACTTGACCTGTTAAGCTCAGTTTGCATCCATACTCCTGAAATAATATTTCGCTTCGCTTTATATATAAAGAAATAATCGAACAAAGTACAATTCAGAACAATCAAGATGGTGAGGTAGCCCTCATATAACACTGATCCTAGAATAATCGGATCATGCATAACGCAAGTGAAAGATCGTGGATGTCGTGTAGAGGGGGGTGAATAGGCGCTTTAAAATAATTACGGTTTAGGCTTGAACAAATGCGGAATAAACCTAGCGGTTAATTTATCAAGCACAAAACCTACAACAACTAGGCTCAACTATGTGCACCAACAACTTATGCTAAGCAAGATAAACAACTAAGTGATAGCAAGATATATGACAAAAAACAATATGGCTATCACAAAGTAAAGTGCATAAAGGGCACGGGTAAGAGATCGAGGCACGAGGAGACGATGATGTATCCCGAAGTTCACACCCTTGCGGATGCTAATCTCCGTTTGGAGCGGTGTGGAGGCACAATGCTCCCCAAGAAGCCACTAGGGCTACCGTAATCTCCTCACGCCCTCGCACAATGCAAGATGTCGTGATTCCATTAAGAGACCCTTGAGGGCGGTCACCGAACCCGTACAAATGGCAACCCTTGGGGGCGGTCACCGAACCCGTACACTTTGGCAACCCTTGGGGGCGGACACCGAAACCCGTCAAATTGCTCGGGGTGATCTCCACAACCTAATTGGAGACCCTGACGCTTGCTCGGAGCTTTACACCACAATGATTGAGCTCCGAATACCACCAACCGTTTAGGGCACCCAAGAACCCAAGAGGAACAAGCTCAAGGGTACCAAGCAGCTAAGTGTAATAAGCTTCTCAACTTGTAACTTTCATGTATCACCATGGAGAACTCAAACTGATGCACCAAGTGCAATGGCAAGGGCACACGGAGTGTATGGCGACCCGACCTCAGATGGTCAAGTCTCCGTGCTCCGGTGTCATCCCTGGATCAGTAATGCTGACACCACACAGTACTTTGAAGGATTTATAACAGAGTAGCAATCACACACTTATTACATCGTTGTCTCAAAGAGAACTTATTACAATAAATATGGCTAAAGGCCATCTAATAATGATAACATCGGAAGACTTGGAAGGTAAGCGAGTCCATCAACTCCAACGGCATCACTGAGTATAGAACCACGACCTAAAAACAGCTTACTCGTCGTCTGAAAAGTCTGCAACATGAAACGTTGCAGCCCGAAAACGGGTCAGCACATGGAATATGCTGGCAATGTAACACATAGAGAATAAGCCTATACTACATGCACATTTGGCTGGTGGAAAGGCTCTATGGTTACAGTTTTGCGTAAAGCCAGTTTTTTCTACTGCAAAGGAATAAATTTATTTAACTATCATGGTGGTTGTTAAACATCGAGAATGGTTGACAGCATTCCGATCCCAATTAAAAAGTAATCATTAATCATCCCAACAACATTAATTAGAAGTAACATGATGAGATTCACATGATATTCAAAAACTAGATACTCAAGATGTCCATAACCGGGGACACGACTAATCATGATTAGTTTGTACACCCTGCAGAGGTTTGCGCACTTTTCCTCACAAGACTCGATCGCCTCCGTTTGGTTTCTCGCACTACATGGTGTTTGAGAAACGGATGACCGAGACATAGTCTTTAAGAAGCGCTAGCACCTTATGACGGAGTAGACTATACCACCTACAACCCCTACATCTGCTAGTCTACCCCTATAAGAGTTCGCACGACTTAGTCAACTATGCCAGAGCCCATAATGGCTTGTGGCTGCACATGGAAGTTACTAGCATGAATGATCTTATGATCCCTTTGAGCCTGGGTGGCGGTCCGAAGAAAAACAGGCAAGTCCTGATAGAAACCAGGTGCCTCAATCCACCCAGATGTGTGTTTTAAGTTGCCACCTTAATTAAACCATTAATTAACAATACTCACATCTGTCATGGATATCACTCACCCAATCCACGTCTACTAGCATAGCATGGCATAATGAGCAAACGTAGAAGTAACTCCCAAAGGTTTCATAAGTAAAACAGGTAATAGGTACTACCTCATCTACTTCCCATCCCACAATTTAATTAGATCCTAATCATGCAATGTGTTTGAGGATTGATCTAATGCAATAAAACTAGGTAGTAGAAAAGGTATGATCAAAGTGTTACTTGCCTTGCTGATGATCCGCGAAACCTAGAGATTCGAAGTAACAAGCGGCGCACTCTGGGTGATCTATCGCAGACAAACAACAAGCATACAATAAGTACTCATCTAATGCACAGGTAAAACTCGAATAAAAGATTGAACCAGAAAGTTCAACTTAAGAACTCCGGTTGCAAAAGAGAACGAACCGATCAAGAAACGGAAAACAAACGGCGGAAGAAAACTCGGTTCTAGCAAGATGAAACTAGGTCAAATTTTACCGTAGCAAAAACTTGTTTAAGTTGATTAGACGGAACGGAGGTTTCGAAATGAAACTCCAGGAGCTTGAATCACCTGATTCCGATAAACGAGCGAAAAGATAAACTAGAACGAAGATCGGATCTGAGATCGCGATCGCGGAATAAATCCGACGAGAAGAAAAAGAAGAACGGTTGAACGAACGAACGTTCGTTAACCTAGAAGAATCCGGTGATCACGTTCGTTAGGACGAACGGTCCGGTGAACGGTCTCGAGGCAACTAAATCGGAGAAGAAAACTAATCCGATCTAGGGTTTCGGAAAAGAAAACTGAACGAAAAACCGATCTAGAAATCCGGAACGGTTTAGCGAAGAACCGGAAAGAAAAACGAATCGGAAGAGAAAAGTTGGAACGATTTGAAGAAAACGATCCGATGAAAAGAGAAATAGATGCGGCGAACGACGGCGAACGGCGGCGTTGGACGGCGGTGGCGAGGTGCGGCGGCGGTGGTGGCAAGGTGCGGCGGCGGCGGTGGCAAGGTGCGGCGGCGGCGCGGGGGTGGTGCGGCGCGGTGCGGGTGCGGTGCGGCGCGGTGCGGGTGCGGGGCGCGGTGGTGGTGGAGGCTTTGGTTTGATGATTTAGAGGGGGGGAGGGGGTGCTTGGGTATTTATAGTGGGGAGGGGAGGGTTTACTTGGAGGAGGGATCAAGAATTAGACTAGGAATAGGAAAGAAAAAGAGGGAAAGATCTAGAAAACAAAAGGAATAACGAAAGTAGGACAAAAGTCCTATTAGGACTTTCTAAAAAGGCAACGGGGGCGGCGGCTCTTGCGCCTGGGGCGCGGCGCGCGTGGCCTCCTGGCCGGCGGCTGGCTTGGTGGCTTGGGCCTTTGGCCCAAGGCGCTGATTTTTTTTTAAATTGGTTTCACGCGCGGAAAAACACAGAAAAATAAATCTAACGAGCTCCAAAACTAATAAAATAAATTTTCCCCGAATCCTAAAAATGAGTCGAACAAAATGAACTTTTCTCCGGGCCAAAAATGCAATTTTTGAAAACGCGCATTTTCCCTATCCAAATAAAATGCAAATAACTCCGGAAAATCCAATGATCCTCTTTTCAAAATTTTGAGAAGTCTCAAATATGAAAATAACAAGATCTCCAACTCTCTCCGAGGGTCCTTGAGTTGCGTGAAATTTCTAGGATCGACTAAAATGCAAAAAAAATATGATATGAATGATGATCTAATGTATAACATACCAAATTGAAAATTTGGGATGTTAGAGAGTGCCCAAGTACTTCTCTCCCAAATCCCATCAAAGCAACTAATGCTAGGGAGGAAAATGAGAGGAAGAACAAGAAGGAGAACACCAAGAACTCCAAGATCTATATCCAAGGGGTTCCCCTCACATAGAGGAGAAAGTGATTGGTGAAATGTGGATCTAGATCTCCTCTCTCTTTTCCCGTAAAAAATTAGCAAGAATCCATGGAGGTATTAAGAGATAACAAGTTCGAAGAAGGTCAACAATGGGTGAAGAACACGAGCTCAAAGGATAAGGTTCATTGGGGAAGAAGACCCCATTTTATAGGTGGGGAAAAATCCAACCATTATGCTCACATCCCGCACAGAGTAGTACTATCGCTCGACCTCGCGGTACTACCGCTAGGGGTAGTGGTACTACCTCAACGGGTAGCGGTACTACTGCTTGCGAGCAGTACTAAATGAAATACATCCGTGCCTACCACCGCTGGACTTAAGACGAGTTTTTGGTCCGGAGCGGAAGTAGCCACGGTAGTACCGCTCCCAAGAGCGGTAGTAAAAAATTACATCCCCTCCAAGCGGTAGTACCGCTGCAGCCTTTTTAAGGACACCAAAACTAACACGACTTCTGCAAACGGACTCCGAATTCATTGAAACCAAGTTTGTTGGAAAGCTAGCGACAAGGGCTAACACAATCTTGATAGAAATAAAAATAAGAAGGAAAATAGAAAAGGCCCATAAGAAAATGGTGAGAACCCTTCCTCGAAAAATACCGAAAAACCTCCCAACACAAAAAATGCAATAGAAGAAGCATATGAACTCCGTTTTTGATGAACTCGAGCTTGTCAAGAAGATGACCATAAGCTCCAAATCTCACTAGGATAAAACCAAACAAGAACCAAGAAAGATGATGCAAGCATGCAATGGTTTGAGCTCTCTATGAATGATACGATCAAGCTACTCACTTGAGAGCCCCCCTTGATAGTACGACAATCGATCCTATAACCCGGTCCCCAAACTACCACCATGAGACTAGTAAAATAGAGAACCCATCAAGGCCAAAACTTTGCCTTGCATATAGTCCACTTGAGCTAGATGATGATGATCTTGACTCCCTCAAGTTGGACCACCTTTCTTGATTGCATTGGCTCAGTGAAGACTAGTAGATTGCTCCCCGATACTCCATTGTGGGTGAGCCACTTTTCGGCACATCTTCACAAGTCCATTTTCACCACAATGGACGGAAATCTTCAAGCCCTTGATCTCTTCATGATGCATCACTTGAACGTGCACACCACAACCTAACCCCATAAAGAACTCTCACGAAGACCATGGGTTAGTACACAAAGCGTAATGGACAATGCTTACTATACCATTGGATCACTTGATCCCTCTCGGTACATCTTCTACGCTTTGTGAGTTGATCAACTTGATTCACTCTTGACTTAGTCTTGATCAACCTTGAAACATTCCAACTCTCTTCGTTTGGATGATGCCTTGAAGGTAAGCATGAATGATCACACAATCTTCTTCTTCAAGACATGCTTGCAATAAGCTCAACTCTCACATGACCAATCTTTGGATAGTTCCTTAATAGCACCTTGGTCAACACATAAACTCCTTGAAACCAACACATGGACTTCAAGAAATGCATATAGACAAATCCTTCAAATATAACTCAATGCAACCATTAGTCCATAGAGAATGTCATCAATTACCAAAACCACACATGGGGGCACCGCATTCCTTTCAATCTCCCCCATTTTGGTAATTGATGACAATCACTTTCAAGAGAGTTTATATAAGGAATTATGCATCACCATGCAATGCAACAACCAATGATGCATGAGTATGAGATGCAAATGCTTAGGAACAAAACCAAAGCAATGCATGAGTATGAGATGCAAATGCTTAGGAACAAAACCAAAGCAAGAACAAGACTCTGAAAACTTCTCCACAAAACTCTCTGAAACTTCTTCCCCATTGGCATTGATTGCCAAAATGGGCGAAAAGCTTAGAAGGCCAATATAAATTGTGGTCCTCCATAAATTGTGTATTTGTCAACAAGAGAGTGGAATGCAATACACAAATCCAAAGGTAAATACTTGGAGGAAGAAAAACTATATATTGAGGTCCAAAGATTCCAAAAGAATGATATGCCACAAAGACATAACAAAGAGAGAAACAAGCAATCAAGCAATCAAAAGATACCAATTGAAGCAAGCTATCAAAAGATACCAATTGAACAACTAGACCAATGATCCTACGTGCCACATGAATAAAAGATATTATGATATGAGCAAAGGAGTGTTCTAGAGAAACTAGAGAAGCTCCCCATGATTTGTGCACTCCTTAGAATATTTGCATTAGGATACCAAGTGCACAAAATGGGATCATCACTCCCTGAAAATCAATAGAAACTCACAGCAAGTGCAAGTGAGCGTGTAGGAAACAAAGCCTAGCACTTGCAACAAGCACAAGGTTGAGAGAGCAATGGAGTGTTCTAAAGACCCTAGTGAAGCTCCCCATGATTTGTGCACTACTTAGAATATTTGCATTAGGATACCAATTGCACAAAATAGGATCATCACTCCCCCAAAATCAGTAGAAACTCACAACAAGTGCAAGTGTGCTAAAAAGAGACAAGTCATAGCTCTTGCAACAAGAACATGGTTGAGCAACATGTAAAAGAGGCAACTTACGAGTGGGCTCAACCAAAAAGATGTGTGTGAGACATGGCAAAGCACTTGATAAGACTCATATATGGATGAGCATTAAGCATCAAGATAGTCTTAAAGAATGAGATGCAAGGTGCAAGACATGTCCTCCCCCCCCCCCCACACACACAACATGCAAATGGGTTCACAAGCTTACTAAAAAGTAAATTAAGAACCAATGCTTGTGACAACCCATGGTGAAGATAGAAAAAGAAAGCCTCATCAAGACAAGGGATACCAATTAAGATGATAAAGGCCTCGTCAAGACAAGTATGAGGAAAATAATCTTTAGCACACAAAAGTGCAACAAGATGCAACGAGATAAGACATGCACTCAAGGAAAAAGCTTTCACGAAGCCACCAAAGAAATAACATAAGAAAGACAAGGTGGACGTGAAAGAAAGGATATCATCTAGAGATGTAATTTCTCTCACGTGTATAAGGTTCTAGGTAGAGGAAATCATGATTATATATATCCAAAAACAAGGATGTGCACCCGAAATAGTTACAACACGAAGGAACAAGATATCCAAAAGGAAGTCATAAATATACCAATAAGATATTTGCTTGAAAGCATAGCACATGGCTAGATATGGTCTTATTGTATATAAATGAATTCCTACCACACAACCATCAAAGACATCACAACTAACAACATGAGATCATCGTTGAGATGCTTTGAGAAAGGAAACAAATATCACAAGATGGAATGAATATCATGCCAAGATGCAACCTACACAAGGTTGAATGCAAGAAAAGAATGCATGAAGAGATACTTGTTACCGAGATATCATTGGAAGGATGTAGATGAAACCAATTGAAGGTAGTAGGTAGTAGTTCATTGAGCATCCTAGCTTGACTCCAATAAGCACATGGTGACACCACCTTCCTTGTGAGTGAGCTGAGCATCCAATGCATCTCCAATTGTTCCTAGACCAACAACACAAACAAAATGGTACCCAAACTCATTGGGACCAAAGAGTTAGAGAACCAACAATACATAGGACAAACTCCACATAAATATGTGCATATAGATATGAAAATGAATTTCATGCACATCTCATCCAATTTGAGACTAGGTGGAGTTTCCCCTATATATTGGGTCAAAGAAAGAAAGAATGCCAAAGAAACTACATGAAGTTAATATGCATGCTCAAGACTTTCAAGAACCGATACCAATTGACAAAAAATACCAAGTGAAGAAAAGATGCCAAATGAATAAATCATCACTTAGAGGATATCCATAATAGATACATCGAGGAATGAGATATCCATTGATACACAAGGTAAAAGATATCAAACTCCCAAAAAAGAGGATGGTTCCAAACAAACCAAGCTCTCTACAAAGTTTCATGATGGCACAAAGTACCAAAAAGAAAACGACTTGCCTTCCACCAACACACACTTGATAAGGATCACAAGATGAGTGTTTTATAGAAAATAGGATAGCTCCCGTAAGATTAGTGCATTATAGAGTATTTTCATTTGAATACAAAATACACAGGGTGGGATCACCACTTTCACTATATCTAGAAAGCACTATACAAGATCAAGAAAACAACAAGATCCTCAAGTGGCACGGAAGGCAATGGGAGTTGGCACAATCTTGGCAAGAGATAAGGCAAATGAAAACAAAATCCAATGAAGATGATCAATAATTTCGACCACACATAAGTGAGTACCAATTATCAAAAGACAAGAAGTATTTGGAAATTATTTCCAGTGGTAGATAGAAGGAAATCAAGTATCATCTTCACACCAAGAACAAGCAAAATGCAATTTGTAGAGCTAACATGTCATCTAGGAACAAGATAATTCACAATATGAACTCTAGGTGACAATATCTCAAATGGACACATTTTCTAGGCTTGTAATATACACATAGTATATTACTCCCCCATAAATGTGATACCAAAGAAAACTTAACAAGAGGCAATAAGAGGATCGAACAAGAGATAATTAATGGATGATACGTCTCCAACGTATCTACTTTTTCTCACGCTTTTCCTCTTGTTTTAGACTCTAATTTGCATGATTTGAATGAAATTAACCCCGGACTGACGCTATTTTCAGCAGAAGTATCATGGTGTTGTTTTTGTGTAGAAATAAGAGTTCTCGGAATGGAACAAAACTTTGCGAGGATTTTTATGGAATAAAAGAGAATTATTGGAGCCAAGACCCACCAGAGAGGGTGGCCCTGGGTGGGCACAACCCACCAGTGCGCGCCCCCCTCTCCTGGCGCGCCCAAATGGGTTGTACCCATGTGGTGGCCCCGCTAACGACCCCCCTGATACTATAAAATCTCATATTTCTAGAAAAAAATCAGGGAGAAAGAATTATTGTGATCCACGAGACGGAGCCGCCGCCAAGCCCTGTTCTTCCTCGGGAGGGCAGATCTGGAGTCCGTTTGGGGCTCCGGGGAGGGGGGTCTTCGCTCTTCGTCATCACCAACCCTTCTCCATCGCCAATTCCATGATGCTCCCCATCGGGAGTGAGTGATTACTTCGTAGGCTCGCTGGTCGGTGAGGAGTTGGATGAGATTCATCATGTAATCGAGTTAGTTTTGATAGGGCTTGATCCCTAGTATCCACTATGTTCTTATATTGATGTTGCTATGACTTTGCTATGCTTAATGCTTGTCACTTTGGGCCCGGGTGCCATGAACTCAGATCTGAACCATTTATAAATTCATCATTATATCCATGTTTTAGATCTGATCTTGCAAGTTATAGTCACCTAGTACGGTTATGATCCGACAACCCCGGAGTGACAACACCCGGGCCCACTCTCGGTGATGAACGTAGTTTGAGGAGTTCATGTATTCACTATGTGTTAGTGCTTTGTTCCGGTTCTCTATTAAAAGGAGGCCTTAATATCCCTTAGTTTCCAATATGGACCCCGCTGCCACAGGAGGGTAGGACAAAAGATGTCATGCAAGTTCTTTTAATAAAGCACGTATCAGTACTTACGGAAAACATGCCTACATTATATCGATGAACTAGAGCTAGTGCTGTATCGCCCTAGGTTATAACTGTCACATGATGAATACCATCCAACAAGTCACCGATCCAATGCCTACGAATTTATCTTATATTGTTTCTGCTGCGTTACTACTGCTATCATCACTGTTACACTTGCTACAAAATTACTGCTATCACTGTTACTGTTATCGTTGTTGCCGCCACTACTATCAAAACTATATATTACTGTGCTACTGATCACTTTGCTCCAGATAATTAATCTCCAGGTGTGGTTGAATTGACAACTCAGCTGCTAATACCTTCAAATATTCTTTGGCTCCCCTTGTCTCAAATCTATAAATTTGGGTTAAATACTTTACCCTTGAAAACTGTTGCGATCCCCTATACTTGTGGGTTATCAAGACCTTTTTCTGGCGTCGTTGCCGGGGAGCATAGCTATATTTTCCGAGTCACTTGGGATTATTATCATATTATCACTATGAAGAATCAGAAGGATCCAAAGACTAAGATATTTCCCTCAGGCACAAGGGGAGGTAAGAAACTGTCATCCAGTTCTGCTTTAGATTCACCTTCAGTTATGAGTAAACTTGCAACACCACCACATGATATCAATTCTGATATGTCGCAAGTTATTGATGATGTTACTTCTACTATGAATGATGCTTATGATGGTGCTAGTACCTTGCTTGCTAATGATGATGTGCCACTTGGTGATTTTCTTGATAAACAAATTGCTAGAGTTATACAACATGATGTTGTTGAATCTGGTGATGAGCTTGAATCCTGAAACACCTGCTAGACCTAGCCTTACTAGATATGAATTGCCTAAGGTACTAGAAGGTTATGTTATGAGTGAAGAAGCAACTAGAGATATTCTTGCTTGTAATGATAGAGATGATCTATAGAAATTACTACAAAAGTATAAAGAAAAATCTCTGAATGCTAGAATGAAATGTGACCCTAAGTTTGCTACTTCAACTATTTTTATTGATGAAAATGATTATGAATTCTCTGTCGGCCCAAAGTTAATCACTTTGGTTGAATCTGATCCTTTCCATGGTTATGAAACTAAAACTGTTGTGGCACATCTTACTAAGTTAAATGATATAGCCACCCTTTTTACTCATGATGAGAAAACTCGCTACTACTTTATTCTCAAATTATTTCCTTTCTCATTAAAGGGTGATGCTAAAGCTTGGTACAATACTCTTGCTCCTGGTTGTGTGCATAGTCCCCAGGATATGATTTATTACTTCTCTGCAAAATATTTTCCTGCTCATAAGAAACAAGCTGCCTTACAGGAAATATTTAACATTGTGCAAACTAAAGAAGAGAGTCTCCCACAAGCTTGGGGGAGGCTTTGTCAGTTACTTAACGCTTTGCCTGATCATCCTCTTAAGAAAAATGAAATACTTGATATCTTCTATAATGGACTAACCGGTGCTTCTAGGGACTTCCTAGATAGTTGTGCTGGTTGTGTTTTCAGGGAACAAACTGTTTGATTAGCTGAAGAATTATTGAATAGCATATTAAAAAATTATGATGATTGGACCCTTCCTCAACCACCTCCTAAACCCACTCCGAAGAAGAGGGGTATATTATATCTCAGTCCTGAAGATATGCAAGAGGCAAAGAAATCTATGAAAGAAAAAGGTATTAAAGCTGAAGATGTTAAAATTTTACCTCCTATTAAAGAAATACATGGGCTTAATACACCACCACTTCCTAAGGTGGTAGAGGTAAATTCTCTTATGAAGTTCAGTGATAATGATAATCCTCACAATATCCATCCTAGTCAATGCATTTATGATTTTGAAAACTATTTAAGAAAACAAGATCACTTCAATGCCAATGTTATGAAACAATTGAAATATAATTCTGATATGATTGCTCGCTTGAGTGACTTGTTATTTAGAATATCAAATGATGTTAGAGGTGTGGGAAAACATGCTTATATGGTTCAAACTCAGTTAGAACAAGTTGCTAAATCACAAAGAGAATTTCTTGATGAAATGAATCATAATATGCATGACTTTGCTGTTAGAGTTGCAACTAGAGGAGGTAAAATGACTCAGGAACCACTTTATCCTGAGGGACACCCAAAAAGAATTGAACAAGATTCACAAAGAAATAACACTAGTGCACCTAGTCCTTATAAAAAGAAAAAGGAAAGGAAATATGATAGGACTTTGCATACTTCTAGTGAACCTGAAATAGAAAAACCTCCTGATAATGATAATGAAACTTCTATCTCTGATGTTGAAACTCAATCTGGTAATGAACACTCACCTAGTATGAAAAAGATAATGATGTCGTTCATGAAGACCCTCCACCAACCAATGATAAAGAACCAGATAATGATGTTGAGATAGAACCACTCGTTGATCTTGATAACCGACAACCTAATAATAAAAGATATGATAAAAGAGACTTTGCTGCTAAAAAACATGGTAAAGAAAGAGAACCGTGGGTTCAAAAACCTATGCATTTTCCACCCAAGTCAACTAAAAAGAAAGATGATGAAGAATTTGAACGCTTTGCTGAAATGCCAAGGCCATTCTTTTTGCATACTCGCTTGACTGATATCTTGAAAATGCCTCCTTATGCAAAGTATATGAAAGACATCATCACAAATAAGAGAAAAATACCGGAAGCTGAAATCTCCACTATGCTTGCTAATTACACCTTTAAAGAAGGAGTGCCTAAAAAACCTGGAGATCCGGTAATACCAACTATACCTTGCTCTATCAAAAAGAATTATGTGAAAACTGCTTTGTGTGATTTAGGAGCTGGTGTTAGTGTTATGCCTTTCTCTTTATATAAAAGACTTGATTTGAATAAACTCACACCTACTGAAATATCTTTGCAAATGGATGACAAATCAACTGCCATACCTATCAGTATTTATGAGGATGAGCCCATTGTTGTTGCTAATGTTACTATTTTGACTGACTTTATGATACTTGAGATGCCTGAGGACGACAACATGTCGATTATCCTTAGTAGACCCTTTTTGAATACTGCAGGGGTTGTTATTGATTGCAATAAAAGCAAGGTCACTTTTCATATTAATGGTAATGAGCATATGGTGCACTTTCCGAAGAAACAATTCCAAGTGAATGATATTAATGTTATTGAAAAATCTCCGACAATAACTATTGGAAGTTTTCAAATACCTCTACCTACTGTCAAAAAGAAATATGAAATGCTTATTGTTGGGGAAATGCATATCCCCATTGAGGTAACTTAGTGATTTACGAAAGTTCTTCGGTTTCATGCTAATCGAAAGTGGTTGTTAATAAGACTTGATCAACCTTTTTAATGGATCATGTTTTAGCGGTATGAAGTTGATGAATTTAGTAAGCACTACCTTCTATCCTTACCTTTATTCTCTGTTTTTATTAGTTAAATAAAATAAAATGCCATGTTTTGTCTGTTTTCTGAATTTCCACTCTAATAAAAAACAACCCAAAAATAAAAGTTCTCAGAATGCCCTGAAAATTTTATATGATTATTTTTCTGAATATTTAAGAATTTTTGGTGCAAATAATACCATATGGAGGTGCACCAGGTGGGCACAACCCACCTGGGCACGCCAGGACCCCTAGGCGCACCCTGGTGGGTTCTGGTCCCCACGTGGGCCCCCCTCACTTATCTCTTTAGCCCACATCATCACTTACCTCTAGAAAAAAATCCCCATTGCTCTCCCTCTTTCTCCCGTGTTCTTGAGCTCAAACCCGCGGATTTTGATCTCTTTGCTCGAAGCTCCATTTCCTAAACTATTCAGGGGATTGTTGCTTGGTATGTGACTCCATCATTTGTCCAATTAGTTTTTGTTTTAGTGGTTTATACTTTGAATAATTAGCTACTCTTGGTGCTGCTGTAGATGTGCTTGCATGTTGAATTCTTAGTGTTCGAAGTAGTTTGAATGCTTGCTATGGCTTCTATGCATCCCTATGAGTAGTTGCTATCAATCTTGTAAAGTTTTGTTGACAATTTTTTGTCACCCCAAAAAATTTATTTTCAGAAAATTGTACGCGGGCATGATGAACCTATTTGGAAGGAGTTCTTCGAGGAGATGATCCTCGGGGGCATCTTCTAGTGACAGTTCTGATCGTCGGTCCTATGTTGAACCAAGTGAAAGTTCCACGCGAGATGCCGCCACCAAGACATGTTTATGGCCTAGCGATGAATATATGGTGTGTGTGGGCATCAAGGAGGAATTTGAGCAATATGTTCACAATGCCGGTCTCGGTCCCTACCTCTTAGATAAGTGTGAACAACACCAACTCCTCACTGAATC
Organism: Aegilops umbellulata; assembly: GCA_032464435.1. Lineage (NCBI taxonomy): Eukaryota > Viridiplantae > Streptophyta > Magnoliopsida > Poales > Poaceae > Aegilops > Aegilops umbellulata. The sequence continues at coordinate 344,783,631 of CP136054.1, read as the reverse complement.
ATTTGTCAAAGTATTTAAATATTTTCCATGTGAGTCTAGGGTGTCTTTCATGCTTAATGATGAACCATTTACTATCCCACTGGAGAATTTTGCTTACCTTTGCAAACTTCCATTCTGGGGCTCTCTCGATGAGCCATCAAAGGCTGAGTTTGAGTCTTTCTTGTTGGAAATATGCCCTAGAGGCAATAATAAAAGCATTATTATTATATTTCCTTGTTCATGATAATTGTCTTTGTTCGTGCTATAATTGTGTTATCCGGAAATCGTAATACATGTGTGAATAACAGACAACAACGTGTCCCTAGTGAGCCTCTAGTTGACTAGCTCGTTGATCAACAGATAGTCATGGTTTCCTGACTATGGACATTGGATGTCATTTGATAACGGGATCACATCATTAGGAGAATGATGTGATGGACAAGACCCAATCCTAAACATAGCATAAGATCGCATAGTTTGTTTGCTAGAGTTTTCCAATGTCAAGTATCCTTTCCTTAGACCATGAGATCGTGTAACTCCCGGATACCGTAGGAGTGCTTTGGGTGTGCCAAACGTCACAACGTAACTGGGTGACTATAAAGGTATACTACGGGTATCTCTGAAAGTGTCTGTTGGGTTGACATGGATCGAGACTGGGATTTGTCACTCCGCTTGACGGAGAGGTATCACCGGGCCCTCTCGGTAATGCATCATCATAATGAGCTCAATGTGATCAAAGTGTTTGATCACGGGATCATGCATTACGGAACGAGAAAAGTGACTTGCCGGTAACGAGATTGAACGAGGTATTGGGATACCGACGATCGAATCTCGGGCAAGTAAAATACCGATTGACAAAGGGAATCGTATACGGGATTAATTGAATCCTCGACATCGTGGTTCATCCGATGAGATCATCGTGGAGCATGTGGGAGCCAACATGGGTATCCAGATCCCGCTGTTGGTTATTGCCCGAGAGCCGTCTCGGTCATGTCTGCATGTCTCCCGAACCCGTAGGGTCTACACACTTAAGGTTCGGTGACGCTAGGGTTGTGAAGATATGTATATGCAGTAACCCGATTGTTGTTCGGAGTCCCGGATGAGATCCCGGACGTCACGAGGAGTTTCGGAATGGTCCGGAGGTAAAGATTTATATATGGAAAGTCGTCATACGGACATCGGGACAAGTTTCGGGGTTATCGGTATTGTACCGGGACCACCGGAGGGTCCCGGGGGGTCCACCGGGTGGGGCCACCTATCCCGGAGGGCCCCATGGGCTGTATGAGGGAGGGAACCATCCCAAAGTGGGCTGGTGCGCCTCCCCCCGAAGGCCCATGCGCCTAGGGTTGGGGGGGGGGGAAACCCTAAAGGGGGCGCCCCCCTTGCTTGGGGGGCAAGCCCCCCTCCCTGGCCGCCGCCCCCCTAGGAGATTCCATCTCCTAGGGCCGGTGCCCCCCAAGGGGTTATATAAAGGGGGGAGGGGAGGGGGGGCTACACACCCTTTGCCCTGGCGCCTCCCTCTCCCTCTCCAACACCTCCTCCTCCTCCGTAGAGCTCGGCGAAGCCCTGTCGGAGTACTGCGGCTCCACCATCACCACGCCGTCGTGCTGCTGCTGGAGTCTTCTTCCCCAACCTCTCCTTTGCCTTGCTGGATCAAGAAGAAGGAGACGTTACGCTGACCGTACGTGTGTTGAACGCGGAGGTGCCGTGCTTTCGGTGCTAGGATCTCCGGTGATTTGGATCACGGTGTGTACGACTACTTCATCCCCGTTCGTTGAACGCTTCTGCTCGCGATCTACAAAGTGGTATGTAGATGCAATCTCTCTCTCCCATGACTAGTTGCTAGATGAACTCATAGATGGATCTTGGTGAAATCGTAGGAAAATTTTTGTTTTCTGCAACGTTCCCCAACAGTGGCATCATGAGCTAGGTCTATGCGTAGTTCTCTATTGCACGAGTAGAACACAATTTGTTGTGGGCGTAGATGCTGTCAACTCTTCTTGCCGCTACTAGTCTTATCTTGCTTCAGCGGTATTGTGGGATGAAGCGGCACGGACCAACCTTACACGTACGCTTACGTGAGACCGGTTCCACCGACTAACATGCACTAGTTGCATAAGGTGGCTGGCGGGTGTCTGTCTCTCCCACTTTAGTTGGAGCGGATTCGATGAAAAGGGTCCTTATGAAGGGTAAATAGAAGTTGACAAATCACGTTGTGGTTTTCACGTAGGTAAGAAAACGTTCTTGCTAGAACCCTAATTCAGCCACGTAAAACTTGCAACAACAATTAGAGGACGTCTAACTTGTTTTTGCAGCAAGTGCTTTGTGATATGATATGGCCAAAGTTGTGATGAATGATGAATGATCTATATGTGATGTATGAGATGTTCATGCTATTGTAATAGGAATCACGACTTGCATGTCGATGAGTATGACAACCGGCAGGAGCCATATGAGTTGTCTTTATTTTTTGTATGACCTGCGTGTCATTGAGAAACGCCATGTAAATTACTTTACTTTATTGCTAAACGCGTTAGCCATAGTAGTAGAAGTAATAGTTGGCGAGCAACTTCATGGAGACACGATGATGGAGATCATGGTGTCAAGCCGGTGACAAGATGATCATGGAGCCCCAAGATGGAGATCAAAGGAGCTATGTGATATTGGCCATATCATGTCACGTTGGTTATTTGATTGCATGTGATGTTTATCATGTTTTGCATCTTGTTTACTTAGAACGACGGTAGTAAATAAGATGATCCCTCATAATAATTTCAAGAAAGTGTTCCCCCTAACTGTGCACCATTGCGACAGTTCGTTGTTTCGAAGCACCACGTGATGATCGGGTGTGATAGATTCTAACGTTCACATACAACGGGTGTAAGACAGATTTACACACGCAAAACACTTAGGTTGACTTGACGAGCCTAGCATGTACAGACATGGCCTCGGAACACAGAAGACCGAAAGGTCGAGCATGAGTCGTATAGAAGATACGATCAACATGAAGATGTTCACCGATGTTGACTAGTCCGTCTCACGTGATGATCGGACACGGCCTAGTTGACTCGGATCATGTAATACTTAGATGACAAGAAGAGGGATGTCTATCTAAGTGGGAGTTCATTAAATAATCTGATTAAATGAACTTTATTATCATGAACTTAGTCTAAATATTTACAATATGTCTTGTAGATCAAATGGCCAACGTAGTCCTTAACTTCAACGCGTTCCTAGAGAAAACCAAGCTGAAAGACGATGGTAGCAACTATACGGACTGGGTCCGGAACCTGAGGATCATCCTCATAGCTGCCAAGAAAGATTATGTCCTACGAGCACCGCTGGGTGACGCACCTATTCTCCCTGCAGAACAAGACGTTATGAACGCTTGGCAGTCACGCTGCGATGATTACTCCCTCGTTCAGTGCGGCATGCTTTACAGCTTAGAGCTGGGGCTCCAAAAGCGTTTTGAGAGACATGGAGCATATGAGATGTTCGAAGAGCTGAAAATGGTTTTCCAAGCTCATGCCCGGGTCGAGAGATATGAAGTCTCCGACAAATTCTTTAGCTATAAGATGGAGGAAAATGGCTCTGTCAGTGAACACATACTCAAAATGTCTGGGTTGCACAACCGCTTGACTCAACTGGAAGTTAATCTCCCGGATGAAGCGGTCATTGACAGAATCCTCCAGTCGCTTCCACCTAGCTACAAGAGCTTTGTGATGAACTACAATATGCAGGGGATGGTAAAGACCATTCCTGAGGTATATGCTATGCTGAAATCAGCAGAGGTAGAAATCAAGAAGGAGCATCAAGTGTTGATGGTGAATAAAACCACTAAGTTCAAGAAGGGCAAGGGTAAAAAGAACTTCAAGAAGGACGGCAAAGAAGTTGCCGCGCCCGGTAAGCAAGTTGCCGGGAAGAAGCCAAAGAATGGACCCAAGCCCGAGACTGAGTGTTTTTATTGCAAGGGAAGTGGTCACTGGAAGCGGAACTGCCCCAAATACTTAGCGGACAAGAAGGCCGGCAAAACCAAAGGTATATGTGATATACATGTAATTGATGTGTACCTTACCAGTACTCGTAGTAGCTCTTGGGTATTTGATACCGGTGCAGTTGCTCACATTTGTAACTCAAAGCAGGAGCTGCGGAATAAACAGAGACTGGCGAAGGATGAGGTGACGATGCGAGTCTGGAATGGTTCCAAGGTCGATGTGATCGCCGTCGGCACGCTACCTCTACATGTACCTACGGGATTAGTTTTAAACCTCAATAATTGTTATTTAGTGCCAAGTTTGAGCATGAACATTGTGTCTGGATCTCGTTTAATACGAGATGGCTACTCATTTAAATCCGAGAATAATGGTTGTTCTATTTATATGAGAGATATGTTTTATGGTCATGCTCCGATGGTTAATGGTTTATTATTAATGAATCTCGTACGTGATGATACACATATTCATAGTGTGAATACCAAAAGAGTTAAAGTTGATAACAATAGTCCCACATATTTGTGGCACTGCCGCCTTGGTCACATATGTGTCAAACGCATGAAGAAGCTCCATGCAGATGGACTTTTAGAGTCTCTTGATTATGAATCATTTGACACGTGCGAACCATGCCTCATGGGTAAAATGACCAAGACTCCGTTCTCAGGAACAATGGAGCGAGCAACCAACTTATTGGAAATCATACATACCGGTGTGTGCGGTCCAATGAGTGTTGAGGCTCGCGGTGGCTATCTTATGTTCTCACCCTCACTGATGACTTGAGTAGATATGGGTATGTCTACTTAATGAAACACAAGTCTGAGACCTTTGAAAAGTTCAAGGAATTTCAGAGTGAGGTTGAAAATCAACGTGAAAGAAAGATCAAGTTTCTACGATCAGATCGTGGAGGAGAATACTTGAGTCACGAATTTGGCACACACTTAAGAAAATGTGGAATAGTTTCACAACTCACGCCGCCTGGAACACCTCAGCGTAATGGTGTGTCCGAACGTCGTAATCGCACTCTATTAGATATGGTGTGATCTATGATGTCTCTTACCGACTTACCGCTATCTTTTTGGGGCTATGCTTTAGAGACTGCTGCATTCACTTTAAATAGGGCTCCGTCGAAATCCGTTGAGACGACACCGTATGAATTATGGTTTGGGAAGAAACCTAAGCTGTCGTTTCTAAAAGTTTGGGGATGCGATGCTTATGTCAAGAAACTTCAACCTGAAAAGCTCGAACCCAAGTCGGAAAAATGCGTCTTCATAGGATACCCTAAAGAAACTGTTGGGTATACCGTCTACCTCTGATCCGAAGGCAAGATCTTTGTTGCCAAGAATGGATCCTTTCTAGAGAAAGAGTTTCTCTCGAAAGAAGTAAGTGGGAGGAAAGTAGAACTTGATGAAGTGTTACCTCTTGAACCGGAAAATGGCGAAACTCAAGAAAACGTTTCTGAGGTGCCTGCACCGACTAGAGAGGAAATTAATGATGATGATCAAGATGCTTCTAATCAAGCTCCTACTGAAATTCGAAGGTCCACAAGGACACGTTCCGCACCAGAGTGGTACGGCAACCCTGTCTTGGAAATCATGTTGTTAGACAATGGTGAACCTTCGAACTATGAGGAAGCAATGGCGGGCCCGGATTCCGACAAATGGCTGGAAGCCATGAAATCCGAGATAGGATCCATGTATGAAAAAGAAGTATGGACTTTGACTGACTTGCCCGTTGAGCGGCGAGCCATAGAAAATAAATGGATCTTTAAGAAGAAGACAGACGCGGATGGTAATGTGACCATCTATAAAGCTCGGCTTGTCGCTAAGGGTTATCGACAAGTTCAAGGGGTTGACTACGATGAGACTTTCTCACCGGTAGCGAAGATGAAGTCCGTCCGAATCATGTTAGCAATTGCCGCATTCTACGATTATGAAATATGGCAAATGGACGTCAAAACGGCATTCCTTAATGGTTTCCTTAAGGAAGAATTGTATATGATGCAGCCGGAAGGTTTTGTCGATCCTAAGAATGCTGACAAGGTGTGCAAGCTCCAACGCTCGATTTATGGGCTGGTGCAAGCATCTCGGAGTTGGAACATTCGCTTTGATGAGATGATCAAAGCGTTTGGGTTTACACAGACTTATGGAGAAGCCTGTGTTTACAAGAAAGTGAGTGGGAGCTCTATAGCATTTCTCATATTATATGTAGACGACATACTTTTGATGGGAAATGATATAGAACTCTTGGATAGCATTAAGGCCTACTTGAATAAAAGTTTTTCAATGAAGGACCTTGGAGAAGCTGCTTATATATTAGGCATCAAGATCTATAGAGATAGATCGAGACGCCTCATAGGTCTTTCACAAAGCACATACCTTGATAAGATATTGAAGAAGTTCAATATGGATCAATCTAAGAAGGGGTTCTTACCTGTGTTACAAGGTGTGAAATTGAGCTCAGCTCAATGTCTGACCACGGCAGAAGATATAGAAGAGATGAGTGTCATCCCCTATGCCTCAGCCATAGGTTCTATTATGTATGCCATGCTGTGTACCAGACCTGATGTAAACCTTGCCGTAAGTTTGGTAGGAAGGTACCAAAGTAATCCCGGCAAGGAACACTGGACAGCGGTCAAGAATATCCTGAAGTACCTGAAAAGGACTAAGGAAATGTTTCTCGTTTATGGAGGTGACGAAGAGCTCGTCGTAAAAGGTTACGTCGACGCTAGCTTCGACACAGATCTGGATGACTCTAAGTCACAAACCGGATATGTGTATATTTTGAATGGTGGGGCAGTAAGCTAGTGCAGTTGCAAGCAAAGCGTCGTGGCGGGATCTACATGTGAAGCGGAGTACATGGCAGCCTCGGAGGCAGCGCATGAAGCAATTTGGGTGAAGGAGTTCATCACCGACCTCGGAGTCATACCCAATGCGTCGGGGCCAATCAAACTCTTTTATGACAACACTGGAGCTATTGCACTTGCAAAGGAGCTCAGGTTTCACAAGAAGACCAGGCACATCAAGCGTCGCTTCAACTCCATTCGTGAAAATGTTCAAGATGGAGACATAGAAATTTGTAAAGTGCACACGGATCTGAATGTCGCAGATCCATTGACTAAACCTCTCCCTAAGGCAAAACATGATCAGCACCAGAACTCTATGGGTGTTCGATTCATCACAATGTAACTAGATTATTGACTCTAGTGCAAGTGGGAGACTGTTGGAAATATGCCCTAGAGGCAATAATAAAAGCATTATTATTATATTTCCTTGTTCATGATAATTGTCTTTGTTCGTGCTATAATTGTGTTATCCGGAAATCGTAATACATGTGTGAATAACAGACAACAACGTGTCCCTAGTGAGCCTCTAGTTGACTAGCTCGTTGATCAACAGATAGTCATGGTTTCCTGACTATGGACATTGGATGTCATTTGATAACGGGATCACATCATTAGGAGAATGATGTGATGGACAAGACCCAATCCTAAACATAGCATAAGATCGCATAGTTCGTTTGCTAGAGTTTTCCAATGTCAAGTATCCTTTCCTTAGACCATGAGATCGTGTAACTCCCGGATACCGTAGGAGTGCTTTGGGTGTGCCAAACGTCACAACGTAACTGGGTGACTATAAAGGTATACTACGGGTATCTCTGAAAGTGTCTGTTGGGTTGACATGGATCGAGACTGGGATTTGTCACTCCGCTTGACGGAGAGGTATCACCGGGCCCTCTCGGTAATGCATCATCATAATGAGCTCAATGTGATCAAAGTGTTTGATCACGGGATCATGCATTACGGAACGAGAAAAGTGACTTGCCGGTAACGAGATTGAACGAGGTATTGGGATACCGACGATCGAATCTCGGGCAAGTAAAATACCGATTGACAAAGGGAATCGTATACGGGATTAATTGAATCCTCGACATCGTGGTTCATCCGATGAGATCATCGTGGAGCATGTGGGAGCCAACATGGGTATCCAGATCCCGCTGTTGGTTATTGCCCGAGAGCCGTCTCGGTCATGTCTGCATGTCTCCCGAACCCGTAGGGTCTACACACTTAAGGTTCGGTGACGCTAGGGTTGTGAAGATATGTATATGCAGTAACCCGAATAATGTTCGGAGTCCCGGATGAGATTCCGGACGTCACGAGGAGTTTCGGAATGGTCCGGAGGTAAAGATTTATATATGGAAAGTCGTCATACGGACATCGGGACAAGTTTCGGGGTTATCGGTATTGTACCGGGACCACCGGAGGGTCCCGGGGGGGTCCATCGGGTGGGGCCACCTATCCCGGAGGGCCCCATGGGCTGTATGAGGGAGGGAACCAGGCCAAAGTGGGCTGGTGCGCCTCCCCCCAAAGGCCCATGCGCCTAGGGTTGGGGGGGGGGGGAAACCCTAAAGGGGGCGCCCCCCTTGATTACCAACTTAGGCCAAAATCCTAAGCTTGGGGGGGTACGTGTTCTCACCGACATTACATTCATGTCCACTTATTCTATCTGTCGGTGTTCACACTTTTCCACTGTATCATCCATGATTAGATTTATTTTCTTTCTTTCTTCTTGTGTGTTCGAGAAACTTTAGAAAAACAAAAAATTAGTTGTAGTAATTTACTTTCTATGCATGCTTAGTAGTAGCACTAAAAAGAAAATTCAAAAAAGATTTCCTTGTTCTTGTTTTGCTTGTTGCGAGCTTTCCCGTGTAAATAGTTTTTCTCGTTTTTGCTTTTTATTTTGCTTGTTGAAGAAAACCAAAAACTCCAAAAATATTTCAGTGTGTTTCTCTGAATTTCTTTTCTTTTTATTCGAGTTGTGCCGAGGAGAAGACCACGATGAAAATGTTGAGTGGCTCTTATATGAATAATTGTTGAACTAATAAAGAGACCATTTTACCTCGTCTTCTCATGTTGAATAAAATGTTTGCAGATTCCAGCTTAGTCCATGGCACTCTTGCACTATTATTATTTTCACATCATTCGGTCATGCAAGTAAAGGCAATAATGACGACATTCGATGAGCTGGCCGTGGCAAAGAGAAACTGGTATGAACTCGACTTGTTCTGTCTATGTAAATATGTTTAACCTAGTATCCAGGCTTCAGCCCATTATGATTAAACATGTTTGCAATGACAATTGGAGATTATAGTTTCTCATGCCATGCGTAAGTAGATGGGAGTTGATAATGATTTATCTTGGATATTAACATAGAGTTAAAATGATTGTGATGTAGTATGATGATATGGTATACTCCTCTGAATGTTCGAGTGGCTTGACTTGGTACATGTTCATGCATGTAGTTCAATCAAAACCAACATAGCCTCTATAATATTTATGTTCATGGTGTTCATATCCTACTCATGCTAGTGTCCAATGTTACCTACGCATAATGCATGGTTATGATTGTTGTTGCTCTCTAGCTGGCCGCTTCCCAATCTTAATTGCTAGCCTTCGCCTGTACTAAGTGGGAATTCTGCTTGTACATCAAAACCTTGAACCCGAAGTTATTCCAGATGAGTCCACCATACCTACCTATATACGGTATTACCCTGCCGTCCTAAGTAAATTTGCATGTGCCACCTCTAAAAAACTTCTAAAAAATTATCTGTTTTGTGTGTCTGGATCATTCACGGAACGACAGGAGGTGGTCGATATCTTCCGTGCTAAGCAGGTTATCCTCAGGTCGAGAGTTTATTCACTTGCCATCGCATGAGGAAATGAGCAGTATTAGGGATGCCCAGTCCCAAACTGCAAACATGAAAAAGAGTTCATCTCTGAAATAATCAAACAAAAACTCCCAATGGAGTCAAAACCTTTACTTTTATCGCTTGGGAACCGCCACTAGCGTGCTTAGCATGGAAGATGTTGATAATTGATAGTCGCGAAGTTAATAAGAAGGGTGCATGTCTCAAAATATCATTTATCTCTGTTTTAAAAATTGAGCTCTGGCACCTCTGCAAATCACTGCTTCCCTCTACAAAGGGACTATCCATTTACTTTTATGTTGTGTCACCACCTTCTAAACACAAGCGCCAGAAACTAAGTACAACACAGTTGTCATGATTTATGCATTGTGTGTAGCTAATGTTGGGTGCATCATGACTGGATCTTTTCTACCATGAATTACAATGTTTAGTCGCTGCTTGAACTTTGGAGGTGCTCCGCATTTATGTTTTACGGTCTCAAAACGGGCTAGCGGCACTATTCTCATATTATATCATGGTTGTTTTGACAACGTTTTGCCGTTTCAGATATCTTATTATCGCTCGCTAGCTAATTATGTCATTGATATGAGTCATTATAATCGTTAAGAGTTTGGAAGCCTTGTCAAATGGGAAGTTGGTCCAGGAGGCAAGACCTTGTTCTGGAAAGACCGATGGATACATGGAGTAGCTATTAAAGATTTTGCACCCTTGGTTGTGGCAAAGGTGCGGACACAAGTGGAAAACAGGAGACTTGTGCGAGATGCGATGTGCATGCATTCGTGGATGGATGATGTAGTGGGTGACCTATGCACTGAGGGTCTCACTCAGTTCATCGGCCTTTGGGAGATTCTCTTGGAAGTTCATTTGGACGCTCAGGTCGAGGACTGCCCCATCTGGGCTTGGAACACGTCCGGAGTCTACACGGCATCATCTGCGTACAAGATGCTATGCGAGGGAGGAGATTCCACTGCTTCGGAGCCATATGGAAGTGTTGGGCACCGCTTGCGTGCAAGCTATTCATGTGGCTCGTGGTGCAATATCATTTATGGACCTCGGACAGGAGAGCTAGGCACGGATTGCAAGACCAAGCATCAAAATGTTACATGTGTGACCAGGAGGAGGATATGGTTGACCATATTTTGCTGCAGTGCGTGTTCTCGCGGAAAGTGTGGTTCTGCTGCACTACTAGGATGGGTTTGACGGCCAACCTTTGCCCAACAAATGACTCAATATTGGTGTAGTGGTGGACGGATACGAGAAAGAGAATAGATAAGCAGTCTCGGAAAGGCTTTGACACCCTCGTGATGCTAATCTGTTGGACGATATGGAAGCAAAGGAATGCGAGGGTCTTCGGCACGTGTATAATCAACAATGAGTGGGATACGGTAGACTCTATCTTTGATGAGCTAAGGACTTGGGCCAAAGCAGGAGCTTTCAGAGGACAACCGATCATAGAGTAGTCGAGTAGAGCTAGGTCATCTCTATTAACGGGAAACCTCTCGTGACATCCTTTAATATTTCTGGAGTTGCATTCCAAACTTCTGGGTTTCATCAACCTCGACATGGACCATGATCCTACGGTCCTTCAGTTCCTAACGAATCTTTATGTCTCAAGGTTTTGCTCCTCTAGCTTGGCTACTTTCAGCTTTTGGGTCCTGAGTTCTTCATGATACGCTTCCTTATCAAATACTGTTTCTTGTAGGTCCATCTTAACTTCTTGATGTAACACTCCAGATCCTCGTGATACACCAGCTAAGGTTAAAACTTCATCCTTTGCTCACAGATGCTCCATCAGCCTTCTACCATCCAATCCTTCCGATGAAATGCATGCTCATCTCAGCACAACGACAATAGCATAAGCAGGCGATAACATCTTGGATAGCTGTGTTTCTGCTCTTGTCAATTCCATGAGCTATCATTCCATAGTTGATATCTCCTGCCTTAGGGTTTCCTTGACAGAACTTTGAGTTATAATGTTCCACGTTCCAGTCTTTCTCCGATACACCTTGGTCTCGGGGATTGATAACTTCCATAGTTTGCCAAGTTCCATAAGGGTAACCTTCCTAGGTCATACGAAATCTGGAAATTCTTCATATTCTCCTAGTCTTCGAACTCTTCATCCGTCGTAGTTTCCATTATTCCAATGCTCGGTAAAATAATCTTCATTCCTAAGTGGTCTTAGTTGTCCGATATCTTGTACTTCTTGAAGTGGTATCATCAGTCGAATCTTCGTGTGGTCAAAAGGGGGAAAAGGGGTATGGTCTCACTACAAGGGGATATTTGAATAACCTCATAAAAGAGGTAAAAGATCTTTTTTTTTGAAAATGAAGTTGTAGAGAAAATATTTCCTATGGGCTTGCCAGTTTCGAGGGTCACGTCCTACAGTCAGCATGTGCTCTGATACCATCTTGTAGCGACCTGATCTCAGACGGTCAAGTCTCTGTGCTTAAGTGTCATCCCTGGGTCGGTATGCTGACACACAGTACTCGAGGATTTATAACAGAGGTAAATCACATGTATAAAGTAACGTAAAAGTATTACCTCAATCCAAATAGCGGAAGTAACAAGGTTGTGGATTCCCATCAACACCAACGACAAAGTTGAGTGTAGAAATCATAGCCCTAACGTATCACTTACTCGTCATAAGATATCCTGCAACATGAGACGTTGCGGCCACAAAGGGTCAGTACGTTGGATGTACTGGAAAATTCACACTGTAGAGCAATGCTGAAATATGGCTATCACTACATGCATATTTGGCTGGTGGAAAAAGCTCTCTGGGTATAATGTTTTTGCGAAAAAGCCAATTTTTCCCTACTGCAAAGGAATATATTTTATTTAAATACAAAGTTGGTTGAAAATATTGAGAACGTAAACCCCCTCTCAATCCCAATTAAAAGTAAACATTAACAACCCAACAAATTATTTAAGTAACGTGATGAGATCAATATGATAATCCAAGAACCAGATACTCAAGATGTCCATAATCGGGGACACGGCTAATCATGATTAGTTTGTACACTCTGCAGAGGTTTGCGCACTTTTTTCCCACAATACTTGATCTCCTCCGTTGGATTTCTCGCACTACATGGTGTTTGAGAAACGGATGACCGAGACACAGTCTTTCAGAAGCGTTAGCACCTTACGATGGGTAGACAGTACCACCTATATCCCCTACATCTGCTAGTCTACCACTGTAAGAGTTCACACGACTTAATCAACTATGCTAGAGCCCATAATAGCTTGTGGATGCACACAGAAGTTTCTAGCATGAACAATCTTATGATCCCTTTGAGTCTGGGTGGCAGTTTATAGGAGAATCACACGGTACTCCGGGATTCCCAAAAAATACAGGCAATCACTGGATTCCCCTGGTGCCTCAATCCACCCAGATGTGTATTAAAGTTGCCACCTTAAGTTGAACCATTAATTAACAATCTCACGTATGTCATGGATATACTCAAACCCAATCCACATCTACGAGCATAGCATGGCAATATAAGCATAACGTAATAGTAACTCCCAAGGTTTGAATGCAGGGCAATAGGTTCCTACCTCATCAACTACTTCCCGATACTCACATGTTATCAATTCCTAACCATGCAATGTTTGAGGGTGAAACTAATGCATAAAAACTGGGTATGGAAGGGATATGATCAAAGTGTGAACTTGCCTGTACTGTTGATGAACATGATTCGCACTCAAAACTCTTGATAGTTCTACTGGTCACACTCCGGTCAATCTATCGTAAGCAAGCAATAGTAACCACACATAAGCAATCACTCCAAAGATCAGAAAGATCGAAGAAGACGATTCGGAGAACATCAAAACCAAACAAATAACTCTTGCAACATAAAACAATTTCTAACAGTACCAAAATTATGTGAATTTGGCCTTATCATAAAGTTTAGGTCAAGAGCTTCGATTAGCAAAAGGAATCAACTCAAACGGAGCAACGAAACTCAAGTTATGATCAAATGAAGTTCAAATACAAATCTGTTTAAATTCAAATTTTAAAACTTTCAAAAACATGTTTAAGTTGGATTACTGGATAGAGGTGATCATAACGAAGAAGTGGGTGTTGGTTTCGTTGAATTTGGACAAACGAGTAAAAAGATGTTGTCGTTTGGAAATCAGGGACTAATCTGTAAATATAAATATTCATAGATGGGTCCCTGGCCAAAATTAAAAAGAAAAAGAAAAAGACTAGATAATGAACGTTCGTTACGGAACACTAATGAAGGAATCCGTTTGCCGCGAATACCTAACCAGCGAATGTTCTTGAAATAACTAGGCTAAAAAGAAAAACCGATCTAATAATATAAAACCAAACTAAAAGAAAAACCTAAAAAGAAAACCGGGTCGGTTTGTACCAGTTCGGGGCGGTTTTTACCGATTAAACGGGGTCCGGCCGGCGGTCATCAACGACGAGGCGGGCGGCGGCTCCGGCGAGGAGAGCGGCGGCTCCGGCGAGAGGCGGGGCCGCTACGTGGCGCGGGCGAAGTGCGGCGGGGCGGCGCAGCTCGTCAGCGGCAGCGGCGGTTGCGGCGAGATGTAGCGGGTGGCAGCGCGGGATGCGTGGGCGGTGGCGCGGCTCGAGAAAAGAGAGAGGGGGGAGAGAGAGGGCGACAGTTATATAGACGGCCGGGGCGGCTCCGAGTCATGGAGGAGGGGGGCAAGCAGAGGCGGCGGCGGGAGTCCGGGCGACGTACGGCGGCGGCGACGCCGTGCGGGTGCGGGAGTCTGTCCCGAGCTCGGGGACGAGTGGGGCGCGGCGCTGGGCTGGGCCGGCTGGCTGGGTTTCGGCCCAGTTGGCCCACGGGGAAAGAAGTCTTCTTCTTCTTCTTAAAAAAACATTTTCTCACACAAACTAAATTAATAAAAACAAAAACTAAAAAAATATAGGCACATATAATATATCAAAATTTCTAAAATATGATTTTCTACAACCTGAACATTTATCTAGCATTAAATAAAATCCTCACAAATTCAAATAATTCAAACAGTGCTGCTGTTGCAATAAAACCCAATAAAAATCAGTTTAAAAATACCAAAATGATTTCAAATTTATTTCTCTCCAATTTTCTATTGTAGGGAATCATGTTACCCTATTTTCCATATATTTTATTTTTGGAGAAAAATAATTTGAATAAAACCCAAATAACTCCAAATTGAAAATAATTTCCAAAAGGACTTTAAATTTGATCCTTTTAAACTCCCAACTCATATTCCATATAATTTGAAGAAGTCATTTTATCTTCTCTCGTGAAAATCATTGAGTTGCATAAAGTTTCAGAATTGGAAATATTTTTGAATGAAATTCAAATATTTTCAACACCCCTTTTCATTTAAATAAATGGAAGAAGTCATGTCATCTTCTCTCAAGGGTTTTGTGGTGAAAAGAATTTGAATTCACAGAGATCATAAAATGCAAAATGAAAGTTTGGGAAAGTCCTTTTATTCCCTCTCATGTAACTTTCAAAAAGTTTCAAATTTGACTCAATCAATCATCACAACAATTAAACAATCAATCAATCTATTTATTATAACATTCCAATATTTAGAACTTTGGGATGTTACAAACCTACCACCCTTAAAATGAATGTCGTCCTCGAGATTCGGAGAGGCTAGAAAGAAATAGGTTAGGTTTGGGGGGTCTTCTCAAAATCCATCGATCATCACAGGGGGTCTGGGGTGCTACCACCCTTAGAAGCATGGTTACTGTTCCATCAAAACTCATATACTCCATCCTTATTGTTGATAGTGTCGGTCTTCTCAGGTCGTAAGGATAATTCCTTCTCTAGCTTTTTCGGTAGCTGCATAACCTTTTCCTCAATTCTTCAGTACTTTCATCCTGGTAAGATTATTCCGAGACTGGGTCTTCTTAGCTGAGGGGTCTGGCGCCAATGCTAAACAACTTTCGATATCTCATGGTGGTCAACAATTTATGGTTTCTCCTGCAGGAAATGGGTCTGGGCTGAACCTCACTGTATATCCTACGATTGGCAAGGGCTGCCTTGTACAAGGGAAAATTGCTATACCATTCTAAGGTTCATACAAGGTTTAAAACCGTCGTCTCTCTACTATAGATAAGTCACTCAGATTTACCAGTCCATATAGCAAGGCGAACAATAAGAGTAAGTCGGTATGGTGATCAATCCATCCCGCACCCAAATCATTACCCTGTATATGGTTTATCAAATCTCGCATTCTAACACTCGGTCATCCTCACAAGCATTGCAGAATTTCTCTTGTCGATGAACCAAGTTCGGATAAATCCATGGATTCTGCAAGCCAAACAGACATCTATCGTTCCTTCACAACTCTCAGGTTTTGCTTAAACTCCTATAAAATCGTCTGTCGACAAAGTTATATCCTCTTCCAGGGTTTTCCTTCAGCATGACTGTGCTTGCTTCTTGGCAGGTCCTGTGGCCTGTGGGTTATGGCCCATCTCATCACTTGTAAACCTTGAACTCATCCTCGGGGCAACTGATCATTATTCCAACTTCCAGCTTCCTAGCATACTTAAAATCCATCCAATTGTATTGTCTCCCTTCCTTCTATTTGTACAAGACTAAGACATGATTTCTTAAACTCATCATGGAGTTGCAATTGCTCCATATTAGCAACATTATGCCTCCTTCATATCCAATAGTACTTCATCCCTTCATATTCCTGGTATATCCCACATATCAAGATAAGCTTATACTTATGAAGTCCACTCCGTGGAACATCATTATCCTTTCCAGGAGTCAAATCTCCTCACAGGGTACTACCACCCTTGAAATGGACAATTCTTCCATATACCATATTTCTCATATCCTCGAAAATGGTCAAGATCTTCCTTCATAGGGTAACAACTCATAAAGATCCAAATCAGTACCAATGGTGCTAACTTTATTGATTCTCAAATGATTACAATCTCTTGCTTTTCCATTACATGCCTCAACTCAACACCTCAATATAAAAGAATTGTTCCCACTACTTCTACTACATTTCTCACAGTCTCAACTATTTATCACTAGTCTCCTCCTTGAGACAATCTCTGGCAAAGTGCCCTGCTTCATTACAATGAAAACATATTACTTCCGACAAGTCTCGTGGTTTCCTTGTGATTATATAGCCTCCTTCGGTCCTCGGCTTTCTTTTTGGGCAACTGCTGAGGTAGTGCCCTAACTCCTTGCATCTATAACAGGTGATATGACTCAGATCCTTCCTGGAATCCAATCTACTTCTCTTTACGGACTTTTCCGTTCCAATCAGGGCTTCTATTTCCTGTGGGTCATACTCTACTTCCTCTGTCGGGAATTCTACTAGATCCCCATTCAAACAATTCTGGGAGATGTGTCCTTCTCCACATGAATAGCAAGACTTGGTGCAAGATCTAATTGGTTCTTCTTTAGGGGTGTCCTCCTCCTCTTCCTTCATCACGGGTTCTTCTAAAATTTCCATGAGAGCTTCTTTCGTTGCTTCTTTCTTCTGCTGGATGGTTCTTTGTACCATGGGGTAAATGTGACACTGAGCAGGGTAGTGGGTAGTCCCTTCACACAAGAAACAAGTGATCTGCCTAGTTGGGCATTCTTCAGTTGGGTGACTTCCTTCACAATTAGGGCATTCATCCTTGTGTTCTTTATAGGTGTGTCCCATTTCTCCACAAATCTTACATGCACAAGGCTCCTTCTCTTTAGGTTCACATGGCTCTCGGGTAAGACGGGACCTCAGTAGAATCGTCTTGAATTCATCCCAAGCATTGGTTCCATCCCATCCTTGTATGGCTTGATGTATCTCTCGCCATTTTGCAGCACCTTGTGTGATCTTTCGTAGGGTGTATGGAACCATATACTCTCCTTCAATATCGTGCTCCTTCATGCGATTTTCCATGTTCCGTATCCAGTGTGCTACCTCCGGTTGTGTCATGAATCTCAGAAATACTCGTCCATCTCCATTCATCATCTTTTGGGATCCAAGGGTTTTGGGGTGAGATAAGAGAGATCGAGAGGTATGCACACTATGCAAACAATAGTTTTGAAAAGACAGATTTTTAATGCAGCTGTCGTAAAAACATCAAACAAATGACAGCTCACAAACGTCGCATCAAACGTAGGTATAAAACAGGGGTTTGGTCTTATAAAGGTCAATAAATCTTCAAAGTCATCAAACTCTTCAAGTTTTGCTCAGGTCCCTGATGGCTTCTTCCGATCATGCTTGTCCTTCTAAAATTCTTTTGCTAGATCATCTCTGTTGACGCGAAATCTCTCATGACGTCCTTTAATATTTCCGGAGTTGCATTCCAAACTTCTAGGTTTCATCAACCTTGACATGGACCATGATCCTACGGTCCTTCAGTTCCTAACGAATCTTTGATGTCTCAAGGTTTTGCTCCTCTAGCTTGGATAGTTTCAGCTTCTGGGTCCTGAGTTCTTCACAAAACGCTTCCTTATCAAATATTGTTTCTTGTAGGTCCATCTTAACTTCTTGATGTAACACTCCAGATCCTGGTGATACACCAGCTAAGGTTAAAACTTCATCCTTTGCTCATAGATGCTCCATCAGCCTTCTACCATCCAATCCTTTCGATGAAATGCATGCTCATCTCAGCACGACGACAATAGCATAAGTGGGCGATAACATCTTGGATAGCCGTGTTTCTGCTCTTGTCAATTCCATGAGCTATCATTCCATAGTTGATATCTCCTGCCTTAGGGTTTCCTTGACAGAACTTTGAGTTATAATGTTCCATGTTCCAGTCTTTCTCCGATACACCTTGGTCTCGGGGATTGATAACTTCCATAGTTTGCCAAGTTCCATAAGGGTAACCTTCCTAGGTCATACAAAATCTGGAAATTCTTCATATTCTCCTAGTCTTTGAAGTCTTCATCCGTCGTAGTTTCCATTATTCCAATGCTCGGTAAAATACTCTTCATTCCTAAGTGGTCTTAGTTGTTTGATATCTTGTACTTCTTGAAGTGGTCTCATCAGTCGAATCTTCATGTGGTCAAAAGGGGGAAAACGGGTATGGTCTCACTAAAAGGGGATATTTGAATAAACTCAAAAGAGAAGAGAGGTAGAAGATCTTTTTTTTGAAAATGAAGTTGTAGAGAAAACCTTTCCTATGGGCTTGCCAGTTTCTAGGGTCACGTCCTACAGTTATCATGTGCTCTGATACCATCTTGTAGCGACCCGACCTCAGACGGTCAAGTCTCTATGCTTAAGTGTCATCCCTGGGTCGGTATGCTGACACACACAGTACTCGAGGATTTATAACAGAGGTAAATCACATGTATAAAGTAAAGTAAAAGTATTACCTCAATCCAAATAGCGGAAGTAACAAGGTTGTGGATTCCCATCAACACCAACGACAAATTTGAGTGTAGAAATCGTAGCCCTAACGTATCACTTACTCGTTGTAAGATATCCTGCAACATGAGACGTTGCAGCCACAAAGGGTCAGTACGTTGGATGTACTGGAAAATTCACACTGTAGAGCAATGCTGAAATATGGCTATCACTACATGCATATTTGGCTGGTGGAAAAAGCTCTCTGGGTATAATGTTTTTGCGAAAAAGCCAATTTTCCCCTGCTGCAAAGGAATATATTTTATTTAACTACAAAGTTGGTTGAAAATATTGAGAAGTTAAACCCCCTCTCAATCCCAATTAAAAGTAAACATTAACAACCCAACAAATTATTTAAGTAACGTGATGAGATCAATATGATAATCCAAGAACCAGATACTCAAGATGTCCATAACCGGGGACACGACTAATCATGATTAGTTTGTACACTCTGCAGAGGTTTGCGCACTTTTTCCCACAAGACTCGATCTCCTCCGTTGGATTTCTCGCACTACATGATGTTTGAGAAACGGATGACCGAGACGCAGTCTTTCAGAAGCGTTAGCACCTTACGATGGGTAGACAATACCACCTATATCCCCTACATCTGCTAGTCTACCACTGTAAGAGTTCACACGACTTAATCAACTATGCTAGAGCCCATAATAGCTTGTGGATGCACACAGAAGTTTCTAGCATGAACAATCTTATGATCCCTTTGAGCCTGGGTGGCAGTCCATAGGAGAATCACACGGTACCCCGGGATTCCCAAAAAATACAGGAAATCACTGGATTCCCCTGGTGCCTCAATCCACCCAGATGTGTATTAAAGTTGCCACCTTAAGTTGAACCATTAATTAACAATCTCACGTATGTCATGGATATACTCAAACCCAATCCACATCTACGAGCATAGCATGGCAATATAAGCATAACGTAATAGTAACTCCCAAGGTTTGAATGCAGGGCAATAGGTTCCTACCTCATCAACTACTTCCCGATACTCACATGTTATCAATTCCTAACCATGCAATGTTTGAGGGTGAAACTAATGCATAAAAACTGGGTATGGAAGGGATATGATCAAAGTGTGAACTTGCTTGTACTGTTGATGAAGATGATTCGCACTCAAAACTGTTGATAGTTCTACTCGTCACACTCCGGTCAATCTATCATAAGCAAGCAATAGTAACCACACATAAGCAACCACTCCAAAGATCAGAAAGATCGAAGAAGACGATTCGGAGAACATCAAAACCAAGCAAATAACTCTTGTAACATAAAACAATTTCTAACAGTACCAAAATTATGTGAATTTGGCCTTATCAGAAAGTTTAGGTCAAGAGCTTCGATTAGCAAAAGGAATCAACTCAAACGGAGCTACCGAACTCAAGTTATGATCAAACAAATTTCAAATACAAATATGTTTAAATTCAAAATTTAAAACTTTGAAAACATGTTTAAGTTGGATTACTGGATAGAGGTGATCATAACGAAGAAGTGGGCATTGGTTTCATTGAATTTGGACAAACGAGTAAAAAGATGTGGTCGTTTGAAAACCAGGGGCTAATCTGTAAATATAAATATTCACAGATGGGTCCCTGGCCGAAATTAAAAAGAAAAAGAAAAAGACTAAATAATGAACGTTCATTACAGAACGCTAACGAAGGATTCCGTTCGTTGTGAAGACCTAACCAGCGAATGTTCTCGAATTAACTAGGCTAAAAAGAAAAACTGATCTAATAATATAAAACCGAACTAAAAGAAAACCCTAAAAATAAAACCGGGTCAGTTTGTACCGGTTCAGGGCAGTTTTTACCGGTTAAATGGGGTCCGGCCGGTGGCGGTCAACGGCGAGGCGGGCGGCGGCTCCGGCGAGAGGCGACACGGGGCGTCTACGTGGCACGAGGCAGCGACATCGGCAGGTGGCGCGGGCGAAGTACGACGGGGCGGCACAACTCGTCGGCGGCAGCGGCGGTTACGGCGAGATGCAGCGGGCGGCGGCGCGGGATGCGTGGGCAGAAGCGTGGCTCGAGAAAAGAGAGAGGGCGACAGTTATATAGGCGGGTGGGGCGGCTTCGAGTCGTGGAGGAGGGGGCAAGCAGAGGCGGCGGCGGGAGGCCTGGCGGCGTACGGCGGCGGCGACGTCGTGCGGGTGCGGGAGTCCGTCCCGAGCTCGGGGATGAGCAGGGCGCGGCGCTGGGCTGGGCCGGCTGGCTGGGCTTCGGCCCGGTTGGCCCTCGGGGAAAGAAGTCTTCTTCTTCTTCTTCTTGAAAAAAACATTTTCTCAAACAAACAAAATTAATAGAAACAAAAACTAAAAAATATATAGGCATATAATATATCAAAATTTTCAGAAAATGATTTTCTACAACCTGAACATTTATCTAGCATTAAATAAAATCCTCACAAATTCAAATAATTCAAACAGTACTGTTGTTGCAATAATACCCAATAAAAATCAGTTTAAAAATACCAAAATGATTTCAACTTTATTTCTCGCCAATTTTCTATTGTAGGGAATCATGTTACCCTATTTTCAATATATTTTATATTTGGAGAAAAATAATTTGAATAAAACCCAAATAACTCCAAATTGAAAATAATTTCCAAAAGGACTTTAAATTTGATCCTTTTAAAATCCCAACTAATATTTCATACAATTTGAAGAAGTCATTTTATCTTCTCTCGTGAAAATCATTGAGTTGCATAAAGTTTCAGAATTGAAAAAAATTTCAAATGAAATTCAAATATTTTCAACACCCCTTTTCATTTAAATAAATGGAAGAAGTCATGTCATCTTCTCTCCAAGGTTTTGTGGTGAAAAGAATTTGAGTTCACGGAGATCATAAAATGCAAAATGAAAGTTTGGGAAAGTCCTTTTATTCCCTCTCATTTAACTTTCAAAAAGTTTCAAATTTCACTCAATCAATCATCATAACAATCAAACAATCAATCGATCTATTTATTATAACATTCCAAGATTTAGAATTTTGGGATGTTACAGAAAAATAAACGGCGATAAAAATAGCTTGTTGACGGGAGATTAATATGATGGAGAATAGACCCGGGGCCATAGGTTTCACTAGTGGCTTCTCTCAAGATAGCATAAGTATTACGGTGGGTGAACAAATTACAGTCGAGCAATTGATAGAAAAGTGCATAATTATGAGAATATCTAGGCATGATCATGTATATAGGCATCACGTCCGCGACAAGTAAACCGACTCCTGCCTGCATCTACTACTATTACTCCACACATCGGCCACTATCCAGCATGCATCTAGAGTATTAAATTCATAAGAACAGAGTAACGCATTAGGTAAGATGACATGATGTAGAGGGATAAACTCATGCAATATGATATAAAGCCCATCTTTTTATCCTCGATGGCAACAATACAATACGTGTCGTTTCCCCTACTGTCACTGGGATCGAGCATCGCATGATTGAACCCAAAGCTAAGCACTTCTCCCATTGCAAGAAAGATCAATCTAGTAGGCCAAACCAAACTGATAATTCGAAGAGACTTGCAAAGATAACCAATCATACATAAAAGAATTCAGAGAAGATTCAAATATTGTTCATATATAATCTTGATCATAAACCCACAATTCAACGGATCTCGACAAACACACCGCAAAAAGAGTTACATCAAATAGATCTCCAAGAAGATCGAGGAGAACTTTGTATTGAGATCCAAAGAGAGAGAAGAAGCCATCTAGCTAATAACTATGGACCTGAAGGTCTGTGGTAAACTACTCACACATCATCGAAGAGGCTATGGTGTTGATGTAGAAGCCCTCCGTGATCAATGCCCCCTCCGGTGGAGCGCCGGAAAATGCCCCAAGATGGGATCTCATGGGTACAGAAGGTTGCGGCGGTGGAATTAGGTTTTTGTGGTGCTCCTCGATGGTTTCGGGGTACGTAGGTATATATGGGAGGAAGAAGTAGGTCGGTGGAGCTACGAGGGCCCCACGAGGGTGGAGGGCGCTGTCGGTGTCAAAACCGGTGGATCTCGGGTAGGGGGTCCCGAACTGTGCGTCTAAGGCGGATGGTAACAGGAGGCGGGGGACACGATGTTTACCCAGGTTCGGGCCCTCTCGATGGAGGTAATACCCTACTTCCTTCTTGATTGATCTTGATGATATGAGTATTACAAGAGTTGATCTACCACGAGATCGTAGAGGCTAAACCCTAGAAGCTAGCCTATGGCATGATTGTTGTTGTCCTACGGACTAAGCCCTTCGGTTTATATAGACACCGGAGGGGGCTAGGGTTACACAGAGTCGGTTACAAGGGAGGAGATCTACATATCCGTATTACCAAGCTTGCCTTCCACGCCAAGGAGAGTCCCATCCGGACACGGGACGAAGTCTTCAATCTTGTATCTTCATAGTCCACTAGTATTCAACCCAAATTTGTTGATTCGACACAAGGGGAGCCAAAGAATATTCTCAAGTATTAGCAGCTGAGTTGTCAATTCAACCACACCTGGAAACTTAGTATCTGCAGCAAAGTGTTTAGTAGCAAAGTAATATGATAGTGGTGGTAACGGTAACAAAAGTAAAGACAACAAAAGTAATGTTTTTGGTATTTTGTAGTGATTGTAACAGTAGCAGCGGGAAAGTAAATAAGCGAGAACCAATATATGGAAAACTCATAGGCACCGGATTAGTGATGGATAATTATACCGGATGTGGTTCGTCATGTAACAGTCATAACATAGGGTGACATAGAACTAGCTCCAATTCATCAATGTAATGTAGGCATGTATTCCGTATATAGTCATACATGCTTATGGAAAAGAACTTGCATGACATCTTTTGTCCTACCCTCCCGTGGCAGCGGGGTCCTATTGGAAACTAAGGGATATTAAGGCCTCCTTTTAATAGAGAACCGGAACAAAGCATTAGCACATAGTGAATACATGAACTCCTCAAACTATGGTCATCACCGGGAGTGGTCCCGATTATTGTCACTTCGGGTGTGCCGGATCATAACACATAGTAGGTGACTATAGACTTGCAAGATAGGATCAAGAACTCACATATATTCATGAAAACATAATAGGTTCAGATCTGAAATCATGGCACTCGGGCCCTAGTGACAAGCATTAAGCATAGCAAAGTCATAGCAACATCAATCTCAGAACATAATGGATACTAGGGATCAAACCCTAACAAAACTAACTCGATTACATGTTAAATCTCATCCAACCCATCACCGTACAGCAAGCCTACGCTGGAATTACTCACGCACGGCGGTGAGCATCATGAAATTGGTGATGGAGGATGGTTGATGATGACGACAGCGACGAATCCCCCTCTCCGGAGCCCCGAACGGACTCCAGATCAGCCCTCCCGAGAGGTTTTAGGGCTTGGCAGCGGCTCCGTATCGTAAAACGCGATGATTTCTTCTCTCTGATTTTTTTCTCCCCGAAAGCCAATATATAGAGTTGGAGTTGGCATCGGAGGGTGTCCAGGGGGCCCACGAGGTAGGGGGCGCGCCCTAGAGGGGGGCGCGCCCCCCACCCTCGTGGACAGGGTGTGGGCCCCCTGGTCTTCATCTTTGGCGAGGATTTTTTATAAGACATCCCGTGGAGTTTCGGGTCATTCCGAGAACTTCTGTTTTCTGCACATAAAACAACATCATGGCAATTCTGCTGAAAACAACGTCAGTCCGGGTTAGTTCCATTCAAATCATACAAGTTAGAGTCCAAAACAAGGACAAAAGTGTTTGGAAAAGTAGATACGACGGAGACGTATCAACTCCCCCAAGCTTAAACCCTTGCTTGTACTCAAGCAATTCAGTTGACAAACTGAAAGAGAAAAAGAAGAAGTTTTACAAACTCTGTTTGCTCTTGTTGTTGTAACTATGTAAAGCCAGCATTCTAGTTTTCAGCATATATCATAACTAACCACATTTGCAATAATTCTCAGGTCTCACAATTACTCATATCAATAGCATAATCAACTAGAAAGCCAAATAATAAATCTCGGATGACAACACTTTCTCAAAACAATCATAATATGATATAACAAGATGGTATCTCGCTAGCCCTTTCTGAGACCGCAAAACATAAATGCAGAGCACCTTTAAAGATCAAGGACTGACTAGACATTGTAATTCATGGTAAAAGAGATCCAATCATAGTCACACCCAATATAGATTAATAGTGGTGAATGCAAATGACAGCTGTGCTCTCCAGCTAGTGCTTTTTAATAAGAGGGTGATGACTCAACATAAAAGTAAATGGATAGGCCCTTCATAGAGGGAAGCAGGGATTTGTAGAGGTGCCAGAGCTCGGTTTTGAAATAGAGATAAATAATATTTCGAGCGGTATACTTTCATTGTCAACATAGCAACTAAGAGATGGCGATATCTTCCATGTCACACACATTATAGGCGGTTCCCAAATAGAATGGTAAAGTTTATACTCCCCCTCCACCAACAAGCATGAATCCATGGCTTGCTCGAAACAACGAGTGCCTCCAACATACATCAGGTCCCAGGGGGAGTTTTGTTTGCAATTAATTTTGATTTAGTTTGCATAAAGCATGGGACTGGGCATCCCGGTGACCAGCCATTTTCTCGTGAGTGAGGAGCGGAGTCCACTCCTCTTGAGAATAACCCGCCTAACATGGAAGATAAGGGCAGCCTTGGTTGATACATGAGCTATTCAAGCATACAAAATAGAATGTTCATTTGAAGGTTTAGAGTTTGGCACATACAAATTTACTTGGAACGGCAGGTAGATACCACATATAGGAAGGTATAGTGGACTCATGTGGAATAACTTTGGGGTTTAAGAGATTGGATGCACAAGCAGTATTCCCGCTTAGTACACGTGAAGGCTATCAAAAGACTGGGAAGCGACCAACTAGAGAGCCACAACAGCCATGTACATGCATTAAAATTAATAAACATTGGATGTAAGCATGAGTAGGATATAATCCACCATGAACATAAATATCGTGAAGGCTATGTTGATTTGTTTCAACTACATGTGTGAACATGAGCCAAGTCAAGTCACTTAAATTATTCAAAGGAGGATACCACCCCATCATACCACATCATAACCATCTCAATAGCATGTTGGCACGCAAGGTAAATCATTATAACTCATAGCTAATTAAGCATGGCACAAGCAACTATGATCTCTAATTGTCATTGCAAACACGTTTATTCATAATAAGCTGAATCAAGAACGATGAACTCATCATATTTACAAAAACAAAAGAGGTCGAGTTCATACCAGCTTTTCCCATCTCAGTCGGTCCATCATATATCATCATAATTGCCTTTCACTTGCACGACCGAACGATGTGAATAATAATAAGAGTGCACGTGCATTGGACAAAGATGGAATCTGCGAGCATTCAATAAACAGGAGAAGACAAAGCAATATGGGCTCTTGGTTAAATCAACAATAAAGCATATAAGAGCCACTTCAATAGTTTAATCAAGGTCTTCTGCTACTGACCGCCAAAGAAAAGAAGAGAAATAAAAACTATTTACACGGGAAAGCTCCCAACAAGCAAAAGAAGAACCGGAAATATTTTTGGGTTTTCTTTTTACTTACTACTACAGCAAGAAGGTAAATTACTACTAATTTTTGTTTTGTTTTTCTTAAGGTTTAACAAACACACAAGAAGAAAGCAGGAAAAAGAAAATACACTAGCATGGATATTACAGTGAAAGAGTATGAGCACTGACATCTAGCAATGAGTGTGTGTGAACATAAGTGGAATGTCGGTGAGAAATACGTACTACCCCAAGCTTAGGCTTTTGGCCTAAGTTGGTTTATTGCCAGGGATAGCCTGGCGGATACCCGTAGGTGTAGCTGGGGTCGTACTGCGACGAGGAATAGTTGGGGTTGTGCTGTGATGCAGTGGCTATCGCATCTTGAGCTGCAACATGGAGTCGGGCTGCCTCTGCTCTCCTCTCGTACTCATATGCCTCCTCTCTAGTAATAGTATATCTTCCGTTTGCCTGGTGATCAAAGATGGCAGGAGCAGGGAGAGTAATATAGACAACATGTCGTTTGTTAAAAATTAGTCGATACTGGAGAGGTGACTCACTCCTCTCAACAAAATGGTGGGAAACCATAGAATTAAAATCTAAATAGGTAGGAGGCAACTCCATGTCTCCTTCACGAACGTTTATCTCAA
Source organism: Aegilops umbellulata (assembly GCA_032464435.1). NCBI lineage: Eukaryota > Viridiplantae > Streptophyta > Magnoliopsida > Poales > Poaceae > Aegilops > Aegilops umbellulata. The sequence continues at coordinate 344,756,447 of CP136054.1, read as the reverse complement.
GAAATTTAGCTAAGCGGGTTGCATAAATTCCTCCAAAGAAATCTCCATTATGTCTATTATGATGCAACCTACGAGCTACAATGGCTCCCATATGATAAGATTGGTCCCCTAACACAGCACTCCTGAGAATGCTAAGGTCAGGGACACACATGTGACATGCTTCATCTTTAGCATTTATGCATCTACCTATGAAGAGAGCAAAATAATGTATAGAAGGAAAGTGAATGCTCCCTATGGTAGCTTGCGTTATATCTCTAGATTCCCCTACAGTTATACTAGCAAGAAAGTTTCTAAATTCAGATTTAGGGGGATCTCTAACACTACTCCATTGTGGAAGTTTGCAAGCAAGAGCAAAATCCTCTAAGTCCATGGTATAGGATTTATCATAAAGATCAAACATGACTGAAGGAGAATTACGCGAAGATGAATACTCAAACCTCCTCACAAAAGAACTTGTGAGATCATGATATTGGGGGTATTTGTCGGCTTCAAAATCCTTAAGACCGGCATTATGCAAATATGCATTAAATTCTTCTTTAATTCCTGCACGATCCATAAAGTTTTCCGACGGCCATTCGCAAGGCCGCACTGGAGCGTCTCTTGGTGGTTCCTCGTCAGCATCACGCATAGCAATCCTAAGTCCTTGCTTCCTTGAAGAACCACCTTGGAATATCTTCCTAAGCATATTGTTTTTCTCTGAAAAATTCTGAATTTTTTAGTAACTTCAAACAAAAGTGAACCAATTTCAATAAAACTGATAGCAACTACTCCTACAAGTGCCTAGAGCCTATATCAAGCATTATAACTACTTGGAACCATATAAATTTGACATGCAAGCTCAAGAACATGGTCACCTATGCAGCACAAATTTGCAAAGAATAGAGCACTAGAACAAAAACTAATTGGACCAATGGAGGAGTCACATACTGATACGTCTCCAATGTATTTATAATTTTTGATTGCTCCATGCTATATTATCTACTGTTTTGGACTATATTGGGCTTTAGTTTACACTATTATATTATTGTTGGGACTAACCTATTAACCGGAGCCCCAGCCCAAAATTGCTTTTTTTTGCCTATTTCACTGTTTCGAAGAAACGGAATATCAAACGGAGTCCAAACAGAAAAATCCTTTTTGGAACGTGATTTTCTTCCCGAATAAGATCCAGGAGACTTGGACCCTTCACCAAGGAAGCTCCGAGGAGGGCATGAGGTAGGGGGGCGCGCCCTCCACCCTCATGGGCCCACCGAAGCTCCACCGACGTACTTCTTCCTCCTATAATACCCACGTACCCCCAAACGATCAGAACAGGAGCCAAAAACCTAATTCCACCGCCGCAACTTTCTGTATCCACGAGATCCCATCTTGGGGCCTGTTCCGGAGCTCCGCCGGAGAGGGCCGTCATCACGGAGGGCTTCTACATCATCATAGCCTCTCCGATGAAGTGTGAGTAGTTTACCTCAGACCTTCAGGTCCATAGTTATTAGCTAGATGGCTTCTTCTCTCCTTTTGGATCTCAGTACAATGTTCTCCCCCTCTCTTGTGGAGATCTATTTGATGTAATCTTCTTCTTTCGCGATGTGTTTGTTGAGACCGATGAATTGTGGGTTTATGATCAAGTCTATCTATGAATAATATTTGAATCTTCTCTAGATTCTTTTATGTACGATTGGTTATCTTTGCAAGTCTCTTCGAATTATCCGTTTGGTTTGGCCAACTAGATTGGTAGTTCTTGCCATGGGAGAAGTGCTTAGCTTTGGGTTCGATCTTGCGGTGTCCTTTCCCAGTGACAGAAGGGGTAGCAAGGCACGTATTGTATCATTGCCATCGAGGATAACAAGATGGGGTTTATTTCATATTGCATGAATTTATCTCTCTACATCATGTCATCTTGCTTAAAGCGTTACTCTGTTTTTAACTTAATACTCTAGATGCATGTTGGATAGCGGTCGATGAGTGGAGTAATAGTAGTAGATGCAGAATCGTTTCGATCTACTTGTCACGGATGTGATGCCTATATACATGATCATGCCTAGATATTCTCATAACTATGCTCAATTCTGTCAATTGCTCAACAGTAATTTGTTCACCCACCGTAGAAAACTTATGCTCTTGAGAGAAGCCACTAGTGAAACCTATGGCCCCCGGGTCTATTCTCACCATATCAATCTCCATCACTTTAATCTTGCTTTGTTTTTACTTTGCCTTTTACTTTTCACTTTGCATCTTTATATCAAAAACACCAAAAAAATTATCTCTATTAGATCTCACTCTCGTAAGAGACCGTGAAGGGATTGACAACCCCTAATCGCGTTGGTTGCGAGTTGCTATCATTTTGTGCAGGTACGAGGGACTTGAGCGTGGCCTCCTACTGGATTGATACCTTGGTTCTCAAAAACTGAGGGAAATACTTACGCTACTCTGCTACATCATCCTCTCCTCTTCGGGGAAAACCAACGAAAGCTCAAGAGGTAGCAAGAAGAATTTCTGGCACCGTTGTCAGGGAGTCTACACAAAAAAGTCAACATACCAAGTACCTATCACAATCCCTATCTCTCGCATTACATTAGTTGCCATTTACCTCTCGTTTTCCTCTCCCCCACTTCACCCTTGCCATTTTATTCGCCCTCTCTTTTCCATGTGCCTTCTTTTTGCTTGCATCTCCGCTTGCTAAAGGGTTATGGATCCTCATCCACTTGCTAATCTCTTTAAGAGATCCAATTATGATGAACCTATTGCTAGTGAATTGAGTGCACTAGATTATCTTTATAAGGTTTTGCTTGAAATTCGTGAATCTAAAAATTGTGATGAAGTACTTTATGAAGCAATTCACGATAGATCTTTGAATAAAAAGCATGATTGCAATGATTTTACTATAAATTCTATTGATGTCAATTGTGCTAAAAATATGCAAAACCCTAAGCTTGGGGATGCTAGTTTTGCTATGTCCTCTACTTGTTGCAATGATCATGATTGGGGTGATAGTTCTTCTTATGATCTTCAAAATTTATTTAAGCCCCATGATGAATATGAGATTGATAATAGTGTTTGCAATATTATTGAAAGCGGGTTTGGAGGAGTGTCAACTTTAGATCCCACTATTTTGGAAGAGTGTCAACTTTGCATGCATGTGGATAGTATTGAAAATATTTTATGTTATAGCTATTTTGTTGAATTTTCTTATGATCCCACATGTAATTATTATGAGAGAGGAAAATATGGTTGTAGGAACTTTCATGCTACTAAATTACCTCTCGTTATGTTGAGATTGCTATTGTCTCTTTCCGCCTCCTTGCATATGCTTGTTTTTGCTTGCCTTGATTTGTTTGTCTATAAGATGCCTATGCATAGGAAGTATGTTAGACTTATATGTTGTTGTTACATGTTTTATGATGCTCTCTTTGTGCTTCAATTCTTGTCTGTGAGCATCATTGATATCTCAATGCCTAGCTAGGGGCGTTAAACGATAGCGCTTGTTGGGAGGCAACCCAATTTTATTTTTAGTTTTTGTGTTTTTCTTATGTTAGGGAATAAATAACCCATCTACCTTATGTTTGGATGTGGTTTTATGTTTTAATTAGTGTTTGTGCCAAGCTAGACCTATTGGATCTTCTTGGATGATAGTTATTTGATCTTGCTGTAATTTCCAGAAACTTTGCGTTAAGTGCCCGAATTATTAAAAATCATCAGAACGTGATAAAATACTGATTCCAATTGCTGCTGATCAATAAACAAATTGTCTAGGTCGTCTAATTTTGGTAGATTTTTTGGAGTTCCAGAAGTTTGCGTTAGTTACAGATTACTACAAACTGTTCTGTTTTTGACAGATTCTGTTTTTCGTGTGTTGTTTGCTTATTTTGATGAATCTATGGTTAGTAAAATAGTTTATAATCCATAGAGAAGTTGGAATACAGTAGGTTTAACACCAAAATAAATAAATAATGAGTTCATTACAGTACCTTGAAGTGGATTTATGTTTTCTTTCTCTAACGGAGCTCACGAGATTTCTATTGAGTTCTGTGTTGTGAAGTTTTCAAGTTTTGGGTGAATTCTTTTGATGGATTATGGAACAAGGAGTGGCAAGAGCCTAAGCTTGGGGATGCCCATGGCACCCCCAAGATAATCCAAGGACACCAAAAAGTCAAAGCTTGGGGATGCCCCGGAAGGCATCCCCTCTTTCGTCCACTTCCATCGGTAATTTACTTGGAGCTATATTTTTATCCACCAACATGATATGTGTTTTGCTTGGAGCGTCTTGTATTATATGTGTATTTGTTTGTTAGTGTGACACAATCATCCTTGCTGTACACACCTTTTGAGAGAGTCATCTATGAATTAAAATTTGTTAGAATACTCTTTGTGCTTCACTTATATCTTTTGAGCTATGTAGTTTTGCTCTATGTGCTTCACTTATATCTTTTGAGCGTTATAATTTTGCTCTATGTGCTTCACTTAGATATTTTAGAGCACGGTGGTGGTTTGTTTTAAAGAAACTATTGATCTCTCATGCTTCACGTAAATTACTTTGAGAGTCGTCATAGCATGGTAAATTGCTTAATATTAATATGCTTGGTATTCATGATTTGTGGAATTCTCTTTTGAGTGCGTTGAATACTAAGAAAAGATTGAAGCATGATAATTGTTTTGAAATATGGAGGTGATAATATTAGAGTCATGCTAGTGGAAGTAGTTGTGAATTTAAAGAATACTTGCGTTGAAGTTTGTGATTCCCGTAGCATGCACGTATGGTGAACCGTTATGTAACGAAGTCGGAGCATGAAGTGTTTATTGATTGTCCTCCTTATGAGTGGCGGTCGGGGATGAGCGATGGTATTTTCCTACCAATCTATCCCCCTAGGAGCATGCGCGTAATACTTTGCTTTGATAACTTCTAAATTTTTGCAATAAGTATATGAGTTCTTTATGACTAATGTTGAGTCCATGGATTATATGCACTTTTGCCCATCCTTCCACCATTGCTAGCCTCTCTAATACCCCGCACTTTTCGCCGGTATCATACACCCACCATATATCTTCCTCAAAACAGCCACCATACCTACCTATCATGGCATTTCCATAGCCATTCCGAGATATATTGCCATGCAACTTTCCACCGTTCTGTTTATTATGACACGCTCCATCATTCTCATATTGCTAGCATGATCATGTAGTTGACATCGTATTTGTGGCAAAGCCACCATTCATAATTCTTTCATACATGTCACTCTTGATTCATTGCATATCCCGGTACCCCGCCGGAGGCATTCATATAGAGTCATATCTTGTTCTAAGTATCGAGTTGTAATTGTTGAGTTGTAAGAAAAATAAAAGTGTGATGATCATCATTTTTAGAGAATTGTCCCAAGTGAGGAATGAATGATGGAGACCATGATTCCCCCACAAGTCGGGATGAGACTCCAGATGAAAAAAAAGAAAAGGCCCAAATAAAAAAATGAGAGAAAAGGAGAGAAGGGACAATGTTACTATCCTTTTACCACACTTGTGCTTCAAAGTAGCACCATGATCTTCATGATAGAGAGTCTCCTATGTTGTCACTTTCATATACTAGTGGGAATTTTTCATTATAGAACTTGGCTTGTATATTCCAATGATGGGCTTCCTCAAAATTCCCTAGGTCTTCGTGAGCAAGCGAGTTGGATGCACACCCACTTAGTTTCTTTTTTTGAGCTTTCATATACTTATAGCTCTAGTGCATCCGTTGCATGGCAATCCCTACTCACTCACATTGATATCTATTAATGGGCATCTCCATAGCCCGTTGATACGCCTAGTTGATGTGAGACTATCTTCCCCTCTTTTTGTCTTCTCCACAACCATCGTTCTATTCCACATATAGTGCTATATCCATGGCTCATGCTCATGTATTGCGTGAAGGTTGAAAAAGTTTTGAAAATGTTAAAGTATGAAACAATTGCTTGGCTTGTCATCGGGGTTGTGCATGATTTAAATACTTTGTGTGGTGAAGATGGAGCATAGCCAGACTATATGAATTTGTAGGGATAACTTTCTTTGGCCATGTTATTTTGAGAAGACATAATTGCTTTATTAGTATGCTTGAAGTATTTTTTTTTATGTAAATATGAACTTTTGTCTTGAATCCTTCAAATCTGAATATTCATACCACAACTAAGAAATTTTGCATTGAAATTATGCCAAGTAGCACTCCGCATCAAAAATTCTCTTTTTATCATTTACCTACTCGAGGACGAGCAGGAATTAAGCTTGGGGATGCCTGATACGTCTCCAACGTATCTATAATTTTTGATTGCTCCATGCTATATTATCTACTATTTTGGACTATATTGGGTTTTATTTTCCACTATTATATTATTTTTGGGACTAACCTATTAACCGGAGGCCCAGCCCAGAATTGATGTATTTTGCCTATTTCAGTGTTTCGAAGAAACGGAATATCAAACGGAGTCCAAACAGAATAAGATCCAGGAGACTTGGATCCTACGCTAAGGAAGTTCCGAGGAGGGCACGAGGTAGGGGGTGCGCCCTACACCCCCAGGCGCGCCCTCCACCCTCGTGGGCCCACCGAAGCTCCACCGACGTACTTCTTCCTCCTATATATACCCATGTACCCCCAAACGATCAGAACAGGAGCCAAAAACCTAATTCCACCGCCGCAACTTTCTGTATCCACGAGATCCCATCTTGGGGCCTGTTCCGGAGCTCCGCCACAGAGGGCCGTCATGACGGAGGGCTTCTACATCATCATAGCCTCTCCGATGAAGTGTGAGTAGTTTACCTCAGACCTTCGGGTCCATAGTTATTAGCTAGATGGCTTCTTCTCTCCTTTTGGTTCTCAATCCAATGTTCTCCCCCTCTCTTGTGGAGATCTATTTGATGTAATCTTCTTCTTTCGCGGTGTGTTTGTTGCGACCGATGAATTGTGGGTTTATGATCAAGTCTATTTATGAATAATATTTGAATCTTCTCTGAATTCTTTTATGTATGATTGGTTATCTTTGCAAGTCTCTTCAAATTATCCGTTTGGTTTGGCCAACTAGATTGGTAGTTCTTGCCATGGGAGAAGTGCTTAGCTTTGGGTTCGATCCTGCGGTGTCCTTTCCCAGTGACAGAAGGGGCAGCAAGGCACGTATTGTATCGTTGCCATCGAGGATAACAAGATGGGGTTTATTTCATATTGCATGAATTTATCTCTCTACATCATGTCATCTTGCTTAAAGCGTTACTCTGTTTTTAACTTAATACTCTAGATGCATGCTGGATAGCAGTCGATGAGTGGAGTAATAGTGGTAGATGCAGAATCGTTTCGATCTACTTGTCACGGACGTGATGCCTATATACATGATCATGCCTAGATATTCTCATAACTATGCTTAATTCTGTCAATTGCTCAACAGTAATTTGTTCACCCACCGTAGAAAACCTATGCTCTTGAGAGAAGCCACTAGTGAAACCTATGGCCCCCGGGTCTATTCTCACCATATCAATCTCCATCACTTTAATCTTGCTTTGTTTTTTACTTTGTCTTTTACTTTTCACTTTGCATCTTTATATCAAAAACACCAAAAATATTATCTCTATTAGATCTCACTCTCGTAAGAGACCGTGAAGGGATTGACAACCCCTAATCGCGTTGGTTGCGAGTTGCTATCGATTTGTGCAGGTACGAGGGACTTGAGCGTGGCCTCCTACTGGATTGATACCTTGGTTCTCAAAAACTGAGGGAAATACTTATGCTACTCTGCTGCATCATCCTCTCCTCTTCGGGGAAAACCAACGCAAGCTCAAGAGGTAGCACATACCAAGGAACAATCTCCCCAAGCAGTTTTGCGAGAGATGCTTTGAGCAAGGAGATCGAAATCATAGCAAAAGTGGCTGGAACTCGTGCTTGAGTTGGTTTTTCGGGTTTGTGTGAAGCAGAGGAAGAAGATTGGTGCTGGGTGAGGGAGTCCTGGATTAGGGGGTGTTCGGATAGCCGGACTGTACCTTCAGCCGGACTCCAGGACTATGAAGATACAAGATTGAAGACTTCGTCCCGTGTACGGAAGGATCTTTTCTTGGCGTGGAAGGCAAGCTAAGCGTGCGGATATTCAAGATCTCCTACCATTGTAACCGACTCTGTGTAACCCTAACCCTATCCGGTGTCTATATAAACCGGAGGGTTGTAGTCCGTAGGACAACCATACAACCATCATCATACACAATCATACCATAGGCTAGCTTCTAGGGTTTAGCCTCCTTGATCTCATGGTAGAACTACTCTTGTACTACCCATATCATCAATATTAATCTAGCAGGAGTAGGGTTTTACCTCCATCGAGAGGGCCCGAACCTGGGTAAAATAAAGTGTCCCTTGTCTCCTGTTACCATCCGACCTTGACGCACAGTTCGGGACCCCCTACCCGAGATCCGCCGGTTTTGACACCGACATTGGTGCTTTCATTGAGAGTTCCTCTGTGTCGTCGCTTTTAGGCCCGATGGCTCCTTTGATCATCAACAACGATGAGGTCCAGGGTGAGACTTTCCTCCCCGGACAAATCTTCGTCTTCGGCGGCTTCGCTCTGCGGGCCAATTCGCTTGGTCGTCTGGAGCAGATCGAAAGCTACGCCCCTGGCCATCAAGTCAGGTTTGGAAGCTTAAACTACACGGCAGATATCCGCGGAGACTTGATCTTCGACGGGTTTGAGCCACAGCCAAGCGCGCCGCACTACCTCGAGGGGCACGATATAGCTCTGCCTCTGAATAGTGCCCTGGAGGCCGCACACGCACCGGCCCCGATCCTCCACTCGGAGCCCGCTGCGTTCTTGGAGGATGAACGGTTGGACGTCACCTCGGGGGCTGCGATCTTGAAGGCGATCGAGCCAAACACCAGCCCCGTACTCCGCACGTCCCATGACTCCAAGGAGCCGGACTCTTCTCTGAACTCCGGGTCTCCCGTGCCCCTGCCAATCGAATCCGATTGGGTGCCTATAATGGAGTTCACCGCCGCAAACATCTTTCAGCACTCACCTTTCGGTGATATCCTGAATTCTCTCAAGTCTCTCTCTCTATCAGAAGAGCCCAGGCCGGACTATGGTCTGCGAGGTTGGGATTCGGACGACGAAGAAATTCAAAGCCCACCCACCACCCACTAAATAGCCACTGTCGATGATTTAACCGACATACTTGACTACGGCTCCGAAGACTTCGACGGTATGGACGACGAAGGAGGAGACGAACAAGAACCATCACCTGTAGGGCGCTGGACCGCCACCTCGTCATATGACATATATATGGTGGACGCTCCAAAGGATGGAGATGGCGATGGAACAGCAGAGGATGACACCTCGAAAAAACAGCCAAAACGCCAGCGTTAACGGCGCCGCACTAAATCCCGCCACAGCAAAAATGGTGATTCCGGCACGGGAGATAATACTACCCCGGATAGCGCCGAAGAACACCAAATCCAGCAAGATTCGGCGCAGGAAGATGGAGAAGCCAGCCCTCATGAGAGAGCGGCAGAGCGAGCGGTTGAGGATGATAACTACATGCCTTCCTCCGAAGACGAGGCAAGCCTCGATGACGACGAATTCGTCATACCATCAGACCCTGCCGAACAAGAGCGTTTTAAACGCAGGCTTCTAGCCACGGCGAATAGCCTAAAGAAAAAGCAACAACAACTTAGAGCTGATCAAGATTTGCTAGCTGATAGATGGACCGAAGTCCTTGCGGCCGAAGAGTATGAACTCGAGCGCCCCTCCAAAAATTATCCTAAGCGCAGGCCGCTACCCCAATTAGAGGGGGAAACACCTACATTACCAATGGATGACATGGTAGACCGGCCACCTCGCGGCCGCGACAGAGAGGCCTGTCGAACCTCCAAGCAAGCCATGCCCCGGTGCCGCTCAACTAAGGCACGGGAAAATGAGCCAGACCTGCGAGACGTACTGGAGGATAAAGCAAGGCAAACAAGATCGATCTATGGATCACGCAGACGCCCGACGACACGTGATGATCTTCACTCCGGACACAATAAATCCGGCCGGGCCGAACACAACAGGCATAGCTCTTCCGAGCTGCGTCGTGACATAGCCCAGTACAGGGGCGCCGCACACCCACTATGCTTCACAGATGAAGTAATGGATCATAAAATCCCAGAGGGTTTTAAACCCGTCAACATCGAGTCATACAATGGTACGACAGATCCGGCAGTATGGATTGAGGATTATCTCCTTCACATCCACATGGCACGTGGCGACGATCTACACGCCATCAAATATCTACCCCTTAAGCTCAAGGGACCAGCCCGGCACTGGCTTAACAGCGTACCAGCGGACTCAATCGGTTCTTGGGAAGACCTGGAAGCCGCATTCCTTGACAACTTTCAGGGGACCTATGTGCAGCCACCGGACGCCGACGACCTAAGCCACATAATTCAGCAGCCAGAAGAATCGGCGAGGCAATTCTGGACATGGTTCCTAACAAAGAAAAATCAGATAGTCGATTGTCCCGACGCAGAGGCCCTAGCAGCCTTCAAACATAACATCCGCGATGAGTGGCTTGCCCGGCACTTTGGACAGGAAAAGCCGAAATCTATGGTAGCCCTCACGACACTCATGACCCGCTTTTGCGCGAGCGAAGATAGCTGGCTTGCTCGCAGTAACAACTTATCGAAGAACCCTGGTAATTCGGATACCAAGGACAAAAGTGGCAGGACACGTCGAAATAAGCAAAAGCGCAGCGTTAGCAGCGACAGCAATGAGGATACGGCAGTAAATGCCGGATTCAGAGGCTATAAATCCGGTCAGCGGAAAAGCCATTTAAAAAGAATACCCAGGGCCCGTCCAGTTTGGACCGGATACTAGACCGCTCGTGCCAGATTCATGGCACCCCCCGAAAGGCCAGCCAATCACACCAACAGGGATTGTTGGGTGTTCAAGCAGGCAGGCAAGTTAAGAGCCGGACATAAAGACAAGGGGCTGCATAGCGACGACGAGGAGGAGCCCAGGCCGCCGAACAACAATAGACAGAAGGGGTTTCCCCCACAAGCGCGGACGGTGAACATGATATACGCGACCCACATTCCCAAGAGGGAGCGGAAGCGTGCGCTACGAGACGTATACGCGATGGAGCCAGTCGCCCCAAAGTTCAACCCATGGTCCTCCTGCCCGATCACTTTTGATCGAAGGGACCACCCCACTAGCATCCGTCATGGCGGTTTTGCCGCATTGGTTCTTGACCCAATCATTGACGGATTTCATCTCACAAGAGTCCTCATGGATGGTGGCAGTAGCCTGAACCTGCTTTATCAGGATACAGTGCGGAAAATGGGCATAGATCCATCAAGGATCAAGCCCACAAGGACAACCTTTAAAGGCGTCATACCAGGTGTAGAGGCCAATTGCACAGGCTCGGTAACACTTGATGTGGTCTTCGGATCTCCGGATAACTTCCGAAGCGAAGAGTTAATCTTCGATATAGTCCCGTTCTGCAGTGGCTATCACGCCCTGCTCGGACGAACAGCATTCGCTAAAATCAATGCGGTGCCGCACTACGCATATCTCAAGCTCAAGATGCCAGGACCTCGAGGAGTAATTACGGTCAACGTAAACACAGACGCTCCATCCGTACGGAGGAGCACACGGCGGCCCTCGCAGCGAAAGTACAAAGCAGCCTTTCAAGGCAACTCTCCAGTCCGGCCGTTAAAAAGCCGGACAATGCAAAGCGCGCCCGGAGTAACCTGCAACAAGACCGCCTGGCACGTTCGGAGCAAGCGTAGCAATACGGCCCCAACCCCAGCCATCGTAACATAGCGGAGCTAGTACCTCGAGTACACAATTACGCCCTTGAAATTCCATGGGCACAGGGGGAGGGGCACATTAACGGCATGCTCACAATACGGCGTCAAACGTACTAGGGGCTGCCGGACTTTCTTTTTTACTTTCAGGACTCCACACTCTGGATAACCTGTTCGGCTTTGCGGCCGCACAGACGATGCAAGACCCAGGAAAGCAGACAAAGCTACGCCGCATTACGGAACCCTCAGGTGGTCTCTATTTTGAGCAATATATCTGTTCCTAAATTCCGTGGCCTGCGCCTGGTCACGACATGTTAAATAGTCTAATACTTTTTTTGCTTATCGCACTACTTGTATCGTTTGGCTTTGATAAATAGGCTTTCTATAAACAGTGCATAGCTTTTCGCCTATTTTTTGCGTTGTTATCTTTTATTATATATGTTCATTACAAAAAACATGATCGCAACCGTACACCATGGTACGGCAAAACACGCCAGGGGCTTCATTACCCTTCTATCTGGTGTGAGAAGTCCGTACACTTTCACAAGTGCGGCACCCCGAACTTATTGCACTATATGCATCGGCTCCGAGTCATGATTTTGGTCACATGTTGGGTTTGCCCGGCTCCTATGTTTTGGTGCCTTACATTCCGCTATATCGGCTAAGGTAGCACTAGGAGAACCACTGCGATTGTGCCCCAGTTCAGGTGGGTTAAGCACCTCAGTGGAGAAAGCTAAAATAGACTGTCATGATAAGGCGTCAGACCGGTCGCTGTTAGAGAGGTTTTTCGAGTCCTTAAAGACTTATGCCGCTTTGAGCGAGGAGCTGACTATGTCCGACCAAAGGCGTGGATAGCGCCCCGAATTCGGCCTTCCGAACTAGGGGCTTCGCCGAAATTTAAAATTATAACGTTCTATGGCTAAGTGAGAGTGTTCAAGCATTATAGTCCGATTGCCTGGTTCGTTGTGCTGAGCGCCTCCCTCGAAGGACCCAACTATGGGAAAAAGAGCCCTCAGGTCTATCCCGAACACCCCAGCACTAGTGGCACGGGGGCAGAAGCCGACGACTGGCCATCTCTCAATTTTTGATAAACGGCCGCACAGAAAATAATATTTTAAATTCAATAAGCATTGCTTAGCGCATATGAACAAGTTTTCAGCGCACAGGATACAAACGAGCGAGTTCATTCAAATACTACATCTTTAGTACATTCATCCGCGACAAGGCGGGCTCCGGCAAGCACTTCCTTGTAGTAGTTCTCGGGCTTGCGATGCACCTTCCCCGACGGCGGCCCGTCCTTCACCAGCTTCTCTCCGTCCAGCTTACCACCGTGTACCCTTACATGGGCAAGGGCCCTCCGGGCACCTTCAATGCAGGCGGTGCGCTTGATGACCTCAAGCCGTGGACAGGCCTCCACCAGCCGCCGCACTAGCCCGAAATAGCTCCCAGGCAGGGCCTCTCCAGGCCACAGCCGAACTAGTAAGCCCTTCATGGCCTGTTCGGCCGCCTTGTGGAGCTCGACCAGCTGTTTCAGCTAATCACTCAGAGGCACAGGGTGTCCGGCCTCAGAATACTGAGACCAGAACACACTCTCCGTCGAGCTGCTCTCTCCAGCTCGGTAGAACACGGCGGTGTTGGATACGCTACGGGGAAGATCGACGAACGCCCCTGGAGAACTCCGGATTCGGGTAAGTGACAGGTAGTTTACTTTTATATTCCTACTTTGCATTAAGAATGCCTCACCCGTTGCTATCTTTTTCACCTCCTCCAACTCTTGGAGGGCCTTTTGGGCTTCGGCCTTGGCACTCTTGGCGGTCTCCAGGGCCGACGCGAGCTCGGATGCTTGCGCTTTCGACTCAAGCTCCAAACTCTCATGTTTTTTCATGAGAGCTTGCAGCTCTTGCTGCACCTCGCCGACCTGAACCCCAAGCTTTCTCGCTCGGCGCACTCCTCGGCCGTTTTCTTTCCGGCTTCATCCAGCACCTGCTTCAGGGTTGCCACCTTGGTTGTGGCCCCTACAATAAGCAGTACAATCCTGTTATTTCTTTCTGCAATCAAGCCTCTCTATAGGCACCTTTTTTTCTTTTTTTAAAAGGGTATTTCTTACCTTCTTTCTCCTCGAGCTGCCGTTTGGCAAGGCCGAGCTCTTGCTCGGTCCGCCCGAGGTCCTTTTTAAGGACATCCACCTGCGCAGTCAGTGCGGCGGTGGACAGCAGCAAAGCCTGCATACGCATATTTGACCTTTTGTTGTTAGACTCCTGCGAATATTACTAGATCCTCTATTCGGCTTTTCTTTCCGAACACCGAACAGAGCATCAGGGGCTACTGTCTATGCGGTAAATAATTTGACATATTTTTACTTACCTCAAAGCCTGTTAGAAGGCTAGCGCAAGCTTCAGTCAGTCCGCTTTTGGCGGACTGAACCCTTTGGATCACCGTACTCATAACAGTACGGTGCTCCTCATCGATGGCGGCGCCCTTGAGCACCTCCAGCATATTGTCCGGCGCCTCCGGTTGGACGGAGGCCGCCGGCTCAGACGGCTTACTCCTCTTGGAAGGAGTTCGTCCACCACAGACCAGGACTGTCGAGTCCGGCGCGGTGTCCGGCACAAAGCCGAACTTGGAGCCCTGGGGGTTTCATCCCCTTTACTCCTGGGGTCCGGAGGATTGCCTTGCGGCTCCTCCAGGACCATCTCCTCCTGCCCTGGAGCTCGGCGGGACGCCACTTCGACGTCGTCCGCCCTACAAGGGGAGATAGCGGGCGAACAGAGTTCACGTCCGACGAATCCAGGGAGCCGCTCGATGAATCGTGGAGTTCGGCCCGGGGCGGGCTGCATAAATCACAAGCGATATTAGGGAAAGCCGCGCATTAAAAGAATATCATGAGTCACTCTGGTATATAAATACTTACGATTTCGCCGGACGCTTGGTCCTTTCCTGCCACTCCTCTCCGCCCTCTTCGGCATCGTGGGAGTAGTCCGGCGGAGGGGTCTTCCTTTTCCTCGACCCCTCGGCCTCCCCCGTTGGGGGTGGCCTTCTTCTTCTTAGCTCCCCTCGCTGGGGGGGAGAGCTTTCTTGTTCCTCCTCCTCGTTTTCATCAGAGGAGAGCGACACGGACTCGTTAGATGACGAGTCCGACACCACCACGTTGCGGGAACTTTTTCGAGTCCCGGTGGTTTTCTTCTTCTTGGCCTTCTTCTCCGGCACCACATAAGGTGCCGGAGCCATTAGCTTCACCAAGAGAGCTGGGACTGGGTCTTCGGGCAGGGGAGCCGGACAATTAATTGGTTCGGATACGGCCTGCCAAGCCTGTCAAAGGTAAAGGAAGTTTAGATCCCGCATAGAGTTAATCTATGAAGAAGAGCTTAACAAACTTGTCAAAGGTATAGATAGCTCACCTCGCTGGCATGACGCTGCGAGCTGTATCCGCAGTCCTCGGAAGAGGATGTGGGGGACTCGGCGCCTTTGGTCAGCACCTTCCAGATGTCTTCATAGGTCGTGTCGAAGAGCCTACTGAGGGTTTGGTGCTGCGCCGGGTCGAATTCCCACAAAGTAAAATCCCGTTTTTAGCATGGGAGGATCCGGCGAACGAGCATGACCTGGATCACATTGATCTGCCGGATTGGCTTGTCCACTAGGGACTGGATGCACATTTGCAACCCAGTCACTTCTTCCTCGTTACCCCACGACAGGACCGTCTCTTTCCAGGACATCAGCCGCGTGGGGGGTCCGGATCTGAACTCGGGGGCTGCAACCCATTTTGGATCGCGTGGCACGGTGATGTAAAACCACCCGGCCTGCCACCCCTTTAGGGACTCCACACAGGAGCCATCGAACCAGAGGACGTTGGTCATCTTGCCGACCATAGCGCCTCCGCACTCCACCTGGGTGCCGGACACCACCTTGGGCTTGACGTTGAAGGTCTTGAGCCAGAGGCCGAAGTGGGGCGGATGCGGAGAAAGGCCTCGCACACGACGATAAACGCCGAGATGTTGAGGACAAAGTTTGGGGCCAGATCGTGGAAATCCAGGCCGTAGTAGAACATGAGCCCCCGGACAAATGGGTGAAGTGGAAAGCCTAGTCCGCGGAGTAAGTGGGGAAGAAAAACTACCCTCTCATGGGGCCCTGGGGTAGGAAGAAGCTGCCCCTTCTCAGGAAGCCGATGCGGGATGTCCTTGGACAAGTATCCGGCTTTCCTTAGCTTTTTTACTTGGGCCTCCGTAACGGAGGAGGCCATCCACTTGCCTCCCGCTCCGGACATTGTTGGAGAAGGTCGAGGAAGGAAGGGCGGACTTGGGCGCTGGAGCTTGAGTGCGCGAGAGATGGATTGGCAAAGGAGGAAGAAGGCGTAGGTCAAAAAGGTGAATCCTTATCCCTTTATACAAGCGGGTGCGATTAGGCGTCCCCACCTACCTAATAAAACTCACTTGCCTCCCAAGCGCCGCGGTAAATGGCGCGTTTGGGTTACCCATATCCGTATTGATGAGAATCCCGTTGAAAGGGGCACACGATCTCTGCTTTGACAAGACGTGCCAAGGAAACCGCCTCACTAGGCACGCTGAGGTGGAACAATGAAAACAGTTTATATAAAGAGCTTGGCCACGGTGTTATGACGCACTGCGGAATACGTCAGCAGATTTGATTTGTGTTAATATTATTCTCTATATGGCAATATGTGGGAACTTATTTTGCAGAGCCGGACACTATTTTTGTTTGTAATCTTCTTGAAGAACTTGGAGGAGGAACCCGCCTTGCAATGCCGAAGACAATCTGCGCGCCGGACTCATCGTCATTGAAGCCTGGTTCAGGGGCTACTGAGGGAGTCCTAGATTAGGGGGTGTTCGGATAGCTGGACTATACCTTCAGCCGGACTCCAGGACTATGAAGATACAAGATTGAAGACTTCGTCCCGTGTCCGGAAGGATCTTTTCTTGGCGTGGAAGGCAAGCTAGGCGTGCGGATATTCAAGATCTCCTACCATTGTAACCAACTCTGTGTAACCCTAACCCTATCCGGTGTCTATATAAACCGGAGGGTTGTAGTCCGTAGGACAACCATACAACCATCATCATACACAATCATACCATAGGCTAGCTTCTAGGGTTTAGCCTCCTTGATCTCGTGGTAGATCTACTCTTGTACTACCCATATCATCAATAATAATCTAGCAGGAGTAGGGTTTTACCTCCATCGAGAGGGCCCGAACCTGGGTAAAATAAAGTGTCCCTTGTCTCCTGTTACCATCCGACCTTGACGCACAGTTCGGGACCCCCTACCCGAGATCCGCCGGTTTTGACACCGACACTGGGATAAGTGGAGGAGGGCCACCATGGGCCCACGAGGCAGGGGGCGCGCCCTAGAGGGGGGGCACGCCCTCCACCCTCGTGGCCAGGTGGCAGCTCCCCCCGCGGTAATTTTTGCACAGTAAATCCTCAAATATTTCCGAAAAAGTCATATTAAATTGGCATGTCATTCTGAGGACTTTTATTTTTGGGATATTTTTATATTGCACGGATAAGACAAGAAACAGACAGAAAAATATTATTTTTACTTTATTTCTACTAAATAACAGAGAATATAAAGAGGGTACAGAAGATTGTGCTTCTAGTTTCATCCATCTCATGCTCATAAAAAAGAATACACTAACAAGGTTGATCAAGTCTTGTTAACAAACTCATTCCGATAATCATGAAACCGGAGAAATTTCGAATAACACTAAGTTACCTCAACGGGGATATGCACATCCCCTATAATAAGTATATCATATTTCTTTTTGATAGTAGGAAGAGGAAATTCAAAACCTCCAAATATAATCGATGGAATTTTTCCAATAGAGTTGATACTGTGGACTTGAGGTTGTTTCCTCGGAAAGTGTACCGTATGCTCATTACCATTAACATGAAAAGTGACATTGCCTTTGTTGCAATTAATAACAGCCCCTGCATTATTAAGAAAAGGTCTTCCAAGAATAATAGACATACTATCATCCTCGGGAATATCAAGAATAACAAAGTCCGTTAAAACAGTAACATTTGCAACCACAACAGGCACATCCTCACAAATACCGACAGGTATAGCAGTTGATTTATCAGCCATTTGCAAAGATATTTCAGTAGGTGTCAACTTATTCAAGTCAAGTCTACGATATAAAGAGAGAGGCATAACACTAACACCGGCTCCAAGATCACATAAAGCAGTTTTAATATAATTTCTTTTATGGAGCAAGGTATAGTAGGTACTCCGGGATCTCCAAGTTTCTTTGGTATTCCACTCTTAAAAGTATAATTAGCAAGCATGGTGGAAATTTCAGCTTCCGATATCTTTCTTTTATTAGTGATGATATCTTTCATATATTTAGCATAAGGATTCGTTTTGAGCACATCAGTCAACCGCATACGCAAGAAGATAGGTCTAATCATTTCAGCAAAGCGCTCAAAATCCTCTTCATCCTTTTTCTTGGATGGTTTGGGAGGACAAGGCATGTGTTTCTGAACCCAAGGTTCTCTTTTTTTACCATGTTTCTTAGCAACAAAGTCTCTCTTATCATAACGTTGATTCTTTGATTGTGGGTTATCAAGATCAACAGCAGGTTCAATTTCTACATCATTATCATTACTAGGACGAGCATCATCATGAACATCATCATTAACATTTTCACTAGGTTCATGTTCATTACCAGATTGTGTTTCAGCATCAGACATAGAGATATCATTTGGATTATCAGGTAGTTCAGCAATAGGTTCACTAGAGGTTTGCACAGTTCTATTATTTTTCTTTTTCTTCTTCTTAGATGAACTAGGTGCATCAATATAATTTCTCTGAGAATCTTGCTCGATTATCTTAGGGTGGCCTTCAGGATACAAAGGTTCCTGAGTCATTCTACCAGTTCTAGTAGCCACTCTAACAGCATAATCATTTTTCTTACTATTCATTTCATCAAGCACTTCTTTTTGAGCTTTAAGTACTTGTTCTACTTGAGTGGTAACCATAGAAGCATGTTTGCTAACAAGTTTAAGTTCACCTCTAATACTAGCCATATGATCACCCAAGTATTTGTGACACCCAATTTTTTTTGTTTTACTAATTAAAATTTTGTCAGGAATTAAAACTTTGAATTTCTGAGCTCCATTTTGATCTTTTTAATCATTTTCTTCCGTGTTGTTATGGAGTTTTTCCCCAACAAGAGAACCTTTCAAATATGTTTTTGGGCTTGTTTAAACCTCTCAAGAAAAACTTTTCTTTTATTAGTAGAACAAATTTACATAACTAATTTGCTTGCTCTTTATTTTCTTGAAAATGGTTTTTTACAAGTTAAGTGGCCATATTTGAACTACAACCATTTGATAAATTCATTTAAAATTCCAACCAAAATTTGGAGATGTCAGGTGATGATTTTAAATCACTTTTATGCAAAAATAACTTTGATTCATAAAATATTTTGAGCTCTACACCCTATTTCTTTCTCTGGTCCAGAGTGCCAATTTGCACTACAACCCATTCAAATCTTTGCTTCTAGCCTCCACCAAAATTATGGGATGTTAGTAGCAACATATGATTCAACTTTATGTAAAAACCCAGTGTTGTTCCTTGAAAGTTTTGAGTGTTTCAACCTCATCTTCATTCTGGTCCAACATGATGGTTTGTACAGCAACCACATTTCTGCTTGTTCTGTTATCCACGATTACTCTTCCTGCTTATAGCCCTCCCTGTTAAACCCATAAGTCCAGGAGCATGCAACCATTGGCATATTTTTGATTCATGAAATAATGCCATCCACCTCCTGTCCAGATTTGGAGTTCTGCAAAATTTGCACTAGCAAGTTTGTGCTTTCCACCAACTAACCTCACCACCCTCTTTTGCAATCAAAGAGACACTGATCTGGAGAATTTGACCCCTCCAAGAGCTACCTAGATGACCTTAGCATTTTATCAAACACCCTGTGGGCATGATCAGTTTTGACATGAGTTTTTGTTTGCACTATGATCTTGACCACCTGACCAGACCACCTTGTCCTTTGAGTTTCCCTCCAGCTCTAACCTAGCCCTGTTGCGTGCCAACCTCACCTGTGACCTGTAGCATGCCACGACATTGCGTCGAACACCTTCCGTGCGTGCACTGGACGCGCCCAGAGCGCGCGTATTGCACGAACCTGACCGAGCCGACACGCTGCCCCCTGGTTTTGGCTCGCTCTGCGGCACCATGCCACGCGCTACCCTCCTCACAGCATCACGCCAAGCCGCCCTGGCAACCAACAGCGCCACCGCCAGAGCATTTTGGCGGCACGCCGGCGTCGGCCGACAGCCGCTGCTCCGTCCAGCGCCGCCCAAGCCACCCCGGCTCGCCACCTGGCCCCTTGAACAGCCCGAGCTCATCCGCAGCCTTGTCCACTAGCGCCCGTCGCCGCCATGTCGCCCTGCAGCACAGAGAGGCGGTTCGCCGCCGTTCTTATCCCCACCGCCACAGCACCGACCTCGTCGAGCTATAAAAGAGGTCCCCGAACTCCCTCGAGCACGCAGGCGACCTCAGGCCACCCGTATGGTGCTCCCCTAGCTCGCATTCGACCCAGGGAAGCTTTCTTCCCCGTCTCCGGCAACTCCTGCCGCCGCCACTGCCCCGGCCGTTCCGGCGCCACCAAGGCCTCCCCCGCTCTGTTCTCTTCACCAGAACACTCCCCTTCCTCCCACGAACCCAACCCCCTACTCAATTTTGATCGGGAACCACCGTGGCCCAAAAATCACTCCGCTCCCGAAGCCTCCTCCGCCGCGAAGCTCGCCGCCGGCAGCTCCCGCCGCTTCCACCTGCCTGGCAACCACCGGAAGGATCGCCCTGGAGTGGCGGATCCATCCCCGCCCTCGAAGCCCCGCGAGGAGCCGCCAGTCGCCGGCGACGATCGCCGGAGCTCCGCCTCCGCTCGGGACAGAGGAAGGAGAAGGAGAAGGACTAGTCAAACCTGACTAGTGGGCCCCCTGGACCCACTGTCAGTGGCACCCGCGCCGTCCACGTGTTTAAGTGGAAGCGTAAACCCCACAGTGCGTCTTCCCCACACCGAGAGCGTATTCTGTCCGAATCGTTTTCTTTTATATATTTATTTTAAAAACAGATTTGACTAAACTTTGACCGGCTGTAACTTTTTAAATATAACTCCAAATGAATTAATTCTTTTTCCTACATCTCTCAAATTCTGTCTAGTTTATTTTAAGATTTATTTGAAAATTTTCCAAACAACTTTTTTGTACTGTTTTTGAAATATGTGTTGTTTGCATTTTCTTTTGAAAAATAGTATTTTGGAAGAGAAGAAAAAAACTTCCAAAAGTCTTGGAGAGCACCCCCACCTCTCCACACCTTTAAGGCAAGCATTTCTGAACCCCGGAATAATATGTTGGTGTGATGATTGACACGTTTATAAATACCACCTCGTTTCGGAGTAGTGTTATTTCATGTGATATGATCTTTTGCATGGATGCATTATGTGGATTTCCTTGCTGTTGGAAATGAGCATACCCGTGTGATGGCAATCATCCTCATGTGTCTTACATGCGTGACGGTAAGGAATCTGGGAAAGCCTCTGCTTGGGTAGGTGTGAGCTTGTCGCCGGTCTCCGTCGGGACGGTTACATCCGGTATGGCATGGTAAGGTATATTGAGTGGTGATTTGTTGGTTGAAGTATCTTTGTTGCGCTAACCATGCAGGGAACTCTTATAAGCCTCCTGAGTCGGCCATAGATCGAGTCTTGTTCCGGTAACCCCCATACTTGTTTCGTACTGCCACTAGTCCCTACCGTAGGAGGGTATGGTTCAGTAAGTTGTTAACCCTTGTCTTGGCACACGCACCGTACGGAGAGGCCATGGTGGAAGATACCGGCTGCATCCAGTAGGCATGCCACCTGGTCCGGGGGCATGGGTATATCCGGTTGGGACCGAGAGGGGGATACCCCTTAGAGCGCGCGAATAGAAATTTGATCCCATGCTACGTCGAGGTTGTAGCCTCCCCACTTAGAGTTTGCTTGACAGGTGTCGTGGGTGATTCCAGACACCGGTGAGTTGAGCTGGTGTGTGCAAGTCAGGTGTGTTTTCAATTAAAAGACCGTAGATGGAATTAGTCCCGATGGACTAAAGGAATCCGTTACTCGTGGGTAAAGAGTACACCCTCTGCAGAGATCAAACCTATTCGAATAGCCGTGTCCATGGTCAAGGATTTCAGTCTGGGATGGGTCAAGCGTCGGTCTTGGTGTCGGTCTTCGGAGGAGAAACGACTAAAACCCGAATATTGATTATGACTTGTGATATATGATGGTTATGATATTTATCATTATGGACTAACCGTTTGCATGATTTGAAATAAAGAGTATCCCTGGGACGGTACTACCTCCTGGATATTCACCATGATTGTTTCATTTCTTCTAAAGCCCTTTCTGTGGTGTCGCTCAGACGCCCGACTGTGGCATTCCTTTTAAAGCCCTTTATGTGGTGTCGCTCAGACGCCCGACTGTGGCTTTTCTTTTAAAGCCTTTTCTGTGGTGTCGCTCAGACGCCCAACTGTGGCATTCCTTTTAAAGCCCTTTATGTGGTGTCGCTCAGACGCCCGACCGTGGCATTTCTTTTAAAGCCCTTTATGTGGTGTCGCTCAGACGCCCGACTGTGGCATTTCTTTTAAAGCCCTTTATGTGGTGTCGCTCAGACGCCCGACTGTGGCATATTCTTTTTTTCACTATCCTTTCGAGACGTCGCTTCAGACATCCGATCGGCACACCTTATTTATATTTGGTCATTGCATAAATTTCCGGTTGCATATGAATAACCTGTTTGCATGCATCAAGATATTTATTTTTATGACTAACTAAGTGAGCATAAGGATATTGCAAAGCATGATTATTAGTGGCTTTATTATACCCGTGTTCATAATGTTTGCGAGTACATTCAAAGTACTCACTGGCTTGTCCCTGGCTATTGTCTTGGCCAGATGGCTTGCTTGAAGAGGAGCGTTGCGATGACAGCCCTGGAAACTAAGCAACGGTGATAGCAGCCTCGCGAATATAGGAGTTATCCTGGTCAGCTGTTCCCGTGGGAAATGGAGTCCCACAGACCGTGGTGATCCACAAATCGCTTCCGCCCTCAACCACTAGAAACCATTTGTTGTACTCATAGGCCACAATGGTCTTGTATTACATACTCTGTAATTTTGCTTGGAATATCTGTATCAAGTTGATGCCTCATCTGCTAACAGTTATCTTGGGGCTGATGAGCTCGACGGCCATTTTTCTGGAAATTTATGTCCGGAAAAACTGGTCGCGACAGTATTTAATCATATCGGAATCATATTTCAATTGTCTACCAAAATAAGCATTGAAATTTTCTTGTTTGACAATAAAATTATCAAACTCTTCAAAGCATTGCCTAGCAGACTTATAGTGAGGGATATCACCTTCATCAAATCTATAGAGAGAATTTACCTTTACTACCTGTGTCGGGATATCGGGATCAGGAGGTTCTTCAGTAAATAAGTGATTGAGATCATATGTTTCTTCAACAGGCGGTAAATTAAGACCATGTATTTCTTCAATAGGAGGTAAATTCTTAACATCTTCAGCTTTAATACCTTTTTCTTTCATAGATTTCTTTGCCTCTTGCATATCTTCGGGACTGAGAAATAGAACACCTCTCTTCTCTGGAGTTGGTTTAGGAATAGGATCATTAATTGGAGCAGGAGCTGGCTCAGGAGGTGCCCAATTATTTTCATTTGTCAACATATTATTCAATAGAATTTCAGCTTCATCTGGTGTTCTTTCCATGAAAAGAGAACCAGCACAACTATTCAGGTAATCTCTGGAAGCATCGGTTAGTCCATTTTAAAAGATATCAAGTATTTCAGGTTTCTTAAGAGGATGATCAGGCAAAGCATTAAGTAACTTGAGAAGCCTCCCCCAAGCTTGTGGGAGACTCTCTTCTTCAATTTGCAGAAAGTTGTATATTTCCTTTAAAGCAGCTTGTTTCTTATGAGCAGGGAAATATTTAGCAGAGAAGTAATAAATCATATCCTGGGGACTACGCACACAACCAGGGTCAAGAGAATTAAACCATATCTTAGCATCACCCTTTAATGAGAACGGAAATATTTTCAGTATATAGAAGTAACGCGATCTCTCATCATTAGTGAACAGGGCGGCTATATCATTTAATTTAGTAAGATGTGCCACAACCGTTTTAGATTCATAGCCATAAAAAGGATCAGATTCAACCAAAGTAATTTTATCTGGATCAACAGAGAATTCATAATCCTTATCAGGAACACAAATAGGTGAAGTAGCAAAAGCAGGGTCAGGTTTCATTTTATCTCTAAGTGATTCTTTGTTCCATTTAACTAATAACCTCTTGGGCTCATATCTATCTTTACAAGCTAAGATAGCGGCAGAAGATTCCATATAAAAAACATAACCCTCAGGAATAACAGGCATATTTTCATCATCACTTTCATCATTATATTCAGATTCAATAATTTCTTTCTCTCTAGCCCTAGCAATTTGTTCATCAAGAAATTCACTAAGGGGCACAGTAGTATCAGGCATAGAAGCAATTTCATCATAAGTATCATGCATAGCAGAAGTGGCATCATCAATAACATGCGACATATTGGAACGAATAGCAGAAGCAGGTCTAGGTGTCGTAAGCTGAGGGAGTCCTGGATTAGGGGGTGTCCGGATGGCCGGACTATACCTTCAGCCGGACTCCTGGACTATGAAGATACAAGATTGAAGACTTCGTCCCGTGTCCGGAAGAGACTTTCCTTGACGTGGAAGGCAAGCTTGGCGATGCGGATATTTAGATCTCCTACCATTGTAACTGACTTTGTGTAACCCTAACCCTCTCCGGTGTCTATATAAACCAGAGGGCTTTAGTCCGTAGGACAACATACAACATACAACAATCATACCATAGGCTAGCTTCTAGGGTTTAGCCTCTTTGATCTCGTGGTAGATCTACTCTTGTATTACCCATATCATCAATATTAATCAAGCAGGACGTAGGGTTTTACCTCCATCGAGAGGGCCCGAACCTGGGTAAAACTTCGTGTCCCTTGTCTCCTGTTACCATCCGCCTAGACGCACAGTTCGGGACCCCCTACCCGAGATCCGCCGGTTTTGACACCGACATTGGTGCTTTCATTGAGAGTTCCTCTGTGTCGTCGCTTTTAGGCCCGATGGATCCTCCGATCATCAATGATGATGCAGTCCAGGGTGAGACTTTTCTCCCCGGACAGATCGTTTTCTTCGGTGGCTTCGCACTGCGGGCCAATTCGCTTGGCCATCTGGAGGAGATCGAAAGCTACGCCCCTGGCCATCAGGTCAGATTTGGAAGTTTAAACTACACGGCTGACGTCCGCGGGGACTTGATCTTCGACGGATTCAAGCCACAGCCAAGAGCGCCACACTGTCGTGATGGGCATGATCTAGCTCTGCCACCGAACAGTGCCCTGGAGGCCGCGCGCGCATCGGTTCCAACCTTGGATTCAGAACCAACTTCGCCGATCGAGGACGAGTGGTTGGACGCCGCCTCGGGGGCTGCGATCGCAACGGGGATCGAGCCGAACACTGGCCCCGCACTCCGCAAGGCCCGTGACTCCGTGGGACCGGACTCCTCTCCGGACTCCAAACCCTCCGCGCCCCTGCCGATCGAATCTGATTGGGCGCCGATCATGGAGTTTACCGTCGCGGACATCTTTCAGCACTCACCCTTTGGCGATATTCTGAAGTAATTAAAGTCTCTCTCTTTATTAGGAGAGCCCTGGCCGAACTTCGGTCAGCAAGGTTGGGTACGGACGACGAAGAAATTCAAAGCCCACCCACCACCCACTTTGTAGCCACTGTCGATGATTTAACCGACATGCTCGACTTCGACTCCGAAGACATCGACGGTATGGCCGCCGATGTAGGAGACGACCAAGAACCAGCACCTATAGGGCACTGGAAAGCCACCTCGTCGTATGACATATACATGGTGGATACCCCAAAAGAAGGAGATGGTGATGGAACAGCGGGGGATGACCCCTCCAAGAAACAGCCTAAGCGTCGGTGTCAGCGGCGCCGCTCTAAATCCCGCCAAAGCAAAAACGGTGATTCCGGCACAGGAGATAATAATACTCCGGATAGCACCGAAGAACACCCCCTCCAGCAAGATTCAGCGCAGGAGGATGGAGAAGCCAGCCCTCACGAGAGAGCGGCAGATAGAGAGGTCGACGATGATAATTATATGCCTCCCTCTGAAGACGAGGCAAGCCTCGACGACGACAAATTTGTCGTGCCAGAGGATCACGTCGAACAAGAGCGTTTCAAACGCAGGCTTATGGCCACGGCAAGCAGCCTCAAGAAAAAATAGCAATAGCTTAGAGCTAATCAAGATTTGCTAGCCGACAGATGGACTGAAGTCCTTGCGGCCGAAGAGTATGAACTCGAACGCCCCTCCAAGAGCTACCCAAAGCGTAGGCTGCTACCCGATTAGAGGAGGAAGCACCTAAACCTACATCACTAGTGCATGACACGGCCGGTCGGCCACCTCATGGCCGCGACAGAGAGGCCTCTCGGCCCTCCACTCAAGCTGCACCCCGGCGCCATTCAATACATTTTAAGGCACGGGAAAATGCGCCAAACCTGCGAGATATATTGGAGGACAAGGCAAAGCAAACAAGATCGATCTATGGATCGCACGGACGCCCCACGGCACGTGACGGTGATCATCACTCCGGATAAAATAAATCCGGCTAGGCCGGACACAATAGACAAAGCTCATTTGAGCTGCGTCATGATATAGCCCAATACAGATGCGCCGCACACCCCCTATGCTTCACAGATGAAGTAATGGATCATCAAATCCCTGAGGGTTTCAAACCCGTGAACATCGAATCATACGATGGCACAACAGATCCTGCGGTATGGATCGAGGATTATCTCCTTCATATCCACATGGCCCGCGGCGACGATCTACACGCCATCAAATACCTCCCACTCAAACTCAAAGGACCAGCTCGGCATTGGCTTAACAGCTTGCCAGCAGAATCTATCGGGTGTTGGGAGGACCTGGAAGCCGCATTCCTCGACAATTTCCAGGGCACCTATGTGCGACCACCAGACGTCGATGACCTAAGCCACATAATTCAGCAGCCAGAGGAATCGACCAGGCAATTCAGGACATGGTCCCTAACAAAGAAAAACCAAATAGTCGACTGTCCGGACGCTGAGGCCCTAGCAGCCGTCAAGCATAATATCTGCGACGAGTGGCTTGCCCGGCACCTTGGACAAGAAAAGCCGAAATCCATGGCCGCACTCACGACGCTCATGACCCGCTTTTGCGCGGGAGAAGACAGCTGGCTAGCTCGTAGCAATAACTTGACCAAGAGCCTTGGTAATTCGGACACCAAGGACAACAGTGGCAGGTCGCGTCGGAACAAGCAAAAACGCCGCATTAACTGCGACAGTAACGAGGATACGATAGTCAATGCCGGATTCAGAGGCTATAAATCCGGTCAGCGGAAAAAGCCATTCAAATGAAATACTCAGGGCCCGTCCAGTTTGGACCGAATACTCGATCACTTGTGCCAAATACATGGCACCCCTGAAAAGCCAGCCAATCACACCAACAGGGATTGTTGGGTGTTCAAGCAGGCAGGCAAGATAGATGCCGAAACTAGAGGCAAGGGGCTGTGTAGCGATGACGAGGAGGAGCCCCGGCCGCCGAACAACAGTGGACAGAAGTGTTTTCCCCCACAAGTGCGGATGGTGAACATGATATACGCAACCCACATCACCAAAAGGGAGCGGAAGCATGCGTTAAGGGACGTATATGCGATGGAGCCAGTCGCCCCAAAGTTCAACCCATGGTCCTCCTGCCCGATCACCCTCGATCGAAGGGACCACCCCACTAGCACCCGTCATGGAGGATTCACCGCATTGGTTCTAGACCCAATTATTTACGGATTTCATCTCACAAGAGTCCTTATGGACGGCGGTAGCAGCCTGAACCTGCTTTACCAGGATACAGTGCGGAAAATGGGCATAGACCCCTCGAGGATTAAGCCCACCAAAACGACCTTTAAAGGCGTCATACCAGGTGTAGAGGCCAACTGTACAGGCTCAGTCACACTTGAAGTGGTCTTCGGCTCTCCGTACAATTTCCGAAGCGAGGAGTTAATCTTCGACATAGTCTCGTTCCGCAGTGGCTATCACGCACTGCTCGGGCGAACCGCATTCGCAAAGTTCAATGCGGTGCCGCACTACGCGTACCTTAAGCTCAAGATGCCAGGCCCTCGAGGAGTAATCATGGTCAATGGAAACACCGAACGCTCCCTCCGAACGGAGGAACACACGGCGGCCCTCGCAACGGAAGTACAAAGCAGCCTCTCAAGGCAGCTCTCCAATCCGGCCGTTAAACGTCCGGACATCGTCAAGCGCGCCCGGAGTAACCTACAACAAGACCGCCTGGCACGTTCCGAGCAGGCATAGCAACGCGGCCCCAACCCCAGCCCTCGCGAACTAGCGAAACCAGTGCCTCGCGTACATAACTACGCTCTCGAAATACCATGGGCACAGGGGGAGGGGCACCATCACGGCACGCCCGAAACACGGCTTAAACCGCACCAGGGGCTGCCGATTTCTTTATTTTCTCTTACTTTCAGGACTCCATACCTCGAAAGACCTGTTCGGCAATTTAACTGCCGCTCAAACGATGCAAGAACCAGGGAAGCAGAAAAGCTACACCGCATTATATAACTCCCAGGTGGTCTCTATCACGAGCAGTATACCTGTTTGCATACTATTCCGCAGCCTGCCCCTGGAAAGGACATGTTAATGTTGGGGAACGTAGCAGAAATTCAAAATTTTCCTACGTGTCACCAAGATCTATCTATGGAGAAACCAGCAACGAGGGGAAGGAGAGTGCATCTACATACCCTTGTAGATCGCTAAGTGGAAGCGTTCAAGTGAACGGGGTTGATGGAGTCGTACTCGCCGTGATCCAAATCACCGATGATCCTAGTGCCGAACGGACGGCACCTCCGCGTTCAACACACATACAGCCCGGGGACGTCTCCCATTCCTTGATCCAGCAAGGAGAGAGGGAGAGGTTGAGGAAGACTCCGTCCAGCAGCAGCACAACGGCGTGGTGGTGGTGGAGGAGCGTGGAACTCTTGCAGGGCTTCGCCAAGCACTACGAGAGACGAGGAGGGAGAGAGGTAGGGCTGCGCCTTGGGAGAGTTCATCTCGTGTCCTGGGCAGCCCCAAAACCTCCAATATATATAGGGGCAAGGGGGAGGGGAGGCACCCTAGGGTTTACCCTAGGGGACGGCGGCCAGGGCAGATGGGATCTCCCCCTTGGGTGACTTGGCCCCCAAGCCAGGAGGTGGGAACCCTAGAAGGGGCGCCCCAAACCCCCTGGTCACGTGGGAATAGGTGAGGGGGGCGCACAGCCCCTTAGTGGGCTGGTTTTCCCCCTTCCCTTGGCCCATGAAGCCCCCCAACACTTGCCGGGGCTCCCGAAACACCTTTCGGTCATGCTGGTCATCACCCGGTACCTCCAGAACACTCCCGGACTCCAAAACCCTTCGTCCAATATATCAATCTTTACCTCCGGACCATTCCGGAACTCCTCGTGACGTCCGGGATCTCATCCGGGACTCCGAACAACATTCGGTAACCACATACAAACTTCCTTTATAACCCTAGCATCATCGGACCTTAAGTGTGTAGACCCTACGGGTTCGGGAAGCATGCAGACATGACCGAGACGTTCTCCGGTCAATAACTAACAGCGGGATCTGGATACCCATGTTGGTTCCCACATGTTCTACGATGATCTCATCGGATGAACCACGATGTCGAGGATTCGATCAATCCCGTATACAATTCCCTTTGTCTAGCGGCATTGTACTTGCCCGAGATTCGATCGTCGGTATCCCGATACCTTGTTCAATCTCGTTAACAGCAAGTCTCTTTACTCGTTCCGTAACACATCATCCCGTAATCAACTCCTTGATCACATTGTGCACATTATGATGATGTCCTACCGAGTGGGCCCAGAGATACCTCTCCGTCACACGGAGTGACAAATCCCAGTCTCGATTTGTGCCAACCCAACAGACACTTTCAGAGATACCTGTAGTGTACCTTTATAGCCACCCAATTACGTTGTGACGTTGGGCACACCCAAAGTATTCCTACGGTATCCGGGATTTGCACAATCTCATGGTCTAAGGAAATGATACTTAACATTAGAAAAGCTTTAGCATATGAACTACACGATCTTTGTGCTAGGCTTAGGATTGGGTCTTGTCCATCACATCATTCTCCTAATGATGTGATCCCGTTATCAATGACATCCAATGTCCATGGTCAGGAAACCGTAACCATCTATTGATCAACGAGCTAGTTAACTAGAGGCTTACTAGGGACATGGTGTTGTCTATGTATCCACACATGTATCTGAGTTTCCTATCAATACAATTCTAGCATGGATAATAAACGATTTATCATGAACAAGGAAATATAATAATAACCTATTTATTATTGCCTCTAGGGCATATTTCCAACAGTCTCCCACTTGCACTAGAGTCAATAATCTAGTTCACATCGCCATGTGATTAACATTCACAGGTCACATCGCCATGTGACCAACATCCAAAGAGTTTACTAGAGTTCTGGGTTTGATCATGTTGCTTGTGAGAGAGGTTTTAGTCAACGGGTCTGCAACATTCAGATCCGTATGTACTTCGCAAATCTCTACGCTATATTTGGAGCCATTTCAAATAACTGTTCTACTTGGAGCTATTCCAAATTGTTGCTCCATTATACGTATCCGGCATCTCTACTCAAAGCTATCCGGATAAGTGTTAAGCTTGCATCGACGTAACTCTTTACGTCGAACACTTTATCACCTCCATAACCGAGAAACATATCCTTATTCCTCTAAGGATAATCTTGACCGCTATCTGGTGATCTACTCCTAGATCACCTTTGTACCCTCTAGCCAGACATGTGGCAAGGCACATGTCAGGTGCGGTACACAGCATAGCATACTATGGAGCCTATGTCTAAGCATAGGGGACGACCTTCGTCCTTTCTCTCTGTTCTGCCGTGGTCGAGTTTTAAGTCTTAACTTCGTACCTTACAACCCAGGCAAGAACTTCCTTCTTTGACTTATCCATCTTGAACACCTTCAAGATCATGTCAAGGCATGTGCTCATTTGAAAGTATCATTAAGCGTTTTGATCTATCCTATAGATCTTGATGCTCAATTTTTAAGCAGCCTAATTCAGGTGTTCCATTGAAAAACACTTTTCAAAATAACCCTATATGCTTTCCAGAAATTCTACATTATTTCTGATCATCAATATGTCAACAACATATACTCATCAGAAATTCTATAGTGCTCCCACTCACTTCTTTGGAAATACAAGTTTCTCATAAACTTTGTATAAACCCAAAATCTTTGATCATCTCATCAAAGTGTACATTCCAACTCCGAGATGCTTACTCCAATCCTTAGAAGGATTGCTGGAGCTTTGCATACTTGTTAGCATCTTTTGGGATCGACAAAATCTTCTGGTTGTATCACATACAACCTTTCCTCAAGAACAAGGAAACAATATTTTGACATCCCATCTGCAAGATTTCATAAATGCAGTACCTGCTAATTCCAACGGACTCTTAGCATCGCTACGAGTGAGAAAGTCTCATCTTAGTCAACTCCTTGAACTTGTCGTGAAACACCTTAACGACAAGTCGAGCTTTCTCAATGGTGACACTTACCATCATTGTCTGTCTTCCTTTTAAAATCCATATGTACCCAACAGCCTTACGACCATTTTTCAAAGTCTACACTTTTTTTTCATACATGGATCCTCTCTCGGATTTTATGGCCTCGAGCCATTTTTCGGAATCCGGGCCCACCATCGCTTCTCCATAGCTCATAGGTTCATCGTTGTCCAACAACGTGACCTTTTAAGATAGGGTTACCACATAGAAGTTGTACACACCCTTGTCAACCTATGAGGTTCGATAGTAACTTAATCTGAAGCTCCATGATCATCATCATTAGCTTTCTCTTCAACCGAGGCAGGGGCCACAGAAACATTTTTCCTGTGCTTGCGCTACTCTCTGCCTGAAGTGAAGGTTCAACAACCTTATCAAGTTCTATCTTCCTCCTAGTCAATTCTTTTGAGAGAAACTTTTCCTCGAGAAAGGACCCGATTCTAGAAACAATCCCTCGGATCTGAATTAGGAGGTATACCCAACTGTTTTGGGTGTCCTATGAAGATGCATTTTATCCGCTTTGGGTTCGAGCTTATCAACCTGAAACTTTTTCACATAAGCGTCGCAGCCCCAAACTTTTAAGAAACGACAACTCAGGTTTCTCCAACCCATAGTTCAAACAGTTTCGTCTCAACGGAATTACGTGGTGCCCTATTAAAGTGAGTGTGGTTGTCTCTAATGCCTAACCCATAAACGATAGTGGGAATTCGATAAGAGACATCATGGTACGCACCATATCCAATAGAGTGCAACTATGATGTTCGGACACACCATCACACTATGGTGTTCCAGGAGGTACTAGTCGTGAAACAATTTCCACAATGTGTCAATTGTGTACCAAACTCGCAACTCAGATATTCATCTCTATGATCATATCATAGATATTTTATCCTCTTGTCACGACGATCTTCAACTTCATTCTGAAATTACTTGAACCATTCAATAATTCACACTTGTGTTTCATCAAGTAAATATGCTCAGTATCTACTCAAATCATCTGTGAAGTAAGAGCATAACGATATCCACTGTGTGCCTCAGCACTCATTGGACTGCACACATCAAAATGTGTTACTTCCAACAAGTTGCTTTCTTGTTCCATTTTACTGAAACCGAAGCTTTCAGTCATCTTGCCCATGTGGTATGATTTGCATGTCTCAAGTGATTCAAAATCAAGTGAGTCCAAACGGTCCATCTGCATGGAGTTTCTTCATGCGTATATACCAATAGACATGGTTCACATGTCTCAATCCTTTTAAAAAATGAGTGAGTCCAAAGATCCATCAACATGGAGCTTCTTCATGCGTTTTATACCAATATGACTTACATGGCAGTGCCACAAGTAGGTGGTACTATCATTACTATCTTATATCTTTTGGCATGAACATGTGTATCACTATGATCGAGATTCAATAAACCATTCATTTTAGGTGCAAGACCATTGAAGGTATTATTCAAATAAATAGAGTAACCATTATTCTCCTTAAATGAATAACCGCATTGCCATAGACATAATCCAATCATGTCTATGCTCAACGCAAACACCAAATAACAATTATTTAGGTTTAACACCAATCTCGATGGTAGAGGGAGCGTGCGATGTTTGATCACATCGACCTTGGAAACACTTCCAACACATCTTGTCAGCTCACCTTTTGCTAGTCTCCGTTTATTCCGTAGCTTTTATTTCGAGTTACTAACACTTAGTAACCGAACCGGTATCTAATACCCTGATGCTACTAGGAGTACTAGTAAAGTACACATTCACATAATGTATATCCAATATACTTCTATCGACAGCCTTCTCATCTACCAAGTATCTAGGGTAATTCTGCTCTAGTGGTTGTTCCCCTTATTACAGAAGCACTCAGTCTCGGGTTTGGGTTCAACCTTGGGTTTCTCCACTAGAGCAGCAGCTGATTTGCCGTTTCATGAAGTATCCCTTCTTGCCCTTGCCCTTCTTGAAACTAGTGGTTTCACTAACCATCAACAATTGATGTTTCTTCTTGATTTCTACTTTCGCGGTGTCAAACATCGCGAATATTTCAAGGATCATCATATCTATCCCTGATAGTTCATCACGAAGCTCTAGCAGCTTGGTGGCAATGACTTTGGAAAAACATCACTATCTTATCTGGAAGATCAACTCCCACTCGATTCAAGTGATCGTTGTAATCGGACAATCTGAGCACAAGCTCAACGATTGAGCTTTTCTCCCTTAGATTGCAGGCTAAGAAAATCGTCGGAGGTCTTATACCTCTTGACGTGGGCATGAGCCTGAAATCCCAATTTCAGCCCTCGAAACATCTCATATGTTCCGCGACATTTCAAAAATATCTTCGGTGCCTTAATTCTAAACCTTTTAACATTACCGAACTATCATGTAGTCATCAAAACGTGTATGTCCGATGTTCGCAACATCCACAGATCACGTTCGAGGTCCAGCACACCGAGCGTTGCATTAACGACATAAGCCTTCTACTGTCCGCATAATTGCTACTATCAACTTTCAACTTTATTTTCTCTAGGAACGTATCTAACACAGTAGAACTTAAGCGTAAGCTATGACATCATTTGCAAAGTTCTTTTGACTATGTTCAGGATAAACAAGTTCATCTTATGAACTCCCACTCAGATAGACATCCCTCTAGTCATCTAAGTGATTACATGATCCGAGTCAACTAGGCCGTGTCCGATCATCACGTGAGACGGATTAGTCATCATCGGTGAACATCTTCATGTTGATCGTATCTACCATACGACTCATGCTCGACCTTTCGGTCTCTTGTTTTCCGAGGCCATGTCTGTACATGCTAGGCTCGTCAAGTCAACCTAAGTGTTTCGCGTGTGTAAATCTGTCTTACACCCGTTGTATGTGAATGTAAGAATCTATCACACCCGATCATCACGTGGTGCTTCGAAACGACGAACTTTCGCAACGGTGCACAGTTAGGGGGAACACTTTCTTGAAATTTTAATGCTTGATCATCTTATTTACTACCATCGTTCTAAGCAAATAAGATGTATAAACATGATAAACATCACATGCAATCAAATAGTGACATGATATGGCCATCATCACTTTGCTCCTTTCGATCTCCATCTTCGGGGCTCCATGATCATCATCGTCACCGGCATGACACCATGATCTCCATCATCATGATCTCCATCATCGTGTCTTCGTGAAGTTGTCTCGCCAACTATTACTTCTACTACTATGGCTAACGGTTAGCAATAAAGTAAAGTAATTACATGACGTTTATGTTGACACGCAGGTCATAAATAAATTAAAGACAACTCCTATGGCTCCTGCCGGTTGTCATACTCATCGACATGCAAGTCGTGATTCCTATTACAAGAACATGATCAATCTCATACATCACATATCATTCATCACATTCTTCTTGGCCATATCACATCACATAGCATACCTTGCAAAAACAAGTTAGACGTCCTCTAATTGTTGTTTGCATGTTTTACGTGGCCGCTATGGGTTTCTAGCAAGAACGTTTCTTACCTACGCAAAACCACAACGTGATATGCCAATTGCTATTTACCCTTCATAAGGACCCTTTTCATCGAATCCGTTCCGACTAAAGTGGGAGAGACAGACACCCGCCAGCCACCTTATGCAACTAGTGCATGTCAGTCGGTGGAACCGATCTCACGTAAGCATACGTGTAAGGTTGGTCCGAGCCGCTTCATCCCACAATACCATCGAAACAAGATTGGACTAGTAACGGTAAGCATATTGAACAAAATCAACGCCCATAACTACTTTGTGTTCTACTCGTGCATAGAATCTACGCAATAGACCTAGCTCTGATACCACTGTTGGGGAACGTAGCAGAAATTCAAAATTTTCCTACGTGTCACCAAGATCTATCTATGGAGAAACCAGCAACGAGGGGAAGCAGAGTGCATCTACATACCCTTGCAGATCGCTAAGCGGAAGCGTTCAAGTGAACGGCGTTGATGGAGTCGTACTCGCCGTGATCCAAATCACCGATGATCCTAGTGCCGAACGGACGGCACCTCCGCGTTCAACACACGTACATCCCGGGGACGTCTCCCATGCCTTGATCCAGCAAGGAGAGAGGGAGAGGTTGAGGAAGACTCCGTCCAGCAGCAGCACAACGGCGTGGTGGTGGTGGAGGAGCGTGGGACTCTTGCAGGGCTTCGCCAAGCACTACGAGAGACGAGGAGGGAGAGAGGTAGGGCTGCGCCTTGGGAGAGTTCATCTCGTGTCCTGGGCAGCCCCAAAACCTCCAATATATATAGGGGCAAGGGGGAGGGGAGGCGCCCTAGGGTTTCCCCTAGGGGGCGGCGGCCAGGGCAGATGGGATCTCCCCCTTGGGTGACTTGGCCCCCAAGCCAGGAGGTGGGAACCCTACAAGGGGCGCCCCAAACCCCCTGGTCACGTGGGAATAGGTGAGGGGGGCGCACAGCCCCTTAGTGGGCTGGTTTGCCCCCTTCCCTTGGCGCATGAAGCCCCCCAACACTTGCCGGGGCTCCTGAAACACCTTTCGGTCATGCTGGTCATCACCCGGTACCTCCAGAACACTCCCGGACTCCAAAACCCTTCGTCCAATATATCAATCTTTACCTCCGGACCATTCCGGAACTCCTCGTGACGTCCGGGATCTCATCCGGGACTCCGAACAACATTCGGTAACCACATACAAACTTCCTTTATAACCCTAGCGTCATCGAACCTTAAGTGTGTAGACCCTACGGGTTCGGGAAGCATGCAGACATGACCGAGACGTTCTCCGGTCAATAACCAACAGCGGGATCTGGATACCCATGTTGGTTCCCACATGTTCTACGATGATCTCGTCGGATGAACCACGATGTCGAGGATTCGATCAATCCCGTATACAATTCCCTTTGTCTAGCGGCATTGTACTTGTCCGAGATTCGATCGTCGGTATCCCGATACCTTGTTCAATCTTGTTACCGGCAAGTCTCTTTACTCGTTCCATAACACATCATCCCGTAATCAACTCCTTGATCACATTGTGCACATTATGATGATGTCCTACCGAGTGGGCCCAGACATACCTCTCCGTCACACGGAGTGACAAATCCCAGTCTCGATTCGTGCCAACCCAACAGACACTTTCGGAGATACCTATAGTGTACCTTTATAGCCACCCAGTTACGTTGTGACGTTTGGCACACCCAAAGTATTCCTACGATATCCGGGAGTTGCACAATCTCATGGTCTAAGGAAATTATACTTGACATTAGAAAAGCTTTATCATATGAACTACACGATCTTTGTGCTAGGCTTAGGATTGGGTCTTGTCCATCACATCATTCTCCTAATGATGTGATCCCGTTATCAACGACATCCAATGTCCATGGTCAGGAAACCGTAACCATCTATTGATCAACGAGCTAGTTAACTAGAGGCTTACTAGGGACATGGTGTTGTCTATGTATCCACACATGTATCTGAGTTTCCAATATATACAATTCTAGCATGGATAATAAACGATTTATCATGAACAAGGAAATATAATAATAACCTATTTATTATTGCCTCTAGGGCATATTTCCAACAGTTAAATAGTCCCACTTTTGCTTATCGCACTATTTGTATCGTTTTGCTTTGATCGCAGCCTTTTTATAATCAATGCATAGCTTTTTGTCTACTTTCGCATTACTGTTTTTTTTACAAATATATGTTCATTAACGACATGTTGCACCCGTACACTTTGGTACGGTCAATACGCCAGGGGCTTCAGTACCCCCCTTATATGGTGTGAGAAGTCCAAACACTTTAACAAGTGCGGCACCCCGAACTTATAGCATTATATGCATCGGCTCCGAATCATGTCTTGGGTCAATAGTTGGGTTTGCCCGGCTCCTATGTTTTGGTGCCTTACGTTCCGTTGTATCGGCTAAGGTAGCACTAGGAGAACTACTGTGATTGTGCCCCAGTTGAGCTGGGCGGAGCACCTCAGTAGAGAAAGCTAAAACTGACTCTCATGATGTAGCGAGAGACTGGTCGCTGTTCGAGAGGTTTTTCGAGTCCCTAAAGACTTATGCCGCTTAGAGTGAGGAGTCGGCTTTGTCCGGCCAAAGGCGTGGATAGCGCCCCGAATTCGGTCTTCCGAACACTAGGGGCTTCACCGAAATTTAAAATTATAGAATTCTATGGCTAAGTGAGAGTGTTCAAGCACTATAGTCCGGTTGCCTTGTTCGTTGTGCTGAGCGCCTCCCTCGATGGACCCAAACATGGGAAAAAGAGCGCTCAGGTTTCTCCCGAACACCCCAGCACTAGTGTCATGGGGGCAGAAGCCGACGACTCGCCATCTCTCAAATTTGATAAACGGCCGCACAGAAGGTAATATTTTAAATTCAAAACGCATTGCTTAAGCGCACATGAACAAGTTTTCAGCGCACATGATAACACGAGCGAGTTTACTCCAAAATTACATCCATGGAACATTCATCCGCCACAAGGCGGGCACCCATCAGAACGTCCTTATAATAGTTCTCGGGCTTGCGATGCTCCTTCCCCGGCGGTGGCCCGTCCTTCACAAGCTTCTCACCATCCAGCTTGCCCCTGTGCACCTTAGCGCGGGCAAGGGCCCTACGGGCACCTTCAATGCAAACGGAGCGCTTGATGACCTCGAGCCTTGGACATGCCTCTACCAGCCGCCGCACCAGCCCGAAGTAGCTCCCAGGCAGAGCCTCTCTAGGCCACAGCCGAACTATGAGGCCCTTCATGGCCTGTTCGGCCGCCTTGTGGAGCTCGACCAACTGCTTCAGCTGGTCGCTCAGGGGCACTGGGTGTCCGGCCTCAGCATACTGAGACCAGAACACCTTCCCCGTCGAGCTGCCCTCCGCGGCTCGGTAGAATGCGGCGGCATTGGACACACTACGGGGAAGATCTGCGAATGCTCCTGGAGAGCTCCGGATTCGGGTATGTAACAAGAAGCTCACTTTTACATGTTTACTTTGCATAAAGAATGCCTTACCTGCCGCTATCTCTTTCACCGCATCCAACTCCTGGAGGGCCTTCTGGGATTCAGCCTTGGCAGACTTGGCAT
The DNA here is from genome assembly GCA_032464435.1 of Aegilops umbellulata. NCBI lineage: Eukaryota > Viridiplantae > Streptophyta > Magnoliopsida > Poales > Poaceae > Aegilops > Aegilops umbellulata. Next base: position 344,717,818 of record CP136054.1, on the reverse strand, counting down.
TCTCAATAGCTGTCGCGAGCTCGGACGCTCGCGTCTTTGAGTCAAGCTCCAAACTCTCATGTTTTTTCCATGAGAGCCTGGAGCTCTTGCCGCACCTCACCAACTTGCGCCTCATATTTCTCCTGATCGGCGCGCTCCGCAGCCGCTTTCTTCTCGGCCTCGGCCAGCGCTTGCTTGAGGGTCGCCACCTCAATTGTGGCCCCTACAATAACCATGTTAATCCTGTCATATTTTTGCAATTGCACTTTTATATTTTCTTTTTCTATAAGGTATTTCCTACCTTCTTTCTCCTCGAGCTGCCGTTGGGCAAGGCCGAGCTCTTGCTCGGTCCGCTCGAGGCCCTGCTTCAGTGTGCCCACCTCCGCAGTCAGTGCGGCGGTCGCTAGTAGTGAAGCCTGCATACGCATATTGACTCTTTTTCTGTTAGACTCCTGCAAATTTTAGTAGATCCTCTATTAGGCTTTTCTTTCCGAACGCCAAACAGAGCATCAGGGGCTACTGTCTATGCGGTAATATTTTTTATATATCCTGCACTTACCTCGAAGCCTGTTAGAAGGCTGGCACAAGCTTCAGTCAGTCTGCTCTTGGCGGACTGAACCTTCTGGATCACCGCACTCATAATAGTGCGGTGCTCCTCGTCGATGGAGGCGCCGTTAAGCACCTCCAGCGGATTGTCCGGCGCCCCCGGTTGGACGGGGGCCGCCGGCTCAGTAGGCTTGCTCCTCTTGGAAGGAGTTCGCCTACCGCGGTCTGGAACTGTTGACGATTCCGGCGCGGTGTCCGGCTCAAAGCCGGACCTGGAGCCCTGGGGGGGGGGTTGTATCCCCTTTACTCCTGGAATTCGGGAGGTCGCCTTGTGGCGCCTCCAGAACCACCTCCTCCTGGCTTGGAGCCTGTTGGGATGCCACTTCGGCATCACCTGTAGGGCGGGGGGAGGTAGCGGGCGGAAGTGAATTCACGTCCGATGAATCCAGGGAGCCGCTCGACGACTCGTCGAGCCCGGCTTTGGGCGGACTGCATAGATATATTCGACATAAGGAAAGGCTGTGCAATAAAGGAATGCTATGAAGTACTCGGGTGCCCGGATGCTTACGATTCCGCCGGACGCTTGGCCCTGCGCGGCCACTCCTCTTCGTCATCGTTGGCGTCGGCGGGGTAGTCCGGAGGAAGGGTTTTTCCCTTCTTGGACCCTTCGGCCTCCCCGGTTGGGGCGGCCTTCCTTTTCCTTCCTCCCCCCGCTAGAGGGGGAGAGGTTTCTTCTTCCTCCTCCTCGTTGTCACGGGAGGAGCGCGTCTCAGATTCGTCGGATGATGAGTCCGACACCTCCGGGCGCCAGGAACTCTTTCGAGTCCCTATGGCCCTCTTCTTGGCCTTCTTCTCCGACACCACGTAAGGTGCCGGAGCCAGCAGCTTCGCTAAGCGAGCATCGGCTGGGTCTTCGGGCAGAGGGGCCGGACAGTCGATCTGTCTGGACTTCGCCAGCCAATCCTGCCAAAGGAAAGGGAGTTTAGATCCCGCATAGAGTCAAACTATGGAAAACTAACATCCTGTAAAAGGTAAAAATAGCTTACCGCACTAGCGGGAAGCTGCGTGCTGAATCCACGGTCCTCGGAAGCGGATGCGAGAGCCTCGGCGCCTTTGAATAGCACCTTCCAGGTGTCTTCGTACGTTGTGTCGAAGAGCCTGCTCAGGGTTGGGTGTTGCGCCGGGTCGAACTCCCATAAATTGAAGCCCCGTTGCTGACACGGGAGGATCCGGCGGACGAGCATAACCTGGACTACGTTGACAAGCTTGAGCTGCTTGTTCACCAAGGTTTCGATGCATTTTTGCAGTCCGGTTACCTCTCCTTTATTACCCCACGACAGGCCCGTCTCTTTCCAAGACGTGAGCCGCGTAGGGGGTCCGGACCGGAACTCGGGGGCTGCGACCCATTTGGGATCGCGCGGCTCGGTGATGTAAAACCACCCTGATTGCCACCCCTTTAGGGTCTCCACAAAGGAGCCCTCAAGCCATAGGACGTTGGCTATCTTGCCCGCCATGGCGCCTCCACACTCCGCCTGGTTGCCGCGCACCACCTTGGGCTTGACGTTGAAGGTCTTGAGCCATAGGCTGAAATGGAGGCGAACGCAGAGGAAAGCCTCACACACGACGATAAACGTCGAGATGTTGAGGACGAAGTTCGGGGCCAGATCGTGGAAATCTAGGCCATAGTAGAACATGAGCCCCCGGATGAACGGGTGGAGAGGAAAGCCTAGTCCGCAGAGGAAATGGGGAAGGAATACTACCCTCTCATCGGGCCTTGGGGTGGGGAGGAGTTGTCCCTCTTCGGGAAGCCGGTGCGCGATGTCGTTAGACAAGTATCCGGCTTTCCTCAGTTTTTTGACGTGTCCCTCCGTAATGGAAGAGACCATCCACTTGCCTCCCGCTCCGGACATGGCTGGAGAAGGTTGAGGTGGGAAGTGTGGGCTTGCGCATTGGAGCTCGAGTGCGCGGAAGATGGATAGGCAAAGGAGGAAGAAGGCGTAGGTAGAAAGGTGGATCCTTATCCCTTTATATGGGTGGATGCGGCTAAGCGTCCCCACCAGCCTGGTAAAACTCGCTTATCTCCCAAGCTCCGTGATAAATGGCGCGGTTGGGTTACCCACGTCCGTATTGATGAGAATCCCGTAAATAAGGGGACACGATCTCTGCTTTGACAAAACGTGCCAAGGAAACCGCCTCGCGAAACGCGCTGAGGTGGGGGAGTAAAAACGATTCGAATAAATACTTGGCCGTGGTGTGATGTCACGCTACGGAATACGTCAGCAGATTAGATTTGTGTAAATATTATTCTCTCTATGGCAATATGTGGAAACTTATTTTGCAGGGTCGGACACTGTCTTTTGTGTTCAAAATCTTCTATGAAGTACTTGGAGGAGGAACCCGCCTTGCAATGCCGAATACAATCTGTGCGCCGGACTCATCGTCATTGAAGCCTGGTTCAGGGGCTACTGAGGGAGTCCTGGATTAGGGGGTGTCCGGATGGCCGGACTCCTGGACTATGCAGATACAAGATTGAAGACTTCGTCCCATGTCCTGAAGGGACTTTCCTTGGCGTGGAAGGCAAGCTTGGCGATGCGGATATATAGATCTCCTACCATTGTAACCGACTTTGTGTAACCCTAACCCTCTCCGGTGTCTATATAAACCGGAGGGCTTTAGTCCGTAGGACAACATACAACATACAACATACAACAATCATACCATAGGCTAGCTTCTAGGGTTTAGCCTCCTTGATCTCGTGGTAGATCTACTCTTGTATTACCCATATCATCAATATTGATCAAGCAGGACGTAGGGTTTTTCCTCCATCGAGAGGGCCCGAACCTGGGTAAAACTTCGTGTCCCTTGTCTCCTGTTACCATCCGCCTAGACGCACAGTTCGGTACCCCCTACCCGAGATCCGCCGGTTTTGACACCAACACAAGCTTACTCATAACAGAAGGTGAATCAAGTGCAAGGCTAGATGGCAGTTCCTTACCTCCCCTCGTAGTTGAGGGATAAATTGTTGTCTTAGCGTCTTTCAAGTTCTTCATAGTGTCCAGCAGATATAAAGCCCAAGTGACTCAAAGAATAGATCTATGCTCCCCGACAACGGTGCCAAAAATTAGTCTTGATAACCCACAAGTATAGGGGATCGCGACAGCTTTCGAGGGTAGAGTATTCAACCCAAATTTGTTGATTCGACAGAAGGGGAGCCAAAGAATATTCTCAAGTATTAGCAGCTGAGTTGTCAATTCAACCACACCTGGAAACTTAGTATCTGCAGCAAAGTGTTTAGTAGCAAAGTAATATGATAATGGTGGTAACGGTAACAAAAGTAAAGACAACAAAAGTAATGTTTTTGGTATTTTGTAGTGATTGTAACAGTAGCAGGGGGAAAGTAAATAAGCGAGAACCAGTATATGGAAAACTCGTAGGCACCGGATTAGTGATGGATAATTATGCCAGATGTGGTTCGTCATGTAACAGTTATAACATAGGGTGACACAGAACTAGCTCCAATTCATTAATGTAATGTAGGCATGTATTCCGTATATAGTCATACGTGCTTATGGAAAAGAACTTGCATGACATCTTTTGTCCTACCCTCCCGTGGCAGCGGGGTCCTATTGGAAACTAAGGGATATTAAGGCCTCCTTTTAATAGAGAAACGGAACAAAGCATTAGCACATAGTGAATACATGAACTCTTCAAACTATGGTCATCACCGGGAGTGGTCCCGATTATTGTCACTTCGGGGTTGCCGGATCATAACACATAGTAGGTGACTATAGACTTCCAAGATAGGATCTAGAACTCACATATATTCATGAAAACATAATAGGTTCAGATCTGAAATCATGGCACTCGGGCCCTAGTGACAAGCATTAAGCATAGCAAAGTCATAGCAACATCAATCTCAGAACATAATGGATACTAGGGATCAAACCCTAACAAAACTAACTCGATTACATGATAAATCTCATCCAACCCATCACCGTACAGCAAGCCTACGATGGAATTACTCACGCACGGCGGTGAGCATCATGAAATTGGTGATGGAGGATGGTTGATGATGACGACGGCGACGAATCCCCCTCTCCGAAGCCCCGAACGGACTCCAGATCAGCCCTCCCGAGAGGTTTTAGGGCTTGGCGGCGGCTCCGTATCGTAAAACGCGATGATTTCTTCTCTCTTATTTTTTTCTCCCCGAAAGCCAATATATAGAGTTGGAGTTGGCGTCGGAGGGTGTCCAGGGGGCTCACGAGGTAGGGGCGCGCCCTAGAGGGGGGCACGCCCCCCACCCTCGTGGACAGGGTGTGGGCCCCTGGTCTTCATCTTTGGCGAGGATTTTTTATTATTTTTTATAAGACATCCCGTGGAGTTTCGGGTCATTCCGAGAACTTCTGTTTTCTACACATAAAACAACATCATGGCAATTCTGCTGAAAAACATCGTCAGTCCGGGTTAGTTCCATTCAAATCATACAAGGTAGAGTCCAAAACAAGGGCAAAAGTGTTTGGAAAAGTAGATACGACGGAGAAGTTTCAACGCTGTCGCAGAGGTACGAAAGAGAACCCCGCTCCATGGTCGCCGTCTTTTTAAAATATAATAACGCCCATGTTCCCTAGTAGGAAAAACGCTCGCCGAACTTTATCCGGAGAGGTTGCCGGTCACGCCTCCACCAGTCGGGCTCCGGAGCCGGACTTGGAGGCGGACACTAACATGGGGCCAACGCCGGATGTTCCTCCTACAGAGGATGCGGATAGGCTATCCGCCACAAACTCCGAAGTGGAGAGCGCCATGAATCACAGGTGCCATCGGGCCGTACTCCGAGACACTTGTTTCTCCCAAGAGGCGTTTGATGCCTTCAACTCAGGAGATGCATACATCCGAGCTGCTCAAAATGGTCTTGCCAGAGCCACGGCCAATATGTAAAAGATATACGGGTAAGAAAATCTAACAATTATGTATATCGGTAGCCCCTGAGACTTGAAATAGTTGGTACGACTGATTTAAGGATCACTGTTTGCATAGCTTCTTACGGAGAAGAATACCTAGTTGTCTCTAGAGCTGGAGGAGTGCAAAGCCCATCTTCAGGTCATAGTTGCCGCGGTGTGGAGTCCGAGAAGGCCCCGTCTGGTAACACTTGTTTTCATTGCAAAGAATGTCATGGACCAGGTAGTATGCGGCATGCGTGCAAATCTAACAATAGATTATGCAGATGGTCCCGGAGTGAATCCGGATGAGCAACATGCTCATCGACAGCTAAAGGCTGGCGAGCGCGTGCTTACGAAAGTTAGGTGGGAGAAAAACGATCTCCAAGACGCCAATACCCAGCTGTGCGTTGAACTGAAAGATGTTCGGGCCCAGCTTGCTGACTCCGTAAAGGAGAATAAGAGGCTTCGACGCGGCATTTTAAGTAAGTGCTTGAGCAAACTTTTATAGAGTTCGGCGAAGAAACCGGCTGAAAAGGTTATATCTGTAGGTATGCTGACGGGTCGTTCCGCGGAGGAGATGCCCAGGTCTACGGGCGATCTTCTGCCAGAGCTCTCACAATTGCACGAACAAGTGCGGTAGGTGATGCAGGGCATTACCCAAAGCCTTGTGGCCGTCCGCCTCCCTGCCAGGAGGCATGAGAGAGGTTGTTGAAAAGCTCAAGGGAGCGCGACGGCGCTTCCGATTATTGAACATATCAGCCTGCCAACAAGGTGCAAGGGAAGCCCGGGCCATGTTGAAGACGCGATATACCAAGGCTGACCCGAACCACATGGCCGAGGTCGGAACTGTGGGGCCTGACGGGAAAGAGGTCCCCGTCAGTTTGGTTTATGACTAGGTAGAATTAGCCGCAAAGTATTCTCAACAGGACTGTAGGCTAGACAGCTTGTTGGATAGTATAGAAGAAGAATTTAGTCAGTCTAAGTGACTGTGTACTTCAAGTGACATATATTTTCCCTAGCCGGATTGTAAATCATTTGTCATGGCGGACCTTTTCGCTTCAACCTCCGGACCCGACAGTACGGAGTGTATCCGAATACCCGCTCAGTTATGTAAAAACCGGGATATGCGTGGAAACCAGGCGTAGGAGTCATAAGTGCTTGAACAGACAAGTACACAACTAGTTATGTTATATTACATGGATAGTAAGAAACATCTTCCAGGGAGAATATTTCTGTTAAGGGTTCCTTTCCCTAGGTGTGCATGCCCTAATGTGCATGTCCGGACTGCGAAAAGAGACGCAGGATATAAACTTCTGGGGGCATGTAGTAAAATAGAAATCGTCTTTTGCTCACTGATTGAATATTCCCTTAAGAATGCTAGCTTTCGGCTTCACCCAGTCTAAGGTACACATCCGGCTGATCGGGCAGTAGCAATCGCAGAGGTGCTCCCCTTATGCCCTAGCCGAATTGACGGGAACGTAGGGCATAAACACAAGAGCCAGGCAACCCAACTTGGCCAAAACTTAAGTCATATCGATGCATATAATGGCGAAAAAAGGAACATGTGAAAAGTAACACATGTGTTGGGCCTAGAGCCCAAAACGTAGCTATATTAAGCTTCTGTATGAGAAGCCCCCAGTTATCATGAGCGCGGCTAGCGCGTGAATATTGTGTAGTGAAGACACATTGTAGCCTTATAAGGCATTGAAGAGAAAGGGGAAGGAAGAAAGAAAAGACAGATAATGAATATGAAAAAAATTGACAGAGGTAGGGAGATGAACACAGAGTCCGGCACTAGGCATAGAACCTTCGGAGTCTGGCTGCGTTCCATGGATTTGGCTTGAGTCGATTGTCCGATGCATCCCGCAGACGGTATGCTCCACCGGTTAGAACTTGGTCAATAATGAAGGGACCTTCCCACTTGGGCTTGAGCTTGTTCTTTTTATTCTCCGGTAGGCGTAGAACGAGTTCGCCAACGTTATAAGTTTTGGCCCGTACTTCTCTGCTTTGGTACCTTCGAGCCTGTTGCTGATAGAATGTGGAACGGGCTTTTGCCACGTCACACTCCTCCTCCAAGGCGTCCAAACTGTCCTGCCGATCAATCTCGGCTTCTTTCTCTTCATACATGCGCACTCGAGGTGAGTCATGAATAATATCGCAGGACAGTACTGCCTCTGCGCCGTACACCATAATGAACGGTGTGTATCCGGTAGTGGGATTCAGCATGGTCCGCAGCCCCCATAGTACGGAGTCGAGCTCCTATACCCAGTGAGTATTTGATTCCTTCAAGGATCGCACCAGTCTGGGTTTAATGCCGCTCATGATAAGACCGTTTGCTCTCTCGACTTGGACGTTAGTTTGCGGGTGATAGACAGAAGCATAATCGAGCTTGATGCCCATGTTACTGCACCAAAGTTTTACCTTGTCGGTTGTAAAGTTTGAGCCGTTATCGGTGATGATGCTGTGGGGGACGCCGTAACGGTGTACAACCCCGGATATGAAATCTATCACTGGTCCGGACTCGGCCGTTTTAACTGGTTTGGCCTCTATCCATTTGGTGAATTTATCCACCATGACCAATAAGTATTTTTTCTTATGGCTTCCCCCTTTAAGGGGTCCAACCATATCAAGCCCCCAGACCGTGAAGGGCCAAGTAATGGGGATTGCTTGGAGAGCGGTAGGTGGCATATGGCTTTGTTTGTCGCATTTTTTTGGGTTGAGCTTAATGTCGTATGTTCGGAGATTGTCGAACGTGAGCCTCAAGTCGTCTATTAAGGATTTGACGTGCCTGGTTTTAATGACCACATTGTCTATGTACGCCTCCACTGTTTTGCCAATCTGTGTCTCCAAGCATGTCTAAATCATGCGTTGATAGGTTGCACCAGCGTTTTTGAGCCCGAAAGGCATGGTGTTAAAACAGAAAGGGTCGTATGGAGTGATAAATGCCGTTGCGGCTTGATCGGACTCCGCCATCTTAATTTGATGGTATCCGGAGTATGCGTCGAGGAAACACAACTAGTCGTGTCATGCGGTAGCGTCGATAATTTGATCGATGCGAGGGAGGGGGAAGGGATCCTTTGGGCAAGCCTTATTAAGGTCCTTAAAGTCGACGCATAGGCGCCAGGATTTGTCCTTCTTTGGTACCATCACCAGGTTTGCTAGCCAGTCTGGATGTTTTATTTCTCGAATGAATCCGGCCTCCAGTAACTTGGCTAGCTCCTCTCCCATGGCTTGTCGCTTAGGCTCGGAGAAGCACTGAAGAGCTTGTTTGACCGGCTTGAACCCCTTTAGGATGTTAAGGCTATGCTCGGCCAGCCTGCGTGGGATTCCTGGCATGTCTGAAGGATGCCAGGCGAAGATGTCCCAATTCTCGCGCAAGAACTCCCGTAATGCAGCGTCTACTGTGGGGTTTAACTGTGCCTCGATGGATGCTATTTTTGTAGGGTCCGTTGGATGGACTTGGAATTTTACTATTTCATCCGTTGGTTTAAAACAGGTGGACTTGGATCTTTTGTCGAGTATCACGTCATCCCTGTCCATTGTGGAGCGCAGCGTAGTTAGTTCTTCGGCCGCGAGGGCTTCGGATAGCGCCTCGAGGGCCAGTGCGGCTGTTTTATTTTTGGCGCGGAGTGCTATGTCCGGATCACTAGCTAGAGTGATGATTCCAATGGGCCCGGGCATTTTGAGCTTCATGTACCCGTAATGGGGTATAGCTTGGAAGATCGTGAATACCTCCCGCCCTAGAAGGGTGTGGTATCCGCTATTGAACGGGGCCACTTGGAATGTGATTTCTTCGGACCTATAATTCTCCGGCGTGCCGAATACCACATCTAGTGTGATTTTCCCAGCACATCGTGCCTCCCGACTAGGGATAATTCCTCTGAAGGTTGTGCTGCTTTGCTCAATGCGGCTTTTGTCTATTTCCATTTTTCAAAGAGTTTCCTCGTAGATGAGGTTTAATATGCTTCCGCCGTCCATGAGCACTTTAGTAAGCTGAAAGCCATCCACAATTGGCCTAAGGACCAAGGCGGCTGGTGCTCGGGCTGTTCGGAATTTAGGTTCATCACTGGCATTGAAGGTGATAGCCGCATCGCTCCATGGATTTATTGCTACAACGTGGCAGACCTCGGCGAGGCTGCGGAGTGCTCGCTTACGCCTATTGTTTGAGGCGAAGGTCTTGAAGACTGTCAAGACTGTATTGTTGTTCTCCACGGGATGGTTCTCTGCGGTATTGTTGATGAGGAGATCCTCACCGCTCTTGGCCACCTGCCGGAGTACCCAACATGCTCTAAGGATGTGTGTTGGCATGGTATCAGATGTACTGTGAATTTTGCATGGCCCATTAAGCCATCCCTCCAACACGGTTCCACGCCCTGTAGTGGGCCTTTGCTTCTTTGTAATTGGATCCGGTAACCTATGAGAGTACACCCTTTTAGTTCGGACTGGGGGTTTTGTCAGAGCCGGAGGATCCCAAAATTTTGCTTGGGTTTTCCTAGCGCTTTCCATTGCACAGTATTTCCGTACTATGGCCGCCAAGTCAGCGAAGTGTGCTATGTCATGGGGACTTATGGAGTTGAGGATTCCCCTGTCCGTGCAATTTTTGCAAAAGAATGAAATTGTGTCTTCCTTGCGACAGTCCTTAACCTTGCTCATTACAAGGAGGAATCTGGCCCAATAGTGATGTACTATCTCTTGGGGCTCTTGTCTAATATGGTAAAGATCACTTATATCTGGGTGGGTGGGTAGATTTAGGTCCGAACCCTGACCCGATCTGAGACCCAGGATCGACAGAGTTTCCAATCTTGCAAGGTCGAGCTCCGGGATGTTGCCCAATAGGTTTGGCCCGCTGTCTGATTCTTGGTTCAGAGCTTGGGCCAAGTCCTCCCGTAGGCGGGTATCCGGCTTAGAAAGCTCGGGAATCCGGACGTAGCTTGTCCTCAAGATAGAGGAAGAATCGTTGCGTTGCTCCTCCACCACCGCTATCTGATGGGTGACCGACAGAGAGTTAATCTCCCTTTGGTCGGGTTTAAGCCCGATCCGATCATAGTTCGTAGCGACTCCCAAAGCGGCGATGCGATCCAAGAGCTCGTTCAAAGAGGAGAGCTCAATTGGATCCATCTGCTCGGCAAATTCCGAGCCGACGTGGAGACAGTTTTTGATGACCCGAGAAGTCATAATCGGCGCAGCGGCCGAACGGACGGTCATGACGAAGCCGCCTAGTCGGAGAGTTTGGCCTACAGCCAGGGCTCCCCCAGATGTGATGTTGTCCTTGACAACGAGACAAGCCATCCAGCCTTATGGTGACGGCACAGAGGAACTCTCAATGGAAGCACCAATGTCGGTGTCAGAACCGGCGGATCTCGGGTAGGGGGTTCCGAACTGTGCGTCTAAGGCGAATGGTAACAAGAGGCGGGGGACACGATGTTTACCCAGGTTCGGGCCCTCTCGATGGAGGTAATACCCTACTTCCTGCTTGATTGATCTTGATGATGTGAGTATTACAAAAGTTGATCTACCAAGAGATCGTAGAGGCTAAACCCTAGAAGCTAGCCTATGGTATGATTGTTGTTGTCCTACGGACTAAGCCCTCCGGTTTATATAGACACCGGAGGGGGCTAGGGTTACACAGAGTCGGTTACAAGGGAGGAGATCTACATATCTGTATTGCCAAGCTTGCCTTCCACGCCAAGGAGAGTCCCATCCGGACACCGGACGAAGTCTTCAATCTTGTATCTTCATAGTCCAACAGTCCGGCTAAAGTATATAGTCCGGCTGTCCAAGGACCCCCTAATCCAGTACTCCCTCAGGCGCGCCCCCTACCTCGTGGCCTCCTCATTGATTGCTTGACGTCCACTCCAAGTCCTCTGGGTCACGTTTGTTCCAAAAATCACGCTCCCGAAGGTTTCATTCCGTTTGGACTCGATTTGATATTCTTTTTCTGCGAAACACTAAAATAGGCAAAAAAAAACAGCAATTTGCACTGGGCCTTGGGTTAATAGGTTAGTCCCAAAAATAATATAGAAGTGTATAAATAAGCCCATTAAACATCCGAAACAGAATATATAATAGCATGGAGCAATCAAAAATTATAGATACATTGGAGACGTATCAAGCATCCCCAAGCTTAATTCCTGCTCGTCCTTGAGTAGGTAAATGATAAAAACAGAATTTTTGATGTGGAATGCTACTTAGCATATTCTTCAATGTAATTTTCTTTATTGTGGCATGAATGTTCAAATCCAAAAGATTCAAGATAAAATTTTAATATTGACATAAAAATAATATTACTTCCAGCATACTAACAAAGCAATTATGTCTTCTCAAAATAACATGGCCAAAGAAAGTTCATCCCTACAAAATCATATAGTTTGGTCATGCTTCATTTTCGTCACACAAGATGCGCTCATCTTGCACAATACCGATGACAAGCCAAGCAATTGTTTCATACTTTAGTAATCTCAAACTTTTTTCAACTTTCACGCAATACATGAGCATGAGCCATGGATATAGCACTATGGGTGGAATAAAATATGATGATGGGGGGTTGTGTGGAGAAGACAAAAAAGGAGATAGTCTCACATTGACACGGCTAATCAACGGGCTAGGGAGATGCCCATCAATTGATGTCAATGCAAGGAGTAGGGATTTCCATACAACGGATGCACTAGAGCTATAAATGTATGAAAGCTCAACAAAAGAAACTAAGTGGGTGTGCATCCAACTTGCTTGCTCATGAAGATCTAGGGCATTTGAGGAAGCCCATCGTTGGAATATACAAGCCAAGCTCTATAATGAAAAATTCCCACTAGTATATGAAAGTGACAAAACAAGAGACTCTCTATCATAAAGATCATGGTGCTACTTTGAAGCACAAGTGTGAAAAAAGGATAGTAGCATTGTCCCTTTTTATTTCTCCCTTTTTTCTGTTTTTTTGGCCTTTCACTTTTTTATTTGGGACAATGCTCTATTAATGATGATCATAACACTTCTATTTATTTACAACTCAATGATTACAACTCGATACTTAGAACAAAATATGACTCTATATGAATGCCTCCGGCGGTGTACCGGGAAGGGTAATGAATCAAGAGTGACATGTATGAAATAATATGCATGGTGGCTTTGCCACAAATACGATGTCAACTACATGATCATGCAAGGCAATATGACAATGATGAAGCATGTCATAATAAACAGAACGGTGGAAAGTTGCATGGCAATATATCTCGGAATGGCTATGGAAATGCCATAATAGGTAGGTATGGTGGCTGTTTTGAGGAAGATATAAGGAGGTTTATGTGTGATAGAGCGTATCGTATCATGGGGTTTGGATGCACCGGCGAAGTTTGCACCAACTCTCAAGGCGAGAAAGGGCAATGCATGGTACCGAAGAGGCTAGCAATGATGGAAGGTTGAGAGTGCGTATAACCCATGGACTCAACATTAGTCATAAAGAACTCACATACTTATAGTAAAAATCTACAAGTCATAAAAAATCAAGCACTACGCGCATGCTCCTAGGGGGATAGATTGGTAGGAAAAGACCATCGCTCGTACCCGACCGCCACTCATAAGGATGACAATCAAAGAACACCTCATGTTTCAAATTTGTCAAACAACGTTTACCATACGTGCATGCTACGGGACTTGCAAACTTCAACACAAGTATTTATCAAATTCACAACTACTCAACTAGCACAACTTTAATATTACCACCTTTATATCTCAAAACAACTATCAAGTATCAAACTTCTCTTAGTATTCAATGCACTTAAAAGTTTTTATCTTGGATGCCTATCATATTAGGACTAATTTTAGAACCAAAGCAAATTACCATGCTGTTCTAAAGGACTCTCAAAATTATATAAGTGAAGCACGAGAGATCAATAATTCTATAAATATAACCACCGCCGTGCTCTAAAAGATATAAGTGAAGCACTAGAGCAAAATTGTTTAACTCAAAAGATATAAGTGAAGCACATAGAGTATTCTAATAAATTCTGCTTAATGTGTGTCTCTTTCAAAAGGTGTGTACAGCAAGGATGATTATGGAGAACTAACAAGCAAACACTCAAATCATACAAGACGCTCCAAGGAAAACACATATCATGTGGTGAATAAAAATATAGCTCCAAGTAAAGTTACCGATGGATGAAGACAAAAGAGCGGATGCCTTCCGGGGCATCCCCAAGGTTAGGCTTTTTTGGGTTGTCCTTAGATTTTACCTTGGGGTGCCTTGGGCATCCCCAAGCTTAGGCTCTTACCACTCCTTGTTACATAAGCTAGATGGATTATTTACTCCTAAACAGAACCAAAAAGCAAAAAAAACTAAAATAAAATTGGGTTGCCTCCCAACAAGCGCTATCGTTTAACGCCCCTAGCTAGGCATAAAGGCAAGGATATATCTAGGTATTGCCATCTTTGGGATGCAATACATAAGTGGCTCTCATGATAGATTCATAAAGTAATTTTATTTTCTTTCTAGGAATGTGTTCCATGCCTTTCCTTAACGGAAATTGGAATCTAATATTTCCTTCCTTCATATCAATAATTGCACCAATCGTTCTAAGGAAAGGTCTACCAAGAATAATAGAACATGAAGGATTGCAATCTATATCAAGAACAATGAAATCTATGGGCACATAATTCATATTCGCAACAATAAGAACAACATTAATTCTTCCCATAGGTTTATTAATGGTGGAATCCGCAAGGTGCAAGTTTAAGGAACAATCATCAAATTCACGGAAACCTGGCAAATCACACAAAGTTTTTGGAATTGTGGAAACACTAGCACCCAAATCACACAAAGCATAGCATTTATGATCCTTAATTTTAATTTTAATAGTAGGTTCCCACTCATCATAAAGTTTTCTAGGGATAGAAACTTCCAAGTCAAGCTTTTCTTCATAAGATTGCATTAAAGTATCAACGATATGTTTAGTAAAAGCCTTATTTTGACTATAAGCATGTGGAGAATTTAGCACGGATTGCAACAAGGAAATACAATCTATTAAAGAACAATTATCATAATTAAATTCCTTGAAATCCAAAATAGTGGGTTCATTGCTATCTAAAGTTTTGACCTCTTCCATCCCACTTTTACCAAATTTTGCATCAAGATCTAAAAAGTCCGAATCATTGGGACGCCTTTTAACTAAAGTTGACTCATCTCCAGTCCCATCATTATCAATATTCATATTGCGAAAAAGGGATTTAATAGGGGACACATCAATTACTTTTAGATCTTCATCCTTATTATCATGAAAACTAGCAGAACACGCTTTTACAAAGCAATATTTCTTAGCACGCATCCTAGCGGTTCTTTCTTTGCACTCATCAATGGAAATTCTCATGGCTTTGAGAGACTCATTTATATCATGCTTAGGTGGAATATATCTAAGTTTCAAAAAATCAACATCAAGAGAAATTATATCCATGTTCCTAGCCAATTCATCAATCTTAGGCAATTTTTCTTCAAGCAAAGCATTGAAATTGTTTTGAGAAATCATAAATTCTTTAACACTAGTCTCAAAATCAGAGGGCATCTTATTAAATTTCCATAAGAGTTATTGTAGGAATTACTAGGATACGTCCTAGGATTAAAGTTTCCTCTATAAGCGTTGTTGCCAAAATTGTTCCTACAAACAAAATTCACATCCATAGATTCATTATTATTCTCAATCAAAGTAGACAAAGGCATATCATTGGGATTAGAAGAAACACTCTTATTAGCAAACAATTTCATAACTTCATCCATCTTTCCACTCAAAACATTAATTTCTTCAATTGCATGCACCTTTTTACTAGTAGATCTTTCAGTGTGCCATTGAGAATAATTAACCATAATATTATCTAGGAGTTTAGTAGGTTCTCCTAAAGTGATTTCCATAAAAGTGCCTCCCGCGGCCGAATCTAAAAGATTTCTAGAAGTAAAATTCAATCCGGCATAATTTTTTTTGTATAATCATCCATAAATTCAAACCATGTGTAGGGCAATTACGTAACATTAATTTCACTCTCTCCCAAGCTTGTGCAACATGTTCATGATCAAGTTGCTTAAAGTTCATAATATCATTTCTAAGAGAGATGATCTTAGCGGGAGGAAAATACTTAGAGATAAAAGCATCTTTGCACTTATTCCAAGAATCAATACTGTTTTTAGGCAAAGATGAAAACCAAGTTTTAGCACGATCTCTAAGCAAAAAGGAAATAGCTTCAATTTAACAATATCATTGCCCACATCTTTCTTCTTTTGCATATCACACAAATCAACAAAGTTGTTTAGATGTGTAGCGGCATCTTCACTAGGAAGGCCAGCGAATTGATCTTTCATGACAAGATTCAGCAAAGCATCATTAATTTCACAAGATTCAGCACCGGTAAGAGGAGCAGTCGGAGTGCTATGAAAATCGTTGTTGTTGGTATTGGCAAAGTCACACAATTTAGTATTATCTTGAGCCATCGTGACAAGCAAGCAATCCAACACACAAGCAAACAAGAAGCAAGCAAAAAAGAGGCGAACGGAAAGAGAGGGCGAATAAAAACG
This sequence comes from Aegilops umbellulata, assembly GCA_032464435.1. Lineage (NCBI taxonomy): Eukaryota > Viridiplantae > Streptophyta > Magnoliopsida > Poales > Poaceae > Aegilops > Aegilops umbellulata. The sequence goes on along the minus strand of CP136054.1, from coordinate 344,701,807 downwards.
GCAAGGGTGAAGTGGGGGAGAGGAAAACAAGAGGCAAATGGAAATAATGTAATGCGAGGGATAAGAGTTTGTGATGGGTACTTGGTGTGTCTTGACTTGTGCATAGACTCCCCGGCAACGGCGCCAGAAATCCTTCTTGTTGGGGAACGTAGCAGAAATTCAAAATTTTCCGACGTGTCACCAAGATCTATCTATGGAGAAACCAGCAACGAGGGGGAAGAGAGTGCATCTACATACCCTTGTAGATCGCTAAGCGAAAGCGTTCAAGTGAAAGGGTTTGATGGATTCGTACTCGCCGTGATCCAAATCACCGATGACCAAGTGCCGAACGGACGGCACCTCCGCGTTCAACACACGTACAGCCCGGTGACGTCTCCCATGCCTTGATCCAGCAAGGAGAGAGGGAGAGGTTGAGGAAGACTCCATCCAGCAGCAGCACGACGGCGTGGTGGTGGTGGAGGAGCGTGGTAATCCTGCAGTGCTTCACCAAGCACCGCGGGAGAGGAGGAAGCAGAGAGGCAGGACTGCGCTAAGAGGGAGATCGAATCGCATGTTGGGCAGCCCCAAAACCTCAAGTACATATAGGGGGAGGGGAGGGGCTGCGCCCCCACCTAGGGTTCCCTTCCTAGGGGTGGGGCAGCCCCCAGATCCCATCTAGGAGGCGGCCAAGGGGAGAGAGGGGGGCGCACCTAGGGTGGGCCTTAGGGCCCATCTGCGCCTAGGGTTTGCCCCCTCTCCTCTTGAGGGCGCCTTGGGCCTTGGTGGGGGGCGCACCAGCCCACCTGGGGCTGGTCCCCTCCCACACTTGGCCCACGCAACCTTCTGGGGCTGGTGGCCCCACCTAGTGGACCCCCGGACACCTCCGGTTGTCCCGGTACACTACCAGTGATGCCCAGAACACTTCCGGTGGCCAAAACCATACTTCCTATATATAAATCTTTACCTCCGAACCATTCCGGAACTCCTCGTGATGTCCGGGATCTCATCCGGGACTCCGAACAACATTCGGTAACCACGTATATCTATTCCCTATAACCCTAGCATCATCGAACCTTAAGTGTGTAGACCCTACGGGTTCGGGAGACACGTAGACATGACCGAGACAACTCTCCAGCCAATAACCAACAGCGGGATCTGGATACCCATGTTGGCTCCCACATGTTCCACGATGATCTCATCGGATGAACCACGATGTCAAGGATTCAATCAATCCCGTATTCAATTCCCTTTGTCTAGCGGTATAGTACTTGCCCGAGATTCAATCGTCGGTATGCTGATACCTTGTTCAATCTCGTTACCGGCAAGTCTCTTTACTCATTCTGTAACACATCATCCCGTGATCAACTCCTTGATCACATTGTGCACATTATGATGATGTCCTACTGAGTGGGCCCAGAGATACCTCTCCGTCACACGGAGTGACAAATCCCAGTCTCGATTCGTGCCAACCCAACAGACACTTTCGGAGATACCCATAGTGCACCTTTATAGCCACCCAATTACGTTGTGACGTTTGGCACACCCAAAGTATTCCTACGGTATCCGAGAGTTGCACAATCTTATGGTCTAAGTGTCGGTGTACTAAAGTAGGGGTACCTTAGTACCCCGAACTTGTGCACGGGCAGTCGTAGCACCCCGCGGCAAGGCTTGCCAGGTGATCGCCAAAACTCTCCATGGTCCCTTTTTGGGCCATCCAAGAACAAAGTATTTGAGCCAAGGCCCCGGCAGGAGGAGCTTGTCGGGAAGGCCACCCGAAGAGAGCAAGGCCCCGGCAAGAGGAGCTTGCCGGGACGGCCGCTCGAAGCACAAGGCCCCGGCAAGAGGAGCTTGCCGAGAAGGCCGACCAGGGCACGACAAGAGACTTGCTGCGACGCGCCACGCGTCCCGGCAAGGACCGGTGAGCGCCAAGCTCCCGGGCGCGACAAGGCATCAACCGCGGCAAGGCGCTTGCCGCGGCAAGTCACCACCCCGCACCTGCGCTCCAGCTCATCCACCCACGTGTCGCTCTGGGGCCATTCCAGGCGTACGTGGCGAGAGGCTGCGCAGCCAGGGGCATGCGGTGGCGAAGCAACGCTAACAGGATAGTCGTCGTGGCAAACGGTGGCGCCCCTGACGGTCCCTTTTCTGCACTGTTTGGGCGACCTAGACGGGCATTTAATGCCCTTGTCCCCTGCCGTCAGAGTTAGGTATGATAGCACTGTGCAAACAGCTGTACCCAACACAGCGTTTTCCAGTTTTACCCCCGCCTACGTTGCCACCTGTGGGTAACCCCTTGCGCATATAAAAGGAGGCCCCGTGCGCAACGTAGATGAGGAGGAAGGAGGCCACTCACGCTCGGTCTGATTAGTTGCCTAAGTGTACTGTAGCACTCAGCGCTCCCGAGCAAGAACACAATACAAACCACAAAGCAGCAGTAGGGTTTTACGCATCCGTGCGGCCCGAAGCTGGGTAAACCCCTTGTGTGCATCGCCTCGATCTGCTCTTCGCGCGACCTCTGCCCCCCGCCGAACCAGAAAGGGGCTCGGTCCCCATAGGTGTTCGTGGAGGCAGATTTCCCCCGACACTAAGGAAATGATACTTGACATTAGAAAAGCTTTAGCATACGAACTACACAATCTTGTGCTATGCTTAGGATTGGGTCTTGTCCATCACATCATTCTTCTAATGATGTGATCCCGTTATCAAGGACATCCAATGTCCCTGGTCATGAAACCGTAACCATCCATTGATCAACGAGCTAGTCAACTAGAGGCTTACTAGGGACATGGTGTTGTCTATGTATCCACACATGTATCTGAGTTTCCTATCAATACAATTCTAGCATGGATAATAAACGGTTATCATGAACAAGGAAATATAATAATAACTAATTTATTATTGCCTCTAGGGCATATTTCCAACAGTCTCCCACTTGCACTAGAGTCAATAATCTAGTTGACATCGCCATGTGATTAACACTCACAGGTCACATCGCTATGTGACCAACATCCAAAGAGTTTACTAGAGTCAACAATCTAGTTCACATCACTATGTGATTAACACTCAATGAGTTCTTGGTTTGATCATGTTATGTCTGTGAGAGAGGTTTTAGTCAACAGGTCTGCAACATTCAGATCCGTATGTACTTTGCAAATCTCTATGTCATCTTGTAGATGTCGCTACTACGCTATATTTCAAACAACTGTTCTACTAAACGAATCCGGTTTACTCTACTCAGAGCTATCCGGATAGGTGTTAAGCTTGCATCGATGTAACTCTTTACGTCGAACTCTTTATCACCTCCATAACCGAGAAACATATCCTTATTCCTCTAAGGATAATTTTGACCGCTATCTGGTGACCTACTCCTAGATCACCTTTGTACCCTCTTGCCAGACATGTAGCAAGGCACACATCAGGTGCGGTACTCAGCATGGCATACTGTATAGAGCCTATGACAAAAGCATAGGGGACAACCTTCATCCTTCCTCTTTCTTCTGCCGTGGTCGAGCTTTAAGTCTTAACTTCATACCTTACAATTCAGGCAAGAACTCCTTCTTTGACTGGTCCATCTTGAACACCTTCAAGATCATGTTAAGGTATGTGCTCATTTGAAAAGTACCATTAAGCGTTTTGATCTATCCTTATAGATCTTGATGCTCAATGTTCAAGTAGCTTAATCCAGGTTTTCCATTGAAAAACACTTTTCAAATAACCCTATATGCTTTCCAGAAATTCTACATCATTTCTGATCAACAATATGTCAACAACATATACTCATCAGAAATTCTATAGTGCTCCCACTCACTTCTTTGGAAATACAAGTTTCTCATAAACTTTGTATAAACCCAAAATCTTTGATAATCTCATCAAAGTGTACATTCCAACTCCGAGATGCTTACTCCAATCCTTAGAAGGATTGCTGGGGCTTTGCATACTTGTTAGCGTCTTTCAGGATCGACAAAATCTTCTGGTTGTATCACATACAACCTTTCCTCAAGAACAAGGAAACAATATTTTGACATCCTATCTGCAAGATTTCATAAATAATGCAGTACCTGCTAATTCCAACAGACTCTTAGCATCGCTACGAGTGAGAAAGTCTCATCGTAGTCAACTCCTTGAACTTGTCGGGAAACATCTTAACGACAAGTCGAGCTTTCTTAATGGTGACATTTACCATCATTGTCCGTCTTCCTTTTAAAATCCATCTGTACTCAACAGCCTCACGACCATCGAGCCGTTTTGCCAAAGTCTACACTTTGTTTTCATACATGGATCCTCTCTCAGATTTTATGGCCTCGAGCCATTCATCGGAATCCGGGCCCACCATCGCTTCTCCATAGCTCGTAGGTTCATTGTTGTCTAGCAACATGACTTCCAAGACTACGCATCCTTGTCGTCCTACGAGGTTTGGGAGTGACTTGATCCGAAGTCTCATGATCACTATCATAAGCTTCCTCTTCAATTGGTGTAGGTGCCATAGGAACAACTCCTGTGCCCTGCTACACACTAGTTGAAGTGACGGCTCAATAACCTCATCAAGTCTCCACCATCCTCCCACTCAATTCTTTCGAGAGAAACTTTTCCTCGAGAAAGGACCCGATTTGAGAAACAATCCCTATTGCTTTCGGATCTGAGACAGGAGGTATACCCAACTGTTTTGGGTGTCCTATGAAGATGCATTTATCCGCTTTGGGTTCGAGCTTATCAGCCTGAAACTTTTTCACATAAGCGTCGCAGCCCCAAACTTTTAAGAAATGACAGCTTAGGTTTCTCTAAACCAAAGTTCACACGGTGTCATCTCATCGGAATTACGTGGTGCCCTATTTAAAGTGAGTGTGGTTGTCTCTAATGCCTAACCCATGAACGATAGTGGTAATTCGACAAGAGACATCATGGTATGCATCATATCCAATAGGGTGCAGTTATGATGTTCGGACACACCATCACACTATGGTGTTCCAGGCGGTACTAGTCGTGAAACAATTTCCACAATGTCTCAATTGTGTACCAAACTCGTAACTCAGATATTCATCTCTATGATCATATCATAGATATTTTATCCTCTTGTCACGACGATCTTCAACTTCATTCTGAAATTACTTGAACCATTCAATAATTCAGACTTGTGTTTCATCAAGTAAAATGCTCAGTATCTACTCAAATCATCTGTGAAGTGAGAGCATAACGATATCCACTGTGTGCCTCAGCACTCATTGGACTGCACACATCAAAATGTGTTACTTCCAACAAGTTGCTTTCTTGTTCCATTTTACTGAAACCGAAGCTTTCAGTCATCTTGCCCATGTGGTATGATTTGCATGTCTCAAGCGATTCAAAATCAAGTGAGTCCAAACGGTCCATCTGCATGGAGTTTCTTCATGCGTATATACCAATAGACATGGTTCACATGTCTCAATCCTTTTCAAAAATGAGTGAGTCCAAAGATCCATCAACATGGAGCTTCTTCATGCGTTTTATGACTTACATAGCAGTGCCACAAGTAGGTGGTACTATCATTACTATCTTATATCTTTTGGCATGAACATGTGTATCACTATGATCGAGATTCAATAAACCATTCATTTTAGGTGCAAGACCATTGAAGGTATTATTCAATAAATAGAGTAACCATTATTCTCCTTAAATGTATAACCGTATTGCGATAGACATAATCCAATCATGTCTATGCTCAACGCAAACACCAACTAACAATTATTTAGGTTTAACACCAATCTCGATGGTAGAGGGAGCGTGCGATGCTTGATCATATCAACCTTGGAAACACTTCCAACACATCTCGCCATCTCACCTTTAGCTAGTCTCCGTTTATTCCGTAGCTTTTATTTCGAGTTACTAACACTCAGCAACCGAACCGGTATCTAATACCCTGATGCTACTAGGAGTACTAGTAAAGTACACATTCACATAATGTATATCCAATATACTTCTATCGACAACCTTCTCATCTACCAAGTATCTAGGGTAATTCTGCTCCAGTGGTTGTTCCCCTTATTACAGAAGCACTCAGTCTCGGGTTTGGGTTCGACCTTGGGTTTCTCCACTAGAGCAGCAGCTGATTTGTCGTTTCATGAAGTATCCCTTCTTGCCCTTGCCCTTCTTGAAACTAGTGGTTTCACTAACCATCAACAATTGATGCTCCTTCTTGATTTCTACTTTCGCGGTGTCAAACATCGTGAATATTTCAAGGATCATCATATCTATCCCTGATATGTTATAGTTCATTACGAAGCTCTAGCAGCTTGGTGGCAATGACTTTGGAGAAACATCACTATCTTATCTGGAAGATCAACTCCCACTCGATTCAAGTGATTGTTGTACTCAGACAATCTGAGCATAAGCTCAACGACTGAGCTTTTCTCCCTTAGTTTGCAGGCTAAGAAAATTCGCCGGAGGTCTTATACCTCTTGACGTGGGCACGAGCCTGAAATCCCAATTTCAGCCCTCGAAACATCTCATATGTTCCGCGACGTTTCAAAAATGTCTTCGGTGCCTCAATTCTAAACCATTTAACATTACCGAACTATCATGTAGTCATCAAAACGTGTATGTCAGATGTTCGCAACATCCACAGACCACGTTCGAGGTCCAGCACACCGAGCGTTGCATTAAGGACATAAGCCTTCTATTTTCCGCATAATTGCTACTATCAACTTTCAACTATTTTTCTCTAGGAACATATCTAAAACAGTGGAACTAAACGCGAGCTTATGACATAATTTGCAAAGATCTTTTGACTATGTTCAGGATAATTAAGTTCATCTTATGAACTCCCACTCAGATAGACATCCCTCTCGTCATCTAAGTGATTACATGATCCGAGTCAACTAGGCCGTGTCCGATCATCACGTGAGACGGACTAGTCATCATCGGTGAACATCTCATGTTGATCGCATCTTCTATACGACTCATGTTCGACCTTTCGGTCCTCCGTGTTCCGAGGCCATGTCTGTACATGCTAGGCTCGTCAAGTTAACCTAAGTGTTTCGCATGTGTTCCGAGGCCATGTCTGTACATGCTAGGCTCGTCAACACCCGTTGTATTCGAACGAAAGAATCTATCACACCCGATCATCACGTGGTGCTTCAAAACGACGAACCTTCGCAACGGTGCACAGTTAGGGAGAACACTTTCTTGAAATTTTAATGAGGGATCATCTTATTTACTACCGTAGTTCTAAGAAAATAAGATGCAAAAACATGATAAACATCACATGCAATCAAATAGTGACATGATATGGCCATCATCACTTTGCTCCTTTTGATCTCCATCTTCGGGGCTCCATGATCATCATCATCACCGGCATGACACCATGATCTCCATCATCATGATCTCCATCATCGTGTCTACATGAAGTTGTCTCGCCAACTATTACTTCTACTACTATAGCTAACGGTTAGCAATAAAGTAAAGTAATTACATGACGTTTACGTTTAACACGCAGGTCATAAATAAATTAAGACAACTCCTATGGCTCCTGCCGGTTGTCATATTCATCGACATGCAAGTCGTGATTCCTATTACAAGAACACGATCATCTCATACATCACATATATCATTCATCACATCCTTTTGGCCATATCACATCACATGGCATACCCTGCAAAAACAAGTTAGACGTCCTCTAATTGTTATTTGCATGTTTTACGTGGCTGCTATGGGTTTCTAGCAAGAACGTTTCTTACCTACGCAAAACCACAATGTGATATGTCAATTGCTATTTACCCTTCATAAGGACCCTTTTCATCGAATCCGATCCGACTAAAGTGGGAGAGACTGGCACCCGCTAGCCACCTTATGCAACTAGTGCATGTCAGTCGGTGGAACCTGTCTCACGTAAGTGTACGTGTAAGGTCGATCCGGGCCGCTTCATCCCACAATGCCGCCGAATCAAGATTGGACTAGTAACGGTAAGCATCTTGAACAAAATCAATGCCCACAACTGCTTTGTGTTCTACTCGTGCAAAGAAACTACGCAATAGACCTGGCTCATGATGCCACTGTTGGGGAATGTAGCAGAAATTCAAAATTTTCCTACGTGTCACCAAGATCTATCTATGGAGAAACCAGCAACAAGGGGGAAGAGAGTGCATCTACATACCCTTGTAGATCGCTAAGCGGAAGCGTTCAAGTGAACGGGGTTGATGGAGTCGTACTCGCCGTGATCCAAATCACCGATGACCAAGTGCCGAACGGACGGCACCTCCGCGTTCAACACACGTACAGCCCGGTGACGTCTCCCATGCCTTGATCCAGCAAGGAGAGAGGGAGAGGTTGAGGAAGACTCCATCCAGCAGCAGCACAATGGCGTGGTGGTGGTGGAGGAGCGTGGTAATCCTGCAGGGCTTCGCCAAGCACCGCGGGAGAGGAGGAAGGAGAGAGGCAGGACTGCGCTAAGAGGGAGACCGAATCGCATGTTGGGCAGCCCCAAAACCTCAAGTATATATAGGGGGAGGGGAGGGGCTGCGCCCCCACCTAGGGTTCCCTCCCTAGGGGTGGCGGCAGCCCCCAGATCCCATCTGGGAGGCGGCCAAGGGGAGAGAGAGGGGGGCGCACCTAGGGTGGGCCTTAGGGCCCATCTGCGCCTAGGGTTTGCCCCCTCTCCTCTTGAGGGCGCCTTGGGCCTTGGTGGGGGGCGCACCAACCCACCTAGGGCTGGTCCCCTCCCACACTTGGCCCACGCAACCTTCTGGGGCTGGTGGCCCCACCTAGTGGACCCCCGGACACCTCCGGTGGTCCCGGTACACTACCGGTGATGCCCAGAACACTTCCGGTGGCCAAAACCATACTTCCTATATATAAATCTTTACCTCCGGACCATTCCGGAACTCCTCGTGATGTCCTAGATCTCATCCGGGACTCCTAACAACATTCGGTAACCACGTATATCTATTCCCTATAACCCTAGCGTCATCGAACCTTAAGTGTGTAGACCCTACGGGTTCGGGAGACACGTAGACATGACCGAGACAACTCTCCAGCCAATAACCAACAGCGGGATCTGGATACCCATGTTGGCTCCCACATGTTCCACGATGATCTCATCGGATGAACCACGATGTCAAGGATTCAATCAATCTCGTATTCAATTCCCTTTGTCTAGCGGTATAGTACTTGCCCGAGATTCGATCGTCGGTATGCCGATACCTTGTTCAATCTCGTTACCGGCAAGTTTCTTTACTCTTTCCGTAACACATCATCTTGTGATCAACTCCTTGATCACATTGTGCACATTATGATGATGTCCTACCGAGTGGGCCTAGAGATACCTCTCCGTCACACGGAGTGACAAATCCCAGTCTCGATTCGTGCCAACCCAACAGACACTTTCGGAGATACCCGTAGTGCACCTTTATAGCCACCCAGTTATGTTGTGATGTTTGGCACACCCAAAGTATTCCTACGGTATCCGGGAGTTGCACAATCTCATGGTCTAAGGAAATGATACTTGACATTAGAAAAGCTTTAGCATACGAACTACATGATCTTGTGCTATGCTTAGGATTGGGTCTTGTCCATCACATCATTCTTCTAATGATGTGATCCCGTTATCAAGGACATCCAATGTCCATGGTCAGGAAACCGTAACCATCCATTGATCAACGAGCTAGTCAACTAGAGGCTTACTAGGGACATGGTGTTGTCTATGTATCCACACATGTATCTGAGTTTCCTATCAATACAATTCTAGCATGGATAATAAACGATTATCATGAACAAGGAAATATAATAATAACTAATTTATTATTGCCTCTAGGGCATATTTCCAACACTTCTTGCTACCTCTTGAGCACTGCGTTGGTTTTCCCTTGAAGAGGAAAGGGTGATGCAGCAAAGTAGCAAAGTATTTCCCTCAGTTTTTGAGAACCAAGGTATCAATCCAGTAGGAGGCCACACGCAAGTCCCTCGTACCTACACAAATAAATAAGAACCTTGCAACCAACGCGATAAAGGGGTTGTCAATCCCTTCACGGCCACTTGCAAAAGTGAGATCTGATAGAGATGATAAGATAATTTTTTTGGTATTTTTATGATAAAGACTAAAAGTAAAGAAAGCAAAATAAACGACGATAAAAATAGCTTGTTGACGAGAGATTAATATGATGGAGGTTTCCCTAGCGGCTTCTCTCAAGATAGCATAAGTATTACGGTGGGTGAACAAATTACTGCCGAGCAATTGATAGAAAAGTGCATAATTATGAGAATATCTAGGCATGATCATGTATATAGGCATCACGTCCGTGACAAGTAGACCGACTCCTGCCTGCATCTACTACTATTACTCCACACATTGATCGCTATCCAGCATGCATCTAGAGTATTATGTTCATAAGAACAGAGTAATGCATTAGGTAAGATGACATGATGTAGAGGGATAAAATCATGCAATATGATATAAACCCCATCTTTTTATCCTCGATGGCAAAAATACAATATGTGTCGTTTCCCCTACTGTCACTGGGATCGAGCACCGCATGATTGAACCCCAAAGCTAAGCACTTCTCCCATTGCAAGAAATATCAATCTAGTAGGCCAAACCAAACTAATAATTCGAAGAGACTTGCAAAGATAACCAATCATACATAAAAGAATTCAGAGAAGATTCGCATATTGTTCCTACATAATCTTGATCATAAACCCACAATTCATCGGATCTTGACAAACACACCGCAAAAAGAGTTACATCAAATAGATCTCCAAAAGATCAAGGAGAACTTTGTATTGAGATCCAAAGAAAGAGAAGAAGCCATCTAGCTAATAACTATGGACCTGAAGGTCTGTGGTAAACTACTCACACATCATCGGAGAGGCTATGGTGTTGATGTAGAAGCCCTCCGTGATCGATGCCCCCTCCGACGGAGCGCCGGAAAAGGCCCCAAGATGGGATCTCACGGGTACAGAAGGTTGCGGCGGTGGAATTAGGTTTTCATGGTGCTCCCCGGTGGTTTCGGGGTACGTAGGTATGTACAGGAGGAAGAAGTAGGTCGGTGGAGCTACGAGGGGCCCACAAGGGTGGAGGGCGTGCCCAGGGGGGTAGGCGCACCCCCTGCCTCGTGGCCTCCTCGTTGATTGCTTGACGTCCACTCCAAGTCATCTGGATCACGTTTGTTCCAAAAATCACGCTCCCGAAGGTTTCATTCCATTTGGACTCCGTTTGATATTCTTTTTCTGTGAAACACTAAAATAGGCAAAAAAAACAGCAATTTGCACTGGGCCTTGGGTTAATAGGTTAGTCCCAAAAATAATATAAAAGTGTATAAATAAGCCCATTAAACATCCAAAACAGAATATATAATAGCATGGAGCAATAAAAAAATTATAGATACGTTGGAGACGTATCAGGGAGTGAGTAGTTCCTTCATAGGCTCACTGGTCGGTGAGGAGTTGGATGAGATTCATCATGTAATCGAGTTAGTTTTGTTAGGGCTTGATCCCTTGTATCCACTATGTTCTTAGACTAGTGTTGCTATGACTTTGCTATGCTTAATGCTTTTCACTTTGGGCCCGGGTGCCATGAACTCAGATCTGAACCGTTTATGAATTCATCATTATATCCATGATTTAGATCCGATCTTGCAAGTTATAGTCACCTATTACGGTTATGATCCGACAACCCCGGAGTGACAACAACCGGGCCCACTCTTGGTGATGACCATAGTTTGAGGAGTTCATGTATTCAGTATGTGTTAATGCTTTGTTCTGGTTCTCTATAAAAAGGAGGCCTTAATATCCCTTAGTTTCCAATATGGACCCCGCTGCCATGGGAGGGTAGGACAAAAGATGTCATGCAAGTTCTTTTAATAAAACATGTATGACTATTTACGAAATACAAGCCTACATTATATGAATGAACTGGAGCTAGTGCCGTATCGCCCTAGGTTATAATTGTCACATGATGAATACCATCCAACAAGTCACCAATCCAATGCCTATGAATTTATCTTATATTGTTTCTGATGCGTTACTACTGATATGATCACTGTTACACTTGCTACAAAATTACTGCTATCACTGTTACTGTCATCGTTGCTGCTGCCACTACTATCAAAACTATCATATTACTGTGCTACTGATCACTTTGTTGCAGATAATTAATCTCCAGGTGTGGTTGAATTGACAACTCAATTGCTAATACCTTCAAATATTCTTTGGCTCCCCTTGTCTCGAATCTATAAATTTGGGTTAAATACTTTTCCCTCGAAAACTGTTGTGATCCCCTATACTTGTGGGTTATCAACGGACTATTTAGAATTTGAATTTCTCATGAGAAGACATACCACATAGTGACTAGATAAGCTTGCAATATCAATACTAGGTGGTATTCCTCATGTACACACATTTGTGGGGCCGTGAGGTGCACAAAGCACATCACTCCCCCAAAATGGGATGTTCCATTAATCTCTCACAAGAGCCAATTGAGATACAAACAAGATGTAAAAGGCTCAACACACAACCCACACGTACATGAAGTGCAAACCAACATACACATACTTGATTACTCAAGATAAGCAAATTGGAAGCACACATATACAAACACATGCAAGGTACAAAACCAAAACATGCAATGGGTCAAGTAACTATCAATGTAAACAATTTAAGTACAAGTTACCGCAAGGAGGCACGTTGGATATGACATAGAAACTTGATAATCCGAATGACTTGGCTTGAGGCAATATGAATGATGAATACTCCTTAATTCTTCATAATGTAGCCAAGTCTCCAATGCCCTCCAACAACACCTATTGATCAAGTTTGAGCTTGTTGGTCCCCAACCAAGTTGGGTCATAAGAGGTTAGTCTCAATAGGCTTGGCAACCCAAATGGTTCTTTTCCTGACACCACTTTGAGTACCAACAAACTTGGCAAACACATTGCCAACCTTATGCTTCCCAATAGAATAGATATTATCAGTAATAATTGGGTTGGATAAGTTATCACCAGTGCATGAAGAAGCGACGTGACCTTTCTCATGACATAAGTAGCAACGTCTACTCTTCATTTTCTTCTCACTTGATTTCTCAACAAGAGAAGCATTACCTTAATTCTTCTTGGGAAGTGGCCTTTCTTCAACTTGAGGTTGAGCATGAGATTGAACTTGTGGCCTCTTCCCTTGTTGCTTGTCACTAATGGCCTTCTTCTTCAATGGGAAAGATCTAACATGATGCCCTTCAATTTTGCACTTGAAGCAAATAATCTTGGCCGAATTCTTGAGTTGTTCTTGGCCCTTCTTCTTGTTTCTCTTGAACTTCTTCTTATTATTGGAGTTGAATCCAAGTCTACCTTTGTCATTGGGGGATTTTTGCACACTCAAGATTTTGTTGAGTGTGGACTTCCCTTCATGACACTTTTCCAAGTCTTTCTTCAAAGAAGTGACTTGGTCCTTGAGCTCTTTGATTTCCTCTACATGCTTAGTATCAACACAAGTGCTAGAGGAAGTATAAGCTTCATCGTTAGAGCAACAAGGCAAGGAAAGCAATTCATCACAAGATGTTCCAATGTTATGCATAGATGAATTACAAGGACTAGCACATGGCAAGATAACATTTTGACTTGAATTAGTGCTATTATCCACATGAGACTCACTAGATGTTACCTTGATAATCATAGCCTCGTGAGCTATCTTTAGCGCATTATGGGATACTAGAAGATCATCATGAGAGCTTGTGAGATTTACATGGCTTTCTTCCAATTTCTCATAATTGCTAGATAGCAACTCAAGTTGAGCCCTTAGCTCAACATTCTCCTTCAAAATGGATGCTTCACTAGAAATAGAGTTAGTAGCACAAGCATCATCAATAATAGCAAGAGGAGAGGGAAACTTGGCATGCTCTTTAGAATATGAAGCTTTAAGTTGAGCATGAGACTCGGTGAGTTTGATGAGCTCGCACTTAATGACCCTTGAGCCATTTTTGAGGTGCCCAAAGTCCTCAAGGAGTTTAGCATGCGCAACTTCAAGCTTCTCATTTTTAGTTTCAAAAACATTGTCCACCTCAAGAGCTCTATCATGAGATCCCTTCACTCTAGATAATTCTAGATCAAAAGTCTCCTCAAGAGATTGCTTGGTGGTTTGTTCAAGTTCGAGATCTTGGGAGAGGTCCGCAATCACGTTAGCGTAATCACACTCATGACCTTCCATTTTATCAATGGTGACCTCATGCTCCCCAAGACGAGATTCCAACTCATCAATATATTTCTTGCCCTCAATAGCAATAGACATGATTTCCATGAAGTTGGATCGAGCAATTTTATTCTTAAGAATAGCTTTAAAAATCATTTCCCCCTTAATTTTGAAGGAGGTAACATTATCATTCTCTTCATCATACAACATCATCATCATTCTTGCCATCATCAATATCATCACAATATATATTGGGATTCAAAGTGGGAGATACCTTTGAAGCCCTGGTCATAAGGCAAATTGCAATAGATGATGATGTAGGATCCCTTGAACCACCATTCAAGACCACATCTTGTTCCATGGGGTGTTGGGTTTCCTCTACATTGTTAGCACAACAATTTGAGAAAATGGATGCATTTTTATCATGACAACAACACATAGTAAGCATATCATCATGAGATTTAGTCAAGCAATTTCTACATGATATGTAAGGACTATCAACACAAGCATGTGAAACATTTGGAGTGCTCGAAGTGCTAAAGTCCAAAGATGAAGCATTGCAATAAGAAAGTGATGAAGGATTATCAACAATAATGCCACTATCATCATTGTAATGAACACCACTACTCACCATGTTATTACCTTGTGGCAAACCACATGTAGGTGAAGTAGAAGAAGTTGAGAACACAACACGACCGGAGGTGGAGGGAGAACAATCATCCCCACAAAACTTGCACACGCCATATTTATCTTGAAACTTTGTCCACAATTCATGAGCATCCCGGAACGACATGAGTTGAAATATAACTACATTACTCAAAGCATTGGAAAGCACATTAGAAACTTGAATATTGAGATAAGAGTTTTTCTCATCCTCTAAAGATAATCTTTGGGGACCCTTTGGAGGAAAGAACCCATATCTATAATTCGCTCTAAATTTAGGTCCATGACCCTAAAGAGAATAAGCATGCGAATTACCCAAACATAAAAATTTGTGCCATCGAAACTAAGAGTGTTAGAGAATCCTAAACCCCTAGTCGACATCCTTACTCTCTAGGTGATTAAGCCTTAAAAGAGAGACGAGGCTTTGATACCAATTGAAAAATCATGGATGTCGCCTATTGGGTGGGTGAATAGGCGCTTTCAAATAATTACGGTTTAGCCTTGAACAAATGCGGAATAAACCTAGTGGTTAATTTTCAAGCACAAAACCTACAACAACTAGGCTAACCTATGTGCACCAACAACTTAAGCTAAGCAAGATAAACAACTAAGTGATAGCAAGATATATGACAAGAAACAATATGTCTATCACAAAGTAAAGTGCATAAGTAAAGGGCTGGGATAAGAGATAACCGAGGTACGCAGAGACGACGATGTATCCCGAAGTTCACACCCTTGCAGATGCTAATCTCCATTTGGAGCGGTGTGGAGGCACAATGCTCCCCAAGAAGCCACTAGGGCCACCTTAATCTCCTCACGCCCTTGCACAATGCAAGATGTCGTGATTCCACTAAGGGACCCTTGAGGGCGGTTGACAGTGCCCTGGACTAGGGGGTACTCACCACGTCATCTCCCGATCTGTTAGATTGGGCCGAGGACCCCCATGGTTGTATACTCATGGGCCAGTTCGGACAACTTCTGCATAAAAGAAAGATTCCACAATACTTTGCGATCAAGACAAGGACTCCTCCCCACCGGCGTATTCGGCTAGGACTCTTGTTATCCTAGGCCTCTGGTGCATTATATAAACCGAGGCCAGGCTAGTCGATAGATCATATACAACAATCATACCATAGGCTAGCTTCTAGGGTTTAGCCTCTATGATCTCATGGTATATCAACTCTTATAATACTCATATCATCAAGATCAATCAAGCAGGAAGTAGGGTATTACCTCCATAGCGAGGGCCCGAACCTGGGTAAACATCGTGTCCCCCGTCTCCTGTTACCATCGATCCTAGACGCACAGTTCGGGACTCCCTACCCGAGATCCGCCAGTTTTGACACCGACATTGGTGCTTTCATTGAGAGTTTCGCTGTGTGATCGGCAAAAGGATCAATGCCTCGCCCGCAGGACAACTGCGACGTCGGCATCTTTGTTGTCGGCTCGACTGGTCACCTTGGCTCGACCGAGGACCGCGATCCATCTCCGATCGTCATGTTCGGACAGGGGCCTTCATCAACATCAACTCCGATCTCTATCATGATCATAGAGGAATCATTCATGGAGCTTGAGGGCTCAACGTCAACATTGCCCTCGGGCGGCCGTGCTGTTTTTCTGGACAGCAAACTTGTATCCGCCGTCACCGCCTCCTCGAGCGTCGGTTTGACGATTGCTCCAGTGGAATAGTGTGGAATTACGTCTACAACAGCCATGCAAAATTTCGTCGATTTCCGATGGAGGAATCTCCGACAATCTACGATATACCAGAGCCCTGTCAAATCTGGACGGGAATCTGGACGAGTTTAGGGCGTGGTCTCCAGAGCCCAGCTCGGAGGTCCTTTGTAAGATCCAACCTTTCATCTACCGGGGAATTCCCATATCTACCACCCCTCCAAATTTCAGCTCGATCTGACGGTTCAAACTCCGGGAACCTTCCAATGAGTGGACCAATTTTCGGATCTGTTTTCTGCGTGAATACGGATCCGACCCGAATTCATGTTTCTTTATGAACGTGATATTGGACAACCTTTTTAAAGGAATTATCTTCTAGGGTATTGTGCGTCGATTTTAAAACACGTGCCCATAAAATTTTAAGCCTCCTCTGAGGTCATCTTCATCATCATGCTGGTGTCAAACCAGTCCGGCAGTATTGCTCCAAGGCTGCCGACCTGCGCTAGACACGTTGTCGCTTTGTTGAGCCGAGATCAACTTCTTCAGATCATCACCTCGACAAGCCGAACAAGAGTTCGGCATCGCGGAGGATAAATCATCACCAACATCGCTGCCCCACGGACTACACGGAGCGGGCACACCGGCATCGCCGCAAGGTCACTTCATCAAGCCGGCATTGACCATGTCACGACCTGCATCGGCATGGCCGCACTGTTGCTTCTTCAAGCCGGTGTCTATCATGCCGACCTACTTCGACTCATCGGCTGACATCAAGGCTTCGGCATCTCGGCTGGACCGGGGGCTTCGCCATCAACCTACTCCAAAGACTTCGACGTCACTAGCCGACCAGCTCCGTCACATTAGCTAGACCGAGGGCTTTACCTTAGCGAGCCAACCTTTGCCAGCATCGCCATGTCGTCGCTTTATCGCCCATCAAGCAATGGGTGTGCGGATCGAGTCCCAATTTTGGGAATCACCTTCCTTCGGATTGCTACAACAAATAAACCAGGTGCTATTAATCCTAGTATTTTTTTGCTTATTTGGGTTCATTTTCCCCAAGGAATTATTACTCTGGTTTGTCCATCATATGTACGCAGGTCTATCAAATGGTGGCCGCATTAACGACGGTCGCATGGTGGTTCGGTCAGTTTCCGTACATAGTCCGGCGAACGCCGCATCCGGAACTCGGACCGACCTGTGAACTCGGGCTTTTCCACGGCTTTACCGCATCACGCTGACGCCCTGCATTGACTTCGGCGCCAGGACATATTTCTTTTATTACTCACTTTGCATAAATTATTAATTATGCAATGATTTTTTTATTATTATCATTACTATTATCTCCGGTTTGCACTATTTTTTGTGCACAGGAAAATGATCCGGGTTGGGCAGTATCGTCAACTCGGCGTACTGACATACCGTGTCATCTCGGCTAGACGGGGAGCTTCGTCAACACTTCATTACCCCATGCCGGTGACTTCGGCATCACTCTGCCGGCCTGCATTGACCGTGCTATGTCACCACTTTGGAGTGCCGAGCTCTTTGCTCCGCCACCTCGGGACCGGCTTGGGGGATGGAACCTTGTCCCGCATCAAGCTCGGACCACGTCATCAATACCGAACACATTAACCAGCTAAGTTGCCTTCATGCTCAAAGTTTTAAATTTTTAACTTGTGTTCGGTTCGATCAAGCATTATACTTTTTTGGAAAAAAGTTCCTTGTAAAAAATTTCCTTGTCCAAACTTTGTTTGTGACGCACAAATTCAAATACCCAGTTCACTTGGGGGCTTCCTTCATGAAGCCTTTCCTCTTGCATATGATTATACTTGTACGGCTTTGTTCCTTGTTCGTGTATTACACCACAATATGCACCATATTGACTTAAGCAATTTGCAAGCTGGGTTGCCTCGCTCCTGTGTTTACCCCTACATTCCCGATTGTTCGGCTAGGGAGTAAAGGGAGCACCTCTGCGATTATCACGATCGGGTCATCCGAGCCGGACCTTAGACTGGGTGAAGCCGAAAGCTAGCGCTCTTATAGTTTTCAATGATTGTCGGCACACAATGGAACTCATGAGTACAAAAAATCTATTGCACAAGTCTCATAGTAACAGTGAGCACCGAAGAAAGGTATCGGTGGGGGTACTATTTTCTTCGAAGATGCTTCTTACACTTCGTTAGTAATATAGCATAAGTTCCCTGAGCGCGCTTTGTCTGTTACAACCTTATGGCCTGATTGCTTGGTTATAGGAAACACCGTCGATATTCTCGACAGGTGGAGTACATAACACTTTTTGGTCCTTGACCTAAGAGGGAGATGCCGACGGTCGGTTAAGACGCGTTTAAAGTTCGGGTGAACATAGATATGATATAAGTACTTCGGTACATACAATCATTCTTTTACCCAAGTCACTTGGGGGCTCTTAAGTTTATTTGAGTCGTTTTATAATAAGTGTTTTTCTTCTTAGTCTTTGCAAAGTTTTTATTATTATTATTGTTACTATTTATCATTCCTATTTTCGACACAAGTATGTGGTCACTAGCTGAGGAGCCTAATTTCTCTCTCAAAACCGCTAGGGTTTAGTTTGCTAAACTGGCCTAATGAGAAGTACTCCTCCTTCGGGATAGGAGGTTGAAGTCGTAGGCTGGCCCGCTTGAAGTCTTGAGATGGGATGTGTCATGTTAAAGCACGACATAAGCACTTTTTAAAGTCCAATTTTCCGATTGGCACCGAACACTTGATCTAGTTCGGACATTAAACTTTTGAATAAGTCTTTTGGCTTTTCGAGCCTATGGCACTTTTAAACTATTTGTGTGTTTCCAGCATTAGTCTCGCAGTGCAACGCCGGACACCTTTAGGGATTCGGCAAAAAAATTCTCGGATATTGCTATATATTCATCGGTTTCAAATTGTGTCTTCGGTCAATAGTTGGGTTGCCCGACTCCTGTGCTTGCCTCCTACGTTCCGCTTTGTTTGGCTAGGTGTGCAAAGGGAGAACCACTGCGATTGTGCTTCTAGCTCACATGGTCAAGCACCTCAGTGGAGAAAGCCGAAAACTGACTGTCACAATAGGCGTAAACTGGTCAGCGATCCGATGACTATGTTAAATGACGGGCCGTTCATAACATTGGCCGAAGTGTTTACGGCTTGACCTCGGATGTCGCTGAACAGTAACAGGGGGCTCATAGCTAGCTTCCCTAGTTTAAAGCTCCTATGACTAAGTAAAAGTTTTAAAGCCCGCATATCTGATTGCCTCATTTCCGCTAACACAACCGCCTTCGGTCACCGAGACGTCGGCTAAGGGTTGCTTTGTTATTGCGGAAACACCCTGTGTAGTATCTACCAAGGGGTAGAAGCTGACGATGGGCCACTTTCAACTGATAAACGGTCACAATGGAGTCAAAATAATGATGTAAAGTACTTGGATACATAGAATCATTACACATAATCTGTGATTTTACTCTGGATATCGATCCGTAATTCGGCCACCCGTGCCCACATTAAGGCTTGGGGGCTACCGGGCTTTGCGCTCATTATTTACAAATATTAAAGGGGCACATCGATCCCCTGATCTGGTGTTGCCACCCGACCAGTGTCTCGGGGGCTACTGCATTGCCTATTCAATGCAGAAATTTCAAAGGGCTCAGTGTTCGGCTTGATCGAACTATGGGAAAGCGCGTCTTCGGACAACAATAAGTACCATCTGGACCTATGTGGCATCAAGCTATATATCATGGCGACTTCTCACGACCCTTTCTCAGGGGCCCGTTCGCCGATCACTATTATCTCTAATATATTACACTGTGTTTTTATTCCTATGTATGCTGCCGAACTAGGAGTTGATCCTCAGGCCAATTTTGCGCATCGACCGGAGTCTCAGGGGCTACTGGGAACAGCGGTTTTATGCTTGCATTCAGGTGCATCTCGGGTTTTAGACTGATACACACATTGAGGGCTACTGGATATACATCGGCACAGAATAAACTGCACCAGTTAAAAATATTCACAAAAAATCAGCCCGCAGTCGGGGTGGTGCACCACCTTGGAAACAGTCCGGCATAAAGCTTGGGCGCTAGCGGCTAGCTCCATAGAGGGCATTTCCGGCATTAAGCTTGGCTAAACTCCTTAAACTTTTTTGAACCAAGGTGATCTATGACACCTCGGATATAGTCCGGCGTTGGAGCTCGGGTACAGTCCGGCGTTGGAGCTTGGACACAGTCCGGCGTTGGTGCTCGGCTGCAAAAGATACCTCGAATGCAGTCCGGCGTGAGAGCTCGGACGCAAGAGGACACTGCCTCCCGGGAACAACTTCAAACCCGAGGTGTGTCATAAAAATAACAAGGCATTGATAAAGGCCGGAAACTTAAAGGGGCTCCTCGGATACCCGACGTGTAAACTCGTCGGATGCACTTCGGTGATCCTCAAGATCGAAGATGAGAAGATTTGTTGAACCAGTTTTCAAAACCGACGACCGAAGATGAAGAACAGTTCGGAAGAATCGAGGAGCGTCCCTAACTTGAAGACCGGTTCAGGGGGCTACTGACGGTGTCCTGGACTAGGGGGTACTCACCACGTCATCTCCCAATCTGTTAGATTGGGCCGAGGACCCCCATGGCCGTATACTCATGGGCCAGTTCGGGCAGCTACCGCATACAAGGAAGATTCCAGAAGACTTGGCGATCAAGACAAGGACTCCTCCCCACCAGCGTATTCGGCTAGGACTCTTGTTATCCTAGGCCTCTGGTGCATTATATAAAGCGAGACCAGGCTAGTCGATAGATCATATACAACAATCATACCATAGGCTAGCTTCTAGGGTTTAGCCTCTACGATCTCGTGGTAGATCAACTCTTGTAATACTCATATCATCAAGATCAATCAAGCAGGAAGTAGGGTATTACCTCCATAGAGAGGGACCGAACCTGGGTAAACATCGTGTCCCCCGTCTCCTGTTACCATCGATCCTAGACGCACAGTTCGGGGCCCCCTACCCGAGATCCACCGGTTTTGACACCGACAGCGGTCACCGAACCCGTACAAATGGCAATCCTTGGGGGCGGTCACCGAACCCGTACACTTTGGCAACTTTTGGGGGCGGTCATCGAACCCCGTCAAATTGCTCGGGGAGATCTCCACAACCTAATTGGAGACCCCGACACTTGCTCGGAGCTTTACACCATAATGATTGAGCTCCGAACACCACCAACTGTCTAGGGCGCCCAAGCACCCAAGAGGAACAAACTCAAGGGTACCAAGCACCCAAGTGTAATAAGCTTCTCAACTTGTAACTTCCATGTATCACCATGGAGAAATCCAGCGGATGCACCAAATGCAAAGGCAAGGGCACACGGAGTGCCCAAGTACTTCTCTCCCAGATCCCACCAAAGCAACTAATGCTAGGGAGGAAAATGAGAGGAAGAACAAGAAGGAGAACACCAAGAACTCCAAGATCTAGATCCAAGGGGTTCCCCTCACATAGAGGAGAAAGTGATTGGTGAAAATGTGGATCTAGATCTCCTCTCTCTTTTCCCGCAAAAAACTAGCAAGAATCCATGGAGGGATTAAGAGATAACAAGCTCGAAGAAGGTCAACAATGGGGGAAGAACACGAGCTCAAAGGATAAGGTTCGTTGGGGAAGAAGACCCCCTTTTATAGGTGGGAAAAAATCCAACCATTATGCTCACAGCCCGCACAGAGCGGTACCACCGCTCGACCTCACGGTACTACCTCTAGGGGTAGCGGTACTATCTCAACGGGTAGCGGTACTACTGCATGCGAGCGGTACTAAAAAATACATCCGTGCCTACCACCGTTGGACTTAAGATGAGTCTTTGGTCCGGAGCGGAAGTAGCCACAGAAGTAACCGCGGTAGTACCGATCCCAAGAGCGGTAGTAAAAAGTTACATCCCCTTCAAGCGGTAGTACCGCTCCCATGAGCGATAGTACCGCTGCAGCCTTTTTAAGGACACCGAAACTGACACAACTTCTGCAAACGGACTCCGAATTCAACGAAACCAAGTTTGTTGGAAAGCTAGCAACAAGGGCTAACACAATCTTGATAGAAATAACAATAAGAAGGAAAATAGAAAAGGCCCATAAGAAAATGGTGAGAACCCTTCCTTGAAAAAGACCGATAAAACCTCCAACACCAAAAACGCAATAGAAGAAGCATGTGAACTCTGTTTTTGATGAACTCGAGCTTGTCAAGAAGATGAACATAAGCTCTAAATCTCACTAGGAGAAAAACCAAACTAGAACCAAGAAAGGTGATGCAAGCATGCAATGGTTTGAGCTCTCTAGGAAAGATGCGATCAAGCTACTCACTTGAGAGCCCCCCTTGATAGTACGACAATCGATCCTATAACCCGGTCTCCAAACTACCACCATGAGATCGACAAAATAGAGAACCTATCAAGTCCAATCCTTTGCCTTGCACATAGTCCACTTTGCTAGATGATGATGATCTTGACTCCCTCAAGTTGGACCACCTTTCTTGATTGCGTGGGCTCAGTGAAGACTAGTAGATTGCTCCCCCATACTCCATTATGGGTGAGACACTTTTTGGCACATCTTCACAAGTACATTGTCACCACAATGGACGGCAATCTTCAAGCACTTGATCTCTTCATGATGCATCACTTGACCGTGCACACCGCAACCTAACCCCACAAAGAACTCTCACGAAGACCATGGGTTAGTACACAAAGCGTAATGGACAATGCTTACCATACCATGGGATCACTTGATCCCTCTCGGTACATCTTCTACGCTTTGTGAGTTGATCAACTTGATTCACTGTTGACTTAGTCTTTATCAACCTTGAACCTTTCCAACTCTCTTCATTTGGATGATGCCTTGAAGGTAAGAATGAATGATCACACAATCTTCTTCTTCAAGACATGCTTGCAATAAGCTCAACGCTCACATGACCAATCTTTGGATAGTTCCTTAATAGCACCTTGGTCAACACATAAACTCCTTGAAACCAACACATGGACTTCAAGAAATGCCTATGGACAAATCCTTCAAATATAACTCAATGCAACCATTAGCCCATAGAGAATGTCATCAATTACCAAAACCACACATGGGGGCACCGCATGTCCTTTCAGCAAGCGACTATGCTACCAAAAGAGAATATATGAATAACTGGGTACAACGCCATGCTACACCCTGTAACACCTAAGTTCTGCGACAACGCCCTCGGGAGGTAGAACGGCTCTAAGCATCACTGTTCCTGAGTCCAAAATGGACAAGGGTCTGCCCCCAAAGCCCTGGCACAAAGAGGAGCACCACGAGACGTCTTCAAGATATGATACAAAAAATAGCAGAAAGTAAACCTCGACCATAAATCAATGGCCAGTGCTAGATACCAGCGTGCCGACTCAAATTTGGGTTGGTCACGCGCTTGCCACCAGATGCCAGTAACCTGACTGTTGGATCTAGGCAAAAAAGGGTTCACCCCAGAGACCTTCTCCCTCCTCATGCATACCGCGTTCATGGAGCTCCCCCCGTTGACCCATAGCAGTCCTGTTGCCTCCCCCCGCTCCTTGTTGTATCCATGGATGCTCCCTCTCTAGTGCCCGTCGCAAAACACTGGTCCTCGCCGGTGTTGCCATCCCTACGGTTGTAACATTAATGCGGCCACGGCGTCACTCGCCAGCTGAGCCGGTGGTAGCAAAAAAAAGACACTAGTTCCAGCAAGAAACCCATATGGTGGTAGCAAAAATAGTAGTAACAAAAATGGCTGCTGATTCTAGCAAAACACAAAGATGGTAGTAGAAAAATAAAAAAGAGGGTCGGGTTTCCATAAAAAATCAAAATGGTTCCAACAAAATCAAATATTGGTTCCAACAAAAATTAAATATGGTTCCAGCAAACAAAACAAATTGTAGAAAAACTCATGATGGTGACAGCAACATCTTCTCGATTGTAGCAAAAATAGAAAATGGGTTCCAGAAAATATCTGAAGTGGTCCTAGTAAAAATAAACACATGGCGGGCCCCGCCGTTGCCGCCCACCACCATCTTCACCTAATGTAGCAAAATCAAGAGATGGTTCCAGCAAAAAATGATGCAACAAAAAATCATGGCGGCGACGGCACCACCACCCTCTCAATTTCAGCAAAATCGAAAGAAGGTTCCAGCAAGAAAAGAAGCACTTCCAGCAAAAAATGATGCGGCAAAAAAATTCATGGTGGCCACCACCATCCCCCGGTTGAAGCAAACCCTCGGTCGGTCCCTAGCACCGCACCTCATCGGTGTCGCTGACCATGTCTTCCTCTCTTGCCGTGTGCGGTGGTGGGTTCCCCTCCCGAAGTAGCACCCATTTGTGGGGGAGGTTGACGCGTGGATGGAGGCGGTTACACGCGGGATCGGCGGTGGTCATCACCGGCGAGAAAGATGCGGATGAAGGCAACAAGGGAAGAAGACCCGTGAGGGATAAAGAAAGACTACGCTGGAATGAATGGCTAGGAGCGGTCCAGGAGAAGGGATAAGGAAGGTTTAAGTGGTGTGTGTGTGGAGGGGGCATTGCCAGCTTGGATCTGACCAACATAGTATCAGCCAGTCGACCGGCTTCAAGTATTTTCCTAAATCAATACGGTATGTCTGCACATAGATAAAGTGGCATGCCATGACATACCGGGTTTCGATATTGACTATGTGGCTAGTTAGGTAATAGACACACCTTAAATTGATTATATATATTTTTTAAAGCAGGATTACCCCGGTTTCTGCATCCGAAAGATGCATGCGGCCATATTATTAAAAAAAGTGCCAACAAAAAACATAGTCTGAGATCCAGTAGAAAAAAGAGAGAGAGAAACATAGTCAAATCATTGCCACAAACGACAAGAAGATATGATAAGATGACTAAACATATATCCTATTATGAGACCACCATCCAAACCGGTAGAAGATACCCCGTGCTACCATCTCCCGCTGTTTGCACCCAGTAACCAAATTCTCACTAAAGTCCATAGGAGTGAGTAACAACCATGTACGGATCCATGCCGTAGCTCTAAAGATAACCTACAATAAATTTAAAGAATTTTGTCTATTAAAGATCATATCGTTCCTGCAGTTCCATATAGCCCAAAGTAGTGCGCATATTCTAATCTGAATACGTGCCGCAATAACAGATTCCACTCCAGTTAGCCACGTCCCAAATAATGCATCAATACTAGCTGGAGGAGTAATGTTAAAGGCTATATGAATGGTTCATCAAAGTAATTTTGTGAGAGGGCAATCTTCAAACCAGTGCGATCGCTAGCGTCCTTGATCTTGCCAATTTGGGAACTTATAGATTAAGATGGCATGCATCAACTAGTGGCACAAGTTTGGAACCAGCCTACTACCCACACCCAGCCAATCCATTCAATTAATCACATGATATGGTTAACTTCTAAGCGTATCTGAGACTAAATCAAGTCTCTTTTCTATAGTACCAATTTCCGCAACTCATTATGCCATTGGATGTGATCCCCCTCCGCAGTAAGTGGGGGCGCTTACAATGGAGGCATTGCGCTTTGCATGCAGGTTTTAAAGCAGACGGTGTTGGCTCTTATAGTTCCTGAACGCTGCCCAAATAAGCGAGCCTCCATGACCAATTGTCTAAAGAGCTGAGACGTGAGCACAAAATTATCCCATCTTAGGATGAACTCTCTCTGCTGGAAGAAAAATCACATTCAGAGTCTCAAAGTGGGTCAAGGCTAGGTGGCTACGCATGAAGGGAAAGGTAAAGGTAGTGATGGGTCACTTCTTGCAATTCAGGGGTGTGTTGCCCCCTCCCTCCCCTGATTCTTGAACTTCAATTCGGCAGTAGTCACCTAGGTAAGTGGCACCCTTCAAGCTTTGTACCTATTGTTCTAAAAGTCGAGATGCTCATGGCTATCAGGGGATCACTGAAGACAAAGCCCCTGACACGGATGGATTATCAAAGAGAACATATGTCTGTGTTGGAAATATGCCCTAGAGGCAATAATAAAATGGTTATTATTATATTTCCTTGTTCATGATAATTTTATATTGTTCATGCTATAATTGTGTTATTCGGAAATTGTAATACATGTGTGAATACATAGACCACAACATGTCCCTAGTGAGCCTCTAGTTGACTAGCTCGTTGATCAATAGATGGTTATGGTAACCATGGACATTGGATGTCGTTGGTAACGGGATCACATCATTAGGAGAATGATGTGATGGACAAGACCCAATCCTAAGCATAGCACAAGATCGTATAGTTCGTCTGCTAAAGTTTTTCTAATGTCAAGTATCATTTCCTTAGACCATGAGATTGTGCAACTCCTGGATACCGTAGGAATGCTTTGGGTGTGCCAAACATCACAAGTAACTGGGTGGCTATAAAGGTGCACTACGGGTATCTCCGAAAGTGTCTGTTGGGTTGGCACGAATTGAGACTGGGATTTGTCACTCCGTGTGACGGAGAGGTATCTATGGGCCCACTCGGTAGGACATCATCATAATGAACTCAATGCGACCAAGGAGTTGATCACGGGATGATGTGTTACGAACGAGTGAAGATACTTGCTGGTAACAGGATTGAACAAGGTATAGGGATACCGACGATCGAATCTCGGGCAAGTATCATACAGGTAGACAAAGGGAATTGTGTACGGGATTGATTGTATCCCCGACATCGTGTTTCATCCGATGAGATCATCGTGGAACATGTGGGAGCCAACATGGGTATCCAGATCCCGTTGTTGGTTATTGGCCGGAGATGTCCCGGTCATGTGCGCATGATTCCCGAACCCGTAGGGCCTACACACTTAAGGTTCAGTGACGCTAGAGTTGTTATGGGAATTAGTATGCGGTTACCGAATGTTGTTCGGAGTCCTACATGTCATGAGGAGTTCTGGAATGGTCCGGAGATAAAGATTTATATATGGGAAGTCCTTATTCGGTCGCCGAAGTGTTCGGGGGTTTATCGGTATTGTACCGGGACCACCGAAAGGGTTCCGGGGGTGCACCGGGAGGGTCCACCTGCCCCGGAGGGCCCTATGGGCTTAATATGGAGGGGAACCATCCCCTAGGGTGGGCTGGGCGCCAAACCCCCCTAGGGCCCATGCGCCTAGGGTTGGGGGAAACCCTAAAGGGGGCGCGCCCCTTGGCTTGGGGGGCAAGCCTCCCCCCTTGGCCGCCGCCCCCCTCTAGATCCATCTGGAGGGGGCCGCCCCCCCTCCCCTCTCCCTTGCCCCTATAAATAGAGGGGAGGTGGGAGGGCTACCGCACCCTTCCCCTGGTGCAATCCTCTCCCTCCCCAACACCTCCTCCTCCTCCGTAGTGCTTGGCGAAGCCCTGCCGGAGAACTGTAAGCTCCACCACCACGCCGTCGTGCTGCCGGAGCTCTTCCCCAACTTCTCCTCCCCCTTGCTGGATCAAGAAGGAGGAGACGTCCCCGGGTTGTACGTGTGTTGAACGCGGAGGTGCCGTTGTTCGGCGTTTAGATCGGAATCAACCGCGATCTGAATCGCTGCGAGTACGACTCCATTCGCGTTCTTATAATGCTTCCACGTCGCGATCTTCAAGGGTTTGAAGATGCACTCCCCTCTCTCTCGTAGCTAGTCTCTCCGTAGATTGATCTTGGTGATGCGTAGAAATTTTTTAATTTCTGCAACGATCCCCAACAATGGCATCATGAGCTAGGTCTATGCGTAGTTTGTATGCACGAGTAGAACACAAGTTATGGTGGGCGTCGATTTTGTCAATTTACTTGTCGTTACTAGTCTTATATTGATTCGGCGGCATCGTGGGATGAAGCGGCCCGGACCGACCTTACACGTACGCTTACGTGAGACAGGTTCCACCGACTGACATGCACTAGTTGCATAAGGTGTCTAGCGGGTGTCTGTCTCTCCCACTTTAGTCGATCGGATTCGATGAAAGGTAAATAGAAATTGGCATATCACATTGTGGTTTTGGCGTAGGTAAGAAACGTTCTTGCTAGAAACCTATAGCAGCCACGTAAAAATTTGCAACAACAATTAGAGGACGTCTAACTTGTTGTTGCAACATATGCCGTGTGATGTGATATGGCCAAAAGGATGTGATGAATGATATATGTGATGTATGAGATTGATCATGTTCTTGTAATAGGAATCACGACTTGCCTGTCGATGAGTATGACAACCAGCATGAGCCATAGGAGTTGTCTTAATTTATTGTATGACCTGCGTGTCAATGAAAACGCCATGTAATTACTTTACTTTATTGCTAAACGTTAGCCATAGTAGTAGAAGTAACAGTTCGCGAGACAACTTCATGAAGACAAGATGATGGAGATCATGATGATGGAGATCATGGTGTCATGCCGGTGACGATGATGATCATGGCGCCCCGAAGATGGAGATCAAAAGGAGCAAAATGATATTGTCCATATCATGTCACTATTTGATTGCATGTGATGTTTATCATGTTTTACATCTTATTTGCTTAGAACAACGGTAGCTTAAATAAGATGATCCCTCACTATAATTTCAAGAAAGTGTTCCCCCTAACTGTGCATCATTGAGAAGGTTCGTTGTTTCCAAGCACCACGTGATGATCGGGTGTGATAGATTCTAACGTTCGAATACAACAGGTGTAAGCCAGACTTACACATGCAAAACACTTAGGTTGACTTGACGAGTCTACCATGTACAGACATGGCCTTGGAACATGAGAGACCGAAAGGTCGAACATGAGTCGTATAGTAGATACGCTCAACATGGAGATGTTCACCGTTGATGACTAGTCCGTCTCACGTGATGATCGGACACGGCCTAGTCGATTCGGATCATGTATCACTTAGATGACTAGAGGGATGTCTATCTGAGTGGGAGTTCATTAAATAATTTGATTACATGAACTTAATTGTCATGAACTTTGTCTAAATATCTTTACAATATGTCTTGTAGATCAAATGGCCCACACTAATGTTGCCCTCAACTTCAACGCATTCCTAGAGAAAACCAAGTTGAAAGACGATGGTAGCAACTATACGGACTGGGTCCGTAACTTGAGGATCATCCTCATAGCTGCCAAGAAAGCATATGTCCTTGAAGCACCACTAGGTGAAGCGCCCATTTTCCCAGCAACTCAAGACGTTATGAACTCCAAAAGCGTAGAACTCAAGACGATGGTAGTCGCGTAGTGATGATTACTCCCTGGTTCAGTGCGGCATGCTTTACAGCTTAGAGCCGGGGCTCCAAAAGCGTTTTGAGCAACACGGAGCATATGAGATGTTCCAAGAGCTGAAAATGGTTTTCCAAGCTCAGGCCCGGGTCGAGAGATATGAAGTCTCCGACAAGTTCTACAGTTGTAAGATGGAGGAGAATAGTTCTGTCAGAGAGCACATACTCAAAATGTCTGGGTTGCACAACCACTTGTCTCAGCTGGGAATTAATCTCCCGGATGACGCGGTCGTTGACAGAATCCTTCAGTCGCTCCCACCTAGCTACAAGAGCTTTGTGATGAATTTCAATATGCAGGGGATGGAGAAAACCATTCCTGAGGTATATTCAATGTTGAAATCAGCGGAGGTGGAGATCAAAAGGGACATCAATAAGACCACTAGTTTCAAGAAAGGCAAGGGTAAGAAGAACTTCAAGAAGGACGACAAGGGAGTTGCCGCGCCCGGTAAGCCAGTTGCCGGGAAGAAGCCAAAGCATAGACCCAAGCCTGAGACTGAGTGCCTTTATTGCAAGGGAAACGGTCACTGAAAGCGGAACTGCCCCAAGTACTTAGCAAAGAAGGCCAACAATACCAAAGGTATATATGATATACATGTTATTGATGTGTACCTTACCAGCACTCGTAGTAGCTCCTGGGTATCTGATACCGGTGTGGTTGCTCATATTTGTAACTCAAAACAGGAGCTGCGGAATAAGCAGAGACTGGCGAAGGACGAGGTGACGATGAGCGTCGGGAATGGTTCCAAGATCGATGTGATCACTGTCGGCACGCTGACTCTACATTTACCTATGGGATTAGTTTTAAACCTCAATAATTGTTATTTAGTGCCAGCTTTGAGCATGAACATTGTACCTGGACCTCTTTTAATGCGAGATGGCTACTCATTTAAATCTAAGAATAATGGTTGTTCTATTTATATGAGAGATGTGTTTTATGGTCATGCCCCGCTGGTCAATGGTTTATTGTTATTGAATCTCGAACGTGATGTTACACATATTCATAGTGTGAATGCTAAAAGATGTAAGGTTGATAATGATAGTCCCACATACTTGTGGCACTGCCGCCTTGGTCACATTGGTGTCAAACGCATGAAGAAACTCCATGCAGATGGACTTTTGGAGTCTCTTGATTATGAATCATTTGACACGTGCGAACCATGCCTCATGGGCAAAATGACCAAGACTCCGTTCTCCGGAACAATGGAGCGAGCAACCAACTTATTGGAAATCATACATATTGATGTGTGCAGTCCAATGAGCGTTGAGGATCGCGGTGGTTATTGTTATGTTCTCACCCTCAGTGATGACTTAAGTAGATATGGGTATGACTACTTAATGAAACACAAGTCTAAGACCTTTCAAAAGTTCAAGGAATTTCAGAGTGAGGTTGAGAATCAACGTGACGGGAAAATAAAGTTCTTACGATCAGATCGTGGAGGGGAATATTTGAGTCACGAATTTGCCACGCACTTAAGGAAATGTGGAATTGTTTCACAACTCACGCCGCCTGGAACACCTCAGCGTAATGGTGTGTCCGAATGTCGTAATCGTACTCTGTTGGACATGGTGCGATCTATGATGTCTCTTACCGACCTACCGCTATCATTTTGGGGTTATGCTTTAGAGACTGCCGCATTCACTTTAAATAGGGCTCCGTTGAAATCCGTTGAGACGACACCGTATGAATTGTGGTTTGGGAAGAAACCTAAGCTGTCGTTTCTGAAAGTTTGGGGATGCGATGCTTATGTCAAGAAACTTCAACCTAAAAAGCTCTAACCCAAATCGGAAAAATGTGTCTTCATAGGATACCCTAAGGAAACTATAGGGTATACCTTCTACCTCAGATCCAAAGGCAAGGTCTTTGTTGCCAAGAATGGATCCTTTCTGGAGAAAGAGTTTCTCTCGAAAGAAGTAAGTGGGAGGAAAGTAGAACTTGATGAAGTATTGCCTCTTGAACCGGAGAGTAGCGCAGCTCAGGAAGATGTTTCTGTGGTGCCTGATGAGGACATCAATACCATTGTTACACCCACAACCCCTACTATTACATATACTGGACCAATCACTAGAGCTCGCGCACGCCAATTATACCAGGTACTTTCGTTTCTTGGTAATGATTCTAATGTTCATGAGAATATGATGTTGCCTAAATTGGATACATTTGTTTTGCTTACAAATGAAGGGCCTACCTTGGAGAAGGATGAACATTGGAGCAAGAACAAGCATGGAGTTGATGGCATGCGCAAGGGGATCAAGAACGGAGTTACAAGTGATGATTTCAGGACTTTGAAGCCACCATAAGGAGTGCATGAAGCCTTGGACGAATTATACAAGATGCCACTTCATAAATTTCGTCTAGAGGCTATTCTAGGTGTTGCGTCACCTTATTATTGGGCCAGGCCCATGTATTTTCGAAATACTTAAGTTTAGGCTGTTTTTAGAGTCTGTATGTGTGGGGAAACAAGAGTTAGGGTTGGTTTCGGACCCCTCCTCCAAGGGCCACGAAATTCCCCCCTCTTCCTCCATATATACAGCCCTTAGGGCGTCGTTTAGACTTTGGGTTTTGTTTAGATCAAAAGTTTGCCATAGTTGCAACTTCGCGTATTTCGTTTGTGTTCAATGACGAGACCAAGGCGTCACAGAACCCCACCTTCATTAATAAAGCTTTCCTCTTTTATTCGCAATATCCAGATTGCAATCTCAGTTTCTTGCTTGTTCTTCATTTGCTTGCAGGAAATAGATCCTCGTGGTCAGGTTGATCGTGCTCCAGCGTGGTCAATAACCCCTCAGAAGTTGGTTTAGCGATTGCTAAGGCGCGACGTCTTCGCACGTTCGTAGTCGGATCGTCAAAGTCAGAGGCATAATTTGTTCAACGTGTTCGTTTGCTTGCAGGAAATAGATCCTCGTGTTCAGGTTGATCGTGCTCCGGTGTGGTCAATAACCCCTCAGAAGTTGGTTTAGCGATTGCTAAGGCGCAACGTCTTCACACGTTCGTAGTCGGATCATCAATATCCTACTTACTCCTACTCCTACCACTGCTACTACTACTACTGCTGCTCCTACCACTGCTACTGCTACTCCTACTGCTACTGCTGCTGCTGCTGCTGCTGCTGCTACTACTACTACTACTACTACTACTACTACTACTACTACTACTACTACTACTACTACCTCCACGTCGCGAAACAGCCCTCCGCCAAGTGAGTCGTGTCCCTCTTCAGCCTGGCCAAACTGTTGGTGTTGCTGTTGATAATTCTGTGGCTCCTCCTGCTGATGGGGAGGAGGATGATTATGCGGGAGATTACGAGGATGAGGTTGATCAAAATCAGAACTACGTGCAACCACCAGCACCACAACCACCAGGTCGTCCACATGCAAATAATCACAATGGTAGGGCTCTCCCTCAGGTACGAGATCATGACCATCTTCCTAAACTGAAATTGAACATTCCACCATTTGAGGGTAGATATGTTCCTGATATATATCTTACTTGGGAGTTAGAAACTGAACAACGATTTACATGTTCACAATATCCTGAGGAGAGACGTGTTCCTGCTGCTGTGTGTGCTTTCACTAGCTTTGCATGTGTTTGGTGGTTTGAACATTGTAGATTATATCCTATTCCAGCTACTTGGGCTGCTTTGAAAACTGCTATGCGTACTCGTTGGGTTCCACCATATTATCAACGTGAATTAATTCAAAAATTGCAGTGTTTAAGGCAAGGAAAAAATTATGTAGAAGAATATTATCAGGAATTACAAACTGGCATGAGTAGATGTGGTATTGTTGAGGAGAATGAAGCTATGCTTGCGTGTTTTATGGGTGGATTAAATAGAGAGATTCAGACCATTCTAGAGTATAAGGAGTATAATAATATCACTCATTTATTCCATCTTGCTTGTAAAGCTGAAGGTGAAGTGCGGGATCGACATGCATTGGCGCGAACTAACTTTTCTACAGGTCGATCTTCATCATGGACACCACGTGCATCCTCTACTTCCACTGCACCAACACCTCCGTCAGGTGCCACATCCAGCCTTGATACAAGAAAGAAGGCACAACCACCACTATCTGCCAAGAGCGCACCTGCCGGGGCTGCGCGGAGTTCTTCTTCTTCCATGGCATCAACAGGGCACACAAGTGATATTATTGTCGTTGTTGTAAGGGAAGAGGACATTTTGCGAGAGAATGCAAATCTCAGCATGTGATGATTGCTACTGAGGATGGTGGGTATGAGTCCGCCAGTGACTATGATGAGGAGACTTTGGCTCTTATTACACATGAAGAACACGGTGGAGATGATTCTGATCATGAGACGCAATACATGGCTGCTGAAGATGCTGACAGGTATGAATGTTTAGTTTCTCAACGTGTTTTGAGTGTGCAGGTTACACAAGCTGAGCAAAATCAGAGGCATAATTTGTTCTATACAAAGGGAGTTGTGAAGGAACGTTCTGTTCGTGTCATCATAGATGGAGGGAGCTGCAACAACTTGGCTAGCATGGAGATGGTAGAGAAGCTATCTCTCACCACAAGACCACATCCACATCCTTACTACATCCAATGGTTCAACAACAGCGGCAAGGTTAAGGTAACATGTACTGTTCGTGTGCATTTTAGTATCTCTACATATGCTGATTATATTGATTGTGATGTGGTATCTATGCAAGCATGTTCCTTATTACTTGGTAGACCATGGCAATTTGATAAAAATTATGTACACCATGG
Organism: Aegilops umbellulata; assembly: GCA_032464435.1. Classification (NCBI taxonomy): domain Eukaryota; kingdom Viridiplantae; phylum Streptophyta; class Magnoliopsida; order Poales; family Poaceae; genus Aegilops; species Aegilops umbellulata. Next base: position 344,667,426 of record CP136054.1, on the reverse strand, counting down.
TAGAAACAATCAATATACTCTTGTTCATAAGGACAAAAATATTACTCCCTCCGTTCCTAAATATTTGTCTTTCTAGACATTTCAACAAGTGACTACATAAGGAGCAAAATGAATGAATCTACATTCTAAAATATGTCTACATACATCCGTATATGGTAGCCATTTGAAATGTCTAGAAAGACAAATACTTAGGAACGGAGGGAGTACTTTGCTTCCTATGACTCCTGATTCCATTTTGAAAGATGATATTAATAGAGCTAATAAAGCAAAACAGGAGCAAAATAAGAGTGAAAATCAGATTGTGGCAAAAGAATTTGAGCAACAAATGAAGCCTAATAATAAACCATCTAGTGTTGCTTCTGAAATTAAATTGAAAAGTGCATGTTTACTTGCCACCAAATCTGATATTGATGATCTAGATTTTAGCAAATCTATTTGCTATGCTTTTGTATGCAAAGAGGCATTATTTTCATTCGAGGACATGCCTTCCTCTTTGCCTCCTGCTGTCACTAACATTTTGCAGGAGTTCGCTGACGTCTTTCCACAAGACGTGCCACCGGCATTACCACCTATTCGAGGGATTGAGCATCAAATTGACTTAATTCCCGACGCATCATTACCCAACCGTGCATCATACCGTACCAATCCAGAGGAGACGAAGGAGATTATGCGTCAAGTACAAAAGCTGCTTGGCAAAGGTTATATACGTGAATCCCTTAGTCCTTGTGTTGTTCCTATCATTTTAGTGCCAAAAAAGGATGGTACGTCGTGTATGTGCGTTGATTGTAGAGGCATTAATAATATTACTATTCGTTATCGTCATCCTATTCCTAGGCTAGATGATATGCTTGATGAATTGAGTGGCTCTACAATATTCTCCAAAGTTGATTTGTGTAGTGGATACCATCAAATTCGTATGAAACTGGGAGATGAATGGAAAACGGCATTTAAAACTAAGTTTTTATTATATGAGTGGTTAGTCATGCCTTTTGGGTTAACTAATGCACCTAGTACTTTCATGAGATTAATGAACGAAGTTTTACGTGCTTTCATTGGACGATTTGTGGTAGTTTACTTTGATGACATATTGATTTATAGCAAATCTTTGGAGGAACATTTGGAACATTTACGTGTTGTTTTTATTGCTCTTCGTGATGCACGTTTGTTTGGTAACCTTGGGAAGTGCACCTTTTGCACCAACCGAGTATCTTTTCTTGGCTATGTTGTTACTCCACAGGGGATTGAAGTTGAGAGTTGGCCGTAGCCCAAAATGGTCACACAAGTGAGGAGTTTCCTTGGCCTCGCTGGTTTCTATAGGCGTTTTCTGAGAGATTTCAGGACCATTGCTGCACCTCTCAACGAGCTTACAAAGAAGGATGTGCCTTTTGTTTGGGGTACCGCACAGGAAGAAGCCTTCACGGTATTGAAAGATAAGTTGACACATGCTCCTTTACTCCAACTTCCTGATTTTAATAAGACTTTTGAGCTTGAATGTGATGCTCCTGGAATTGGATTAGGAGGTGTGTTATTACAAGATGGCAAACCTGTTGCATACTTTTCTGAAAAAAATGAGTGGGCCTAGTCTGAACTATTCTACTTATGATAGAGAACTATATGCTCTTGTTCGGACCTTAGAAACATGGCAACATTATTTATGGCCCAAGGAATTTGTTATACATTCTGATCATGAATCTTTGAAACACATTAAAAGTCAAGCAAAACTGAACCGTAGACATGCTAAATGGGTTGAATTCATTGAGACTTTCCCTTATGTCATTAAACACAAGAAGGGTAAAGAAAATGTTATTGTTGATGCATTGTCTCGTCGTTATACTATGCTTTCACAACTTGACTTTAAAATATTTGGTTTGGAGACCATCAAAGATCAATATGTGCATGATGCTGAATTTAAAGATGTATTGCAGAATTGTAAGGAAGGGAGAACTTGGAACAAGTTCGTTCTTAACGATGGATTTGTGTTTCGTGCTAACAAGCTATGCATTCCAGCTAGCTCCGTTCGTCTTTTGTTGTTGCAGGAGGCGCATGGAGGAGGATTAATGGGGCACTTTGGCGTCAAGAAGACGGAGGATATGCTTGCTACACATTTCTTTTTGCCAAAGATGAGACGGGATGTTGAGCGTTTTGTTTCTCGCTGCACTACATGTCAAAAAGCTAAGTCACGTCTCAATCCTCATGGTTTATATATGCCTTTGCCTGTACCTAGTGTTCCTTGGGAGGATATATCTATGGACTTTGTTTTAGGTTTACCTCGAACAAAGAAGGGTAGGGATAGCATATTTGTTGTCGTGGATAGATTTCCGGAAATGGCACACTTTATACCATGTCATAAAAGCGATGATGTTGTTAATGTTGCTGATTTGTTCTTTCGGGAAATTATTCGCTTGCATGGTGTGCCAAATACTATTGCTTCAGATCGTGATACTAAATTCCTTAGCCACTTTTGGAGATGTTTATGGGCTAAGTTGGGGACTAAACTGCTTTTTAGTACTACTTGTCACCCCCAAACTGATGGACAAACTGAAGTAGTCAATAGAACATTGTCTACTATGCTTAGGGCTATTTTGAAGAATAATAAAAAAATGTGGGAAGAATGCTTGCCTCATATTGAATTTGCTTATAATCGCTCATTGCATTCTACTACTAAAATGTGCCCTTTTGAAATTGTGTATGGTTTCCTACCTCATGCACCTATTAATTTGTTGCCTCTTCCATCTTCGGAGAAGGTTAATTTTGATGCTAAAGAACATGTTGAATTGATTTTAAAAATGCATGAGTTAACAAGGAAAACATTGAGCGTATGAATGCTAAATATAAACTTGCTGGAGATAAGGGTAGAAAACATGTTGTGTTTGCACCTGGAGATCTTGTTTGGTTACATTTGCGTAAGGATAGATTTCCTAATTTGTGCAAATCAAAGCTAATGCCACGTGCTGATGGTCCTTTTAAGGTGTTAGAGAAAATAAATGATAATGCGTATAAACTTGAGCTACCTGTAGATTTTGGGGTTATTCCCACTTTTAACATTGCAGATTTGAAGCCTTATTTGGGTGAGGAAGATGAGCTTTCGTCGAGGACGACTTCATTTCAAGAAGGGGAGGATGATGAGGACATCAATACCATTGTTACACCCACAACCCCTACTGTTACATATACTGGACCAATTACTAGAGCTCGTGCACGCCAATTAAATTACCAGGTACTTTCGTTTCTTGGTAATGATTCTAATGTTCATGAGAATATGATGTTGCCTAAATTGGATATATTTGTTTTGCTTACAAATGAAGGGCCTAGCTTGGAGAAGGATGAACTTTGGAGCAAGAACAAGCATGGAGTTGATGGCATGCGCAAGGGGATTAAGAACGGAGTCACATGTGATGATTTCAGGACTTTGAAGCCACCATAAGGAGTGCGTGAGCCTTGGACAAAATATACAAGATGCCACTTTATAAATTTCGTCCAGAGGCTATTCTAGGTGCTATGTCACCTTATTATTGGGCCAGGCCCATGTATTTTCGAAATACTTAAGTTTAGGCTGTTTTTAGAGTCCGTATGTGTGGGGAAACAAGAGTTAGGGTTGGCTTCGGACCCCTCCTCCAAGGTCCACGAAGTTCCCCCCTCTTCCTCCATATATACAGCCCTTAGGGCGTCGTTTAGACTTTGGGTTTTGTTTAGATCAAAAGTTCGCCATAGTTGCAACTTCGCGTACTTCATTTGTGTTCAACGACCAGACCAAGGCGTCACAGAACCCCACCTTCATTAATAAAGATTTCCTCTTTTATTCGCAATATCCAGATTGCAATCTCAGTTTCTTGCTTATTCTTCGTTTGCTTGAAGGAAATAGATCCTCGTGGTCAGGTTGATCGTGCTCCGGCGTGGTCAATAACCCCTCAGAAGTTGGTTTAGCGATTGCTAAGGCGCTTCGCACGTTCATAGTCGGATCGTCAAAGTCGACTCCCACAGAAAACGATTGCTATCTCATCGAAACATCGGGACACCCCCCGCCTCTATCAGTGCCTGCACCGACTAGAGAGGAAGTTAATGATGATGATCATGAAACTTCGGATCAAGTTGCTACTGAACTTCGAAGGTCCACAAGGACACGTTCCGCACCAGAGTGGTTCGGCAACCCTTTCCTGGAAATCATGTTGTTAGACAATGGTGAACCTTCGAACTATGAAGAAGCGATGGCGGGCCCGGATTCCGACAAATGGCTTGAAGCCATGAAATCCGAGATAGGATCCATGTATGAAAACGAAGTATGGACTTTGACTGACTTGCCCGATGATCGGCGAGCCATAGAAAATAAATGGATCTTTAAGAAGACAGACGCCTAAAGCTGAAGTCCGTCCGAATCATGTTAGCAATTGCTGCATTCTATGATTATGAGATATGGCAAATGGACGTCAAAACGGAAGTCCTTAATGGTTTCCTTAAGGAAGAATTGTATATGATGCAGCCGGAAGGTTTTGTCGATCCTAAGAATGCTGACAAGGTATGCAAGCTCCAGCGCTCAATCTATGGGCTGGTGCAAGCATCTCGGAGTTGGAACATTCGCTTTGATGAGATGATCAAAGCGTTTGGGTTTACACAGACTTATGGAGAAGCCTGGGTTTACAAGAAAGTGAGTGGGGGCTCTGTAGCATTTCTCATATTATATGTGGATGACATACTATTAATGAGAAATGATATAGAATTCTTGGAAAGCATAAAGGCCTACTTGAATAAGTGTTTTTCAATGAAGGACCTTGGAGAAGCTTCTTACATATTAGGCATGAAGATCTATAGAGATAGATCGAGACGCCTCATTGGTCTTTCACAAAGCACATACCTTCACAAGATATTTATGAAGTTCAATATGGATCAGTCCAAGAAGGGGTTCTTGCCTGTATTGCAAGGTGTGAGATTGAGCACGGCTCAATGCCCGACCACGGCAGAAGCTAGAGAAAAGATGAGTGTCATCCCCTATGCCTCGGCCATAGGGTCTATTATGTATGCCATGCTGTGTACCAGACCTGATGTGAACCTTGCTATAAGTTTGGTAGGAAGGTACCAAAGTAATCCCGGCATGGAACACTGGACAGCGGTCAAGAATATCCTGAAGTACCTGAAAAGGACTAAGGATATGTTTCTCGTTTATCGAGGTGACGAAGAGCTCGGCGTAAAGGGTTACGTTGATGCTAGCTTCGACACAGATCTGGATGACTCCAAGTCGCAGACCAGATACGTGTATATTTTGAATGGTGGGGTAGTCAGCTGGTGCAGTTGCAAGCAAAGCGTCGTGGCGGGATCTACATGTGAAGCGGAGTACATGGTAGCCTCGGAGGCAGCACATGAAGATATTTGGATGAAGGAGTTCATTGCCGACCTTGGAGTTATTCCCAATGCGTCGGGCCCCGCTCTCTTCTGTGACAACACTGGAGCTATTGCCCTTGCCAAGGAGCCTAGGTCTCACAAGAAGACCAGGCATATCAAGCATCGCTTCAACTCCATTCATGAAAATGTTCAAGATGGAGACATAGATATTTGTAAAGTGCATACGGATCTGAATGTCGCAGATCCATTGACTGAACCTCTTCCACGAGCAAAACATGATCAACACCAGAACTCTATGGGTGTTCGATTCATCACAATGTAACTAGATTATTGACTCTAGTGCAAGTGGGAGACTGTTGGAAATATGCCCTAGAGGCAGTAATAAAATGGTTATTATTATATTTCCTTGTTCATGATAATTGTCTATTGTTCATGCTATAATTGTGTTATCCGGAAATCATAATACATGTGTGAATACATAGACCACAACATGTCTCTAGTGAGCCTCTAGTTGACTAGCTCGTTGATCAATAGATGGTTACGGTTTCCTGACCATGGACATTGGATGTCGTTGATAACGGGATCACATCATTAGGAGAATGATGTGATGGACAAGACCCAATCCTAAGCATAGCACAAGATCGTATAGTTCGTCTGCTAAAGCTTTTCTAATGTCAAGTATCATTTCCTTAGACCATGAGATTGTGCAACTCTCGGATACCGTAGGAATGCTTTGGGTGTGCCAAACGTCACAACGTAACTGGGTGGCTATAAAGGTGCACTACGGGTATCTCCGAAAGTGTCTGTTGGGTTGGCATGAATCGAGACTGGGATTTGTCACTCCGTGTGACGGAGAGGTATCTATGAGCCCACTCGGTAGGACATCATCATAATGAGCTCAATGTGACCAAGGAGTTGATCACGGGATGATGTGTTATGAACAAGTAAAGAGACTTGCCGGTAACGGGATTGAACAAGGTATAGGGGTACCGACGATCGAATCTCGGGCAAGTATCATGCCGGTAGACAAAGGGAATTGTGTACGGGATTGATTGAATCCCCGACATCGTGGTTCATCCGATGAGATCATCGTGGAACATGTGGGAGCCAACATGGGTATCCAGATCCCACTGTTGGTTATTGGCCGAAGATGTCTCGGTCATGTATGCATGATTCCCGACCCTGTAGGGTCTACACACTTAAGGTTCGGTGACGCTAGAGTTGTTATGGGAATTAGTATGCAGTTACCGAATGTTGTTCGGAGTCCTGGATGAGATCCCGGACATCAGGAGGAGTTCTGGAATGGTCCAGAGATAAAGATTTATATATGGGAAGTCCTTATTCGGTCGCCGGAAGTGTTCGGGGGTTTATCGGTATTGTACCGAGACCACCGAAAGGGTTCCGAGGGTCCACCGGGAGGGTCCACCTACCCCGGAGGGCCCTATGGGCTGAATATGGAGGGGAACCAGCCCCTAGGTGGGCTGGGCGCCAAACCCCCCCTAGGGCCCATGCGCCTAGGGTTGGGGGAAACCCTAAAGGGGGCGCCTCCCTTGGCTTTGGGGGCAAGCCTCCCCCCTTGGCCGCCGCCCCCCCTCTAGATCCATCCGGAGGGGGCCGACCCCCCTCTCCCTTGCCCCTATAAATAGAAGGGAGGTGGGAGGGCTGCCGCACCCTTCCCCTGGTGCAACCCTCTCCCTCCCCAACGCCTCCTCCTCCTCTGTAGTGCTTGGCGAAGCCCTGCTGGAGAACTGCAAGCTCCACCACCACACCGTCGTGCTGACGGAGATCTTCCCCAACTTCTCCTTCCCCCTTGCTGTATCAAGAAGGAGGAGACGTCCCTGGGCTGTACGTGTGTTTAATTCGGAGGTGCCATTGTTCGGTGCTTAGATTGGAATCAACCGCGATCTGAATCCCTGCGAGTATGACTCCTTCATCCGTGTTCTTGTAACGCTTTCGCGTCGCGATCTTCAAGGGTATGGTGATGCACTCCCCTCTCTCTCGTTGCTAGTCTCTACATAGATTGATCTTGGTGATGCGTAGAATTTTTTTAATTTCTGCAACGATCCCCAACAGTGCGCGGGTAAGTGCTTATGGTCTCCATTGAAGGTGACAACTTCCACATTGTGAACTCTGCTAAAATTGCCCTTATCCCAAAAGAGATATCTCTTAATTGATCTTGAGCTATCGTATCAGCCTCATACCTACATTTGTGAAGATCATATCCGAGGTAGTGGTGCTCAGACTACGTCCCAACATGAATGACATCACCAGTGCTCAGACTACGTCCCAACATGAATGACATCACCAGTGCTCAGACTACGTCCCAACATGAATGACATCACCAGTGCTCAGACTACGTCCCAACATGAATGAGTTATCGGGATGTATCTGGATGTTGCCAAGAGACGCGTGCGATGACGATTGCAGGCACGAATAGTTGACTTGGAAAAGTAAACTAAGGCCAGAGGAGGAGACCAACCCCATGTCAACACTAAAGTGTTGTCGCAGAACTTATTGAAGAGACCATCAGCACAACCATGAACTTAGGCACAAGCAACATGGTTGAAGAATCTTCCCCAAAACTTGAGAGTTCACATATGGGGAACCCAACCCTCACCCACCCCGATTCCATGCATGAGCAAGCGGCACTACAATGGGAATGGGCCAGAGGTACTTTGTCCATTGGGCATTCGCCTCTGTTACCAGGGCGAGCGACAGAGGACACCAAAACCTAACAACCTATAACGAATCTCCCTGCAAGTGTGAATATCTATAGTCTTCCCGCCTACCAGTTCCCAAAGCTGTCCGTTGGAGGCGAGGGAGATTGATGGATTTGACTGTTGTAGACCCTTAGTCCCAAGTCCCCTTGAGAATCCCAAACGACGGTTGGGATTTCTTCAGACCACCGTGCATTTGATATAACTACACAAATTGGGAGTTGCAAAAGGAATTGAATGATATTTGATTTTATGTCATGCAAACGGCGTACAATTCTTGCTTAAAACCTTGTCTTAGAAACATATGATACGTTCTACATATATGGACTAGACGATACCACGTGCGTTGCGGCGAGAAACTTGTTAACAGAAATACATAAATCCGTGCCACAAGAATAAGTAAATCTAATGCAAACACATATTGATTTTCAGTTTTGAAACAATAAAACAGAGGAAGATGTAATAAAATGGTGGATAAAAAGGGGAGAACATTTGTTGGGGGAAATCTGCCTCCACGAACACCTATGGGGACCGAGCCCCTTTCTTGGTTCGGCGGGGGGCGGAGGTCGCGCGAAGAGCAGATCGAGGCGATGCACACAAGGGGGTTTACCCAGCTTCGGGCCGCACGGATGCGTAAAACCCTACTGCTGCTTTGTGGTTTGTATTGTGTTCTTGTTGCGGGAGCGCTGAGTGCTACAGTACACTCAGGCAACTGAACAGACCGAGCGTGAGTGGCCTCCCTCCCTCCCCCTCGTTGCGCATGGGGCCTCCTTTTATATGTGCAAGGGGTTACCCACAGGTGGCAACGTAGGCGGGGGCAAAACTGGAAAACGCTGTGTTGGGTACAGCTGTTTGCACAGTGCTATCATACCTAACTCTGACGGTAGGGGACAAGGGCATTAAATGCCCGTCTGGGTCGCCCAAACAGTGCAGAAAAGGGACCGTCAGGGGCGCCACCGTTTGCCACGACGGCTACCCTGTCAGCGTTGCTTTGCCACCGCATGCCCCTGGCTGCGCAGCCTCTCGCCACGTACGCCTGGAATGGCCCCAGAGCGACGCGTGGGTGGATGAGCTGGAACGCAGGCACGGGGTGGTGACTTGCCGCGGCAAGCGCCTTGCCACGGTTGATGCCTTGTCGCGCCCGGGAGCTTGTTGCTCACCGGTCCTTGCCGGGACGCAGGGCGCGTCGCAGCAAGTCTCTTGTTGTGCCTCGGTCGGCCTTCCCGGCAAGCTCCTCTTGCCGGGGCCTTGTGCTTCGAGCGGTCGTCCCGGCAAGCTCCTCTTGCCGGGGCCTTGCTCTCTTCGGGTGGCCTTCCCGGCAAGCTCCTCCTGCCAGGGCCTTGGCTCAAATACTTTGTTCTTGGATGGCCCAAAAAGGGACCATGGAGAGTTTTGGCGATCGCCTGGCAAGCCTTGCCGCGGGGTGCTACGACTGCCCGTGCACAAGTTCGGGGTACTAAGGTACCCCTACTTTAGTACACCGACAGGAGCCCCCGGGCCTGGGCCATACACGGTGCCGAGCGCTGTTGGGCCAGGCCCAAAACAGTGCACGGGCACGCGCGGCCTGGGTCACGCTGCATCTTCTTCTGCGTCCACCACGTCCTCCCCGAATGGCACGCGTTGAACGCGGCATCGTGGGGAGAGGCGTGCGTGACGTGGGCGGCGTGCGCGGGGCTGAGCACCGCAGGCATGCGTCACGTCACAATAAAGGGGGAACGGTTCGCGCCATCTCCATAAGTGGAGGGAGGCGTGGAGGCGTGGCCCGTTTTCTAGACGGGGCCGAGGCACGGTTGACGAGGCGTCCGCTCCCCATGATCACGGGGTGGAGGGAGGTCGCCTCATCCGTCGCCTTGGACCTACACGCCAGCCACGCGGCTTCTATGCACCTAGAGCTGCGGACGGTGGAGGCAGGAAACCGGGCCGTCGCGGGTCGAGGCAGCAGGCCGGTCCCAGTCGCCTGCTCTTCCTGCGTCCTGATTGGCTGAGCGGGGCGGCCGAGTCCCCCACCCTGCTCCTTTATAAAGAGCAAGAGGGGGCGACGGAGATCCACACTCCTCCATCTTTTCTTTCCCTTCAGCTTCTGATCCCCTCTCCCCATTCGCCATGGAGAAAGGGAACCCTGGTCCTTCATCGGTGGCGGCGAGGGTCGCTGCTAGGCAACGCACCCCTCCTCCCCTTGCACCCACGGTGGCAGAGCCAACCGTAAGGGGAAGGGGGAGGGGGCGAGGTCGTGGACGAGGCGGATGGGGCGACGCGCCGGCCTCGCCTCCGCCAGCGGCTCCCCTTCTCACGGCGGTCCACATCGGGGACGACCCTTGCGAGTTCTTCATCAGGCTGCGCCGGGCGCCTCGTCGTCGCCTCCGTCTCCCGGCTCCCTTCGCAAGCGTGATGGAGATGGAACAACCCGAGATGCTAAGACTGCGCATGAGGGGCTACGGGATCAGCGGTACGCGAGTCCACGTTGAGTCCCCAGCCCCCGGCTTGATGTATCTTGGTCGAGGGTGGAAGACGTTCGCCCGTATCCACAGCTTGATGGAGGGGTTCACCCTCCATTTTAAGTTGATGGAGGGCGATCTCCTCTCCGTCAAGGTCTTCGGGTGCTTCGGGACCCGGGCCCGGTGCTGCGTGGATAGCTCCTCCGACAGCGAAGGCTCCTCCTCGAGCAAGAGTGACGAGGAGGGGAGCGACAGCGACGACGAGGGTAGCGGTCGTCGGGATGACGGGTCCGACTAGGCGTCGGTCGCGGCTCCGCGTGGCACCGACGACCCCATCATCCGTGTCGCCGGCTCCTCGAGCTTCCCGGGGTCGTCTCCTTGGCGGCTGGCGTAGGGAGGCTGCGGAAGAGGAAGAGGGCGGGCGGCAAGGCCGTCAACTCGGAGTACGAGGGCACGGCGCCTTCGACAGCGTGCTAACGTCCTGCCGCCTTGTCGAGCCCTGCTTCTGGCGCCGCCGTCACCGTCCAGCTTTCAGCCGGCCCCCGGGGCGTTTTGTTGGTGTCTTCTGCCACCCGTAGCTTGCCTAGGTGCCCCTTTTGCCCTTTTCGCCTCCTTGTCCTACCTCCTGAGGAGAGAGACAAGAAAGGGATTACGGGCACCTTATCTCTTTTTAGCTTGTAAGCCCTTGGGCTCTAGTTGCATTTAAAGCTTGTAATCCCATCTCTCATGTTTTTTATTCTCTCTGAACTGTACCTGAGCGGAATGTTTTTAATGAAAAGGGGATGTTTGCCAGGCCATTTGTCTCGCGGGTAAAACCCACACCAAGGAGCCAATCCTTTATATCGTTAAGATAGACACTTCTTTGCCCGGCAACAGGCCCTGCCGTCTTCCCGCGCCACTCGACCTTCCTCACGCCTTTGGCGGAGGTAGGGATGAGGCGGGTTCGGGCTCCTCATTCCGTTCCTTTGCCGCCGCGGCTACTACCAAAACTGGCCCCAGGAACGCGCTCCGGGGCCCAGAGTTAAGGGAGCACGGCAGCTTTTTAGGAAGAAACAAGGTTTTCGCATTCCTCAGTCCATAAGAGAATGCATGACAAGGGATGAAAAACTTATCTGGGATTGCAGCCCCCGGCAACTTTGGCTTACCGTGGGCGAATCTTCGTACTTGCAGCCCCCGGCAACATTGGTTCGCCGGGGACCAGATGCTGATCCGCCCTTCTTCTCTTCTTCGTCCTTAAGCGATCTGGCCAGGATATGCAAAACCCTGCGAACCAAGGGAAACGAAAGGAACAGGAAAAAGGACGCAGACTCGACCTCTAGGCTAGGGGTTAGCAGCTGTTAGGCACTATCAACCCTAACCAAGGACGAGACTCGACTCAGCATGCATGCTAAAACTTAGGGCGCCAGCGCTTCGTTTACTGCTGCTCAGGGTCTGCGCCTGGCTTTGTACAAAGGATTACATGCAACAGCGGCAAGACTTGTACAAAAGGTTGGTTGCCGGACGGGGCCCGACAACCGCGCCTTACGGGTAAAACTTACGAAGATGCTCAATATTCCACGAGTTGCTCACCGGAGTGCCATCTTCGGTCTCGAGGCGGACAGCGCCGGGCCTCGTGACTCGTCTCACCCGGTAAGGGCCTTCCCACTTTGGCGTCAACTTGTTATGATTCTTGGCGGACGGAGCGCGCCGAAGAACAAGGTCGCCTTCCTCGAAGCTTCTGGCTTTAACTTTGCGGCTATGGTAGCGACGCAAAGCTTGCTGGTAGCGAGAGGCTCGCACAGCAGCCTGAAGACGATCTTCCTCAAGGAGCAGCGCGTCATCTTCACGCAGCCGCTCTTGCTCAAGCTCATCATAAGAGAGCACTCGAGGTGACCCGTATACGAGTTCTGTGGGGGTAACTGCTTCTGCTCCATAGACTAGAGCAAATGGTGTCTGGCCAGTGGCTCGATTTGGCGTTGTTCTGATCGACCAAAGAGCCACCGGCAGCTCCTCGATCCAGTTTCTTCCGCACTTGTGCAGCCTGTCGAAAGTTCTGGTCTTGAGCCCGCGCAGCACTTCGGCATTGGCCCTCTTCGCTTGACCGTTGCTCCTGGGATGAGCAACAGAAGCGAAGCAGACCTTGGCGCCGAGATCTTGGACATATTGCATGAAGGCGCGGCTCGTGAATTGCGTACCGTTGTCGGTGATGATCCTGTTGGGGATCCCGAAGCGGCAAACAATCGACCTGAAGAACTTGACTGCTGACTGTGCTGTCACCTTCCTCACTGGTTCCACTTCCGGCCACTTTGTGAACTTGTCGATTGCGACGTACAAGTACTCAAAGCCCCCGACAGCTCGGGGGAAGGGGCCGAGGATGCCGAGCCCCCAGACCAAAAATGGCCAGGATAAAGGGATCGTCTGGAGAGCTTGAGCTGGCTGGTGTATCTGCTTGGAATGGAACTGGCACGCTTCACACTTGGTTACTTGTGCAGTTGCATCCTGGAGGGCTGTCGGCCAGAAGAAACCTTGCCGGAACGCTTTGCCGGCAAGTGCTCTTGCGCCAATGTGGTGACCACATATGCCTCCATGTATCTCTGCCAACAGCTTCTGTCCGTCTTCCCGGGAAATACACTTCAATTTCACACCGTTGCGCCCTCTTCTGTACAGCGTGTTGTCGACGAACTGGTACATACTCGAGCGCCGGGCTACTCTTTCCGCTTCTTCTTGTTCTTCGGGAAGTTCTCCGTTCTGGAGGAAATGGACAGTCTGTTGCGCCCATGCTGGAGCCTGTGGCTCGACAGCAAGGACTGAAGGCACATCTGCTGCTGCAGGAACGTCCGCTTCTACGGCGAGGATCTGGGGCTCAGCCGGAGCTTGACGTTCCCCGGCAAGCTTGCCGGAGCAAAACTTGTCGGGAACGCCTGCTTCTACGGAACAAACCCTGGGGTTTGCCGGAGCAGACGGCTCCTCAGCGCTTTTGGCGTCGATCTTGGGGACCTTCTTGGCGGCGGCTCCGGGGAGCTCTGCCGGAAGATAGTCACCGGAGACCAACTTCCTCTTCTTGCTCTGTCCGGTTGATGGTGTTACGGATGGCTGAGTCAGCTTGAGCACAAAGGTTCCTGGTTCCACAGGTAACTTAAATGCTGCACACTTTGACAGGCCATCAGCAATGTCGTTCTCAGCTCTCGGAACGTGTTCCATTTGCAGGCCGTCAAAGTGCTCTTCTAGCTTCCTCACTTCATCAACATACGCTTCCATCAACGGACTCTGGTAATCCTTGTTCACTTGGCGGACGACAAGTTGCGAGTCACCCCTGACAACGAGCCCCTTGATCCCAAGTTCTGCCGCGATCCTGAGACCGGCAAGCAAACCTTCATACTCTGCAGTATTGTTGGTTGCTTGCTCCTTGGGGAAGTGCATCTGGACTACGTACTTGAGGTGCTCTCCGGTGGGCGCGATAAGCAACGCGCCAGCACCGGCGCCTTGCAGCGAGAAGGCACCATCAAAATACATCAGCCACTCTTTGCTTGCTTCTTTGACGGGGATGCTCGTCTCTGGGATTTCTTCGTCTGGTGTCGGTGTCCACTCTGCTATGAACTCCGCCAATGCTCTGCTTTGGATAGTTGAAGTGCTCTCAAATTTGAGACCGAAGCTTGACAGTTCCAGTGCCCACTCGACAATCCTGCCTGTGGCTTCTGGATTCTGCAGTATCCTCTTCAGCGGAAAGCGGGTGACAACCGTAATCTCATATGCTTGGAAGTAATGGCGCAGCTTTCTCGAGGCCATGAGGAGGCCGAAAAGCAATTTCTGCACACCAGAGTACCTTGACCTAGCCCCCTGCAGAAGGGAGCTGACAAAGTAAACTGGGCGCTGCACCATTCTCTTCTTCTGCACCTCCACCCGCTCCTGCGCAGATCCATCCTTGTCGGGGCCAGAGCTTGTCGGGGAAGCCCCCTGCTTGTCACTGGACGTGCTTGCCGCGGTTGTTGGCTCATCATCTGCCTCCCTCTCCGCTACTAACGCAGCACTAACCACTTGATTGGTTGCCGCCAGGTACAGCAGCAACTTCTCTTGTGGTTTAGGCGCGACAAGTATTGGAGCGGAGGACAGGTATTTCTTCAAGTCTTGCAGCGCAGCCTCCGCTTCCGGAGTCCATTTCACAAGACCCGCCTTTTCAAAACTTTGAAAAATGGCAGGGCGCATTCTACAGATTTGGAAATAAACCTGCTGAGAGCCGCGACGCAGCCGGCAAGCCTTCGTACATCCTTGATGCGTGTTGGTGCTTCGATCTGCTCGATGGCCTTGATTTTGTCTGGATTGGCTTCGATTCCTCGCTGAGACACGAAGAACCCGAGAAGCTTGCCGGAAGGGACTCCAAACACGCACTTCTCGGGGTTGAGCTTGAGGCTGATCTTGCGCAGGTTCGTAAAGGTCTCTTCTAAATCTTGAATCAGGGTTGCCCTGTCCCTGCTCTTGACCACTATGTCATCCATGTAGGCTTCCACATTTCTGTGGATCTGTGGCTCAAAAGCGGTATGGACAACCCTCGCAAACGTCGAACCAGCATTCTTCAAACCGAAAGGCATCCGTACGAAACAGTACGTGCCACATGGAATGATGAATGCGGTCTTCTCCTCATCTTCTTCAGCCATGAAGATCTGATGGTATCCTGAGTATGCGTCAAGAAATGAAAGCAGGTCACATCCGGCCGTGGAGTCAACAATCTGGTCAATGCGCGGCAAGGGAAAGGGATCTTTGGGACAAGCTCTGTTAACATCAGTAAAGTCGATGCAAAGCCTCCATTTCCCATTTGCTTTGCGCACGACAACAGGATTGGCCAACCACGTCGGATGGAGCACACCTCTGACGAGGCCTGCCGCTTCCAACTTCTTGATCTCTTCTGCGATGAACTCTTGGCGCTCCACCGCTTGCTTCCTGACTCTCTGCTTGACGGGCCGTGCATGAGGACAGACGGCGAGGTGGTGCTCAATCACTTTCCTGGGAACGTCGGGGATGTCAGATGGTTGCCAGGCAAACACATCGACATTCGCCCGCAGGAAAGCAACGAGCGCGCTTTCCTATTTGGGGTCGAGAGTGGCACTGATGGTGAAGGTACCACCAGTGCCGTCCTCCTTGGCGGACACCTTCTTGGTCGTTGGCGGGGCTGCCATTAACTTCTTACTCTTGCTGGTGGAGCTCGATGGTGCGTCCTCGACGGTAGCGCAGCACTCCGAAGAGGTGCGCTTGCCGGAGTGGGCACCAGAGCACTTGCCGGGCTTGGTCTTCTTCTTCCCTCCGGGAGCTTCAGCGGCAAGTGGCTTGTGATCCGTTGCGGCTGCTGCTTCCCGGTAGATCTTGTCGGCACAGATAAGGGCATCCTTCTTGTCGCAGGGGACAGAGATGACGCTTATCGGGCCTGGCATCTTGAGAATGTTGTATGCGTAGTGAGAGGCCGCCATGAACTTGGCGAGCGCTGGACGGCTGAGAATTCCATTGTAGGGCAATGGAAAATCGGCAACGTCAAAAGTGATCCTCTCTGTCCTGAAGTTCAGCTCGCTGCCAAATGTCACTGGCAACGTTATCTTCCCCTTCGGCTTGCTCCTTCCCGGGTTGATTCCTTGGAACGTGTCGGTCTCTTCGAGCTCGCTGTCAGGGACTTGGAGTTTCCGGAGCACAGCGGAGGAGATCAGGTTCAAGCCGGCCCCGCCGTCGACTAGCATCTTAGTGACCTTGAGGTTGCGGACTGTTGGTGAGACCAACATCGGCAAGCACCCGATCGCAGTTGTGCGGTCAGGGTGGTCCTCAATATCGAAGATGATAGACGTGCTGGACCATTTCAGAGGCTTGCGCGACTCGACGGGTGGTTCCGCTGCATTGACTTCCCGCGCCCACTGCTTGAGCTGGCGGTGAGAAGTATGCAGGGAAGCACCGCCGTCTACGCACAAGACCTCTGTGGCTTTCTGAAACTCCTGCTCACTGGTCTCGACGCCATCCATGTCTTCGTCTTCGTCGTTGTCTTCGTTCTTGTCGCGGCCGCGGGGAGGTCTGTCTGCTTGCCGCTGCTTGTCCTTGTCGCGGCGTCCTCCCTGGCCGGGGCGCTTCGTGCCCGATCCTCCGCCACCTCCCCGGGCTCTCTCCTTGTCGCGTCGCTCGTACTCGGCCTTTTGCAGCTCGACCTGCTTGCAGCTCTGGAGGTCATGGCCCTTGGTGCGGTGGATCTTGCAGTACTGTTTGTTGGTGTCGTCCCGCTTGTCGGCGACCGCCACAGCCTGGCAGTTGGCGCATCCGGCAACCTCCTTGCCGGAGCTACCAGCCTGGGCCTTCTTGGCGGCGCCTTCATCGCCGGACTGCTCAACAACCAGTACTTCTTGGCTCTTCTTCTTCCTGTTGCTCCGCCGCTGGTTCTTCCTTGCCGGGGCGGTATCCTCACTGTCAGACTCTCCTGCTCTAGTGTTCTCTCCGGGGAGTTTCCTCCCTTCCTCAGCACGCGCACACTTGTCGGCCAGGGCATATAGCTCGCTGACGTCTTTGATCTTGCACATCGCCATCTCCTCCCGCATCCTGCGGTTACGCATGTTCTGATGGAACGCGCTGATGACCGTGGCGGGGTGGACGTCTGGGATGTTGTAGTGTACACGGCTGAATCTCTGGATGAACTTGCGCAAGGGTTCCCCTTCCTTCTGGACGAGCAGATGAAGGTCACTCGCTTGGCCATGGGGTTTGTGGCCGCCCGTAAAGGCGCCAACAAACTGATGGCACAAGTCTGTCCAGGAGGTTATGGAGTTATCCGGCAAGTGCATGAGCCAGGATCTGACGTTGGATTTGAGTACCAGCGGGAAGTAGTTGGCAAGGATCTTGTCGTCTCGCCCTCCAGCAGCCTGCACCGCAATGGTGTAGATGCTGAGGAACTCCGACGGATGCGACTTGCCGTCGTACTTCTCTGGTATGTCTGGCTTGAAATTCTTCGTGCTGGGCCACTGGACTTGCCGTAGCTCACGGGTGAACGCAGGGCATCCTACCGCGTACGGCAGGTCGCCTGGTCCCCCCGGCGCATGCATGTCGACAGAGGGCCCAGCGCGCTGGTCTGATCGACGCCGCGCTTCTCTCCGACGCTCGATGCGAGTACGAGCGTCCTCTTGCTCTCGTTCATGAAGAACTTGGCGTTGATCGCGACGAGTTCGCGGATTCGACGACGCGGTGGAGTCGTTGTCGTGATGGCTCCGGCGAGTCGGTGATCTTGGCCTTTGGGGCGGGGAATGCACGGTGGTCGCACCCCCACCGGTCTTGGCGCCATCGGTTCTCGCCTGGCCGACCTGCCGCGGCTGCGACGCGCTGTGCTGCCGCGGGGTGTCGCCGTTGGCGAAACCGATGAGGCTCTGTATCGTGGCCCTCCAGTCGTCGAGCTTGTCCGCCGTTGGAGGGTAGTCTAGGAGCAGTTGAGCTCGTGCTAGAGCTTCTGTTGGAGTGGCGGGCAGGGGTGGCGAACGACGCGTGGAGCGGGATGTGCTCGACCTTCTAACTACGTTAGAAGGAGCAGCACCCGGTCCAGGCAGCCGCGCCACGCTCGCGTCAGCACGTTGGTGTGTATGCTGGCCTTGAGCGCCCTGGGATCCGCCAGCTCGATCTGGGTCCAGCGAGCGTATGGTACCGTGAGTGCCGAGACTCTGCTGGTCCCGTGCCTCCTGAGAGGGGCGCGGTGCATGTTCGGACGCCGTGGCACCATGAGCTGGCCCGCCGACGCCCGTTCCGCCGCCGGTGTCGTCCCCATCACCCGTTTGCTCCAGGGGCGGTGGGTTCGACGCGGACGGACCAGCCACCTCCGGAGCCTTCTTCTTCGGCGGCATGTTGATGAAGATGACGGAGATCTAGCCTATGCAGACGCCGGATCAGGTTCACACAACCTCGACGCCCCCTACCTGGCGCGCCAAAGATGTCGGGGGAAATCTGCCTCCACGAACACCTATGGGGACCGAGCCCCTTTCTTGGTTCGACGGGGGGGCGGAGGTCGCGCGAAGAGCGGATCCAGGCGATGCACACAAGGGGGGTTACCCAGCTTCGGCCGCACGGATGCGTAAAACCCTACTGCTGCTTTGTGGTTTGTATTGTGTTCTTGTTGCGGGAGCGCTGAGTGCCACAGTACACTCAGGCAACTGATCAGAACGAGTGTGAGTGGCCTCCCTCCCTCCCCCTCGTTGCGCATGGGGCCTCCTTTTATATGTGCAAGGGGTTACCCACAGGTGGCAACGTAGGCGGGGGCAAAACTGGAAAATGCTGTGTTGGATACAGCTGTTTGCACAGTGCTATCATACCTAACTCTGACGGCAGGGGACAAGGACATTAAATGCCCGTCTGGGTCGCCCAAACAGTACAGAAAAGGGGCCGTCAGGGCGCCACCATTTGCCACGACGGCTGCCCTGTCAGCGTTGCTTTGCCACCGCATGCCCCTGGCTGCGCAGCCTCTCGCCACGTACGCCTGGAATGGCCCCAGAGCGACGCGTGGGTGGATGAGCTGGAACGCAGGCGCGGGGTGGTGACTTGCCGCGGCAAGCGCCTTGTCGCGGTTGATGCCTTGTCGCGCCCGGGAGCTTGTCGCTCACCGGTCCTTGCCGGGACGTAGGGCGCGTCGCAGCAAGTCTCTTGTTGTGCCTCGGTCGGCCTTCCCGGCAAGCTCCTCTTGCCGGGGCCTTGTGCTTCGAGCGGTCGTCCCGGCAAGCTCCTCTTGCCGAGGCCTTGCTCTCTTCGGGTGGCCTTCCCGGCAAGCTCCTTCTGCCGGGGCCTTGGCTCAAATACTTTGTTCTTGGATGGCCCAAAAAGGGACCATGGAGAGTTTTGACGATCTCCTGGCAAGCCTTGCCGCGGGGTGCTACGACTGCCCGTGCACAAGTTCGGGGTACTAAGGTACCCCTACTTTAGTACACCGACAACATTTGATGCAATTTGTAACAAAAAGCGTAAAGCATTGAACTACATAGCTAAATATGCTCCGAGCGTCCTCACATGTGTCGTCCATGACAGCAAAAACGTTAACTAAAAACTAGTATAACTTAACTTAGGAGTGAAATGCACGACTTGCTGTTCTGACATGACTGTGGGTGGATAAATGAGAAAAGATCGTCATTTATGTGTAGTAATATGCACGACTTGATGATGTGCCACGGTTGCATGAAAACGAATATAGAATGAAGGGAGTATTGTCTTTCTTTTATTTTTCAGGAAATATTTTATCGCCGCTCTTGGATTGCAGAAAGCGAGCAACAAATTAAATTCGGAAAGGAAAAGTTTTTTAAAGAAAAAACTGGAAAAGAAAAGCAAAAAAGGCGAGACGAGAAGTTCCCCACCCTTGTTAAGCTCCCGGCCCATTTGCTAAACTCGGCGCAAATTTCCGCTGAGTTTCGATATGTGCAGAAATCCGACACGGTACTACCGCAAACCTTGAGCGGTACTACCGCGCAGGACGCGGATGTAAAAAATTACATCCGCCCCTACTTCCGCTCGTGCTGCTGTGCCCGGCCTGAGACCACAGCCCAGGGAGCAGTACTACCGTAAGGGCCTGCGGTACTACATCGTCCCCGACTGGTACCACCGTGGGCCTCTGCGGTACTACTGCTCCCATGAGCAGTACTACCGCATGCCACAAGACAATAATCACTAGAAGTCCTTCATTTTGCAGAGACACGGATAAACGGTGGTTGCTCCAAAGAGGCAAAGGAAAGGTGGTGCAAAAGGAACAGACGTGTACGTGATGATTTCACCCAAACCTTTCCAAAGCGGACCCCCTCTTAATAGTACGGCTTTCCTATGATTCAAATCCATCGAAAAGAAACGTAGAAAAAACTCCGTCTTCACGGCACTGAATCGTCTTGTGCTTAAACATGAGATATCTGGAATGCTCGAGCACACGATTAGTCTGCAAAAAGCATTGTCATCAATCATCAAAACCACATGGGGTGAAATATGCCCTTACAAAGTATATAATTCATGCTATCATGATAATGCTCTAGAAGTCTTCCTGAAGGCGGTGAAGGATGAGCGGGCGATCGTCACAAGGGGTTGGACAAAAGTTGTTCGTGCTTATGGCATGTAGGAGGGCACATTATGGGCATTCCGCTTCTTCAACACCATCGGCAGCCAAAATGATTTACACTTGTCTCTTCACCTTTACCGCCTCTAAATATTATGGTTCATCATAGTTAATTGTTGTTTAATCCTGTAATTACTGAATATATTGTACCGAGAATTTTATTTATGGATAGGTTGTTGAACCATTATGCTGCAAATTTGAATTCCACGTTCCATATTTCAAAATTTTCAATTCGAATAATAAAATTCAGGGGAAAATAAAATTATACAGGAGCGAATAAAATAAAGTGCACACGGTTAGAAAGAAAACAATGTGTGCGATCAAAAATACAGAACAAACGGTTTTTTGACGTGAAACGTTTGCGATGCCCGACGGACGCACACACAGTTTCGTCTCATATGCATGTGCTATTCATGGTAATACGACAAAACGTTTCAAACCTGTTTGCGTGTGTGATACGAATACCTATCGCACACATTTATGAAAATGGACACGTTGGCATTAGTAGAGGCACCACACATAGTTTTACATTCTTGAACTGTATGCGATAACGTACCGATCGCAAACACATGGTAGATTAAATGTTGATGTCTACCTTTTTCACACGACTATAGCGGCCTAATCGTTTGGGATGTCTCTTGGATCAGAAACGTAACGTCGAGACGTAACGTGTGGGACTGCGGCTACTTCTCATACTTTTATTCTATGGCGATCGTTAGTAGCCGCTCGCCTATCCCCGATGGTTTTTCGGTCATGTGGAAAGGACCCCCCCCCCCATCACACTCACTCACTTGGCGACGGTTCCGAATGCCATTGCAGGAAGGGGTTAAAAACCGTTTGTATAGCACGTTATGGTACGAGTGTGTAATCACTTTTTGCGGTATGTTTGTTGGGATCCGATGTATTGTGAGTTTATGATCAGATCTATCCATGAATTTTATTTGAGTTTTCTCTGAACTCTTTTATGCATGATTAATATCACTTCTTATTTCTTCTCTGATCTATTGATTTGGTTTGACCAACTAGATTGATTTATCTTGCCATGTGAAGAGGTGCTTTGTTATGTGTTTGATCTTATGGTGCTCAATCCCAGTGACAGAAGGGGACATGACACATATGTATCGTTGCTATTAAGAGTAACAATATGAGGTTTATTCATATGTGAATTTATCTTGTCTACGTCATGTCATCTTTCTTAAGGCGTCACTCCGTTTTTCCATGAACTTAATACACTAGATGCATACTGAATAGCGGTCGATGTGTGGAGTAATAGTAGTAGATGCAGAATCGTTTCGGTCTACTTGTCTCGGACGTGATGCTTATATATGATCATTGCCTTGGATATCATCATAATTATTTGCTTTTATATCAATTGTCCAACAGAAATTTGTTTACCCACAATCTGTTATTTTCAAGAGAGAAACCTCGAGTGAAAACTATGGCCCCCGATCTATCTTTTATTATATATTAAAACCAAAAATACCTCGCTGCATTTTTCTTTTATTTATTTTATTTTGTATTTTTGTCCGATCTATCTATCAAATACCATACAATTTAATCTTGCTCGTGACCATCAAGGGATTGACAACCCCTTGTTCGCGTTGGGTCGCAAGGATTTGTTGTTTCTGTGTTGGTGTTGCTAACGAGGTGTTGCGTGATTTTCCTACTGGATTGATAACCTTGGTTTCATAACTGAGGAAAATACTTATCTCTACTGTACTGCATCATCCTCTCCTCTTCGGGGAAATCCCAACGCAGCTCACAAGTAGCATCACCGTACATGAGAAGAGGATATGTGACCCCGCTTCCGATACCGCGCAGAGGGGGCACAAGCCATTCCCCGGGCCGTGCCCTTAAGCACCTATATCCCTGAGGGGAGGTGATTTCGCAGTAGTTGCCACACGAATATCTTAATCTCCAGGGGGATGGGAGCTTTCCACATTGGAGCTAACCAAGGTGTGGCAGGTGACTAGCATAGAGCATGATATGGCGAGCTCACGAAAAATTCCGCTGTCGGGGCGAGCCTCCACGACACAGTGTCCGAATAATCCGACAACATCTATGGTAGAGCAGCCCACAGACTAGACAAATCATCACTCTCTGCTTGTCCAAAGGTGCGGCGAAACCAAACATTCCACTATCCATCGCGTAGCGTCGACGAGACAAGTGCGGACGGATCCACACAGATCGAGAAGAGACCTGGGAACCTCACACGTAGTGGTTCGGTACCCAACCAGGGGTCCAACCAGAATTGGGCCCCGTCTCCATTTCATATGGAGAAGGAAATCCCTAAGCGGATTTCCTCCTTGATCTTTTGAATGGCTCACAAAAACTATGATCCTCCTATCTGAGAGCATGCCAAGAGAGGCTCACCCCTAAGGTTTTCTGCCTGAATGAGCTGAAGCCATAGCCCGCCCTCCCCGCGCAATATCTGCCAAACCCATCGCAACATTAATGCGACGTTCATACACCAGGAGGCCACAATGCCCAAGCCACCTTGGTCTTTGGGCAGAAAAATTTCTGCCCACTTGACCATGTGGTACTTTTGGTGGCCATCGGCGACCTGCCAAAAGAATCTAGCAAGGTCCTTACCGAAGGAGCTATGGATGCCCTCTGGTAGGATATACAACCCCATCATGTACATGGGGAGGCTCGCTAAGTTTGCACCAATGAGGATCGGTTTGCTTCCCTTGGAGGTAAACTGTCCATGCCAGGGTTCGGCCCTAGATGGCACTCGTCCCACCAGAGGGTCGAACACACTTGCCAGGATCTTCAAGTCGGCCATTGGCATACCCAAGTATGTGATGAGGAATGTGGCCAGCCAGCAATTGAGGTTGTCCGCAATCCTCTGTTGCTTTTCCGCCGAGAAGCCCAGGACGACGACCTTGCTCTTATGAAAGTTACTTGTTAGTTGAGACATAGCCTCAAAACATAGGAGCAGGAACTTAAGATTCATGATGTCGAGGTCAGTCCCCTCTACCATAATCATTGCGTCATCGGCATATTGTAGGTGGGTGACCCCTCCGCCAGGGATCAAGTGTCCAACTACGCCCGAGAGGTGGCCGACCCTCCTACTCTTATCCAGAATCCCCGCTAACGCATCAACGGTTAGGTTGAAGAGGAGTGGGGATCTCGGGTCTCCCTGTTTTACTCCTGCAAAGGACTTAAAGAATGGTTCCACCTCACCGTTAATATTGATCGCCGTGATACCAGATCGAACTAGCTGCATGATCCAGGAGCACCAACTGTTATCAAAGCCCCAACGCTGCATGAAATACATAAATCAGCGTCACAAGAATAACTAAAACTAATGCAAAAGCATAGTTAAGAGTGTTCTCGATTTTCGGTTTTGAAACAATAAAACATAGGAAGATGTAATAAAATGGTGATAAAAAGGGAAGAACATTTGATGCAATTTGTAACAAAAAGCGTAAAGTATTGAACTACATAGGTATGCTCAAAGCGTCCTAACATATATATCATCCATGACGGCAACAATGTTAACCAAAAACTAGTATAACTTAACTTCGGAGTGAAATGCATGACTTGCTGACATGACTGCGGATGGATAAATGAAAAAAGATCGTTTTTTTAAACACGAGGCAAAAGCTTTGCCCGTTTCATTAATTAAGAAGAAGGTTGCCCGGTTAATTACGGAAAACCAGACGAAAATCGATACAAATAGGGCCAAGCCAACTCGAATTGCCACACCACAAGGCCACACCACACTTGCCAACGATGCCACAACCATCATTGGAGCACACTAACGCCATACACACAGATGAACCCACTGTTGCCGGAGAGAAGAAGCCACGACTGCTATGAGAGGAGCAGACTTGGGACGCTCCCACAAGGTGAAGCTTGAGACGTCGCCGACAAAATCGAGAGCAACCTCGCCGCCCAAGCGACACGAGGTGAACGCAATCGATGTTGCCCAACTCTCGAGGCCGCCGCCTCGACCTCCGCTGCTCCGTTATGCCCTGCATATTCCACCAACATACCACCTTCCGGGACCGCCGTCCCGACATACCACCGCTCGCCCTCGAGCTGCAACGTCGCACGACTTAGTCACCCACAGCCCAAGCTGAACAGGGCAACCACCCGCAGACCATGACCGCCTCACCAACTCATCCGGGGCCGCTGCCCCGACGTAAAGTCAGATCGCCCCCTCTGGGACGCGTCGACCGAGCCGACAACCCCGCCACACTAGCGACACAGAATTGCCACCCAAGCATGTTGAGATGTTGCCCCTCCTCATGGAGCCGCTTCCACCCATGGTTGCCGAGGCCGCCGCCTCGACGCACAAGCATCAAACATTCGGGGCCGCTGCATGACTTGATGATGTGCCACGGTTGCATGAAAAAGAATATAGAATGGAGGGGGTATGGTCTTTCTTTCATTTTTCAGGAAATGTTTTATCGCCGTTCTTGGATTGCAGAAAGCGAGCAACAAATTAAATTCGGAAAGGAAAAGTTTTTTTTAAAGAAAAAACTGGAAAAGAAAAGCAAAAAAGGCGAGACGAGAAGTTCCCCACCCTTGTTAAGCTCCCGGCCCATTTGCTAAACTCGGCGCCAACTCCTCGCCGCCTCCCGCGATTTCCTCCCCAATCCATTTCGCTCCTCCTCCGCCCCGTCGACGAACAGAGCGGTCCGTGCCATGCCGCGGCAGGGGCGACGGGGAAGAGGGCGCGACCGGCCGGGCCGCGCCTGAGCGACGTGGGGTGATCGGGCGGCGCCAATGGAAGAGTCCGGGGACGCCGGCAGGGGAGGGAGGGGCGGCGGGAGGTCGAGGCAGAATGGGGGCCGCTCGTCGGTTCGGCTCGGCGTGCGGATGGAGTTCAGGTTCTCCGGCTTCCACGCCGTTCAGGTGATGTTGATCGGGAACGCATTCTCTTCACGTCGCACTGCTGCATTTCGGCCGATTTGGGATTGCTGGTTCGGGGGTTGCTAGGGTGTTTCATTACCCAGGAATCTCAATGCGTTTCCCGTCTCTGGGTTAGTGAAAGCTTCGCACGATGGGTTGAATCTTAAATTAATTTCCTTTGTATCGATAGATATCGAATGGTAATTTTTACTCATGGGGTGGATCCGGAAATTCATCGATTATGGGTTGAGCAGCATGAACGTGTGACTGAAACGTGCATGTTCAGGAAGATCGATAAATGTACATGCCTATTCTGGTACTACGCCGGGAGAAGCTTCGTCCTTAGCCACGTTTTGTGTGTTTTCGTCGCCCTCAGAGAGAGGCGATGCCGTCGCAGAGAGAATGCTGATCTGCTTATGTGTTCGGAGATTAATTTATTGAGAGTTATTAGCAAACTAGACATATTTAAGCTTCGGTGCGATCATGCCGTCAACATTCGGCTGTTGAGGCATCTGAAGGTTTTGAGTTTCCCATTTATACTAGGCAGGACATGCTTCGATCGCAATCCTAGCAGCAGTGGCGGAGCTTGAAAGAGAAAGTTGGGCGGGCCAGACTAAAGAAGAGCACAATTTTTTTCCAAATTATGAATCATAAGGACATGTCACAAGATTGAGCTAGAAGATATGTCATATCTTTTTCTTTTAAAGACCAAATCAATGCTTCTTTCAGTCTGATTTTCCTTGCCCGTGACTACCTATATTGCAATTTGCATATGATCAAATCATCAGACTATTATTTATCACTACTTCACTAGAAGGACTGATCACTGGATGTATGAAACTGAACAAAATCTCCAAATAAAAGAATCAGGCTATTGCTTATCAAATTGCCCATGTACTGTACGTCTGTACCCGTGTGTGATGCCGCAGGGCCAGGGGGCTAAGTCATGGGAGCTTGCTCAGGAGTCAGGTCATGCGCTGCCCTATTTGGAGTTGGAGGAGATTAGGAGAACAACGGCAGGAATTGATGGTCGGCAGCACGCACGACGCACTGGTGGTCGGTCGATGCTGGGCAGCGCCGCTGGGGTAGGGAGCAGGGCAGGGGCGAGGGCGTGAGGCGAGATCCCAGCGCCGGCGGGCGTCGCCACGGTGGTTTCTCCGCTGGAAGGGGGCCGGCGTGCGTCGCCGCGGCGGTTTCTCCACGAGAAGGGGGCCGGCGCGCTCCCATTGCTCCACGGCGGTCGGCGGCGGCTACATGACCGTGAGACAGAGAGAGAATGGGGAATTGGGGAGGCCTGTGCGTGCATGTGCGTGAGACAGAGAGACGAGGAGACGAGATGTTGTCTGTGCGTGCGTGGGCTCAGTGTCAATGGGCTGGGCTACATAGGTAAAAAATAGTCAAATTCCTGGGCGGGCCATGGCCCTGTTTTGCCCCTACAGAGCTCCGCCCCTGCCTAGCAGCACGCATGCATTTTAAAGTAGTTCGATTGAAGATGGGTTGTTAGAACAATTCGGGGATTTTTGCTACTTCATTCGGTGACACTTGATGATTTGCAAGATCTAATAGTAGTTGTTTGAATAGCTGTAGTTATTTTGTTTGGTATGATATGGAAACACATGGCAGTGCGGCAGATCATGCAAAGGAAATAACATACCGATACAAATGGATGACACAGGTTTGTTGATGACTTTCTTATTGGTGCTTGCTCAACAGGTACCAGTAGTATCAGACAGGCTGCTCATTACAATCACGTCAGTAGACAGTGGAAAAACAATTGCCAAGTCAAGTAAAGCGGCTGCTATTAATGGAGCCTGTCAATGGCATGACTCCATCCTGCAAGCAATTCGGTTTCCTAAAGATGAAGTGTCACACGAATTTCAGGAGTGCCAGTGCAAGATTGTTGTTTCCATGGTATGGCTATTGCCAGCATGTTTTTCCACCTCATTCACTTGCCTATCAAATTTCCATTCCTTTATTATTCCGTTGGCTTACTAACAACATATCTCATGTTACAGGGATCAACAAGAACTGCTGTTCTTGGGGAAGCGTACCTAAATCTGACGAACTATCTCAGTTCATCAGACTCCACTGACATCTCTTTGCCATTGAACAAGTGCAATTCTGGCACAGTTTTACAGGTAGATTTCATTTAGCTGTACTTGTTTTACCCCAGCGAATTTCTGATGGTTTATTGGATCCCATATGATCTTCAAATTTAACAATGGCTTTGGTCCATCTAGTTATACTGTTAGGTCCCTGAAGTGATTAACTTTCTCTAGGATTTTGCTCATATTCTGTTGACCTGCCATGTGCCATCTATATTAGTCGATTCTTGGATGTACAATAAATGCTTAACTTTCTCTAGAGTCTAGACTATCATATGCATGTTAGTTAATGGTTGCGAGCCTCTGTTTGTAACCTAGTATTACTAGCAGTATGCACTTGTATAGCTCAGCAGGAAGCATTAGATTTGATAATTTTGGCTCTTACAGATGAACTCATAAATAAAATTTCCAAATTATTATTTCTCTGTATGATATTTTTGTTTTTCATCAACTAAACAGCAGGTCTTAGATAAAATAATAGTTAATGCCAAATCGTAATGTTTCAAGACGTTCATGGGGTAATGATGTTATTTAGACCTAATTTTGTTACTGTTCACAAGTTTTGATTCGCATTGCCGGGGTGGGTTTAAGGTAATTTCTAGATGAAAGTTATCTCTAGCTGTCAGCTAAAATTCTTGATAAACTACGACTAAATCTCCGTTTATTATGTTTATGATGATCTCTGGTGTTTCTTAATTGCAGCTTAAGATTCAATGTCTTGGCGCAAAATCTAAATCAAGGTAACCTGACCATGTTTTACATTGACATGTCCATATTTCCTATTTTCACTCTGGTGGTTGCAAACATTTGTATCTTTAATCTTTGATGGCAACCTATTTGACTACCAAAACTTCTACTATTTGTTGTATCTTGACTGCTCATAGGACTTATTTTCTGTTGTCATGTTGGCATTATGCGCAGTGGGAAATCATGGAAAGAGCTATCTTCTAATCTTAAGGAGAGTCCAACCAATGATGAGATGGACAAAAAGCCAGACGTCTTTGACATTCTGTTGAAGTTGAACAAGGGTGCTCAGTCTTTATCAGAAAATAATTTAGAAGCTGATAATGCAGATGAATCTGGAAATAGGGTATGATGCCTTGGCTAAAATTCATATGTGTCCAAGTTTTCTTTTATTTCGAAAATATTTTGCTGGTCCTCATAAATGACAGATACATCAAATGAAATAAAAGGTGGATTTTGGGGAAATTTGTGGAATCTCTTCTTTCTCTTCCATTGGTACACATAAATATGTACAAGTACACATGGGCCACTTGGGCTAGACTCTCACGCATAAACATACACATACACAGCCCAACATAAAACATTTTGAATGCCTTCATATGTTATATTAGTTCCTGCTTGAACAGTTTTGTCCACTGATGAGTTGCGAGTTTGAGTTAAAGTAGGCGACAAATTAGCTGAAAAGTATAGTTTGGGTTGTTGTAGCTATCTATTGCTTCTCATTTTAATCCCCCTGCACTTGAAATCTTTGAAACAAACTCCCCGGCAGTTATATGCCCAATGTGCACAAGGACGACCAAGTCACAGTTTACATTTATAAACTTCTTCCATTTTCAAAGAACACTTTCATATTGATGATCTTGGGTTGTTAGTTATCTTGTTCTTAGATCTCAATGTCTGCAGTCAGAATTTTTCACTTGGACTGATATGTTTTTTTATATTAAACATGTGTATTCTGGGAATGCATATCCGTTTTATTATGTACCTACCGATGTATGTTCAATAGAGGGTGTTTGTTTGTGTTCTTCTGTCTGAGATAGATCCAATCAACATTCGTATTTCCGCTCCTTTTCTAACCCACTGGTCAATGTCTGTTCTAAGTGAACAAGCAAACAAAAGATTATTTTTCTTATCTAACCTATGGTTGCCACACCTCTTGCAATTATTTGCCTAATATTATTTACTTGTTGATGTCCATTCAGTGAGAGCCATCTTTTAGAACCATGGAGCCCGGCTCCACCTCTAGATGTCATTAATTTAAAAAAGAACGGCCTGGAGATGTGTGCCAACATGTGTGATTTGCGGGCTGTTTAGCTAGAATGGCTTAACGCATGGGACAGATATTTTAAATTGTTGTGCTGCACAATGCTTGGGCTGACACAGCCTTCTGCCACAATAGCAATACTCGGCCGAGAGAGAAACTATTGTTTAATAATTCACTGTTCTGACAAGGAGCAGCAAAGAAGAGTATGCAACGCCATAGGTTAAGAAATTACTGTACTTGATTAGTGGTCCTTGGCCAAATGACTCTGCATAGTGCAGATCTCGAGTTGCCATCTACTCCCTCTGTTTCTAAGTATAAGCCTTTCTAGAGCTTTCAGTGCGGACCACGTACGGATATATATAGACGTATTTTAGAGTGTAGATTCACTCATTTTGCTCCGTACGTAGTTTGTATTGGAATCTCTAAAAAAGCTTATATTTAGGAACGGAGGAAGTAACGGCAAAGAGACGTGGAGCCCCGGTCCCATGGTTCTACTGAACTTGTCTCGTTCATTTATCCTTTATATGAGGAGACTGGCATTATAGATAACTAGATATCTGAATATGGATAACAGCGAACGGAGGAAAATAACCTCCTTTTTCAGCAATCAGCACACTATTTCTTTTGTATGCAATGGAGATAACTCCCAGTCCATGCATTAGTCGAATGCACATGCGATTTTTCAGTGTACTATGTATAACTGCATACTGCATCTGTAATTTCAGGATGCAAGTTTGTCAGCATCAAAGTCTCATGGTGATGATTCATCCAAAAATCACCTTGACACTGCCGAAGAAAAACTTGAGGAATTACGTAACGCGGCAAAAATGTGGGAGAGACATTCTCGCAAGTTGAAAATTGAACGGAAGACATTGAAGAATGAGTGTGCTGACAAATCCAAGCAACAGGCTGAGCTAGAACGGCAACTTTCTGCTTCACTTTCTGAACAGGATTCCTTGAGGCAAGAAATTGAACAAGTAACAGCCCAACTGAACAAGACCCAAGAGACCAATATAGAGCTTGTTTCCATTCTCCAAGAACTGGAAGAAACGATAGAACTGCAGAGAGTGGAAATGTCCAAACTTCCCCAAGTGAGTGATGTGGCTGACCACGAGGTCTCCAAAAGTGAATCGACAGTTCAAGAAGCTGCAGAATGGGCTAGAGTACTGTCACAAAAAGAAGATGAAATCACAGTGTTGAGGGAGAAACTGAACCGTGTTCTCAAAATGGAGAATGCAGATGGTGCAGGCCCAGATGCTATTTATCTTGAATTGGAAAAAGAAAATGATTTTTTGAAGGTCAAAATGCAGGAGCTTGAGAATGACTGTTCTGAATTAACGGAGGAAAATTTCAGGCTTATATACAAGTTGAAAGAAGCGAGTGGGGTGGCGAAAGAAGAGGATCCCTGCATTTCTAATAGTGAAGAAATGCCCAATGTGGGGAGCCCAACATATAAGATAAAACACCTAGAGAGAAAATGTGCCGACCTTGAGTTGAATCTGGAGAATTTTAGGTCCGAGTTCAGTGGGCTAGAAGAGAAGTTCCAGAAAAGCCAAGAGGAGTTAAAAGAGAGAACACTTGAATTATCTGAGCTGAGGGAAAAGCTCTCCCATGCCACTGAACTGGAGGGGGCTGACACTGGTAGTTCAAAACATTACAGACTGAGAAGTGAAGAACCTGATGATACTGAAACTGACTTAGATGTGTTGAAGCGTACAGTTCAGCTGAAAGAACAAGAGATCGATGGTTTGCAACACTATACGAGAGAAATGGAGAACACCATTGCTGATATTCAGAAAGAGAAGAGTCAGTTAGAGGAACGTTTGGCAGCATCACTTCAAGAAAGTAGCATGACTTCAAAATGCTTGGTTGAAGCGCATGAAGATCTCATGCTTACCAGCAGTGTAGATTCCCATGTTTCTGCCAATGAGGTTCTCGAAACAAAGATCAGTGAGCTTGTGCATACAGTTCAGCTGAAAGAACAAGAGATCGATGGTTTGCAACACTGTATGAGAGAAATGGAGAACACCATTGCTGATATTCAGAAAGAGAAGAGTCAGTTAGAGGAACGTTTGGCAGCATCACTTCAAGAAAGTAGCATGACTTCAAAATGCTTGGTTGAAGCGCATGAAGATCTCGTGCTTACCAGCAGTGTAGATTCCCATGTTTCCGCCAATGAGGTTCTCGAAACAAAGATCAGTGAGCGTGCAGTTATGCTGAAAGAACAGGAGATCGATGGTTTGCAACTTTGTACTAGAGAAATGGAGAACACCGTTGCTGATATTCAGAAGGAGAAGAGTCAGTTAGAGGAACCTTTGGCAGCATCACTTGAAGAAAGTAGCATGACTTCAAAATGCTTGGATGAAGCGCGTGAAGATCTCCTTGTGCTTACCAGCAGTGTAGATTCCCATGTTTCTGCCAATGAGGTTCTCGAAACAAAGATCAGTGAGCTTGTGCGCACAGTTATGCTGAAAGAACAGGAGATCGATAGTTTGCAACATTGTAGGGGAGAAATGGAGAACACCATTGCTGATATTCAGAAGGAGAAGAGTCAGTTAGAGGAACGTTTGGCAGCATCACTTGAAGAAACTAGCATGACTTCAAAATGGTTGGATGAAGCGCGAGAAGAACTCGTTGTGCTTACCAGCAGTGTAGAATCCCATGTTTCTGCCAATGAGGTTCATGAAACAAAGATCAGTGAGCTTGTGCGTACAGTTATGCTGAAAGAACAGGAGATCGATGGTTTGCAACTTTGTACTAGAGAAATGGAGAACACCGTTGCTGATATTCAGAAGGAGAAGAGTCAGTTAGAGGAACGTTTGGCAGCATCACTTGAAGAAAGTAGCATGACTTCAAAATTGTTGGATGAAGCGCGGGAAGATCTCCTTGTGCTTAGCAGCAGTGTAGATTCCCATGTTTCTGCCAATGGGGTTCTCGAAACAAAGATCAATGAGCTTGTGCGTACAGTTATGCTGAAAGAAGAGGAGATCAATGGTCTGCAACATTGTACGACAGAAATGGAGAACACTATTTCTGATATTCAGAAGGAGAAGGATCAGCTAGAGGAACGTCTGGCAGCATCACTTGAAGAAAGTAGCATGACATCAAAATGCTTGGATGAAGCGCGAGAAGATCTCCTTGTGCTTACCAGTAGCGTAGATTCTCATGCTTCTGCCAATAAGGTTCTCGAAACAAAGATTAGCGAGCTTGAAAGCCGCAAAGTTGAACTAGAGTTGCTTGTAACAAAGCTGGAACAAGAGAATATTGAGTTTTCCGAGTTCATATCTGAACTAGAGGCTCAGTTGACTTCTCTCACAAGTGAAGAGGAGTCAACCAGGCTAGAAATGGATTATTCTATAGCACTTATCGCAAATCTTAAGGATTTAGTAGAACAGCAGCAAGCAGAGATGGAAGCTCAAAAGCTGGAAATGAAGCAAAAGCATTTGGAGTCCCAAACTAGATTGTCAGAAGTACAAGAGGATTCGGAGGCTCTAAGAAGATCAAATGCAAAATTGCAGGCCACAATTGATAGTGTTGCTGAAGAATGCAGTTCTCTTCAGACTCTAACAGCTGACCTAAAGAAGCAGAAGCTGGAATTACATGACCATTGTGCACAGCTGGAGCAGCAATTAGATCAATCAAAAAGGAAGACAATGGATTTGTTCGAAACAGCAGAGTTCCTAGAGGCAAAACTCTCTACACTTCAAAAAGAGGTAACTTTAAAAGAGCAATCTTTGCTTTCAGAGCTGGAGAATATATTCCAGGAGCACAAGGAACACGAAGAAAGGATAAATAGTGCACATTTCCTTTTACACAAGATAGAGAACGAAAAGATTGGTGAAGTGAAGAATCTTGAAAGGGAGGTCATGAGCCTTACTGCACAGCTGTCCTCCACAGACGGGGAGAAAGAAAGTGCCGCCTTGGATAGCATACATGAGGTCTCCATCCTGCGAGCAGACAAGGCTAAACTTGAGGCTAACCTTGAAGATGTCAGTGCACAAATGAGACATTACCAGTCTCAGTTGGAAGATCTTCGTACAGAGTCTAAAACCAAAATTAAAGGCCTGATTGATTCGCTTAACGCATCCAAACATAATGAGGAAACGCTGACAACAGATGTTGAGCATATGACAAGATTGATGGAAGCTGCTAGATCCAATGAAGAAAACTTAAGGAAAACTTCAGACGAACTAGAGTTGAAGTATAAATCCAGTGATTATGAGAAACAGGAAGTAATGGAGGAAATTTCTGGACTAAAAATCCAGGTTAGCAAAATGGCAAGCATCCAAGATGAAGTTTTCAAACTACAAAGTTCTCTTGATCAGGCTAAGTTTGAAAAGACAAAATTAGAAGAGCGTCTGCAGTCACTATCTGAAGAATGTGAAGAACTAAAGGTGCAGAAGGCCATGTTAACAGACAAAGTCTCTTGTATCCAGAGTACTTTGCATGATGCCGATGAAGAAAATCGTCGTAAATCCACTCAAGCAAAGCTTGTAGTAAATAAGGTGAGCCATTTAGAATTATACCTCAACTTGTTCTAGATCAGGGTTTACGTAGATTTAAATGTGATGGCCATGTGCACTATTTTCACTTAACTATTTCCTTGCTACTTTAGGGTAATGACGACGCTGCTAATGACAATGGAGGTACTCATGTTAATGAAGATCTAGACATTCACTCAAAGCTAGAATTACTGGAGACTAGACTTGCTGATGCATTGGAGGAAAATAAATCATATAGGGCGCAGCTGCAAAGGTTTAGTGATTTATCGCATCCCTCCTCCCTCTGACATCTGTTACTAGCAAAACTCATTTTTCAGTAGATTTCCTTTGCTATGCCATGCATATGGGAGTCTTAATTAAACTCCCATGTTCTGAAGGCTGCAGACCATCTATGCCACTCCATTAAGCATTAAAAAGAAGTATTTCGCTACAAATCGAACGTCAGATTTTTTAGCATGGCAAATTATATTGTCGTGAGGATGGCAATTTCCTTTAGCAAGCATGGCAAATTCTTGCCATGTTTAGTTCTTTGCCAGGATTTGCCAATCTTGCTAAAGGAAATTGCCATCCTGGCGCCAACACAATTTGCCATAAAAAACAGTTGATTTGCCATGGTTAAAAATCAACGTCAGAGTTTTAACATTCCCATAATAAGAAACAACATTCATGTAAAATTATCCATGTGGTATTAACTATTCTATACAAAAAATGTTCAAAAATAAAAAACTATTCTATACAAAAAGATAGTTTGGATGCATGCTCCCAGCTGCTTTTCAGCCTTTACTTGCTGCTGTCACCAGTGCATCTAATATAAGGGTGCAACATTGCCGCCCCCAGATGGTCTCCTTGTGCAGAATACATCCATTTGGAAATAGATGACATCCTAGAATGCGTGCAGTCAAAATGTTTCTATTGATTGAGAGAAAAGAAACAGTGAGACATTTGATTTGTGCGTCCGTAAATGGACAACTTCTAATATATAACCTTTATCGTACCATTATCATGATCAAAATATTGTGCACATTAGAATGGTTTTCGTTTCATGCGGTTTTTACTACTGTAAGGCATCAATCAATGATATCGGGGTACCTTTCAGAAGATCATACTCTCTTTTTACCCTGTACAGTCCAACGGGAGAGGGACAACTCAGTAGCAGGGATGAAAAGGATAACAAGGATGGGAACAGGATAGCACAACTGGAGTCAGAGCTAAAAGACATGCAGGATCGGTTACTCAACGTGAGCATGCAATATGCAGAAGTGGAGGCTCAACGAGAAGAACTAGTTATGGAGTTGAAAAGTGCAACTGCAAGGAAGGGACGATGGTTCTAGGGGATGACGAGCAACTGTGTGCCATAACCGTAAGGCCCACAGTCCACAGTACAGGTACTTCATGTATTCTCCTGCTCCTTCGATTACATGCAATTGCAACTTGATTTCTTAGATGTGGAGCATGAAAAAAATTTGGGTTAAATTCAAGGCTGCTACTTTGATAAAACTTTACCTGCTATTGAATGCTCAGACACACCATGACAGATGCAGTAGATACTAGCTAATGTAGTACTGGGAATTCCCACCATAAAAAGTTGATTTGTTATGATGAAACTCAAAAAAGTAACAGTAACATGAATGTGTAACATTGGCGGCACATTGACTGCATGGTTTGATAGCAGATAATGTGTCATAAAATTGGGCTAAACTACACTTATCAAGTGGTAAGAAACCTTCTTTCATTGAAGAAAATTATGGCAGTAAACCCTCTATCAATTAGGAAATCACTGATAACTCTTTATACTTTCCTGATCTTGTAGATGCGTGAGCGTGAGTACATCAATCAGTTTTTGTGTCCTCATAACGACATGGTTGTCTAATTATCAGGACATATTTGTCGACGTCGAAGGGTACCGGCATTCCCAGACAACCACCGTGCAAGAGCTGAGTAATTCCAAGCAAGTGCAGAACTGGATATGTGCTCTGAGCTGCACTGGAAGCTGTGCCCCCAAAAGAATAAAATGCTCATGGTTCTCACTTCTCAGGTCTCAGTGATGAAGCAATCACATGGCAACAACCATTCACAGTTAGCAGTTGGGAGGCCCTACTACACTTAGTCTCAACATATGTGGTGCTAGGGGATAGCCTACAATTCATCGGTTCATATAACCACACAGACCACTCTTCCCTTTACACAGAGCCAACATAACCGTTGGTTAGTTCATCTTTGTAAATTAATCAACTGCTGATAAGTGTAGTTTCTCTTGCTGAATTGTATAGTTGGTCACGTGATATCCTTTTTGTAGGCTAATGTTCTTTCACATGTAATATAGTACTCACTCCGTCCCAAAATACGTGTCTTAACTTTAGTACAACTTTGTACTAAATTTAGTACAAAGTTGAGACACTTATTTTGAGACGGAGGGAGTATATGCACATAGTCTGTCGATTACTTTGTTATTCGCTTGTTGAGGACAGTATTCTGTCAAACAGAATTTGGCATATAGCTTCTCTGATTGAATGTGACAATGGGACCCAACAGAGCAATGGTTACAAGAGGTCTTTAGTAGCAAAGAAAGAAATGGGGGATGATTGGACAGTCTGAAACTGTTGGCAGTCAGGTCATCATTGAAGAAAACAGTTGGTTCAGTCCACATGTGATGATGTTCATGCATTGGTGCCTGGAGAACTCTTGGCTTGCATGCTGATCAAGAAATGAGAACCTGTGTTTAGACGGCGGCCTTTCGAATGTCCTTTGCACTCACCAGCTGCGGTGAAAGTTTGGATCAGCTGATAGGGTCCTTGTTCAAAGCCAAGGACATGCTCCTCTTGGTTGATATTTGAAGCATGGCTTCTGAACTGAACTGATCTTGAAAACATGCGGTGGGCGCTCCGAAACCTGCTGCATGTATTTTAGACAAATAATTATAGTACCTAACATAATATTACTCCCTTCGATCCATAATAAGTGACTGAGGTTTTAGTTCAAATGGACCGGGCGTAATTATTAAGCTATATGGGTTGCGAGGCTTCATATCTACCTAAACAAATCCTATCTGATAGGAACTGGGATGAGATAGCTCAATTTATATTATTTTTATTTATTTATTATTGGCGAAAGCTCGAATTGGGTATTCGACGTGTCACTATCTAGCGGGCTGTAGTTCTGAAGTGACAAATTGGCGCAGGCTACAATTGGATTTGGAAAGCAACCACCTAATACCTATCCAATAATATAAGCTATATAGAACAAAACGTCTCCTAGTTGGCTTGGCCCCATTTACACTTATTTATATTTTGAAAATGGAGGGTCAGGGGAGGAATGGGTCAATGATTTGTGCTCCCTTTAGCCAACAAGGAGGAGACTTCTTTCTCAATTTCTGGCTTGCTGTCTATGCCTGTATAATTGTATGATAGCCTTGAGAGTTGAGAATATAGCTTAGCTGGTTTATAATGTCTGCAACTAAGGTGGTCGTTGGTTATACATACTCAAAATGATTAACAACTATACATTTAACAAATATCCTAACAAATACTAGCATTATTAATAAAAAAAATAGATCAACTAACATGGTCAATAATACCTTTTCTTATATGTTTGCATTACTTTTGCCTCTTCGGAGCCTACCACGGTGAAATAGACCAGCAAACTTAGGAATGCTTTTCGCCGAATTTAGAGAAATAAGGTTCCTAGCCATTTTTATTGAACAAAGAAGCTGACAGTCATCACATTCTATACATTGCTTTGATTATAGTACAAAACTCAGTGTTCTTAAGAGAACTTGCACAATTGTGAAGTTATATCACACCAAAGCTACAACAGAAACTTACCCAGTTAGGTTAGCTGTGCCTGTACAACCCGAGGCACGTACGCGTCATCACCCCCGGACCCTCGCAGTCGCCGGCGCGCGCCTCGCCGCGGCCTCCTCTTCTCTTATCGCTTCGATCATGGCGACCACGCGCTCCAGGACGACCTCCTGGTCGTCGCCGTCGTCGCCGGCACCCGGGCCTGCGCGGTCGGCGTAGTGGCACACCACGACGCACCGGCAGACGGGGCATGAGTTGCGCACGTCGAGCCACCGGTCGATGCAGGGGGCGTGGAAGACGTGGCCGCACGCCGGGACGACCTTGACGCCGTCGTCGTCGCCGAAGGCCTCGAGGCAGACGGGGCAGTCCCCCTCGGGCTGCTGCCCCTTCTTGGCGCCGGCGCCGGCGTCGGCGTAGCGCACCACGGGGAGCGCCGCGCCGTCGGCCGGGCGGAGGAGGGCGCTCGGGAAGCCGTGGCGCATGGCGCGGCCGCCGCGCGCGGCCGCGATGGCGCGCTGCCGAGCGCAGCGGCAGTAGGTGCAGAGCAGGATGAAGCAGAGGATGATGGAGAGGAACACCACGGCGGTGGCCGCCCCCGACGAGAGGTCGAACTGGGACCTCCCCGACGTCGGGGCGGCCGATGGGTCGTCGCGCGAGGACCCCAGCCGTCTCGCGTGCGCCGCCGTGGCCATGTTTCCGGCGCCTGCTCGTGCGCGCGACGCGACGCGACGCGCTCTCCTCTCTGGTTGACTGGTTGCCCGGAGGCCACAGGCCGAGAGAGGGAGTTCTACACGGCCTTACAGGTGGCCTTTTCTTTTTTTCCGTGTAATTGGACGCGAGTTTAGTTTTGTGATGAGGGGTGCTAGGTTTTGGGCTACGCGGGTCAGCCGATTTTTTTTAGAAAATCAGTCGACTCGACAGCCATCCATGCTCGGGTCATCCTTCTTCCCACCTATCTCCAGTTCTCCACCCCGGCGGTTACGACCCACACAGAGGTGCAGCCTCGTAGCACGTCCGCGTTGAGCTCACAGCAAATAGCAGTAGTCCGTGATCAGCCTCACCGCACCTCTGTGTGGCAGCTCGCGGCAGCTGACACGGGCTTGCAGCACCCCGCGCCCAGTGACCCTCCTGCAGCGTCGCAACGATCGGCTTGCAACACCCACCCCTATTGCCGCAGCATCCCGTGGCCTACTCACTGTATCGTGAGTCATCTGTCGTCGCCCCCGACCGATGTTGCAGTGCCGACAGTGCCCCTAAAGCATCGGTGCAATCATTGCACCACCATCGACGAACCTTGAAAGCTTTGATGATCACCTTTTCTGAGAGCTCGAGGCTGGCTTTGCAGCACCACGCCCCATCGAGTGTCGGCCTTATCGCACCAGGTGCAAGTTGTGACCAGTCTCGCGGCGTCACTACCGCAACACCAGTCACAGTGCTCACACCATCACTAGATGACCGCTCACAGTGCGGGTGGTGCATGTTCACAGCGCCGCCACCTTGGCTCGTCGTGGAGCCCACCGTTCCTTTGCAGGAGCGGCCACCAGCCATGAGGAGAGGCATATCCTCTTCCCCACGTTCGCTTGGGGTGGGACGGGGAGGGGATGGCCACCGAATTGGGCACCAACACTTAGGGGCACGCATCCCATGGTGACTACTACAAGGGAGAAGAAAAGGTATTGTTGGCGAAATCCGCAACTGTGCTGAAGGAGAGGAATTGGAGGTGGTCTCGCGTTGGACTTTGGGGAAGAAAACTTTAGTTGATGGAGGAGACAAGGTAATATAGGGCAAGCCACTAGGGTGATCCGATCTTTATGAATTGGAGGTGGATTTGAGGAAGAACACGATGAACACTGGAGGAAACGCGAGGGAAACACTCAAATCAATACACATAGATGCAAATAAAAGATACACATAGATAGATCCTTGGTCCAAATCATCCAAAGAGAGAGATGGAATAAGATAGATTTTATCCCAAGTCCTAATACAGGGAGGGACTGATGCTTCTATGAAGCTATTCTTCTCCTCCGGTGGAGGTCTTAATGATTCACTTGAGAAATCATTCTTCATTAGAAGGCCTTGATGATTTACTTAGGGAATTCTTCTCCCAAAGGCCTTGTTTGGTACTAGTGTGTTTTAGGGAATTGGTGAGGATTATCCCGGCCAAACCCATAAATCCCTACATATCCCAAAACACCGTTTGGTTTTAGTGTATTTGACATGTTTCATCCCCAAATTTTCCCACAAATGCCCAAATTCTAGAGCATTTTTCTCAATACCCAATACACTACCCCTACCTAGTGGATTGGGGATAAATAGGGATTTGAAGGGATTGGATGAAGGTTGGGTTTTCACCCAATCCCTGTGGGGATTATCCCCACCAATCCCCTAAAAAACCCCAGTACCAAGTGTGACGCCCCCGATTCAATCATACACTAATCATACACGCAAATGTGTACGATCAAGATCAGGGACTCACGGGAAGATATCACAACACAATTCTACAAATAAAATAAGTCATACAAGCATCATATTACAAGCCAGGGGCCTCGAGGGCTCGAATACAAGTGCTCGATCATAGATGAGTCAGCGAAAGCAACAATATCTGAGTACAGACATAAGTTAAACAAGTTGCCATAAGATGGCTAGCACAAACTGGGATACAGATCAAAAGAGGCGCATGCCTCCTGCCTGGGATCCTCCTAAACTACTCCTGGTCGTCGTTAGCGGGCTGCACATAGTAGTAGGCACCTCCGGTGTAGTAGGAGTCGTCGTCGATGGTGGCGTCTGGCTCCTGGGCTCCGGCATCTGGTTGCGACAACCAGGTAGAAGGGAAAGGGGGAAAAGAGGGAGAAAAGTAACTGTGAGTACTCATCCAAAGTACTCGCAAGTAAGGAGCTACACTACATATGCATGGGTGATAACCCACAAGTATAGGGGATCGTAACAGCTTTCAAAGGTAGAGTATTCAATCCAAATTTATTGATCCGACACAAGGGGAGCCAAAGAATATTCTCAAGTATTAGCAGCTGAGTTGTCAATTCAACCACACCTGGAAACTTAGTATTTGCAGCAAAGTGTTTAGTAGCAAAGTAATATGATAGTGGTGGTAGCGGTAACAAAAGAGTAATGAAAGCAAAGTAATATTTTTGGTGTTTTTTAGTGATTGTAACAGTAGCAACGGAAAAGTAAATAAGCGTAAACCAGTATATGGAAAACTCGTAGGCACCGGATCAATGATGGATAATTATGCCGGATGCGGTTCATCATGTAACAGTCATAACATAGGGTGACACAGAACTAGCTCCAATTCATCAATGTAATGTAGGCATGTATTCCGAATATAGTCATACGTGCTTATGGAAAAGAACTTGCATGACATCTTTTGTCCTACCCTCCCGTGGCAGTGGGGTCCTATTGGAAACTAAGGGATATTAAGGCCTCCTTTTAATAGAGAACTGAAACAAAGCATTAGCACATAGTGAATACATGAACTCCTCAAACTATGGTCATCACCGGGAGTGGTCCCGATTATTGTCACTTCGGGGTTGCCGGATCATAACACATAGTAGGTGACTATAAACTTGCAAGATAGGATCAAGAACTCACATATATTCATGAAAACATAATAGGTTCAGATATGAAATCATGGCACTCGGGCCCTAGTGACAAGCATTAAGCATAACAAAGTCATAGCAACATCAATCTCAGAACATAATGGATACTAGGGATCAAACCCTAACAAAACTAACTCGATTACATGATAAATCTCATCCAACCCATCACCGTCCAGCAAGCCTACGATGGAATTACTCACGCACGGCGGTGAGCATCATGAAATTGGTGATGGAGGATGGTTGATGATGACGACGGCGACGAATCCCCCTCTCCGGAGCCCCGAACGGACTCCAGATCAGCCCTCCCGAGAGGTTTTAAGGCTTGGCGGCGGCTCCGTATCGTAAAACGCGATGATTTCTTCTCCTCTATTTTTCTCTCCCCGAAAGCCAATATATAGAGTTGGAGTTGGCGTCGGAAGGTGTCCAGGGGGCCCACGAGGTAGGGGGCGCCCTAGGGGGGGGGGGCGCCCCACCCTCGTGGACAGGGTGTGGGCCCCCTGGTCTTCATCTTTGGCGAGGATTTTATTATTATTTATTCTAAGATATTCCGTGGAGTTTCAGGTCATTCCGAGAACTTTTGTTTTCTGCACATAAAACAACATCATGGCAATTCTGCTGAAAACAACGTCAGTCCGGGTTAGTTCCATTCAAATCAGACAAGTTAGAGTCCAAAACAAGGGCAAAAGTGTTTGGAGAAGTAGATACGACGGAGACATATCAACTCCCCCAAGCTTAAACCCTTGCTTGTCCTCAAGCAATTCAGTTGACAAACTGAAAGAAATGAAGAAAAACTTTTACAAACTCTGTTTGCTCTTGTTGTTGTAAATATGTCGAGCCAGCATTCAAGTTTTCAGCAAATATTATA
This sequence comes from Aegilops umbellulata, assembly GCA_032464435.1. Taxonomy (NCBI): domain Eukaryota; kingdom Viridiplantae; phylum Streptophyta; class Magnoliopsida; order Poales; family Poaceae; genus Aegilops; species Aegilops umbellulata. The sequence continues at coordinate 344,625,126 of CP136054.1, read as the reverse complement.
ACTAACCACATTTGCAATAATTCTCAGGTCTCATAATTACTCTTATCAATAGCATAATCAACTAGCGAGCCATAATAATAAATCTCGGATGACAACACTTTCTCAAAACAATCATAATATGATATAAGAGGATGGTATCTCGCTAGCCCTTTCTGAGACCGCAAAACATAAAGGCAGAGCACCTTTAAAGATCAAGGACTGACTAGACATTGTAATTCATGGTAAAAGAGATCCAACCATAGTCACACCCAATATAAATTAATAGTGATGAATGCAAATGACAGATGTGCCCTCCAGCTAGTGCTCTTTAATAAGAGGGTGATGACTCAACATAAAAGTAAATAGATAGGCCCTTCGCAGAGGGAAGCAGGGATTTGTAGAGGTGCCAGAGCTCGGTTTTGAAATAGAGATAAATAATATTTTGAGCGGTATACTTTCATTGTCAACATAGCAACTAAGAGATGGCGATATCTTCCATGTCACACACATTATAGGCGGTTCCCAAACATAATGGTAAAGTTTATACTCCCCCTCCACCAACAAGCATCAATCCATGGCTTGCTCGAAACAACGAGTGCCTGCAACATACATCAGGTCCCAAGGGGAGTTTTGTTTACAGTTAATTTTGATTTAGTTTGCATAAAGCATGGGACTGGGCATCCCGGTGACTAGCCATTTTCTCGTGAGTGAGGAGAGGAGTCCACTACTCTTGAGAATAACCCGCCTAAGATGGAAGATAAGGGCAGCCTTGGTTGATACATGAGCTATTTGAGCATACAAAACAGAATGTTTATTTGAAGGTTTAGAGTTTGACACATACAAATTTACTTGGAACGGCAGGTAGATACCGCATATAGGAAGGTATAATGGACTCATCTGGAATAACTTTGGGGTTTAAAGGATTGGATGCACAAGCAGCATTCCCGCTTAGTACAGGTGAAGGCTAGCAAAAGACTGGGAAGCGACCAACTAGAGAGCGACAACAGCCATGTACATGCATTAAAATTAATAAACATTGGATGCAAGCATGAGTAGGATATAATCCACCATGAACATTGAAGGCTATGTTGATTTTGTTTCAACTACATGCGTGAACATGTGCCAAGTCAAGTCACTTAAATCATTCAAAGGAGGATACCACCCCATCATACCACATCATAACCATCTCAATAGCATGTTGGCACGCAAGGTAAATCATTATAACTCATAGCTAATCAAGCATGGCACAAGCAACTATGATCTCTAATTGTCATTGCAAACATGTTTATTCATAATAAGCTTAATCAAGAACGATGAACTCATCATATTTAGAAAAACAAAAGAGGTCGAGTTCATACCAGCTTTTCCCATCTCAGTCAGTCCATCATATATCATCATAATTGCCTGTCACTTGCACGACCGAACGATGTGAATAAAAATAAGAGTGCACGTGCATTGGACTAAGCTGGAATCTGTGAGCATTGAATGAACAGGAGAAGACAAGGCAATATAGGCTCTTGGTTAAATCAACAATAATGCATATAAGAGCCACTTCAACAATTTAATTATGGTCTTCTCCTATCGACCCCCACAGAAAAGAAAAGAAATAAAACTACTTACACGGGAAAGCTCCCAGCAAGCAAAAGAAGGACGGGAAATATTTTTGGGTTTTCTTTTTAACAACGTCATATAAATGAAACTCTACTGAAGGAGGTGATTCCTTAGGGAAAAAGTAGAAGTTTTGCACAAAAGTATTTGTGAGTAAGAGATACTGAGGACGTTGGTCGCGGACGAAGTCGGTGAGGCCGGCATTCTCAATCAATGAATAGAAATCCTCATAAATCCCGGCCTGTATCAAGAAATTTTCGGAAGGCCATTCACAGGGCCGGATCTCCGCGGTTTTGTTTCTCCTTCGAGCTTCGGCTCGATGAGCCTCTCAAAAGTCTCTTCATTATTTTCTAAAATAATCTGAAATTTTTAGTAACTTCGAACAAAAGTGAACCAATTTCAATAAAACCGATAGCAACTACTCCTACAAGTGCCTAGGGCCTATATAAAGCATTAGAACTACTTGGAACCATATAAATTTGGCATGCAAGCTCAAGAACATGGTCACCTATGCAGCACAAATTTGCAAAGAATAAAGCACTAGAACAAAAACTAATTGGACCAATGGAGGAGTCACATACCAAGGAACAATCTCCCCAAGTAGTTTTGCGAGAGGTGCTTTGAGCAAGGAGATCAAAAATCACAGCAAAGAGGGCTGGAACTCGTGCTTGAGTTGGTTTTTTGTGTTTGTGTGAGGAAGAAGAAGAAGATGGGTGCTGGGATAAGTGGAGGAGGGCCACCGTGGGCCCACGAGGCAGGGGGGCGCCCAGGGGGGTAGGGCGCGCCCTCCACCCTCGTGGCCAGGTGGCAGCTCCCCCCGCAGTGATTTTTGCACCATAAATCCTCAAATATTCCCGAAAAAATCATATTAAATTGGCATGTCATTCTGAGGACTTTTATTTTCGGGATATTTTTATATTGTACGGATAAACCAGGAAACAGACAGAAAAATACTATTTTTACTTTATTTCTACTAAATAACAGAAAGTATAGAGAGGGTACAGAAGGTTGTGCTTCTAGTTTCATCCATCTCATGCTCATCAAAAGGAATCCACTAACAAGGTTGATCAAGTCTTGCTAACAAACCCATTCCGATTAACATGAAACCGGAGAAATTTCAAATAACACTAGGTTACCTCAACGGGGATATGCACATCCCCAATAATAAGTATATCATATTTCTTTTTGACAGTAGGGAGAGGAAATTCAAAACCTCCAAATATGATCGATGGAACTTTTCCAATAGAATTGATATTGTGGACTTGAGGTTGTTTCCTCGGGAAGTGTACCATATGCTCATTACCATCAACATGAAAAGTGACATTGCCTTTGTTGCAATCAATAACAGCCCCTGCAGTATTAAGAAGAGAGATGTCACTTTATTCCGGTATCTTCAACACGCGGTAAATTAAGACCATGTATTTCTTCAATAGGAGGTAAATTCTCAGCTTTAATACCTTTTTCTTTCATAGATTTCTTTGCCTCTTGCATATCCTCACGACTGAGAAATAGAACACCTCTCTTCTTCGGAGTTGGTTTAGGAATAGGATCATTAACTGGAGCAGGAGCTGGCTCAGGAGGTGCCCAATTATTTTCAATTGTCAACATATTATTCAATAGAATTTCAGCTTCATTGTGTTCTTTCCCTGAAAAGAGAACCAGCACAACTATCCAGGTAATCTCTGGAAGCATCGGTTAGTCCATTATAAAAGATATCGAGTATCTCATTTTTCTTAAGAGGATGATCAGGCAAAGCATTAAGTAACTTGAGAAGCCTCCCCCAAGCTTGTGGGAGACTCTCTTCTTTAATTTGCACAAAGTTGTATATTTCCTTTAAAGCAGCTTGTTTCTTATGAGCAGGGAAATATTTAGCAGAGAAGTAGTAAATCATATCCTGGGGACTACGCACACAACCAGGATCAAGAGAATTAAACCATATCTTAGCATCACCCTTTAATGAGAACGGAAATATTTTAAGTATATAAAAGTAGCGCGATCTCTCATCATTAGTAAACAGGGTGGCTATGTCATTTAATTTAGTAAGATGTGCCACAACAATTTTAGATTCATAACCATGGAAAGGATCAGATTCAACCAAAGTAATTATATCAGGATCAACAGAGAATTCATAATCCTTATCAGGAACACAGATAGGTGAAGTAGCAAAAGCAGGGTCAGGCCTCATTTTATCTTTAAGAGATTCTTCGTTCCATTTAATTAATAGCCTTTTAAGTTCATGACGATCTCTGCAAGCTAGAATAGCGGCAGAAGATTCCCTATCAAAAACATAACCCTCAGGAATAATAGGCCTATCTTCATCATCACTTTCATCATTATAATCAGATTCAATAATTTCTTTCTCTCTAGCCCTAGCAATTTGTTCATCAAGAAATTCACTAAGGGGCACGGTAGTATCAAGCATAGAAGTAGTTTCATCATAAGTATCATGCATAGCAGAAGTGGCATCATCAATAACATGCGACATATCGGAACAAATAGCAGAAGCAGGTTTAGGTGTCGCAAGCTTACTCATAACAGAAGGTGAATCAAGTGCAGAGCTAGATGGCAGTTCCTTACCTCCCCTCGTAGTTGAGGGATAAATTGTTGTCTTAGTGTCTTTCAAGTTCTTCATAGTGTCCAGCAGATATAAATCCCAAGTGACTCAAAGAATAGAGCTATGCTCCCCGGCAACGGCGCCAGAAATTAGTCTTGATAACCCACAAGTATAGGGGATCGCAACAACTTTCGAGGGTAGAGTATTCAACCCAAATTTATTGATTCGACACAAGGGGGGCCAAAGAATATTGTCAAGTATTAGAAGCTGAGTTGTCAATTCAACCACACCTGGAAACTTAGTATCTGCAGCAAAGTGTTTAGTAGCAAAGTAATATGATAGTGGTGGTAGCGGTAACAAAAGAGTAATGAAAGCAAAGTAATATTTTTGGTGTTTAGTAGTGATTGTAACAGTAGCAACGGAAAAGTAAATAAGCGTAAACCAGTATATGGAAAGCTCGTAGGCACCGGATCAATGAAGGACAATTATGGCGGATGCGGTTCATCATGTAACAGTCATAACATAGGGTGACACAGAACTAGCTCCAATTCATCAATGTAATGTAGGCATGTATTCCGAATATAGTCATACGTGCTTATGGAAAAGAACTTGCATGACATCTTTTGTCCTACCCTCCCGTGGCAGCGGGGTCCTATTGGAAACTAAGGGATATTAAGGCCTCCTTTTAATACAGAACCGGAACAAAGCATTAGCACAGAGTGAATACATGAACTCCTTAAACTATGGTCATCACCGGGAGTGGTCCCGATTATTGTCACTTCGGGGTTGCCGGATCATAACACATAGTAGGTGACTATAGACTTGCAAGATAGGATCAAGAACTCACATATATTCATGAAAACATAATAGGTTCAGATCTGAAATCATGGCACTCGGGCCCTAGTGACAAGCATTAAGCATAGCAAAGTCATAGCAACATCAATCTCAGAACATAATGGATACTAGGGATCAAACCCTAACAAAACTAACTCAATTACATGATAAATCTCATCCAACTCATCACCGTCCAGCAAGCCTACGATGGAATTACTCACGCACGGCGGTGAGCATCATGAAATTGGTGATGGAGGATGGTTGATGATGACGACAGCGACGAATCCCCCTCTCCGGAGCCCCGAACGGACTTCGGATCAGCCCTCCCGAGAGGTTTTAGGGCTTGGCGGCGGCTCCGTATCATAAAATGCGATGATTTCTTCTCCTCTATTTTTCTCCCCGAAAGCCAATATATAGAGTTGGAGTTGGCGTCGGAAGGTGTCCAGGGGGCCCACGAGGTAGGGGGGCACGCCCCCACCCTCGTGGACAGGGTGCGGCCCCCCTGGTCTTCATCTTTGGCGAGGATTTTTTATTATTTATTCTAAGATATTCCGTGGAGTTTCAGGTCATTCCAAGAACTTTTGTTTTCTGCACATAAAACAACATCATGGCAATTCTGCTGAAAACAACGTCAGTCCGGGTTAGTTCCATTCAAATCATACAAGTTAGAGTCCAAAACAAGGGCAAAAGTGTTTGGAAAAGTAGATACGACGGAGACGTATCAATGGGTATATGTGTAAAGGGGCCATATCGGTGGACTGAACTGCAGAATGCCAGAATAGGAGGGGGATAGCTAATCCTGTCGAAGACTACGCTTCTGGCAGCCTCCATCTTGCAGCATGTAGAAGAGAGTAGATTAAAGTCCTCCAAGTAGCATCGCATAGCATAATCCTACCCGGCGATCCCCTCCTCGTTGCCCTATTAGAGAGTGTTCACTGGGTTGTATCTGGCACTTAGAAGGGTGTGTTTTATTAAGTATCCAGTTCTAGTTGTCATAAGGTTAAGGTACAACTCCAAGTCGTCCTGTTACCGAAGATCACGGCTATTCGAATGTGACTAAAGTCGGGTCAACTCGTTGAGTACCCGCAAGTGATTCTGATGAGGGGGCTGAAAGGACAGGTGGCTCCATCCTGGTAGAGGTGCGCCTAGGTTCCTGACGGCCCCCGACTGTTACTTTGTGGCGGAGCGACAAGGCAGGTTGAGACCACCTAGGAGAGAGGTGGGCCTGGCCCTGGTCGGCCTTCGCGGTTACTTTAATAACACGCTTAACGGGATCTTGATATTTGATCTGAGTTGGGTCGTTGACCTTATACGCACTAACCGCCACGTGGGATAAGATATGGGCAACCGGCGTCGTGGTATCATCCAAAGCTCTTTTTGACATCAACGACTGAGCGGCGCGCGCCAGATTGGACTGGAACGCCTGCTAGGCTAGGTCTGCTTCCGGCTGCGTACGCAACATGCAGGTGTGCAATGAGCGATGTGCCTAGACCCCTTTGCGCATAGGATTTAGACCGGTGTGCTGACCTCTCTGTTGAGCCTAGGTGGGGCTGCGACGTGTTGATCTTCCGAGGCCGGACATGACCCAGGAAAGTGTGCCCGGCTAGAGGGATCGAGCATGTCGGGTAATGTGGTGCACCCCTGCAGGGAAGTTTATCTATTCGAATAGTCGTGATCTTCGATAATAGGACGACTTGGAGTTGTACCTTGACCTTATGACAACTAGAACCGAATACTTAATAAAACACACCCTTCCAAGTGCCAGATACAACCCGGTGATCACTCTCTAACAGGGCGACGAGGAGAGGATCGCCGGGTAGGATTATGCTATGCGATGCTACTTGGAGGACTTTAATCTACTCTCTTCTACATGCTACAAGATGGAGGCTGCCAGAAGCGTTGTCTTCGACAGGATTAGCTATCCCCCTCCTATTCTGGCATTCTGCAGTTCAGTCCACCGATATGGCCCCTTTACACATATACCCATGCATATGTAGTGTAGCTCCTTGCTTGCGAGTACTTTGGATGAGTACCCACGGTTGCTTTTCTCCCTCTTTTCCCCCTTTCCCTTCTACCTGGTTGTCGCAACCAGATGCCGGAGCCCAGGAGCCAGACGCCACCGTCGATGACGACTCCTACTACACCGGAGGTGCCTACTACTACGTGCAGCCCGCCGCCGACGACCATGAGTAGTTTAGGAGGATCCCAGGCAGGAGGCATGCGCCTCTTTCGATCTGTATCCCAGTTTGTGCTAGCCATCTTATGGCAACTTGTTTAACTTATGTCTGTACTCAGATATTGTTGCTTCCACTGACTCGTCTATGATCGAGCACTTGTATTCGAGCCCTCGAGGCCCCTGGCTTGTAATATGATGCTTGTATGACTTATTTTATTTGTAGAGTTGTGTTGTGATATCTTCCCGTGAGTCTCTGATCTTGATCGTATACATTTGCGTGTATGATTAGTGTACGATTGAATCGGGGGCATCACACCAAGCAAGGCCTTACACTACATGAATCAGCTTATTTGCCGTCCACCATGGCGGACGACAAAGGCACCAAAAGCGGACGGTAAAACTCTTTGCCATCCGCCACCGATGGCAAACCTGTCTGGCAAAGAGAGCGACGGTAAACATGTTCTTTGCCGTCTGTTTCCTCAAAGCGGACGGCAAAGGCCCTTTGCCGTCGGCTGCGGACGGAAAAGAATATGGATGGCAAAAACATGTGTTAGTCACATTAGGTGGGTAACGGCAGCATTTGTCGTCCGCTAGCAGACAGCAAAACTGCCCAGCCCTGACGTCAGTAGATGCGCCAGCAGACCCAGCTCTTTGTCGTCGGCCACCGACGACAAATTGACCAAATGGGTCTGCTCTCAGGTTGCACAAGTTGCTGCCACATGATCTCTTTGTCGTCTATGGCGGACGGCAAAGATCCCTTTGCCGTCGGTGCCGGACGGCAAAGTGCTTATATTATTGCTGTTTTTTTGTTTTCTGTTATATCCCTGCATTTTCAAAAGATATATATGATATATATAGTTTCCACATCAAACTAGCCCATGTACCGAACATCTAGCAATCCATCAATGCAACAGAATACATAGGGTATTAAAAGATCCAATACATACATAGTTTCACGGAGTTCATCCATATATACATACATAGTTTCAGATTATTCATCAATACAAATGAAAACAAGAACTAAACACTAGCAGTCCATCAATGCCGCTTCCATGAAGTGAATCAAACCTGCAACAAATGGGAGTAAGAAAGTTAGAAGAAGAAGAAGAAGATCTTCTTCTTCTTTTCTCTTCTTTCTTATTCTCTTCTATCTTTTTATCCCTTTCCTCCTCATTATCATTCTTCTTCTTTTATTCTTTATTTTCTTCTCTTTCTTCTTCTATTCTTTCTTTTTCTTCTCTTTCTTCTTCTATTCTTTCTTTTTCTTCTCTTTCTTGTTTTTCTTCTTGTTATTCCTTATTTGTGTCATTTTAGAGCTAACATAGGTAATTATGCCATTTTTGGCCAACTAAGCTTATTATGTCAATTTGGAGAAAAATAAGGTAAGTATAGGTCATTTTTGTGCTAACCTAGGTGATGATGCCATTTTTAGCCAACTTACGTAAGTATAGCTCATTTTTTATCTAACTTAGGTAATTATGCCATTTAGGAGGAAAATAAGCTAAGTATGCATTTGTTAAGCAAAACACTAGAGAAAACTTACCCTCATCACAACAAATGTGATGAAGATCGCAACTAAGGTAACAGTTGATCCAACTGCATAATGATACCAAGCCTCATTATCAATGGCATATTTTCTAATCTTCTTAATCTTCAAGCGCATTGCATCCATCTTCAAGCGCATTGTATTCATCTTCATCTTGTGATCATTGACAACATCGGCAACATACAACTCCAATTTCATCTTCTCTTCTTCAATTTCTTTAATTTTTTCTTTCAAATACTCATTTTATTTTTCAGTTAAATTTAACTTCTCGACAAGAGGGTTGGTTGCAATTTCCGGTTCACATACATCCAAGATAAAAATATCTCTATGTCAACTTGATGGCCATAATTTTCATAAATGCAAAATGCAACAAATAGTTATAAAGGAGAATTTACCACATCCGAATCATAAAGCGGGAGAGGGCCGACGGGGACAGATATCAAGACCATGGCACTATGTATAACAAACAATCATACAAAGCAAGAAAATTATACAAGTAACTATATAAATCATACAATCATACAAGTAACTATATAAATCAAGTACAACATAAAAATGAATACCTAACACTACCTTTGTCCTAGTTTATTAGTCCCCTTTGTAATTTGTGCCAAATTTTGACTAAATATTTAACTTAAAAAAATGTTAGTGCATGTCAACAAAAATTATATCGCTGGATTCTTTTTTGAACATTGTTTTCAATGATATATTTTTTTATAACATGCATGAACTTTTTATTAATTAAACTTATGGTTAAAGTTTGGCACAAATTACAATGGGGACCAATAAATCAGGATGGAGGTAGTAATAGTCTGGATCGTCGGGTTCAATAAATGCTCCGGGATCAATAAATGCATCATCATCATCGCTATCATGAATGAAGTGCTCATAGGGTTCAGCGGCATCAACATGTGGAAGGCCACCTTTACGTAATCGGTCAAGCATTGACAAGTCATCTGCGACAGTAACCTCTTCTTGTTCAGGCTCTTCTTGTTCCGGCTCAGGGGTGAAGTCGGGTTCACTGTCGCTGTCTACTACAATGTTCTGGTGTGAAGTAGTGCGTTTCTTGAAGCATTTTTTTGGAAAGACGTGTTTCTTGGAAGAATTCACCTTCATATTTGTCTGGGTTAATGTGAGGTTCATAATCCTCTTCATTGGGGGGAGGTGGTCTAACACGTGGCGACACTTCATAAATGACATCCCAACCATTCAGATTTGGATCAGTTTGACAGGCCCACGGTAGATAGAAAACTTGGGTCGCGTGTTGAGCCGTAATATAGACATCGGGAACATCTAAATGGGTGCTTTGTTTAATCTCGACTAGCCCTACATGTTTATGAGTCCTTCTAGTCTTCTTCGTCCGGAACCAGTAACATTTGAAGACTACAACGTTCGGTGCGTTTTGACCATAGAATAGAAGTTCATAAATTGCTTCAACTCTCCCATAATACTTGATACCTCCATCGCCGATAGCAGAGACACAACAAATTGTAGACTTTCGGTCGGCCATAGATAGCTCTTTGTCGTAGGTACGAAAGCGGTACCCGCTGGTGTTGTATTTGTCAAATGAATGGACCTTAAAGTCAAAACCATTAGCGACTTGTCTCAATTCGGCGTCCATGGACTCTGAATTAGCCTACAAGTTTAATACGAAAGGATTGTTGCATTAGCCGCAAATTAGACGAAGAAATGAGAATGGTCTAATGGAAATTACCGCTTGTTTGAACCAAGAGATGAAACCGGGAAAGCCGCTTCCTTGCTTTGCCGGAAGCTCATACTCTTCAATGGATACCTTTTGGATCACCGCTCCAGCCAAGAAACAGGCGACGTATCGACTGTATCAAAAGATATCCGAGAATAAGAGCAGTTCAAAGGAATTAGAAGTTACGAAACAATGTACGTGAGAACTTACTCGATGTACGGCCGCACTTCTGTTAGGTTGGTGAAGATATACAACGAAATGGTCTGCCATTCTTCGACATCCAACGATATTGGTTTCGAAGCACCGGCTGGTGCGAGATTCCCTTTGAATAGGCTGAGGTTGCATTTATGGTTGCCAGCATTGTACCGAGGCTTCGGATTATGCAAATGACGATTTTTTGCTTCATAGTGTGCTGTCACGAAGTTTGCCGCCTCCTCAGTAATGAATGCCTCAGCCATCGATGCTTCAATTCGATGTATATTTTTACATTTTGCTTGGAGTGTCTTCTGCATCCTCTTAGTTGCGTAGCACCACCGATTTTGCACGAGCCCCCCAAATCTGGCCTCGGTCGGTAGATGCAAAATCAAGTGTTGCATTGGATTAAAGAAGCCCGGTGGAAATATCTTCTCTAACTTGTAGATCAACTCCGACGCCAACTCTTCCATTTCTTTTATCACATCAGGCGATAGTTCTTTCGCACAAAGAACACGGAAGAAATAGCTCAGCTTTGCCAGTACTAGCCATTCATCCTCAGGGATAAAGCCACGCAACATCACCGGCATTACCCACTCAATCCATATGTGCCAATCATGACTCATGACACCAAATATTTTTAATTTGTCAAGACTCGCTCCCCTCTTTAGATTTGTTGCATAACCATCGGGGAACATCAACTGCATTTTCACCCACAAGATAATTTCCTTCATAGCTGGCCTTCCAAGATTGAACCATGCATTTGGCTTTGTCAAGTTCTGCTTTCCTTTCGGTTCTTGCATGTTTTGTAACGGTCTATCACATAGCGCCTCCTGATCGACTCTAGCCTTAGTATTATCCTTTGACTTCCCGTCTATGCCGAACAATGTACCAAAAAGTGCCTCGGCGATATTCTTTTCAGTGTGCATCACGTCGTTGTTGTGTGGGCAAAGGGGGTCTTTGAAGTAAGGCAGATCCCACAAACATGTCTTGTGAGTCCATGCGTGTTTCGAATTATACCCCTTGAAATACCCTGGACGCTCTTCATCTGGCTCGAGAGCGTTTAACTGATCCAGGGTCTCTTGGCCTGTCAACGAAGGTGGTGCAGAGTTTTTGACAACTCTACCTTTCATGAAGTTCTTCTTGTCTTTCCTGAACTTATGGCGAGGATCCAGGAACTGTCTATGCAAGTCGAAGCAAGAAAACTTGCGACCCGCCCACAGCTAACGAAACTCAAGAGCTGCCTTGCATGTGGGGCATGGGAACCTTCCATGCACACACCAGCCAACGAATAGCACATACGCCGGCAAGTCATGCGTCGAGTACATGTACCAGACACGCATTATGAAGTTCTGTTTGTTAAAGGCGTCGTATGTCTCGAACCCATTATCCTAAGCTTCTTGCAATTCGTTCTTAAGCGGCTACATGTACACATTCATATTCTTCCCCGAATAGTTCAACCCTGGAATTATCAACGTTAGAAAAATGTTCTTTTTTGCATAATTGATAACCCACAAGTATAGGGGATCGCAACAGTTTTCGAGGGTAGAGTATTCAACCCAAATTTATTGATTCGACACAAGGGGAGCCAAAGAATATTCTCGAGTATTAGCAGTTGAGTTGTCAATTCAACCACACCTAGATAACTTAGTATCTGCAGCAAAGTATTTAGTAGCAAAGTAATATGGAAGTAACAACAACGATAGCAAAAGTAATATTTTTGGGTTTTGTAGTAAATGTAACAGTAGCAACGGAAAAGTAAATAAGCGAAGAATAATATGTGAAAAGCTCGTAGGCATTGGATCGGTGATGGAGAATTATGCCGGATGCGGTTCATCATGTAACAATCATAACATAGGGTGACATAGAACTAGCTCCAATTCATCAATATAATGTAGGCATGTATTCCGAATATAGACATACGTGCTTATGGAAAAGAACTTGCATGACACCTTTTGTCCTACCCTCCCGTGGAAGCGGGGTCCTAGCGGAAACTAAGGGATATTAAGGCCTCCTTTTAATAATGTACCAGACCAAAGCATTAACACATAGTGTGTGACGCCCGGATAATTAGGCTACAGTAATCCCACGTTAACGATGCCACGTCACCTCGGTTATTGTTGCTAATCTCGCATTAGTTCGAAACCGATTCAAATTCAAATTCAAAATCAAGCAAACAATAAAAGTTTTCAAATATTAAAACTAAAATGTTCAATAAATAGTAGATAAGTCACAGACTATGATAAAATTGTAAGCAACATTATTGAAATTTGATAAGTGACTTAAACAACCTCAAACAGTGACTGAAAACATTATTTAAATACCGTTGGTATTTTATAAAATGCTAAACTATTTTATTTTGGGTTAAAACCTTTTGTGGTTGAGGGTTATTTTGAAACGTTATTTTAGTAGCTATTGTCATATTTTACTAAATAAAAATAATGTGGAACTAAAATTAAAACAGAACAGAAAAGTAAAAAGAATAATAATAAAAGAAATAAAAATACAGAAGCCCCCCCAGCTAGGCCAAGTGGCCCAGCTGGCCTCAGCCGCCTGAATGGGCCGACCCACCCCCTGCCAACTAACCCACTCCCCCTCCCACCGTAACCCTAACCTACCCCCACTCGCCCCCACTCCTCTCCTTCCTCCCCCGTCTGGATCGGGATCGGGGCAACCGTGCCCCGACCTCGCCGACACCGATGCGACGCGCCACCCCGCCGCACCTCACCGTCGCCCGGATGCCTGCTGCCGCCGCCAGACCTCCCGCACTTCTCCCTCGCGGGATCGACCCGCCTCTGCCGGAACTACGTCGACCACATCATCGCCGGACCGCTCCCCGTCATCCATCGACGAGCGTTGTCCCCGTCCTCCTCCCCGATGAGCTCCATCGAGCCTCGCCGCTCCGTGCCCCTGCAACGCTGGTGAGGCCATCGGCCTCCGCCTCCCCTCTTCTCCCCCTGTCTAAGACGTCTCGCGTCCGCGCCGCCGTGCCCGTCTGCCCCTGCTCGCGTGTGCTCGCGCACGCGAGCGCACGTGCTCGACTGCCTGTTGCCGTGCTGCCACTGCCCCCTGCACGCCCCGACCGCGCACCACCGTGCCGCTCCTTCCCGTACCACAGCCATGCCCGTAGCCCCCCCACTGCCGCGCCGCCCCCGCCTGACCTTGCCGTTCCACCTCGCCCCGCCCCTGCCTACGCCGCAGCCAACCGCGCCGCGGCCCTCCCCCCTCCACCGCGCCCGCTCGTCGCCGGCCACGCCTTCTGCCATGGCTCCGCCGCTCGTCGCTGCGCTGCTCCGCGGCCGCCGCGCCGCCCAGCCCGCTCCCCGGCCGGCGCCATTGGCCTCGCTAGAGCCAGCGCACGCAACTTCGCGCACGCCCGTTAACCCCGCGCCCCTTTGGCCACCCACGGGCCTATGACATGTGGGCCCAGCGCCTTGAGAACGATTTAAAAAAGGAAATTAAAAATAATTAAATAAAAATGTTAATTAAATAATTAAATAAATAATAAGTAAATAAAAATGTTAATTAATTAATTAATTAACTATATTAATTAACTTAATCAATCATGTTTAATTAAACTAATTAAACATTAGGTACCTAATTAACTAATTAAACTGATTAATAGGTTAATTAGGTTATTGTACCTATGACGAATGGGACCCACATGTCAGTTGACCAGTCAACACCCCTGTTGACTGCTGACGTCATGCTGACGTCAGCTTGCACTGTTCTGGATAATGTTGGATTTAAATAAATAATTAAAATCAGAAAATGATTAAATCCTTTTTAAATTAAAATAGAATAAACCGTAGCTCGGATGGAAAAACTTTGTACATGAAAGTTGCTCAGAACGACGAGACGAATCCGAATACGCAGTCCGTTTGTCAGCCACACATCCCTAGCATCAAACATGCAACTTTTCCCCTCCGGCCTGTCTATCAGAAAACGCGAAACACCGGGAATACTTTCCCGGATGTTTGCCCCCCTTCACCAGCATCTCTTTCTACCGCGTTAGGTCACCTCAAGCATCGCGCATTGCCATGTTGTACTTTGATTGCTCTGTTGTTTATTGTGTTCCTCCTCCGTTACTTCTTTCTGGTAGACCCCGAGACTGTCCGCGACCCCCAGTTCGACTACGGTGTTGACAACACGTACTCCTTGCCAGAGCAACTAGGCAAGCCCCCCCTTGATCACCAGATATCGCCTATTCTTCTCTATTGCTTGCATTAGAGTAGTGTAGCATGTTACTGCTTTCGGTTAATCCTATTCTACTGCATAGCATGTCATTGTTGCTACAGTTGTTACCCTTACCTGCTATCCTACTGCTTAGTATAGGATGCTAGTGTTCCATCAGTGGCCCTACTCTCTTGTCCGTCTGCCATGCTATACTACTGGGCCGTGATCACTTCGGGAGGTGATCACGGGTATATACTATATACTTTACACTGTTTTACCTGTGTTACTATTCGGAGATGGGGGCTGAAGGGGCAGGTGGTTCCACCCAGGTAGTGGTTGGCCTAGGTTCCCGACGGCCCCCGACTGATACTTTGTGGCGGAGTGACAGGGCAGGTTGAGACCACCTAGGAGAGAGGTAGGCCTGGCCCTGGTCGGCGTTCGCGGATACTTAACACGCTTAACGAGATCTTGGTATTTGATCTGAGTCTGGCTACTGGCCTATACACACTAACCAACTATGCGGGAACAGTTATGGGCACTCGACGTCGTGGTATCAGCCGAAGCACTTTGTGACGTCAGCGACTGAGCGGCACGCGCCTGATTGGACTGGAACGCCTGCTAGGCTAGGTCTGCTTCCGGCCGCCCTCGCAACATGCAGGTGTGCAATGGGCGATGGGCCCAGACCCCTGTGCCATAGGATTTAGATCGGCGTGCTGACCTCTCTGTTGTGCCTAGGTAGGGCTGCGACGTGTTGATCTTACGAGGCCGGGCATGACCCAGGAAAGTGTGTCCGGCCAAATGGGATCGAGCGTGTTGGGTTATGTGGTGCACCCCTGTAGGGAAGTTAATCTATTCGAATAGGCGTGATCTTCGGTAACAGGACGACTTGGAGTTGTACCTTGACCTTATGACAACTAGAACTGGATACTTAATAAAACACACCCTTCCAAGTAAACCCGGGCAAACGTCGGGCCGGGCCGGGTTTCGGGCTGAGCTTGTAAAAGCCCGACCTTCATTTCTCAAGCCCAAGCCCGGCCCGAAGCACGAAATACTCCCTTTTTTCAAGCCCGAGCCCGGCCCGAAATCAAGCCCGAACCCCGAAAGCCCTGCTCGAATACTGTTTTTGAGTACGCGCACATGCAAGCCCGGCCCAAAGCCCGAAAGCCCAGCCCAAAATACAGAAAAATTGAAGCCCGAGCCTGGCCCGAATTATCTTTTGGGCTGCAAAACAAAGCCCGAGCCCGGCCCGAATGTCAGGCCCGACCCGGCCCGGCCCGGGTTTTTTGGGCCGGGCTCGGGCCGGGTCGTCGGGCCAGGTCGTCGGGCCGGGCTGCCCATGCCCGGGTTTACTTCCAAGTGCCAGATATAACCCGGTGATCGCTCTCACACAGGGCAACGAGGGGAGGATCACCGGGTAGGATTATGCTATGCGATGCTACTTGGAGGACTTCAGTCTACTCTCTTCTACATGCTGCAAGACGGAGGCTGCCAGAAGCATAGTCTTCGACAGGATTAGTTATCCCCCTCTTATTCTGCTATTCTGCAGTTCAGTCCACCGATATGGCCTTTACACATATATCCATGCATATGTAGTGTAGCTCCTTGCTTGCGAGTACTTTGGATGAGTACTCACGGTTTCTTTTCTCCCCCTTTTCCCCCTTTACTTTCTACCTGGTTGCCGCAACCAGATGTTGGAGCCCTTGAGCCAGACGCCACCGTTGACGACGACTCCTACTACACCGGAGGTGTCTACTACTACGCGCAGCCCACACACGATGACCAGGAGTAATTTAGGAGGATCCCAGGCAGGAGGCATGCACCTCTTTCGATCTGTATCCCAGTTTGTGCTAGCCTTCTTAAGGCAAACTTGTTTAACTTATGTCTGTACTTAGATATTGTTGCTTCCGCTGACTTGTCTATAATTGAGCACTTGTATTCGAGCCCTCGAGGCCCCTGGCTTGTATTATGATGCTTGTAAGACTTATTTATGTTTTAGAGTTGTGTTGTGATATCTTCTCGTGAGTCCCTGATCTTGATCGTACACATTTGCGTGCATGATTAGTGTACGACTGAATCGGGGGCGTCACATAGTGAATACATGAACTCCTCAAACTATGGTCATCACCGGGAGTGGACCCGATTATTGTCACTTCGGGGTTGCCGGATCATAACACATAGTAGGTGCCTATAGACTTGCAAGATAGGACCAAGAACTCACATATATTCATGAAAACATAATAGGTTCAGATCTGAAATCATGGCACTCAGGCCCTAGTGACAAGCATTAAGCATAGCAAAGTCATAACAACATCAATCTCAGAACATAGTGGATACTAGGGATCAAACCCTAACAAAACTAACTCGATTACATGATAAATCTCATCCAACCCATCACCGTCCAACAAGCCTATGATGGAATTACTCACGCACGGCGGTGAGCATCATGAAATTGGTGATGGAGGATGGTTGATGATGACTATGGTGACGGATTCCCCTCTCCGGAGCCCCGAACGGACTCTAGATCAGCCCTCCCAAGAGAGTTTATTGCTTGGCGGCGGCTCCGTATCGTCAAACGCGATGAATCCTTCTCTCTGGTTTTTTTTCTCCCCGAACGTGAATATATAGAGTTGGAGTTGAGGTCGGTGGAGCATTAGGGGGCCCACGAGGCAGGGGCGCGCCCAGGGGGGCAGGCGCGCCCCCACCCTCGTGGACAGGGTGTGGGCCCCCTGGTCTTGATTCTTTCGCCAATATTTTTTATATTTTCCAAAAATAAGCTTCGTGAAGTTTGAGGTCATTCCGAGAACTTCTGTTTCTGCACATAAATAACGCCGTGGCAATTCTGCTGAAAATAGCATCAGTCCGTGTTAGTTTCATTCAAATCATGCAAGTTAGAGTCCAAAACAAGGGCAAAAGTGTTTGGAAAAGTAGATACGACGGAGACGTATCAACTCCCCCAAGCTTAAACCTTTGCTTCTCCTCAAGCAATTCAGTTGATAAACTGAAAGTGATAAAGAAAAACTTTTACAAACTCAGTTTGCTCTTGTTGTTGTAAATATGTAAAGCTAGCATTCAAGTTTTCAGCAAAGATTATGACTAACCATATTCACAATAACATTTAGGTCTCATGTCTACTCATGTCAATGGCATAATCAACTAGCGAGCAATAATAATAAATCTCGAATGACAACACTTTCTCGAAACAATCATAATATGATATAACAAAATGGTATCTCGCTAGCCCTTTCTGAGACCGCAAAACATAAATGCAGAGCACCTTTAAAGATCAAGGACTGACTAGACATTGTAATTCATGGTAAAAGAGATCCAGTCGGAGTCATACCCAATATAAACTAACAGTAATGCATGCAAATGACAGCGGTGCTCTCCAGCTGGTGCTTTTTAATAAGAGGGTGATGACTCAACATAAAAGTAAATAGATAGGCCCTTCACAGAGGGAAGCAGGGATTTGTAGAGGTGCGAGAGCTCGATTTTAAAGCAGAGATAAATAATATTTTGAGCGGCATACTTTCATTGTCAACATAACAACCAAGAGATGGCGATATCTTCCATGCTACACACATTATAGGCGGTTCCCAAACAGAATGGTAAAGTTTATACTCCCCCTCCACCAACAAGCATCAATCCATGGCTTGCTCGAAACAACGAGTGCCTCCAACTAACAACAGTCACGGGGGAGTTTTGTTTGCAATTATTTTGGTTTGATTTGCTTAAAGCATGGGACTGGGCATCCCGGTGACCAGCCATTTTCTCGTGAGTGAGGAGCGGAGTCCACTCCTCTTGAGAATAACCTGCCTAGCATGGAAGATATGGACAGCCCTAGTTGATACATGAGCTATTCGAGTATACGCAACATAATTTCATTTGAAGCTTTAGAGTTTGGCACATACAAATTTACTTGGAACGGCAGGTAGATACCGCATATAGGAAGGTATAGTGGACTCATATGGAATAACTTTGGGGTCTAAGGGATTGGATGCACAAGAAGTATTCCCGCTTAGTACAGGTGAAGGCTAGCAAAAGACTAGGAAGCGACCAACTAAGAACGACAACAGTCACGAACATGCATTAAAATTAATAAACATTGAGTGCAAGCATGAGTAGGATATAATCCACCATGAACATAAATATCATGAAGGCTATGTTGATTTGTTTCAACTACATGTGTGAACATGTGCCAAGTCAAGTCACTTAAATCATTCAAAGGAGGATACCACCCCACTATACCACATCACAACCTTTTTAATAGCATGTTGGCATGCAAGGTAAACCATTATAACTCATAGCTAATCAAGCATGGCACGAGCAACTACAATCTCTAATTGTCATTGCAAACATGTTTATTCATAATAGGCTGAATCAGGAATGATGAACTAATCATATTTACAAAAACAAGAGAGGTCGAGTTCATACCAGCTTCTCTCATCTCAATCAGTCCATCATATATCGTCATTATTGCCTTTCACTTGCACGACCGAACGATGTGTATAATAATAATAGTGCACGTGCATTGGACTAAGCTGCAATCTGCAAGCATTCAATAAACAGGAGAAGACAAGGAGATATAGACTCTTGGTTAAATCAACAATAATGCATATAAGAGCCACTTCAACAGTTTAATCATGGTCTTCTCCTATCGACCCCCAAAGAAAAGAAAAGAAATAAAACTATTTACACGGGAAAGCTCCCAACAAGCAAAAGAAGAACGAGAAATCTTTTTGGGTTTTCTTTTTAATTATTACTACTACAGCAAGAAAGTAAACTAACTAAAAGCTACAACTAATATTTTTGGTTTTTCTTAAGGTTTATCAAACACACAAGAAGAAAGCGTAAAAAGGAAAATAAACTAGCATGGATATTACAGTGAAAGAGTACGAGCATCAACATCTAGCAATGAGTGTGTGAACATAAATGTAATGTCGGTGAGAAATACGTACTACCCCAAGCTTAGGCTTTTGGCCTAAGTTGGTTTAGTGCCACGGATGGCCTGGCGGATATCCAAAGTTGTAGTTGGGGTCATACTGAGATGCAGCGGTCATTGCATCATGTGCTGCAGCTTGGAGGCGAGCTATCTCAGCCCTCCTCTTATACTCGTCTGCCTCCTCTTTGGTTATGTAATATCTCCCCTTTGCCTGAAAGTCAAAGAAAGTAGAAGCAGGGAGATCGACGTGATAGGTGCGTCGTTTGTTAAAGATTAGTCGGTACTAGAGGAACTGATCGTTCCTCTCAACAAAATGATGACGAACCGTAGCCTCATAATCCCAATAAGTAGGAGGCAACTCAATATCATCCTCACGTATGGCTATACCCAGAAAATTAGCTATATGGGTTGCATAAATTCTACCAAAGAAATATCCATTAAATCTATTATTATGCAACCTACGTGCAACAGTGGCTCCCAAATTATAATGTTTATCTCCTAACACAGCGGTCCTGAGAACACTGAGGTGAGGGACACACATATGACATGCTTCATCCTTACCATTTATGCACCTACCTATGAAGAGAGCAAAATAATGTATAGCAGGAAAATGAATGCTCCCTATGGTAGCTTGTGCTATGTCTCTAGATTCCCCCACAGTAATGCTAGCAAGAAAATCTTTAAATTCAGATTTGTGAGGTTCACTAGCACTTCCCCATTGTGGAAGTTTGTAAGCAGTGGTAAAGTCCTCTAAGTCCATAGTATAAGAATTTTCATAAAGATCAAACAGGACAGTCTGAGAATTGCGTGAAGATGAAAATTCAAACCTCCTCACAAAGGAACTAGTGAGATAGTGGTACTGGGGGCACTTTTCTGCCTCGAAGCTCACAAGATCAGCGTTACGCAAGTATGCATTAAATTCTTCCTTAATTCCAGCTTGATCCATGAAGTCCTCTGAAGGCCATTCAAAAGGCTGCACGGGAGCGTCCCTTGGTGGCTCATCATCAGCATCACGCATTGCAAGCCTAGGTCCTTATTTCCTTGAAGAACCACCTTGGTACATTTTCCTAAGCATATTTCTTCCTCTGAAAAAATTTCTGAAATTTTTAGTAACTTCAAATAAAAGTGAACCAAGCTCAACAAAATTGATAGCAACTACTACTACAAGTGCCTAGAGCCTATATCATGCATTAGAACTACTTGGAACCATATAAATTTGACATGCAAGCTCAAGAACATGGTCACCTAGGCAGCACAAATTTGCAATGAATAAAGCACTAGAACAAAGACTAATTGGACCAATGGAGGAGTCACATACCAAGGAACAATCCCCTAAAGCAGTTTTGTGAGAGGTGCTTTGAGCAAGGAGATCGAAAATCGCAGCAAAATGAGCTAGAACTCGTGCTTGAGCTGGATGGTGATTTTTTGGGGAGGAAGAAGAAGTGTGTGGTGGCTGGCATAAGTGGAGGGGGGCCACCATGGGCCCATGAGGCAGGGGGCGTGCCTAGGGGGGTAGGGCGCGCCCTCCACCCTCGTGGACAGGTGCTTACTCCCCCTGCTGTGTTCTCAGTGCCAAATATTCTCAAATATTCCAGAAAAAATCATATTAAATTGGCAGGGCATTTGGAGAACTTTTATTTTCGGGGTATTTTGTATTGCACGGATAATTCAGAAAACAGACAGAAAAATAGTATTTTTACTTTATTTTGACTAAATAACAGAAAGTAAAAGGAGGGTACAGAAGGTTGTGCTTTCTAATTTCATCCATCTCATGCTCATTAAAAGGAATCCACTAACAAGGTTGATCAGGTCTTGTTAACAAACTCATTTTGAATAACATGAAACCGGAGAAATTTCGAATAACACTATGTTACCTCAACGGGGATATGCACATCCCAATAATAAGAATATCATATCTCTTTTTGACAGTAGGAAGAGGGAATTCAAAACCTCCAAAAATAATCGATGGAATTTTTCCAATAGAGTTGATACTATGAACTTGAGGTTGTTTCCTCGGAAAGTGTACCGTATGCTCATTACCATTAACATGAAAAGTGACATTGCCTTTATTGCAATCAATAATAGCCCCTTCAGTATTCAAAAAGGGTCTTCCAAAAATAATAGGCATACTATCGTCCTCGGGAATATCAAGAATAACAAAGTCCGTTAAAATAGTAACGTTTGCAACTACAACAGGAACATCCTCACAAATACCGACAGGTATAGAAGTTGATTTATCAACCATTTGCAAAGATATTTTAGTAGGTGGCAACTTATTCAAATCAAGTCTATGATATAAAGAGAGAGGCATAACACTAACACCGGTTCCAAGATCACATAAAGCAGTTTTAACATAGTTTCTTTTAATGGAGCATGGTATAGTGGGTACTCCTGGATATCCTAGTTTCTTTGGTATTCCACCCTTAAAAGTATAATTAGCAAGCATGGTGGAAATTTCAGCTTCAGGTATCTTTCTTTTATTAGTAACAATTTCTTTCATATACTTAGCATAAGGATTCATTTTGAGCATATCAGTTAATCACATACGCAAAAAGATAGGTCTAATCATTTCAGCAAAGCGCTCAAAATCCTCATCATCCTTTTTCTTGGATGGTTTGGGAGGGAAAGGCATGGGTTTCTGAACCCATGGCTCCCTTTCTTTACCGTGCTTCCTAGCAACAAAGTCTCTCTTATCATAACGTTGATTCTTCGATTGTGGGTTATCAAGATCAACAACAGGTTCAATATCTACATCATTATCATTACTAGGTTGAGCATCATCATGAACATCATCATTAACATTATCACTAGGTTCATGTTCATTACCAGAATGTGTTTCAGCATCAGAAATAGAAATATCATTGGGATTCTCAGGTGTGTCAACAATAGGTTCACTATAAGCATGCAAAGTCCTATCATTTTTCTTTTTCTTGTTTTTAGAAGGACTAGGTGCACCTAAATTATTTCTCTGAGAATCCTGCTCAATTCTCTTAGGATGGCCTTCAGGATACAAAGGTTCCTGAGTCATTTTACCAGTTCTAGTAGCCACTCTAACAGCATAATCATTTTTCTTACTATTCAATTCATTGAGCAAATCATTTTGAGCTTTAAGTACTTGTTCTACTTGAGTGGTGACCATAGAAGCATGTTTACTAATGAGTTTTAGTTCACCTTTAACTCTAGACATATAATCACCCAAGTGTTGAAGCATGTAAGAATTTTGTTTCAATTGTCTACCAAAATAAGCATTGAAGTTCTCTTGTTTAACAATAAAATTGTCAAACTCATCTAAGCACTGTCTAGCAGATTTATAGTGAGGAATATCACCTTCACCAAATCTATAGAGAGAATTTACCTTTACTACCTGTGTCGGGTTATCAAGACCATGTGTTTCTTCAATAGGTGATGAATTAAGATTATAGATTTCTTCAACAGGCGGTAAATTAAGACCATGTATTTCTTCAATAGGAGGTAAATTCTTAACATCTTAAGCTTTAATACCCTTTTCTTTCATAGATTTCTTTGCCTCTTGCATATCTTAAGGACTGAGAAATAGAACACCTCTCTTCTTCGGAGTTGGCTTAGGAATAGGCTCAGGAGTTGGCTCAGGAGGTGTCCAATTATTTTCATTGGTCAACATATTATTCAATAAAATTTCCGCTTCATCCGGTGTTCTTTCCCTGAAAACAGAACCAACGCAACTATTCAGGTAATCTCTGGAAGCATCGGTTAGTCCATTATAAAAGATATCAAGTATTTCATTTTTCTTAAGAGGATGATCAGGCAAAGCATTAAGTAATTGGAGAAGCCTCCCCCAAGCTTGTGGGAGACTCTCTTCTTCAATTTGCACAAAATTATATATATCCCTTAAAGCAGCTTGTTTCTTATGAGCAGGGAAATATTTAGCAGAGAAGTAATAAATCATATCCTGGGGACTACGCACACAACCAGGATCAAGAGAATTAAACCATATCTTAGCATCACCCTTTAATGAGAACGGAAATATTTTAAGGATATAGAAGTAGCGAGTTCTCTCATCATTAGTGAACAGGGTGGCTATATCATTTAATTTAGTAAGATGTGCCACAACAGTTTCAGATTCATAGCCATAGAAAGGATCAGATTCAACCAAAGTAATTATATCAGGATCAATAGAGAATTCATAATCCTTATCAGTAACGAAGATAGGTGAAGTAGCATAAGCAGGATCATATTTCATTCTAGCATTCAAAGTTTTTTGTTTAAGCTTAGCTAATAATTTCTTAAGATCACTTCTATAATTGCAAGCAAGAAAGTCTCTTTTAGTTTCTTCATCCATAACATAGCCCTCAGGCACAACAAGCAATTCATATTTATCGGGAGAGCCTTCATCATCACTTTCATCAATATTATAAGTTTCAATAATTTCATTCTCTCTAGCCCTAGCAAGTTGTTCATCAAGAAATTCACCAAGTGGCACAGAAGTGTCAAGCATAGAACTAGTTTCATCATAAGTATCATGCATAGCGGAAGTGGCATCATCAATAACATGCGACATATCAGAATGAATAGCAGAAGCAGGTTTAGGTGTCGCAAGCTTACTCAAAACAGAAGGAGAATCAAGTGCAGAGCTAGATGGCAGTTCCTTACCTCCCCTCGTAGTTGAGGGATAAATTTTTGTTTTCTCATCTTTCAAGTTCTTCATAGTGACCAGCAGATATAAATCCCAAGTGACTCAAAGAATAGATCTATGTTCCTTGGCAACGGTGCTAGAAAATAGTCTTGATAACCCACAAGTATAGGGGATCGCAACAATTTTTGAGGGTAGAGTATTCAACCCAAATTTATTGATTCGACACAAGGGGAGCCAAAGAATATTCTCAAGTATTAGCAGTTGAGTTGTCAATTCAACCACACCTGGATAACTTAGTATCTGCAGCAAAGTATTTAGTAGCAAAGTAATATGGAAGTAACGGTAACGATAGCAAAAGTAATATTTTTGGGTTTTGTAGTAATTGTAACAGTATCAACGGAAAAGTAAATAAGTGAAGAATAATATGTGAAAAGCTCGTAGGCATTGGATCGGTGATGGAGAATTATGCCGGATGAGGTTCATCATGTAACAATCATAACATAGGCTGACACAGAACTAGCTCCAATTCATCAATATAATATAGGCATGTATTCCGAATATAGTCATACGTGCTTATGGAAAAGAACTTGCATGACATGTTTTGTCCTACCCTCCCGTGGCAGCGGGGTCCTAGCGGAAACTAAGGGATATTAAGGCCTCCTTTTAATAGAGTACCAGACCAAAGCATTAACACATAGTGAATACATGAACTCCTCAAACTATGGTCATCACCGGGAGTGGTCCTGATTATTGTCACTTCGGGGTTGCCGGATCATAGCACATAGTAGGTGACTATAGACTTGCAAGATAGGATCAAGAAATCACATATATTCATGGAAACATAATAGGTTCAGATCTGAAATCATGGCACTTGGGCCCTAGTGACAAGCATTAAGCATAGCAAAGTCATAGCAACATCAATCTCAGAACATAGTAGATACTAGGGATCAAACCCTAACAAAACTAACTCGATTACATGATAAATCTCATCCAACCCATCACCGTCCAGCAAGCCTACGATGGAATTACTCACGCACGGCGGTGAGCATCATGAAATTGGTGATGGAGGATGGTTGATGATGATGATGGTGACGGATTCCCCTCTCCGGAGCCCTGAACGGACTCCAGATCAGCCCTCCCGAGAAAGTTTAAGGCTTGGCGGCGGATCCGTATCGTAAAACGCGATGAATCCTTCTCTCTGATTTTTTTTCTCCCCGAACGTGAATATATAGTGTTGGAGTTGAGGTCGGTGGAGCGTCAGGGGGCCCACGAGGCAGGGGGCGCGCCCCCACCCTCGTGGACAGGGTGTGGGCCCCCTGGTCTTGATTCTTTCACCAATATTTTTTATATTTTCCAAAAATTAGCTCCGTGAAGTTTCAGTTCATTCCGGGAACTTTTGTTTCTACACATAAATAACACCATGGCTATTCTGCTGAAAACAGCGTCAGTCCGGGTTAGTTTCATTCAAATCATGCAAGTTAGAGTCCAAAACAAGGGCAAAAGTGTTTGGAAAAGTAGATACGACGGAGACGTGTCAATAATCTGTCCGGGGGGGGGGGGGGGGATTGAGTGGAAAGACAAATACGGGCCAACAACTGTATTGGGTTGCCGTCAGACCAAACACACTAAACCCATCCGTGCTGATGCCGACTCGAGAATGCCTTGGATCTGCCTCTTTTTCCGCATATAATGCATTGAAGCGCTTCCACGCTTCACCATCTAATGTGTGTACCATCATCAGATTCCCATCTGCATCTAGTTCGGTTCTTTTGCCCTTTTTGTGCCATGTCATCTGTCTGGTCGTCTCTTCGACCATGAAAAGACGTTGAAGTCTTGGTACGATTGGCATATACCCAAGAACATTAACAGGGATTTTGGTCTGCGTCTTCTCACCCATACCTTTGTCTACCACAATGTACCTGGAAGACTTGCAAATGGGACAACAGTTCAAGTCCACATACTCAAGCCTAAATAAGGCACATCCTTTATCACAGGCATGTATCTTCTCATAGGGCATCTTAAGAGCACGGAGGTTTTTGTCTGACTGGTACAGGTTTGCAGGCAGTACATGGCCTTTGGGTAGAAAGCGTCCAAATACTGTCATCATCACGTCGTAGCATTCTCTGCCCAAGTCGAATTGAGCCTTCAGAGCCATTATATGTGATATGGCATCCAGCTGACAAAGCTCAGTGTGCTCGTGAAGAGGACATTTTGAAGAATCCAACATTTCATTGAAGGCCTTTGCAGATTCCTCCATCTCTTTGTCCGAATCCCGAGCATCATCAAACTTTTGCACCATGTCTTCCATCCCGGTACCATGCTCGTCGGTGCGACGACGAACCACCTCAGATCTGGCACGTTGGGCAAACTTCCATGAAATGTCCACACCGTATAACCAGGCATAAAACCACTCTTCTGCAGGTGTTTGCCCATTTCATCCTGTGTCCTCTTTTCCCAATTCTTGCACTGGACACAGGGGCACCAGTTTTTCCTATGGTCATTTGCAAATGCGGCTTTCACAAACCCCTTAGTTTTTGTTAACTATTCATTGGTAATCTCTTTCTGACTAGTGCGACCGCTGTACATCCACGCACGATCACTCATCTTGCTTAGCTACTGGACAAACAAGAAATATATATAATTCAGCATGTATATTCATCAGCTAATCTAGTTTGTCAATTTTATTACGCCCATGCAACCTACACTCTAATAGGTAAAGATAGGTCCTAATCCCACCCGAGTATGTGTAGATTGAGTACGTTCTCCATGCTCTACCCCATTCCGAGACAAAATTTTGGGAGCACCTCCCCACTGTTCTCCTGATACACGTCTCGGCAAAAGCCAAGAGAATGTGCATCCGGAGAACAACAGGGGGCGTTGAAGAAATTTTGTCTCAGAATGGGGTAGAGCATGGAGTACGTACTCAATCTTGTAAGTGCATCTAGTGCCCCTTAGTGATTTTGGTGTATTGAAGACTTATAGGTTAAGGATCTAATGTGTTTATGAGTCTACACAGGTCTATAAGTCTATGAGGAGTTTGATACTTACAGTGAAAGTCGGCCCCTAAAAATGAAGTTCTTCGACTGAAGATTTTGATACACCGAAGACTTTCTGAAGACTTTGAAAGTGAAGAAATTGGTGTGACCTTGAAGACTTGGTATTCATTCGATGAACATGAAGCGTGAAGACTTTTGTTTTCATAGTTTCATTTTCTTTTTCTTGAGACATAGGAAACACCGTACTGTTAAAGGGGGTTGAGGAAAAACTAAGGAAAAATTTCCATTTGATGCTCAACTCAAATCCTACACCTACCAATCCCTTCGAGTGAAGCCATTGGAAATCTCAGACAGTTTAGTCAATTTCTTCAGTGACAGAGACGTAGTTCTTCTAGTCACTGAGGACTTTGTTCTGACTGAGGAGTTAGGAATTCGCCAGTGCGGATTGCCTACACAGTGAGGAACATGATAGCCCTGAGGAATTTGTACCTCAAAATTCCGACCGTTGTTGTGCTACGCGCCAGCTGTCCCAAAATATCTTATCCATCCAACGGTCATATCATTGAAGGGCATTTATGTCTTATCATGTCGGGCTGCTCCATAGGCTATAAATAGCCGCCCCCTACAACCACTAGCTGGTTGGATGCTCCGAGAGAACCTGACACTTGTCATTTAAGAGCAACCCATCCTCCGAGGACTTTGAGCGAAAATCATCAAGTGAGGAAAATCCAAACCCAAACCCAAACACCTACAAACCTAAAGTGATTGAGCATCACTGAAGAGATTGATCCTGCGTGGATCCGACGCTTGTTACCTTTGAAGACTGTGCTTCTTCCAGACGGTTAGGCGTCATGGTCTAGAGCATCCAAGAGGAATTGTGGATCGCCGAGTGACCGAGTTTGTTAAGGTTCGGAAGTCACCTGAAGACTTACCACGAGTGATTGGACGAGGATTGTGTGTCCTTAGTTCAAGGAGAATACAGTGAGGACTGGGTGTCCCGAGCTGCGTGCTCAGGACTGGGTGTCCGGGACTGTGTGTCCTCGAGTTTAAATACTCAGCCGCTCCAACCAGATATACAACTGAGACAACAGTTGGAACTGGTCTACCAAATCATTGTCTTCACCAAGCTTACTGGTTCCATTTCCTCAACTCTTTCATTTCCTCAGTATTGTGCTGCTTGTTTATCATATCTGTGTTTGAAGACTTTGGCTGAAGACTTTCTCAATTTCCTCAGTTCGATTTCTTCAGTCTATTTGTCTTCATCTTGTGTTATCCTGTGTTTACGCTGTCTGTACTCTGTGCTAGTCTTCATTTCATCATGATGACCATGCTTGTGTTCTGCTTTGTTTTCATCTAAGTACTTATTCCACTGCTAGTAGTTCTTCGCTAAGGAATTTCCTCACTAGCAAATTCCTCAGTGAAGAATTTCATAAAAATCGCCTATTCACCCCCCTCTAGTCGATATAACACACTTTCAATTGGTATCAGAGCAAGGTACTCCCTTGTTCTGTGTGATTTTGGTTTAACCGCCTGGAGTTTTAGTTATGTCGACCGCAGGTATGATCAAGGTCTCTGCTGGGTGTCCTACCTTTGATGGGACGGACTACCCCTACTGGAACAATAAGATGCGAATGCATCTTGAGGCAATTGATAACGATCTCTGGTATGTTGTGGAAAATGGTGTTCCCTCAGTCACACCTTCTCTGAATGCTGCTGATGTGAAGAGATTCAAGCAACTCGACTCTCAAGCGAAGAATATCATATGTGGCCATCTGAGCAAAGGACGGTATGGAAGAGTGAGTGCTTTGGAGACTGCCAAGCTTATCTGGGATAGGCTGTCCAAAGTCAATGAAGGAGTTTCAACTCAACGTGACTCTCGAGTTGATGTTCTTCGCAATCTCTTCAACCGCTTCAAAAGACTCGACAATGAAAATGTTCAGCAAACCTTCGATCGCCTCACTGACATCTCAAATGAGCTTCAAGCACTTGGTGCCACTGACATCACCGACCATGAGGTGGTCAAGAAATTGCTGAGATCGCTTGATTCCTCATTTGATACTCTGGCACTGATGATACAAGAGCGTGCTGATTACAAGTCACTTGACCCCGCTGATATCCTCGAGAGGCTAAATACTCATGAATTCCAGCTTGCTGAAAAGAGAGATCTCTATGGTTCGAGCTATGGCAGATCACGTGCAGTGAAGGCCAAGGTAGTATCTGAGTCCGAAGATGAAGACTCTCGTAGCAGCCTTGGCGACCCTGAAGAACTAAGTCATGATCTAGCGCTGCTTGTGAAGAAATTCCAAAAGTTCTCAAGACGAGGTCGCTTTGGAAGACCCTCAAAGAGCAATGATTCCTCATCCAGTGACTACAAGAGAAGGCTTTGTCACAAGTGCAAGAAGCCTGGACACTACATTCAAGCTTGTCCTCAGTGGGAAAAGGAATCAAAGAAGAATAAATACAAGGATTACAGTTCTGATGATGCGAAGAAAAAGAAGAAATCCTCAAAATCTTCATCATCAAAATCCTCGAAGTCTTCGTCTCACAAGAAGAGCAGCTCCAAGAAGGCTCGGGCATTCATTGGCAAGGAAATGGACTCTGAGGCTGAATCTGAAGAAAATGAAGAAGAAGAGGAATCTGATGATTCCAAGTCTGGTGTGGCGAGCCTAGCCCTCGCTACTGCATTCGTCAGCAAGTCTATCTTCACCTCTGAAGAAAGTGATCTCACCAACAAGGCTGATGAAGGCATTGATGACTACGCTCCCACCTATTGCTTCATGGCAAAAGGTGCCAAGGTACTCAAATATGCCTCCTCTGAATCTAGTGAGGATGAATCTGATGAAAACCTTAAGCCTAGCTACTCTAAACTTGCTAAGATTGCTGTGCAACAACAAAAGGCTTTTGAAAAGGTTCAAAACATGCTACACAAAAGTGATGATATGTTGGGTGAAGAAATGGATCGCACTAAAGCCTTAACTGAAAATCTTCAGAGACTTCAGACCAGGTTTGACAACCTTCAAGGTCATCATAACACTCTCTTATCTAATCATGAGAAGCTTTCTTATGAATATCTTCAAAAGAAGCAAGATCTTGAGAAGCTAAGAGTGAGTTATGAAGATCTTCAGAAGGAGCGCGATTCATTACTTGCTCAACAAATCAGCGCTGCTCAAGAAGAATTTATTCCCCCATGTTTGAAATGCATTGAACGAGAATCTGCTAATTCCTCACCTGAATGTTCAAATGCTTCTAATGTTACAAATTCCTCACCTGCCTCTGCTATCACTAATTCCTCATCTGAGGACATTGCTAGTATCAGTAACGATGCAGGGCTGAAGGAATTGTACATGACAGGCATGTACAAAAGCCTCAATGGGCATCAGACTCTTTGTGATGTGCTTAAAAAGCAGATCCTCAATAGGAACCCTAGGAAAGAGGGTATTGCCTTTGAGAGGAAACTCAATGCTGATGGTACATATTGGAAGCCTGAGCAGTACCCCAAAACCGCATGGGTTGCTGCAAAGGGACCTCCAGTTGATCCATCTAATTTATCTGGCTATACATGTGAATCTTCTCATTCTTCTCATGAGTCATTTGACTCCAATTATAAACTGTTCAAAAATCAGAATGCTGAAGTATTTGCTAGATATGTTGGCACTAACTGCAGGAATGGTTCCCCTATGAAGAAAATCTGGGTTCCCAAAAGGTGCCTTGAAAGTCTTCAGGTGAATGTCCTCATGACACCATCTGTGAAGAATAGGAAACCCAGATCAAATTCTTCATATGGACCAAATTCTTCATATGGATCTAAGTCCTCATACGGACCAAATTCCTCACATGGATCAAATTCCTCAAAAGGATCAAAGTCCTCATATGAACATCATCGTGCTAACAACTCTGTTTCGCAGGGAAGAGCCAAGGGCTATGAATATGAGCATTATTCTTCAAATTATTATGTTCATAAGTCCTCGAAGAATTTCTCTGCTTATTCATATGCTTACCCTAACCACTCTTATGTGAAACGAAATGGTTTGGCCTCTATGCCACCATTCTCATATGGAGCTCGCAGAGTGATGAACTCTTTGCCACCCCTTCAGATGTGTGTGGTGAAAAAAAAGAACTAATCTCTTCTGCAGGATCAGGTCTCCAGACGTACTATAACGTCTGAAGAATTTGCTGGGGACCTGACAAATTGCCTGAAAGGACGCAAGCTAATCATGAAGAAATGAACTTTTATTTCACACGTCCTCCTACTGCTTTATTTGTATTACTACTTGATGAGATTGATCTAATGAATTGTGATATCATATTCTTCACTGCTGAAGTATATGAGGTTCATAAGTTGCACTAATTCATCTGCAGGATGATCAACCCAAAGCCACTGAGTGGGTCCTCGATAGTGGATGTACAAATCACATGACTGGTGACAAGAACCTATTGATGGATGCTCCCTTATCATCATCACATCTGAAGCATATCATCTTCGCTGACAAAAGCAAAAGTCAGGTATTGGGTCTAGGTAAGGTTGCTATCACAAAGGATCGACACATGGACAAAGTCATGCTTGTTGAGTCCTTAGGATATAACCTTATGTCTGTCTCAATGCTTTGTGATCTTGATATGGTTGTTGTCTTTGGCAAGTATCGTTGTGTTGTGATTATGGAAGCTGATAATTCCAAAGTCGTCGAAGGATTTAGGAGAGACTTGTATATTGTTGATTTCTCTGCAGATTCACAACCAGCCGTGTGCCTACTTGCAAAATCTTCAGAAGGATGGCTATGGCATCGACGACTTGGTCATGCAGGCATGAGGAATTTGCACACGCTTGCAAAGAAGAAGCGTGTCATTGGCATTGGGAATGTCAAATTCCTCAAGGATCACTTATGCGGTGCCTGTGAAGCTGGAAAGATGACGAAGGCCAAGCATCCAGCAAAGACTATCATGACCACCACTCGTCCATTTAAATTGCTTCACATGGATCTCTTTGGTCCTAATCATTATTCTTCTGTGTCAAATGAAGCATCTCAATATGGCTTTGTTATTGTTGATGATTACTCTCGTTACACATGGGTACACCTTGTCTCTTACAAACATGAAGTGCAGGAAGTCTTCAAACGATTTTCCTCGAGGGCTTCAACCAACTTTGGTGTGAAGATCAAGCACATCAGAAGTGACAATGGCACTAAGTTCAAGAATTCGGGTCTCGATGACTATCTTGATGAACTTGGTATTACTCATGAGTATTCTGCTCCTTATACTCCTCAACAAAATGGCGTCGTGGAGCGCAAGAACAGGATTCTTGCTGAGATGGCTCGCACTATGCTCGATGAGTACAAAACCCCTCGTCGTTTCTGGGTTGATGCAATTGATACTGCGTGCCACATCATCAACAGAGTTTATCATCACAAATTGTTCAAGAAGACTGCCTATGAACTCCTCACTGACAAGAAACCCAATGTGAGTTATTTCAAAGTCTTCGGTGCTAAATGCTGGATTAGAGATCCTCATCACAACTCTAAATTTGCACTGAAAGCACATGAAGGGTTTATGCTTGGTTACGAAAAGGACTCGCACACCATAGAGTCTTCAACAATGTTCTTCACAAGATGGTTGAACTGTAGATGTGCGGTTCGATGAAACTAATGGCTCGCAAAGAGAGCACCTACCTTCTGTGTTAGACGAAACAGCACCCGAGGATTCTATCAAGCATAAGGCTACCGAAGATGTCATTCCTACTGAAGATTCTGCTAAAGAGTTCATTCCAGAACGTGAAGAACGTCGAGCCGATGCACCTGAAGAAAATGCTGATCAAATTCCTCAACGACAACCAGCTCATCCTCGCGTTGCAAAAGAAGTGCAAGTGGAGAAGATCATCGATGACATTAGAGCACCAGGTCCTCTCACACGCTCAAAAGCTTCACATCTATCTAACTTTTGTGGGCACTTTGCTTTTGTATCTATCACAGAGCCCACTAAGGTAGATGAAGCATTTCTGGAGCCTGAGTGGATTCAGGCCATGCAAGAAGAATTACATCAGTTCAAGCTCAACAACGTCTGGGAACTGGTCAATCGTCCAGATCCTCGCAAGCATAATATCATTGGCACAAAGTGGATCTACCGCAACAAGCAAGATGAAAATGGTGTTGTGGTGAGAAATAAGGCACGTTTAGTAGCTCAAGGCTACACACAGGTTGAAGGAGTTGATTTCGATGAAAATTTTGCACCCGTTGCTAGACTTGAGGCTATTCGCATATTACTTGCTTATGCTAACCATCATGATATCATCTTATATCAAATGGATGTGAAAAGTGCATTCCTTAATGGTAAGCTTGAGGAAGAAGTATATGTTGCTCAACCCCCAGGTTTTGAAGATCCAAAGAATCCTAACAAAGTCTTCAGACTCAATAAGGCCCTCTATGGCCTCAAGCAAGCCCCACGGGCGTGGTATGATACTTTGAAGGAATTCTTCAGGAAGAAAGGCTTCACACCCGGTTCACTCGATCCTACTCTCTTTACTAAGTCTTATGATGGTGAACTGTTTGTGTGCAAAATATATGTTGATGATATTATCTTTGGCTGTACTGACCAACGTTGTAGTGATGAATTTGCCTATATGATGAGTGAAGAATATCAAATGTCTATGATGGGAGAGTTGAAATTCTTCTTAGGTCTTCAAATTCGTCAACGGCGCAATGGCATATTCATATCTCAGGAGAAATACCTCAAGGTTGTCCTAAAGAAATTCGGCATGCAAGATTGCAAAGGCATCAAAATTCCTATGCCCACAAATGGTCAACTATGCACTGATGAAAATGGTATTGACTTTGATCATAAGGTATACCGCTCCATGATTGGTTCTTTATTGTACTTATGTGCATCTAGGCCAGATATAATGCTTAGTGTTTGCATGTGTGCCCGATTTTAAGATGCACCGAAGGAATCACACCATAAGGCTGTGAAGCATATTCTTTGATATCTAGCTCACACACCAACACTAGGATTATGGTATCCCAAGGGCTCAGATTTTGATCTCATTGGATATTCTGACTCTGACTATGCTGGTGATCGTGTGGACCGCAAATCAACATCTGGTACATGTCATTTCCTCGGACGATCCTTGGTCTGTTGGTCCTCGAAGAAAGATAACTGTGTATCACTGTCTACTGCTGAAGCTGAGTACATTGCTGCTGGCTCTTGCTGTGCTCAACTGCTATGGATGAAGCAAACACTCAAGGACTATGGCATCAACATGAAGAATGTGCCTCTCCTCTGTGACAATGAGAGTGCCATCAAGATTGCTCACAACCCAGTTCAGCACTCGAAGACAAAGCACATTCAGATTCGTCATCATTTTCTTCGCGATCATGTGTTGAAGGGCGACATTTCTATTGAGCATGTGAAGACTGAAGAACAGCTAGCCGATATCTTCACTAAGCCCTTGGATGAGAAGAGATTTAGCAAGTTGCGGTGTGAGCTAAATATCTTAGAGTCTTCGAATGTACTTTGAAAAGACCCTCATCCTAACACTTATGCAAAATTGATGACTTAGATGTGCAACACATCAAGAAACGTTTTTCTTCAATCAATGAAGAATAACACTCTAAGTGTGAAGAAATTAATGAAGAATTTGATTCTCAGAACCCTACGACAATTGTACGCGGTGTCTGAAATCAGCATTCGTATACGGTGGGTCACGCCACCACAAAAGTTGAAAATCTTCAATTTGAGTTTTTCCTCAACTTTTGAAATTCCTCAGTTGTTCAAATTCTTCAACTTTTCAAAATCTTCACTCTTTCCGTCATTTTTCTTCATTGGCTATATATATATGTATATATATATATATATATATATATATATATATATGGGTTTATGTCCTCTACAGCATTCACTTATGGCTATTTCTTCAAGTTGGTGTTTTTCTGCTAAGTGAATGTGATCGGACCCTTCCCCCTCTATGCTGTACTCAATCCAATCTATTCACAAATTCTTCATGTGCATTCTATTTGAAACTCGTTCAAAATCTTCACGGTGTCCTTGTCAGCTGAAGAAATTGCGAACGGAACTTTAAAACTAATCTTATCCAAATTTTTGGTTTTTCCGCTCAAACCGTTCCGCATCCCACGATGCATTATTCTACTCACCCACAATCTTACACGATCTCCACTACACTGTACGTGAGTGACACATGTCGTGCGAAGGAGAAGGGTCAGGGGCACGTTCGTCCCAAATCTTCGGGCGAACAGTTTTTTCACTGCTACTATATATACCCCCTCACCCCTTCCTCACTTATTTTACTCCGCTCGATCTCTATCTCGCACTCAATCTTCTCAAACCCTAGCGCCACCGCTACTCCATCGTCACCGGTGAGGAAGAGCTTCACTGCCTCGACCTCGTCGCCGTCATACTCGCACCGACCGCATAAATCTTCACCTCCGCCGCCGCCGTAGACGTCTTCCTCCGCCAAGTTAGGGCGTGGAAGATCTACACCGACAAACTTCACTGTTTCACCTCTTTGTTCATCGTGTTCTTCATTCAGGGTAATTAAAAGTTACTTTTACTGCCTCTTTAATTCGAAGTTTCTCTACAAAATCTTCAAAGGTGTTCTATTCTTCAAATCTTCGCACACTAAACACCTCACATATCACCTATTCTTGATTCATTTCCCTAAGCATCATTTTCTTCAAGATTCCTCAGTTGTGTGGATCTTCGATCTATACAACTCTGGAACCTAAGATAAAGCGCGCTTAGTGAAATTCTTCAAGACACATCTGGTCAAATTCCTCAAACTTGTTCTTTTTGAAAAACCCTTTGAGAACGCATATGACCTATCCAAATTCCTCGCAACTATACTCTGTTCACAGGTACTCATGTCTGCTGCTGAATCACTAGGTTCTCATCAACTTAACTCATTTGCAGTGTTCCTTGAAGAAAAACTGCATACTTCTTCAGGGAATTCTATTGTTCAAATTCCTCAGCTGAAGAATATGGCAGATGGTAAGAGGCCGCAGAAAGGAGGAAAGAAGCCTGAGGTCATGACTGCCTTTGAAATCCCTGAGGACATCTATGGTGGGTACTGCACACTCCCGAGGAAGATAAAAATCAGCGCAAGGTGCGCATTCAGAAGATTGAACGGAGATGGGCACGCGAATGGAGGGAATACAGATATGTAACCCCAAAGTATATGAAGAAATTCGCACTGAATCCTCCATGCCCAAGAGCCCCATTGGCACCTGGCCAAGTGGCTGATCCCACTAGCGTCAAACGCGGTGAGGACTTTCCTGAGGAATGGGCAAAGCGCCAAGCCAAGTTGGCCAAGCAAGCCAGAGAAGCAGTGAGGAAATTCAATGAAGATTATGCTGCTGCTGCTGCCACTGAGGCCTCTGTCAAGCCAAGGAAATCAATGGCAAAGAAGCCCGCTCGAAAGCCAAGTGCTTCACCAATAGTGCCCTCACAGCCAAGTTCCTCAGTTGCGCCCTCACGGCCAGGCACTTCAATATCTTCAAGGCAAATTCCTCATGCTACCCCTGCTCCTCCGAAATCCTCAGCACCTCCTCCAAAGTCCTCAGCTACTCCGACAAAGTCCTCAGCACCTGTGCACCTTGCCACGTGTCAAAGGACTGCAGGCATCTCTATTGCCTCTGGTGTGTCAGCAAGTTCCTCGGCTGCACCAAGTTCCTCAGCTGGACCCTCTCTACTGAAGAAAAAGGCTACTGCTGGACGAGGTCCTCGCCCAAGTCCTAAGAAGGAGCAGGTAGTCTTCAATGTACCATCTGACGATGATGAGGCTGATGAAGAAGAACTTGCCGAAATCATCAGAGATAGGCAAACTAAGGCCGCTAGTGCCAAAGGAAGCAATGTGCCGATGCTTATTGATCCAAGGTTGATCCTGGATTTCATTGATCTATGGCACAAAGATCCCAATACGCCTGTGCCGGAGATGAACCTCACTCCTGATCAAAGTCACGTCTTGACTGCTTTCATTCAAGAAGAGAAATGGAAGTATGATAGGGCCAGGCAGATCAAGAAATAGCAGTACAGAAAAGAGAAATTGCTAAGGAAAAATGTTGTCAAGATGAAACCTGAAGAACTCATCAAGATGCAGGCTGACATCAAAACCCTCAGCGATGAATTTGATGCATACTATGCTGACTGGAAAGGAGCCAAAGTCAGGTTTGTGAAACTGACTGAGAAATTCACAAATGTTGCAGCCCCATCGCAACAAGAAATTCCTCAAGCTGAACCTTCAGCACAGCCCACTGAAGAACACGCCAGCACCGCTGATGACTTTCAGGCTGCTGAAGAAAATGCTAGTTCCAGGGATGATGACTCCATTCCAGCTACTGAAGAAACTGTCAGGGCATCCACTAGTGGTGCGCCTGAAGAAACTGAAAAAGTCAGGGCAACTGCATCAGTTGCGCCTGAGGAAATTCAACCAGATTCCTCAGCTCCACGTGCGCCTACACCAACTCCTATCCTTCCATCTGCATCAGATGTGAAGAAGACCAAGGCTGCAGAGCGAGCTAAAGTGAAGAAAAGGAAAGCATCAAGTGCTTCAGAATCTTCAGCTCCAAAAAAGATGAAGCCTATGACCAGTTCATATGACAATCCTATCGATGCTGTTCCGATTTCAACCATGCCATCAAAGGACCTTGTTCCTTTTGATGAAGAATATGAGATCCCAAGTGGATCTGATGAAGAAACTCAATCTGTTGCTTCGTCAAAGCAGATTGATGAAGAAATTGAAGTGGATGCAATCCCTTCAACCCCAGTGGTCTCATCACCAATGCCTCAGTTTACTGCTGAAGAGGCTGGTGTTGAAGAATTGGAAGATGAAGATGTGGACATTGGCAGCACAACACCAGTGATGAATGACGATTTTTGGGAAAGTCAGCATCCCAACTCTCCACTCTTCACTCCACTGCAGCAAATCCCTCAGTCCCCTGCACCAACTGTTCCGATGGGCTCTGAAGAAACTCATCCCACTGCATCTGTGCATGAAGATATTCCAGCCACTAGTGCTGAAGAAACTGTTGCTGCTGAAAATGGGACTGCACCTGAGGAGGAACCAGAAATTCCTCAGCCTGAAGAACCTGAGCTCGTGATTCCTGAGGTCGTGATGCGACTCACTGACACTCCTCTGCCAAAACCAAAGGATCCGTTCTCAAGGAAGCAAAAGTTCAAGGCTGATGATTTCTTCGGTGAGCATGTATTCTTCACAGATTACAATCCCTATGACTCTGCTCGCATAAGGAAGAGGCGTTTCTGGACTGCTAGCCAAGCAAACTTCTATTCCTCAGTGTTGTTCAACAAAGACAAAGTCTTCGATCATATGCACATTCCTCATGTAGACATGGAGTCTCTGTCGTGCTTCGAGCCAGTTCTCAGTGTTCTTCACGATGTTGGGCTACTGAATTTCTGCACTGACATCTGTGATTGGAATGAAGAACTCATTCTTCAGTTCTACGCAACGCTGCACATCACAGGCGATTCTGAAGATGTGAATTCATGGGTTCTGGACTGGATGACAGAGAATACTCATTACAAGGCACCAGCGTCTGAATTGCTTCGTGCCCTTCCTCTAAGTCCTCCCCTTGAAGATGCACCTTGTGTTTACAATGAACCTGAGCTTTCAAATCATTACATGCAAGTATTGATGAAGCCTTTGAAGCCAGGGCAGGCCCCTCGAATCAATTTACTCCTCAAGGAATTGTTATATGTGCCTCGGACTGTCTATCGCATTCTGTCGAAGACAATGAGTCCTATCAAAGGCCACGACTCGAATGATGAAGAAGTCGTTGGCATCATGAAGAATATGCTTTTCAGCATCTGTCATGGCGTACCCATCAACTTCCATGATTTCTTCATGAGGACTCTGGCCAATATTGCCATGTCACCATTTGAGCTGAAGCCTTATGCGCCATGGATAATGAGATTCATCGGGACAAGGTCTTCACTCAACTACAAAGCTGACACTCTGAACCACTGCAGCTACTTGCCTCCAATTGAAGTCCTCAAAAGGACATTTTCTTCAGCTGATGAAAAAGGCAAGGCTACTACTGTGATAGATGAAGGCATTCGTCCATTGGATGGTTAATTTTGCAAGGCTGCATCCTATTCCACCAATGATGACTCTGCCACACATGGCTCTGCCGCCAACAATGCCAAGCAAAATCCTCAAGCACAGCACCCAGGGTGATGACTGATCGTGAGTTACTCCTCAGTCTTCATCAGAAGGTTGATCGCAACCACAAATGGGTCAAGCGTCAGTTTGGTTCAATTCTTCACAACATGACTGCAACACATAATGCAGTGAAGAAAAACCACTACTACCTCCTTGAAACCCTCAACTGCACCTGGGCTATTCTGTCTCAAGTCTACAGCGCTGAAGATCTGAACAAAATGGGTCTCAAAGAAGAGTTTGACTGGTCTGCACCTCCTCCGAAGAAATTCAAGAAGGTCAAAGTTCCTTCTTTGGTGGCCAGCTCCTATTCTTCATCGCGCGACACTAATGAACATGAAGACTTGGATGACATAGCGGCAGGCCCTACTTCAACAACCGACCCCGACAACATTGGCGCTCCTTCATCAACTTGATTATCTTCGGGGGCGTTAGTCCTCAGTTTCGATCCTTTTGGTCATTCGATGACAAAGGGGGAGAAATCTGAGTTAGTCTTCAAGCGGGTCTATTATATTGGGCGTTTTTTTGCTAAGTTACAACTCTCGTTCTTCTGAAACTTTTATTGGATCGAGTTGTAAACTTAAACCCGATGGTGGTCTGATACTTCTGCTACGTTATTCTGCATGCATATTCCTCATTAATGTTTTTGCACGCATGCTGAATTACATCAGTCACCATATTTCATCATGCATTTCAAATTCTTCATATTATATGTCAAATGCGTGTATGAATTACAAGATATAGGGGGGGGATCTCCATGATTCATCTCTTCAAGTGTGCATTGCTTCAAAAGCAAATTCCTCACTATGCACAACTTCAGGGGGGGTTCTTCTATATCTTGCAATCAAATTCCTCAGTATCAGCATTTACACTTCATATGTTTATCCCCGTTGAAAACTTAACCTATATTGTCATCCGTCGGTGTACAAAAAGGGGGTGCACTTTTTGTACCCCTATAACTGTGCACGAGCAGTCTGAGCTGCGAGCGCCACCACGCCAAGCACGGCAAGGGAGGTAAGCCAAAGTAAGGCCGAAGCTGAAGGGAAGCAGAACGACGCCAAGACCACAAAGAGCAAAGGGGATGGAGCAGACCACCCCCCGGCAAGATCCTTGACGGGGGGCGGCTTTAGCTAGCCCGGCAAGATCCTTGCCGTGGCAGCTTGCCCCCCACCTACGGAGCGAGGTCACCCTTGAGTCCACTGTCCCCATGGGGCAAGGATTCGGGAGACATCCCCGTGGTGGCATGCAGATCTTTGTGAAGACACTCAAGACCAGATACCCGCTTAAGAAGATGATGATCCTTGGTGGGATCCCAGCCAAGGAGGACCACAAGGCCCCCGGCAAGATCCTTGCCGGGGATGACAGCAGGCACCGCGGCAAGACCCTTGCCGGGGCCGCGACAAGACCCTTGCCGGGGCCGCGGCAAGACCCTTGACGGGGCCGCAGCAAGGCCCTTGCCAAGGACGTCGTAGGGCCACCATCAGACCCGCGCTAGTCACGCCACCACCGTTGTTCGCATGCAGCTGCCAACCCAACCAACTGGGCAGGCACCTGCGTGGCGGCATGCAAATATTCGTGGAGATCCACCACTGCGCCACCTTAGCTGCCTACCTGCCTACATGGCACCACAAGCACCGCTAGCCAGGGCGCGTGTCGACGCGAGAGGGAGTGGCGACGGACGAGATGGGGCTCTCCTCCACCCCCGATAAAGCAAGGACACCTAAGCAAGGCACATTAAATGCGTCTTGTCATGTAATGCGAAGGATAACCTCGCGCTACTGTACCCTTTCCACCTCCCGTGTGCCACTATGGCAACCCCTTTCCTATAAAAGGAGGCCCGAGGCGACCAGGAGGAGGATTGGGCTTTTTGGAGCTCTCGACGCCCCATAGCTAGCTCAGGAACTCAGATATACAATCCACCAAAGCAGGAGTAGGGTTTTACGCATCCTTGCGGCCCGAACCTGGGTAAAGGAGCCGTGTGCTATCTGTTTGATCCGCTCTTTTCACAACCCCGCGCCCCGCAACCGTAGTAGGGATTCCCGTGATCCCATAGGTGTCGTTTCCCACCGACATCTTTGGCGCGCCAGGCAGGGGAAGCACAGTTGTGAGAATCGGCTTTAGCAGTTAGTTCGACGCTCCTTCATCGTCATGGCGCCCAAGAAGAAGACGACGGTGGCAGTTGGCCCGTCGGAGGCCGGACATCCCGCCCCGACGCGGGCGAGCAGCGGACCGGTCGCGGAAAGGACCCGGGGCACCGTTCGTGAACACCAACACCGTCCCAGCAGCCGGAGTTTGGGAGGCGGCGATGTTCGTGCGCCTGGCAACGGGCGGCACGCCGCCAAATCCAAAGATGGAGCCAGGCCCTCCGCGGGTGGCGCGGGGCCTTCCAGGATTGCTGCCACCCCGCTCGAGGGCGACGCAAGGGCTTCCAAGACTCCCACGCTGGCGCCGACGGCGCGCTCCTCTCAAGCGGCGCGCGACGAGCGGCGTAATCACACTGAAGACCCCGGGTGTCGCCGCGGGAAGAGCCCCGAGCGCCACTCCCGGGATGTAGAAGACCTGCCCGCTCGCCGAGGCGCTGGTGGAGATGGCATGCGACCGCGCGATCGTGATAGAGCTCCTTCTGACATGGTCAGAAGTCGAAGCGCGTCGCGATCTGTGCAGGTTTCGCTGCCACCGACGCCAGCAGAAGCCTTGGCGCGTGTGCAGTTGCTCCTCGATTTTCCTCCCACTACGGGGAAACTCGACGAATGGAGAGCCACCATCCGAAGCCTTGTTGCGGTGGCCAATAAAGACGAACCAAGCCCGGCGGAGCCCCTGGGTCGACGTTCCGAAGGAGTCCCGTATACCAGTGGCAGGAAGGCTGGCGGCGCCGCGACCACGGTGCATTCGCCTCCTCCTCGCCCGGTACCACGGACACCTGCCCGTCGCGACGTTACAGGTGAGGGAATTTCCATAGCATCGCCCGACCCGCGAACCCACCGTGACCAGCGCCAGGTCCTTCGGGATCGGGAGCATGAAGACACTCGGACCACTATCGAGCACCGGCGCGGAGCGTGCCACCAGTCAGACCAGCGAGCAGGGCCTGCTGTGGACCACCCGGCACCGGAGAGCCCTGGTGGCATGCCTTACGAGGTAGGCTGCCGGCTTTTACCCGTGAGCTGCGGCAGTTCCAGTGGCCCACTCACCGCACCTTCAAACCCGACGTGGGCGAGAAGTACGGCGGCAAGGCCCACCCGTCCGAGTTCCTCAACATCTACACCATCGCGATGCAGGCTGCCGGAGCCCGCGACGATAAGGTGCTTGCGAATTACTTTCCGTTGGCTCTTAAACCCAATGCCATGTCATGGTTGATGCACTTGCCGATAGACTCCATTTCCTCCTGGTCGGATTTGTGCCATGAATTCGTGGGCGCCTTCACTGGCGGACACCAAGCTCATGGCCAAGCAAGCGATCTGCATGTCATTCCCCAGAAGGGAGGCGAGAGTCTCCGCAAGTACATACAGAGGTTCAGCCGGATACAGTACAACATCCCTGATGTTCATCCTGCCGCCATCATCAGCGCATTCCATCAGAACGTGCGTAACCGCAAGATGCGTGAAGACTGGCAATGAACAAGGTGAAAGATGTCGCAGAACTCTATGTTCTCGCCGAAAGATGTGCCTGGGCTGAAGAGGGAAGGAAGTACCCCGGCGAAGATGCCGGCGTGGAAACCGACTCCTCAGATGAGGATATCGCCACCCCGGCAAAGAAAGGCCGGCGCCGCAATAGGAAGCGCAAAGGAAAAGCCGTGCTTGCGGTCGAGGGGTCTGATGACACCGGCTCCACCAAGAAAACCAAGGCAAATGACCCCGGCAAGGAAATTGCCGGATGTGTCGCCTGCCGGGCCTTGGCGGCTGCCGAGAAGCCAGGCAACTCCGACAAGCGGTATTGCAAGATCCATCGCACCAAAGGCCATGCTCTCCAAGACTGCCGACAGGTTGAGCTCCTCGCTGAGAAGGAGAGGGCGAAATATGAGAGGCGGGACAAGGAGAAGGGCCAAGACGGTGCTGAGGGATCCGGCAAGAAGCGCGACAGCCAGGCGGGCCGTCGCGGCAAGGATAAACAACAGGAGAGGCCCGCCCGGGGCCGTGACAGAAAGCCAGAAGACGACGATCACGAAGAGGATGACGAGTCCGGCGACCAAGAGTTTCAGAAAGCTACAGAGGCCATGTGCGTCGACGGCGGCGCCTCGCCGCACACCTCTCATCGCCGGCTTAAACAGTGGGCGCGAGAGATTACAGCGGCAGAGCCGTCGTTTGATGCCCAAAGGCCGCTGAAGTGGTCCAGCACACCTATCATTTTTGACACTGAGGATCACCCTGATCGCACTACTGCGGTCGGGTGCTTGCCGCTGTTGGTTTCACCATCGATACGCAACCTCAAGGTGACAAAGATGCTAGTCGATGGCGGGGCCGGTCTGAACCTGATCTCGCCTGCCGTGATCGAGAAGCTGCAGATTCCTGATGGAGACCTTGAAGAAACGGGCATGTTTCAAGGGGTCAACCCGGGAAGAAGCCAACCCAAGGGAAAGGTCACGCTGCCCGTAACCTTTGGAAGTGACCTGAACTTCAGGACGGAGAGGATCGTGTTTGATGTTGCCAAGATCCCCTTGCCCTACAACGGGATCCTTGGCCGCCCAGCGCTAGCCAAGTTCATGGCAGCGTCACACTACGCCTACAACACCCTGAAGATGCCAGGGCCCGTGACGATCATCACCATCCCCTCCGACAAGAAAGATGCGCTGATTTGCGCTGACCAACTATACCAGTAGGCAGTTGCAGCAGCTGCCGCCGCTGGGGCACTTGCTCCTGCCGCTGGGACCCCGGGAGGGAAGAAGAAGAAGAAGGCCGGTGAGGCCTCGGACACCCACTCCGGCAAGCGCACCTCTTCGGAGTGTAGCGCTGCCGTCGAGGACGTGCCAGAGAGCTCCGCCGGCGGGAACAAGAAGCCCAGGGCCATTCCGCCGGGAACCAAGAAGGTTTCTGTCAATGAGGACGGCACGGGAGGAGCTTTCACTATAGGCTCCACCCTTGATGACAAATAGGAAGACGCGCTCGTCACCTTCCTGCGGGCGAATGTCGATGTGTTTGTCTGGCAAGCCTCCGACATCCCCGGCGTTCCCAGGAAGGTGATTGAGCACCACCATGCTGTCTGTCCTCA
Source organism: Aegilops umbellulata (assembly GCA_032464435.1). Classification (NCBI taxonomy): domain Eukaryota; kingdom Viridiplantae; phylum Streptophyta; class Magnoliopsida; order Poales; family Poaceae; genus Aegilops; species Aegilops umbellulata. The sequence goes on along the minus strand of CP136054.1, from coordinate 344,580,435 downwards.
TGCGTGGCCCGTCAAGCAGAAGGTCAGGAAGCAAGCTTTGGAACGGCAAGAGTTCATCACGGGAGAGATTCGGAAACTGGAAGCAGCGGGTTTGGTAAGGGGAGTGCTCCATCCAACGTGGTTGGCCAATCCGGTCGTGGTGCGCAAGGCAAACGGGAAGTGGAGGCTGTGTGTTGATTACACAGATATCAATAAGGCTTGTCCTAAAGACCCCTTCCCGTTGCCGCGCATCGACCAGATTGTTGACTCCACGGCTGGGTGTGATCTGTTGTCATTCCTCGATGCCTACTCCGGCTACCACCAGATCTTCATGACAAGAGAAGACAAAGAGAAAACAGCGTTCATCACCCCATGTGGTACATATTGTTTCGTACGGATGCCTTTCAGGTTGAAGAGTGCTGGTTCAACGTTTGCAAGGGCGGTCCAGATTGGTTTTGAACCCCAGCTCCATAGAAATATGGAAGCTTATATGGATGACATAGTGGTCAAAACCAAGGACAGGGCAGCCCTCATCACAGATTTGCAAGAAACATTTGCAAACCTGCGCAAGATCAACCTCAAGCTGAACCCTGAGAAGTGTGTCTTTGGCATTCCGTCCGGCAAGCTTCTCGGGTTCTTTGTGTCATAGCGTGGGATAGAGGCCAATCCGGATAAAATCAAGGCTATAGAGCAGATTGAGGCACCCAAGCGAATCAAGGATGTGCGTCGGCTTGCTGGTTGTGTCGCTGCCATGGCAGGTTCATATCCAAGTCTACCGAGCGTGCCCTCCCCTTTTTCAAGATTCTGAAAAAGGCAGGCCCGGTGGAGTGGACGCCAGAAGCCGAAGCAGCCTTGCAAGATTTGAAGAAGTACCTCTCCTCCGCGCCAACACTAGTTGCGCCTAGGCCCCAGGAGCCGTTGCTGCTATACCTAGCGGCAACGAACCAGGTGGTCAACGCTGCACTGGTAGCACAGAGAGAGGTTGACGACAAGGAAATGGCAGCGACAGAGCCCGACGCCACCAATGCGGGGACGACACAGCTGGTTGAAGTGCCGCCGAAGAAGAAAATGATGTAGCACCCGGTCTACTTTGTTAGCTCCCTCCTGCAGGGGGCTAGGTCAAGGTACTCCAGCATGCAGAAACTTCTCTTCGGCCTCCTTATGGCCTCGAGGAAGCTGCGTCACTACTTCCAGGCACACGAAATCACTGTCGTCACTCGCCTCCCTCTGCAATGGATATTGCATAATCCAGATGCGACGGGAAGCATTGTGGAATGGGCACTGGAGTTGTCCAGCTTTGGCCTCAAGTTTGAAAGTACTTCCACGATCCAAAGCCGAGTCCTGGCAGAGTTCATTGCAGAGTGGACCGCGACACCTGACGAAGAAGCCCAAGAGACTGCTCTCCCCGGCAAGGAGGCAAGTTGCAATTGGGTCATGTACTTTGACGGGGCTTTCTCCCTACAAGGTGCCGGGGCTGGCTTACTCCTCGTCGCCCCCACCGGAGAGCACCTCAAGTACGTGATCCAGATGCACTTCCCCAGGGAGGTGTCAACAAACAATACGGCAGAGTACGAGGGGCTGCTTGCCGGTCTTAGGATCGCGGCGAACCTCGGAATCAAAAAGCTCATCGTCAGGGGCGACTCGCAGCTTGTCGTCAAGCAAGTCAACAAGGATTATCAGAGCCCGTTGATGAAGGCCTACGTTGATGAAGTGAGAAAGCTGGAAGAGCGTTTCGACGGTATATAGGCTGAACAAGTTCCTCGAGCAGAGAACGATATCGCTGATTACCTGTCAAAGCGCGCTGCCCTCAAGCTACCTGTGGAACCAGGTACCTTTGTGCTTCAGCTAACTCAGTCGTCTGTTGATCCATCAACAAAGCAGAACAAGAGGAGGAAATCAGGGCCCGACAAGTACTTTCCCGCCGAGCTCCCCGGAGCCGCCGGCAAGGATGTTGCCGAGGACACTAAGCCCGCCACGGGACGGCTAGCTCCGGCGGAGCGTCAAGCTCTTGCCGTCGAGACAGCCGCTCCTATAGCGGAGGAGATGCCTTTAGTCCTCGCCGTCGAGCCCCAGGCTCTAGCGTGGGCACAGCATACCGTCCGATTCCTCCAAACAGGGGAACTTCCTGAGGAGCAGGAAGAAGCGGAAAAAGTAGCCCGTCGCTCTGCCATGTACCAGTTCGCCGATGACGTCCTGTACAGGAAGAGACCGAACGGTGTGAAATTAAAGTGTATCCCTCGAGAAGAAGGACTGGAGCTGTTGGCAGAGATATACGGAGGCATATGTGGATCCCACATCGGGTCAAGAGCCCTTGTCGGCAAGGCATTCCGGCAAGGTTTCTTCTGGCCCACCGCCCTCCAGGATGCAACGACACTCGTCACCAGGTGTGAAGCGTGTCAGTTCCATTCAAAGAAGCTTCATCAGCCAGCTCAAGCCCTTCAAACCATTCCTCTCTCCTGGCCCTTTTCGGCCTAGGGGATCGACATACTGGGCCCTTTCCCCCGCGCTGTCGGGGGCTTTGAGTACTTGTACGTTGCAATCGACAAGTTCACAAAGTGGCGAGAGGTGGAGGCAGTGAGGAAGGTCACAGCTCAGTCAGCCGTCAAGTTATTCAAGGGGCTGGTATGCCATTTTGGTGTACCCAACAGGGTCATCACCGACAACGGCACACAGTTCACAAGCCGCACCTTCATGCAGTATACTCAAGACCTCGGCAGCAAAGTCTATTTTGCTTCCGTTGCCCACCCACGGAGCAACGGTCAAGCTGAGAGGGCAAATGCTGAAGTGCTGCGAGGCTTAAGGACCAAGACCTTTGACAGGCTGCACAAGAGCGGAAGGCGCTGGATTGATGAGTTGCCAATGGTTCTTTGGTCAATCAGGACGACACCAAATCGAGCCACCGGCCAGACACCCTTTGCCCTGGTATACGGGGCAGAAGCAGTTATCCCCACTGAACTCATATACGGGTCACCTCGAGTGCTCGCTTATGATGAGCTTGAGCAAGAGCAACTGCGGCAAGATGACGCACTGCTCCTTGAGGAAGATCGTCTTCGGGCGGCTGTGAGAGCAGCACGCTACCAACAAGCCTTGCGCCGCTACCATAGCTGCAAGTTTCATGCCCGAAGCCTTGAGGAAGGCGACCTTGTCCTTCGGCGCGTTCAATCAGCCAAGAATTCCAACAAGTTGACGCCAAAGTGGGAAGGCCCTTACCGGGTAATACGAGTCACCAGGCCCGGCGCAGTCTGCCTGGAGACCGAAGATGTCGTTCCGGTGAGTAACTCCTGGAACATTGAGCATCTTCGCAAGTTTTACCTGTGAGGCGCGGCTTGCCGGGCATCCCGGCAAGCCACCTTTTGTACAAGCATTGCCGATGATGCATGTAACCCTTTGTACAAAGCCAGGCGCAGACCCTGAGCATAAATAAATGAAGCGCTGGCGCCCTAAAGTTATAGCATGCATGCTAGGTCGAGTCTCGTCCTTGGTTAGGGTTGATAGTGCTTGGCGGCGGCTAACCCCTAGCTTAGAGGTCGAGTGTGCGTCCCATCGCCGTTCTTTTGTCTTCTTTGGTTCGCAGGACTCACTGATATCCTTGCCGGATCACTAAGGACGAAGAAGATAGGAGGGACAGACCAGCATCTAGACCCCGGCAAGCCAGTACTGCCGGGGGCTGCAAGAGCAAAGATTCACCCCCGGCAAACCAAAGTTGCCGGGGGCTACAGCTTCAGATAAGTTCTTCATCCTTTATCATGCATTCCCTTATAGACTGAGGTATGTGAAACCTCATTTTTCCTAAGAACTACCGTACTCCCTAACTCTAGGCCCTAGGGCTCGTTTCTGGGGCCAGGTTTGGTCGTAGTCACAGCACCGAAAGGATGAAACGAGGAGCCTGAACCCGCCTCATCCCTGCCTCCGCCAAGGGCGCGAGAAAGGTCGAGTGAAGTGGGAAGACGGCAAGGCCTGTTGCCGGGCAAGGAAATGTTTATCTTAAAGATATCAAGGATTCGCTCCTTGTCGTGGGATCTACCCGCAAACAAATGACCCTGCAAGCATCCCTTTTTCATTAAAAACATTCCACTCAGGTACAGTTCGTAGGGAATGAAAAACATGAATGATGGGATTACAAGTTTTAAATTCAGCTAAAGCCCGCAGGCTTACAAACTAAAAAGAGATAAGGTGCCCGTAATCCCTTTCTTGTCTCTCTCCTCAGGAGGCAGGTCAAGGAGGCGAAAGGGCAAAAGGGGCGCCTAGGCGAGCTACGGGTGGCAGAAGACACCCAGAGAACATCTTGGTGGCCGTCCGGGGGCTGGATGATGATGGCGGCGCCGGAAGCAGGGCTCGTAGACGAGGCGGCAGGACGTCAGCACGCGTCGAAGGCGTCGGTGCCCGCGTACTCCGAGTTGACGACCTTGCCGCCCGCCCTCTTCCTCTTCCGCAGCCTTCCAACGCCAGCCGCCCAAGGAGACGACCCCGAGAAGTTCAGGGAGCCGGCGACACGGATGATGGGGACGCCGGTGCCGCACGAGGCGGCGCCCGACACCTAGTCAGACCCGTCATCCTGCCGCCCACTACTCTCGTCGTCGCTGCCGCTGTCCTCCTCGCCACTCCCGCCCGAGGAGGAGTCTTCGCTATCAGAAGAGCTCTCCACGCAGCACCTTGCCCGAGTCCTGAAGCACCCGAAGACCTTGATGGAGAGGAGGCCACCCTCCATCAGCTTGAAATGGAGAGTGAGCCCCTCCGTCAAGCGGTGGATATGGGTGAACATCTTCCATCCTCGACAAAGATACATCACGTGAGGGGCTGGGAAGTTAACGCGAACCTGCATACCGCTGATCCCACAGCCCCTCATGTGCAGCCGCAGCGATTCCGGCGGATCCAGCTCCATCTCCCCCGCGAATGGGGTTGGGAGACGAAGGCGATGGCGAGGCGGCCGGTGCAGCCTGACGAAGAACTCACAAGGGTCGTCCCCAACGTGGCCCTCCATGGGAGGAGGAGCTGTTGGCGGAGGCGAGGCCAGCGCGCCGCCCCGTCCTTCTCTTCCCCGAACACCTCAGCCTCTCCCACGGCCTCGCCCCCTCCCCCTTCCCCTTGCGGCTGGCCCTGCCACCACAGGTGCAGGGGAAGGAGGGACGCGTTGTCGAGTGGCGACCCGTGTCGCCACCGTTGAAGGACCAGGGTTCCCTCTCTCCATGGCGAATGAAAGAAAGGGGAGCAGAAACTGAAGAAGGAAGGAGATGAAGGAATGCGGGACGCCATCCCCCCTCCCACTCTTTATAAAGGGACGGGGTGGGGGCTCGGCCACCCTGCTCCGCCAATCAAGACGCGGAAGGCGCAGGGAACTGGGACCGACCCGCTGCCCCGGCTCGCGACGGCCCGGTTTCCCGCCTCCACCGACTGCCGCTCCAAGCGCATGGGCGCCACGTGGCGAGCGTGTAGGACCGAGGCGACGGGTGAGACGACCTCTCCCCACCCCGTGATCAAAGGGAGTGGACGCCTTGAAGACCACGCCTCCGCCCCGTCCAGTGAAAGGGCCGCGCCTCCACACCTCCCTCCATTTATGGGGAAGGCGTGAACCGCCCCGTTTTACTACGACGTGACGCATGCGTGCAGAGCTCAGCTCCACGCATGCCGCCCACGTCACGCACGCCTCCCCACGCCGCGCCACGCGTGGGACGCATGGGAAGCGCAGCGCGCGAAGGAACTTACCGCGGTAAAAACCGCCCCGCCTGCCCACGCACCGTCCTTGGGCCTAGCCCAACAACGCGTTGCGCTTATGTGTGGCCCAGGCCCTGGGGCTCATGTCGGTGTACAAAAAGGGGGGGGTGCAATTTTTGTACCCCTATAACTGTGCACGGGCAGTCTGAGCTGCGAGCGCCGCCACGCCAAGCACGGTAAGGGAGGTAAGCCAAGGTAAGGCCGAAGCTGAAGGGAAGCAGAACGACGCCAACCACAAAGAGCAAAGGGGATGGAGCAGACCCCCCCCCCCCCCGGCAAGATCCTTGCCGGGGGCGGCTTTAGCTAGCCCGGCAAGATCCTTGTCGTGGCAACTCGCCCCCCACCTACGGAGCGAGGTCACCCTTGAGTCCACTGTCCCCATGGGGCAAGGATTCGGGAGACATCCCTGTGGTGGCATGCAGATCTTTGTGAAGACACTCAAGACCAGATACCCGCTTAAGAAGATGATGATCCTTGGCGGGATCCCCGCCAAGGAGGACCACAAGGCCCCCAGCAAGAGCCTTGCCGGGGATGACAGCAGGCGCCGTGGCAAGACCCTTGCCGGGGCCGCAGCAAGGCCCTTGCCAAGGACGTCGTAGGGACACCATCAGGCGCACGCCAGTCACGCCCCCACCGCCGTTCGCATGCAGCTGCCAACCCAACCAGCTGGGCAGGCACCTGTGTGGCGGCATGCAAATCTTCGTGGAGATCCACCACTGCGCCACCTCAGCTGCCTACCTGCCTACATGGCACCACAAGCACCGCTAGCCAGGGCGCATGTCGACGCGAGAGGGAGCGGCGACGGACGAGACAGGGCTCTCCTCCGCCCCCGATAAAGCAAGGACACCTAAGCAAGGCACATTAAATGCGCCTTGTCATGTAATGCGAATGATAACCTCGCGCTACTGTACCCTTTCCACCTCATGTGTGCCACTGTGGCAGCCCCTTTCCTATAAAAGGAGGCCCGAGGCGACCAGGAGGAGGATTGGGCTTTTTGGAGCTCTCGACGCCCCATAGCTAGCTCAGGAACTCAGATATGCAATCCACCAAAGCAGGAGTAGGGTTTTACGCATCCTTGCGGCCCGAACATGGGTAAAGGAACCGTGTGCTATCTGTTTGATCCGCTCTTTTCACAACCCCGCGCCCCGCAACCGTAGTAGGGATTCCCGTGATCCCATAGGTGTCGTTTCCCACCGACATCATCAATCACCAAAAAGGGGGAGATTGTAAGTGCATCTAGTGCCCCTTAGTGATTTTGGTGTATTGAAGACTTATAGGTTAAGGATCTAATGTGTTTATGAGTGTACACAGGTCTATAAGTCTATGAGGAGTTTGATACTTACAGTGAAAGTCGACCCCTAAAAATGAAGTTCTTCGACTGAAGACTTTGATACACCGAAGACTTTCTGAAGACTTTGAAAGTGAAGAAATTGGTGTGACCTTTAAGACTTGGTATTCATTCGAGGAACATGAAGCGTGAAGACTTTTGTTTTTGTAGTTTCATTTTCTCTTTCTTGAGTCATAGGAAACACCGTACTGTTAAAGGGGGTCGAGGAAAAACTAAGGAATTCCATTTGTTGCTCAACTCAAATCCTACACCTACCAATCCCTTCGAGTGAAGCCATTGGAAATCTCAGACAGTTCAGTCAATTTCTTCAGTGACAGAGACGCAGTTCTTCTGGTCACTGAGGACTTTGTTCTGACTGAGGAGTTAGGAATTCGCCAGTGCGGATTGCCTACACAGTGAGGAACATGATAGCCCTGAGGAATTTGTACCTCAAAATTCCGGCCGTTGTTGTGCTACGCGCCAGCTGTCCCAAAATATCTTATCCATCCAACGGTCATATCATTGAAGGGCATTTATGTCTTATCATGTCGGGCTGCTCCATAGGCTATAAATAGCCGCCCCCTACAACCACTAGCTGGTTGGCTGCTCTGAGAGAAACTGACACTTGTCATTTAAGAGCAACCCATCCTCCAAGGACTTTGAGCGAAAATCATCAAGTGAGGAAAATCCAAACCCAAACCCAAACACCTACAAACCCAAAGTGATTGAGCATCACTGAAGAGATTTATCTTGCGTGGATCCGACGCTTGTTACCTTTGAAGACTGTGCTTCTTCCAGACGGTTAGGTGTCATGGTCTAGAGCATCCAAGAGGAATTGTGGATCGCCGAGTGACCGAGTTTGTTAAGGTTCGGAAGTCACCTGAAGACTTACCACGAGTGATTGGACGAGGACTGTGTGTCCTTAGTTCAAGGAGAATACGGTGAGGACTGGGTGTCCCGAGCTACGTGCTCAGGACTGGGTGTCCGGGACTGTGTGTCCTCGAGTTTAAATACTCAGCCGCTCCAACCAGATGTACAACTGAGACAGCAGTTGGAACTGGTCTACCAAATCATTGTCTTCACCAAGCTTACTGGTTCCATTTCCTCAACTCTTTCATTTCCTCAGTATTGTGCTGCTTGTTTATCATATCTGTGTTTGAAGACTTTGAATGAAGACTTTCTCAATTTCCACAGTTCGATTTCTTCAGTCTATTTGTTTTCATCTTGTGTTATCCTGTGTTTACGCTGTCTGTACTCTGTGCTAGTCTTCATTTCATCATGATGACCATGCTTGTGTTCTGCTTTGTTTTCATCTGAGTACTTATTCCGCTGCTAGTAGTTCTTCGCTAAGGAATTTCCTCACTAGCAAATTCCTCTGTGAAGAATTTCATAAAAATCACCTATTCACCCCCCTCTAGTCGATATAACGCACTTTCAAATCTACACATACTCGGGCTGTCCGTGGAAATCGTTGGACAATCCGAATGAGTTACGATGATAAATATGCAACCGAATGCATATTTATCGATGCAACCCTTTCGTACGGGAGACGCATACTGGTTACGCGACTGTAGTTACCTAGCTAGTGTCATCGGATGAAAGCCGGAACAGAGAAAATAATTAAGGGGGAGGAGGTGATGTCATTTCTGCTCACACACGAACGCAGGGGTGGAGCTCGTCGAACTCCAGACCCTCGCAGCGACGAAACAACGACACATTCAAATCGAGAGATGAGTAACATAGCATTATTGTTTTTGCCAGCAACCTAACTAAAACTAAACTAAACTAAGCCTAAACTGAAGTAAATCTAAAAAAACAGAAAAAAGAAGAAAAAAAGGAGAGAGGGCAGCGGTGGAGCTCACCACAGAGAGGGCGGCGGTGGCGACGGGCGGCAACGGAGAGGGGGGCGGGGCGGCGGTGGCGACCAAGCGGCGGTGGCGACCGAGCGGCGGTGGAGGAGGAGGGTGGGGCGAGGCGGCCTGGGGCGACGGGGGCGGGGCGATGGGGCACCGGGGCAGGGAGGGTGGGGCGGGTGGCGTCGCGCGGCGGCAGCGCCCGGGCGACGGTGGCGGGGGCGACGGGGCGGAGTGGGCGACGGGCCGGCTGGGACGGGGGGCGCCGGGCGGCGGGGCGATGGGACGGCGGGGGCGGGGGGATCCGGGGCAGGGAGGATGGTGGGGCGCGGCGTTGCTGGGCGGCAGGGGCGACGGGACGGGGGGCGGGGGCGGGAGGCTCCGGGGCAGGAAGGGTGGTGGGGTGGCAGCGGCGCAGGCGCGGGGGCGCGCGGGTGGAGAAAGAGGAGAAGAGAGAGGGATGGGGCCAGGGAAAGAGGGAGGGGTGGCCGTTAGAGGCCGTTAGTGGGTACGTTCTTTGCCGTCAGCTAGCGGGCGGCAAAGGGGGGGCTGGTGGGCCGTTAGGGTTTGGGCCTCCACTGGACCCCCCACCCACCCACCCACCTCTTTGTCGTCCGCCGACGGCAAAGAATCTTGTCGTCGGCCAGCCGAGGACCAAGAAATGGTCGATGGCAAATAGGATCTTTGCCGTCAGCCATTTCTTGTCGTCCGTTTTTTAGAAGCAGGCGGCAAAGGCCTTTCTTTGCCGTCCGCTAGCAAAGATCTAACTGATGGCCATTTTTCTGTTTCTAGTAGTGTTAGGAGGCTTTGGTTCCATTAGATAAGATAGATCCCACAAAGAGTGAGATACATGAGCAAAGCTCTATGATTTTAGTTCTACCCTTTGCTAACCCTAAAATGAAGGAGTAAGAGGAGGAGGAGGAGGAGGGATATATGTAGCTCCAAGGCATGAAGGGGTAAGTGAGGAGCGAAAGGATAAAGATACATCGACTTTGCCCCAATTCTGCATGCAGGCACGCTACCGGACAATATGGACGAGAAAATAATCTGGCCCTCCTGACTGAACAGTTCAATGCAAAATATGGTTTGAAGCCTCGTGCAGAAGCTAACCAGACTATCCGGTGGTGTAGTTTTCGCGCCACTTCTTCAATCTCTACTTTCACGGTTCCCTCTTGGATGGTGTTGTCATCCTCTTGTGCTTGCACTCCTCCTCGTTGCACATGAAACTCCTCTCAAACCTATACATGAATGAGGGGGCCGAGTAGTGTATCATCTAAGAGAGAACCAAGTAGACATCGATGCCAAAGAGTGGACTATCAACGCACGCAAAGACATCGATGCACATAAAAAAAAACACTTGATTCATCTGTTTTATTGGCTACATATGAACTACTGGATTTTATTTGTCATGTATCATGTTTGCTTGTTTGAATAGATTTGATTCATCTGTTTTATCGGCTACATATGAACTACTGGATTTTATTTGTCATGTATCATGTTTGCTTGTTTGAATAGATTGGGAGAGAGAAGGCGAGGATCACGAGGTTCACTGTGACGCCTGGATAATCATGCTACAGTAATCCCACGCTAATCATACCATGACACCTAGGTTACTGTTGCTAACCTCGCAATGATTCGAAACCTTTTCAAATTCAAATTCAAATTAATGTCAAACGACAAAGTTTTCAAAATAATTAAACTAAAATGTTCGGAGTGTGCAGTTAAATGCCAGGGTAATTATAATAAAGCAAACACATTTTTATAGAATGCCTAAATGATTTAAAATGACTTAAAACAGAAAAGAAAATAAATAAAAGAAAGAAAATGCAAAACAAAAAACAAAAAAAAGAAAAGAGAAAGCCCTCCCCCTCAACTGGGCCGACTGGCCCAGCTGGCCACCGCCCCCCTTGGGCCTCAACCACCGGGCCGGCCCACCCCGCGCCCCCACTCCCTTATCCCCCCACTCCCCAGGGTCCCGAAACCCTAACCCACCACTCACCCCCCACGTCGTTCCCCTCCCCTCGATCCAGATCGGATCGGGGCTCGCTCGCACGCGCGCGCCTCGAGCCCGACGACCCCGCCGCCTGGACCTCGCCGGCGCCTCCTCTCCGCCGGCCTGCTTCCTCCTCCCCACCGGTCTGCTACCCCTGCGCACGTCATCGCCGTCGTCCTCCCCAACCACCCACTACCCCGTTCCCTACGTCCCAATGTGAGCCCCGCCGCCGCGCTCGCCTCCGCCCCTCTTCTCTCCCCCTCTGCTCCCGTTGCCGTGAACCTAGCCGCGCCCCCTTGCACCGGCCTCTGCTGCCGCGCGCCGGTGCCCCGCGAGGCCACGACGTCGCCTGGAGACCCCCTCCCTGGCTCCGCCTCCTGACGCCGCCACCGGCCGTCGCCTACGGCGACCGCCCGCACATCGACGCCCCTGCATTGGGGCGGCGCCTTGCGTCCATCGCCCCGGGGCTCCACTCCGGCGCCACCCCTCGCCTCGCCTGCCCGTTGCCGTGCTCCGGCACCCGGAGACTCTCTGACCCCTGCGGCCTTCGGCCTGCGCCGTCGTGCGCGCACGCGCCCACCCGTGCCCTGTGGCCGTGCCCTGCCTCGGCCACGGCCACCGCTGCCGGTCGCCCCTGCCCAGCGTCTCCCCGCCGCGCCTCGCCCCATGGCTGGTCGCGCCCATCTCGTCGCGCTCCAGCTCGCCCGCGGCCACCCCCTGGCCGGCGCCCCACTGCGCCCCGGTGGCCTGCGCTCACCCCTGGACCTGCGCCCGCTTGGGCTGCCCCCCCAGCGCCCGAACCCGCTAAGGCCCCTGTGGGCCTATGACAGATGGGGCCCACGCCCCAGAACTTTATTAAAAAAAGAATTAAAAATAATTAATTAATTAATTAATAATTACATTAATTAATTGATCAATAAGTGAATTAATTAAGTTCATTAATCATGTTTAATTAATCTAATTAACTAGTTAGTTTAATTAAATAGTAATTAGTTTAACTAACACCTAATTAATCTAAACAGTGTATGACAGGCAGGTCCCACTGGACCCACATGTCAGTTTGACCCAGTCAACTCTGTTGACTGCTGACATCAGCATGACATCATGCTGATGTCATTAATTCATTTTCGAATTAATTTAAATAATTAATTAAATACCAGAAATTAATAAAAAAATTAGAAAATCATATCTTTTAATCCGTAACTCGGATTAAAATATTTTCAACATGAAAGTTGCTCAGAACGACGAGACGAACCCGGATACTCAACCCGTTCTTCCGCCACACATTCCTAACATATCAAACTCACAACTTTTCCCCCTCCGGCTCCTCTGCCCGAAAACACGGAACCCCGGGGATACCTCCCCGGATGTTTCCCCCCTTCACCGGTATCACCTCATCCCGTGTTAGGGCACCTCTAACGCCGTTACTTGTCATGTCATGCATCACTATGCATCTGCTTGCTTAAATATTTATTGTTTCTCCCCCCTCTTCTCTCGATAGACGCCGAGACCGACGCTGCTGCTGCCCCGTTCGACTACGGAGTTGACGATCCCTCTCTCTTGCCAGAGCAACCAGGCAAGCCCTCCCCTTGACCACCAGATATCGCCTACTCTTCTCTATACTGCTTGCATTAGAGTAGTGTAGCATGTTACTGCTTTCAGTTAATCCTATACTGTCGCATAGCCTGTCCTTGCTACTACTGTTGTTACCTTTACCTGCTATCCTACTGCTTAGTATAGGATGCTAGTGTTCCATCGGTGGCCCTACACTCTTGTCCGTCTGCCATGCTATACTACTGGGTCGTGATCACTTCGGGAGGTGATCACGGGCATATACTATATACTTTACACTGTTACATTACCTGTGATACTGTTCGGAGATGGGGGCTGAAGGGGCAGGTGGTTCCACCCAGGTAGTGGTGGGCCTGGGTTCCCGACGGCCCCCGACTGTTACTTTGTGGTGGAGCGACAGGGCAGGTTCAGACCACCTAGGAGAGAGGTGGGCCTGGCCCTGGTCGGCGTTCGCGGATACTTAACACGCTTAACGAGATTTGGGTATTTGATCTGAGTCTGGACATTTGGTCTATACGCACTAACCATCTACGCGGGAGTAGTTATGGGTATCCCGGCGTCGTGGTATCAGCCGAAGCCTTCGTGACGTCAGCGACTGAGCGGCGCGCGCCAGATTGGAACGTAAGCCTGCTCTTGTATTAAGGGGGCTAGTTCCGCTTTCGGCCGCGTTCGCAACATGCAGGTGTGCTCAGGGCGATGGGCCTAGACCCCTGCGCGCTTAGGTTTAGACCGGTGTGCTGACCTCTCTGTTGTGCCTAGGTGGGGCTGCGACGTGTTGATCTTCCAAGGCCGGGCATGACCCAGGAAAGTGTGTCCGGCCAAATGGGATCAAGCGTGTTGGGCTATGTGGTGCACCCCTGCAGGGAAGTTAATCTATTCGAATAGCCGTGTCCCTCGGTAAAAGGACGACCCGGAGTTGTACCTTGACCTTATGACAACTAGAACCGGATACTTAATAAAACACACCCTTCCAAGTGCCAGATACAACCCGGTGATCGCTCTCTAACAGGGCATCGAGGAGGGGATCGCCGGGTAGGATTATGCTATGCGATGCTACTTGGAGGACTTCAGTCTACTCTCTTCTATATGCTGCAAGACGGAGGCTGCCAGAAGCGTAGTCTTCGACAGGATTAGATATCCCCCTCTTATTCTGGCATTCTGCAGTTCAGTCCACTGATATGGCCCCTTACACATATATCCATGCATATGTAGTGTAGCTCCTTGCTTGCGAGTACTTTGGATGAGTACTCATGGTTGCCTTGTTTCCCCTTTTCCCCATCTCTCTATCCGATTGCTGCAACCAGACGATGGAGCCCAGGATCCAGACGCCACCGTCGACGACGACCAGGAGTAGTTAGGAGGATCCCAGGCAGGAGGCCTGCGCCTCGTTTGATCGGTATCCCAGTTTGTGCTAGCCATCTTATGGCAACTTGTTTAACTTATGCCTGTACTCAGATATTGTTGCTTCTGCTGACTCCTCTATGATCGAGCACTTGTATTCGAGCCCTCGAGGCCCCTGGCTTGTATTATGATGCTTGTATGACTTATTTTATTTGTAGAGTTGTGTTGTGATATCTTCCCGTGAGTCCCTGATCTTGATCGTACAAATTTGCGTGCATGATTAGTGTACGATTAAATCGGGGGCGTCACAAGTTGGTATCAGAGCCGACTGCCTGTAGGAATCCCCCTTTACAACTCCTTGGCCGAAGTTGAGCCTAGGCATTGCAAAACTTTTACTAACTTGGCTGTGTGTCTTACGGGCACACGTCGCCATCGGGTGGTAGTAGGATATTTTACTCCTTGACCTATACTCTGGGACTTTGACATCTCTTCTATTCGGGTTAAATGATTTCGCTAAAATCTAACTCTAGGTTCTCGTTACCACTTCCTGCCGGAGAGCCCCTTCAGTCCAGATGATCGCCGGCTGCACCAGAAGATTTCGAAGATACTCTCCGATATTCTTTCGAGACCTTGTGCCCGTTGCTTTTGCAATTCCCTACCACCGAAATATCCTTATGGATAAATACTTACACCTATCGTGCTTAATTTTATTCCCAGTGGATCTTGTTATTACAAGATACTCCGAAATTCTCTCTAATGATCCGAGAATATGTTGAGCCTACTGCCTTGCAGTTCTTGCCACATGAATATCCCTACGGATAAATTCTCGTACTTACCGAGTATCCACTCATCCCCAGTTGATTCATGAATGACACCAATCTTCGAAATACCTTTCGATCTTCCAAAAATCCTCAGGAGCCTATTGCTCTTGAAATTCTTGCATGCTTACATTTTGGTTAAACCAATAAGTCTAGTAATCCTATTGGCATCCTTTGTCACTATCATTTTAAGTCCGTTGATTCTATATCTGTGCGAATGCACGCAATCATCAGTTAATCCTTATAAATTATCTTCCGGCTCAGACGTCTTTCGAACATGGGCTGGTTCTCGGCCAATCAGATTGCCATCGATTTTACCCCTAAGTCTAATCTTCATCGATTCTCATACTCATCTGGTATTTCACCAGGTAAAACTTTCAACACTAATGCCTTTATCCAAGCGAAAAGTGAATGGCAGGTTATACATTGAAGAAGTGGGATTCGACCTTGAACCTTGCGTTCATGCCCAGGGACACGATGTATAACTTATCATGGAAGCTGCTCGTAAAAATAATTACCCCTTGTTATAAGTTCATCTTGTATCCGTGGTTCGATCCTTTATGATCGTGGATTCCGACCATGTTCTCCTTTAAATACCATTTCTCATGCAAGTTTAAGCACTTGTCTTCTGCAGAGCAATACTCCAGTCCAACCTCTACTTGATCCGTCGTCGAGTATTACCCCCTCTGGTATCTCGATATTATCACGGAACTGCATAACTTCTTATGGGTTATTCTTCAAGTACTATTTCTCACTGATTCCTAAATTTTCCCCGGGTTCTGAGTTGTTAGACACTCATGGACACCAACAGTGAATCGAGTCTGTACTCCGATTCAATAATTATAAGTAATTTTTATTGCTTATGAGTTTAATAATCCTTCAAGTCATTCCTAGCCCAGTTGGCTATATCATTATCGTGCTAAATTTTAACTGTGCTACCTGGTCCTTCTTCCCAGAACACAATTCTCGACGCTGAGCTAAGCTTACATTGATTCCCTTGTCTTATCATTCCACCTCAGACAACAAGCTTGGTTTCGAGTTTGTGTCGTACCCATGGTTCCAATAACCTCTTGCTTCATCATTCCCTTAACTTGATGTCATCACCGATTGATTACATCTTCATGATATCTCTCGACGAATGTGTCATGATCATCATCAGCATTCAGAGCTCTTCCAGGGTATCCATTGAATTCATGATGAGAAATACCATCCTTTCCCTCGATGATTTGTGTTGTCATCGACTACTTCCTTGCCTTCTTTCCAACACAAACTTGTTCGTGTTGTGGCTATACCTTGAGTCCCTTGTTAACCGACTTATGTTATGTCCTACCTTGAAATATTACCATCTTCTATGTCAAGAATGTCGTGAGAATTTCTCCACCTAATAAGAATTCTAGATACAAGTGATACTTCTCACCATCACCATTCTTTCTTGGTCCCCGTGTTGCTTCCAACAAGTGAACGGTGTTGTTTGGATTCTCTCCTTCTAGCAACCCTATTGCTTTGAAGTTAATGGTCGGTCGTTCATTCTTAGGCTATTGATTATTGAATCACCATTCTGACATTGGTCGTGCAACCCAGCCCATATTTCGGGTACACCTTTCAACCAATATTTAAATTGTGTATGTTTTCCTTGAGCATACATCATTATATCATTTGATCTGACTAATGTTATCTCCTTGTTCACATAATTGTGGAAACCCGTCTTTTGGAAGTCTCGATGAATTGTCGTTGAGTTCATCAGCTACCTCCTTATCCCTTCATTGGTTTAATGATGAGCTCTTGTTTCGGAACTTGCTTCCGTAGTAAATTTCCCAAGAATCTTACAATGTTGTCTCGTCAATTTGTTTTGCACCTTTTCTTCTCAGACATCCTGAGTCTGAGGTATCCTAACACCGATCAGATCTGAATCTCGGTCAGATATGATGGTTGGAACATTTTTCCAAGAGTGATAACACTGGTCTTTTATGACCCGGTAAGGTGTTGGCACGCCCAGCACACCTGGCCGGATGACCTATTGTTATAGATTTGTAACGCCCCGGATTCGATGCGCCAGGTGTCCGCCAGTTATTCGCCATCGTTGCCATGTCGTGTGCTTGCATGTTGCACTTTGCCATGTCATCATCTGCATTTCATAGCATATCATCATCTGCATCGCATTTGCATACGTGTTCGTCTCATGCATCCGAGCATTTTCCCCGTTGTCCGTTTTGCAATCCGGCGCCCCTATGTTCCCCGGTGTCCCCTTTTACCTTTTTCCGTGAGCGGATATTGAACTTTCTCGGAATGGACCGAGGTTTGCCAAGCGGCCTTGGTATAGCACCGGTAGACCGCCTGTCAAGTTTCGGGTCATTCGGAGGTCGTTTGATACTCCATCGGTTAACTGGGTATCCGCAAAAGCCTCTTTTGTGTGCAGCCCAACACACCCCTTCTAAGTGGCCCAAAACCCATCCTAACCCCCTCCATATTCTCGGTTTCTTTTAACGCCCTCGATGCGGCTATATCTCCCACGTGTCGAAGCACGACTTAGAGGCATAACCGCATTGAAAGCAATGTCGCAAATGAGGTAATCTTCACACAACCCATATAATACATAAGGGAAAGAGATACATAGTTGGCTTACAATCGCCACTTCACACAATACATGAGTAAAGCATTACATCATACAGATACAATCAAGGTCCGACTACGGAACCAAAATAAGAGAAGACTACCCCAGTTGCTACATAGATCCCCGATCGACCCCAACTGGGCTCCACTACTGATCAACTGAAATGAAACAACACAATGAACAAGATCTTCATCGAGCTCATCCTTAAGCTCGGGTGCGTCACCTGCACGGTTTCATCGGCACCTGCAAACTGGTTTTAGAAGTATCTGTGAGTCACGGGGACTCAGCAATCTCACACCCGCGAGATCAAGACTATTTAAGCTTAAAGGTAGGACAGGGTAGTGAGGTGGAGCTGCAGCAAGCGACTAGCATATATGGTGGCTAACATACGCAACTGAGAGCGAGAAGAGAAGGCAAAAGCACGGTTGAACAACTATGATCCAGAAGTGACCCTGAAACTACTTACGTCAAGCATAACTCCAACACCGTGTTCACTTCCCGGACTCCGCCGAGAAGAGACCATCACGGTTACAAACACGGTTGATGTATTTTAATTAAGGTCAACTTCAGGTTTTCTACAACCGGACATTAACAAATTCCCATCTGCCACATAACCGCGGGCACGGCTTTCGAAAGTTCAAACCCTGCAGGGGTGTCCCAACTTAGCCCATGATAAGCTCTCGCGATCAACGAAGGATGTTCCTTCTCCCCGGGAAGACCCGATCAGTCTCGGAATCCCGGCTACAAGACATTTCGACAGTAATAAAACAAGACCAGCAAAGCCGCCCGGATGTGCCGACAAATCCTGATAGGAGCTGCACATATCTCGGTCTCAGGGCACACCGGATGAGCCAGACGTCGGGTTGGCATAGACCCTGATTGCCCAGGGGCGCCAGACATCGCTCGGTTTGGACCAGCACTCGAAGGAGAACTGGCCCAGGGGGGCTAAAATAAAGATGACCCTCGGGCTCCGGAAACCCAAGGGAAATAAAAGGGCATAGGTGAGGCAAATGGTAAAACCAATGTTGGGCCTTGCTGGAGGAGTCTTATTCAAAGCGAACTGTCAAGGGGGTCCCATAAATCACCCGACCGCGTTAGGGACGCAAAATCCGGGAACATAACACCGATATGACGGAAACTAGGGCGGCAAGAGTGGAACAACACACCAGGCATAAGGCCGAGCCTTCCACCCTTTACCAAGTATATAGATGCGTTAATTAAATAAGATATATTGTGATATCCCAATAAGTAAACATGTTCCAACAAGGAACAACATCTCCATGTTCCAACAAGGAACAAACTTCATCTTCACCTGCAACTAACAACGCTATAAGAGGGGCTGAGCAAAGCGGTAACATGGCCAAGCAACGGTTTGCAAGGACAAGGTGGGTTAGAGGCTTGGTTTGACAATATGGGAGGCATGATAAGCAAGTGGTAGGTATCGCAGCATAGGCATAGCAAAAGAGCGAGCAATCTAGCAAGCAAAGATATAAGTGATTTCGAGGGTATGGTCATCTTGCTTGAGATCCCGCAAGGAAGAAGAACGAGTCCATGAAGAAGACAAATGGACGTAGACGAACAGATCCTCACAATCGCAACGTTATCGGAACTAACCCGAAGAAGCAACACCGGAAAGAAGCAAACAACAAAGTAAACAACCACCACATAAACATGGCATGATATGCGAGATGTGGTATGCAATGCATATGCATGCTTCCGAAGGAAAAAGATGAACCAGGCATAATCTTGGCAAACCAAGTGTGCCACTGGAAAGGTGAGGTGATTTCGGTTGAAATCGATATAAAGATCACCGGAATCGGATGCACGGTTGGCAAATGACAAGCAAAACAAGAGTGACAAGATTCTGCCATTAACAGCATGATGCTACTTAGCAAGCAATAAGAAATTAATCTACTGCACCCAAACATATCAGAAAATCATATGGCAGTGATCTACTCAAGATGCTTGACAAAAGATGAACACTGAGCTACGGCTAAATCACACCACAACAGTTTCAAACAAGCATGGCAAAAGTGCAAAAGATAACAGGTTCACAGACTTAGTGAAAATACTATCATGCCAGAAATTAACATCAGGATGACATGTTTAGAGCAAGGAAACAATAAGCTACAGGAACACAATATAGCAAAGCAAGGCATGGCATGAATCTACTCAAAGCATTGCAAAAGTCCCTTACTTACCATGAGCCAAAAAGGACCAGAAAATATAATAGCACCCATGTCAACTAAACAAGTTTCGTTACAGATTTCAGACTTAGCAGAAAAACTGGACATGTCAAAAACAGATAACCAGTAGGCATGTTTACGAGCTTGATGCACTCACTACAGAGAATTGCATGAGAAAGTAAGCATACATCCATCAATAATACATGGCATAGAAGCTATACATGGCAAGAATAACATCATAGCATGCAAGGAACAACTACAACAAGCTTGGCAAAATCGAATAACATGTAAACAATCTGCCAGTAACATTTTATAGCAAAAGTAGAGCTCGATTGACTCAAGCTATGGCACTCCATAATTACAAACAAAGGCATTGATGGATAGAGCAAATCCATATGTTCAAAACACCCTTACTGATCATGCTCAAAAGAGGCATAGATCTCTCTGAAACAACATGAACACATAGCATAAAAATAACAGCAGGACATGACAGTGAAATTACTAAGTCTCTGAAATCAGCAACATTAAGTACCCTAGTTTGCATGCTTGTGCTAGTCACCACAAATATCACAAAAATACATGGCATACACCCCTGTAAAGATGGCATGGCATATTACAAAACACATGTAGGACTCAACTCCATAGGATACACAATTCAATCATGGCAAAAATTACAAAAGTGCAAGTTCTGAAACAGATCTGGAACTAACACCACATAGCCCTCTTCTAACAGCGTTTCTGGCATCAATATGAACTCAAATTAAGATGATGCAATGGAATGAAATGATGTACTCATCCAGGCGAACAATTTGATATACTACACGCACCAAACGGAGCAGGATGCAAGGAGTTATGATGCGATGAACATGGGACCAAAATGTAAAATAAAATGACAGTGGAATTCTCACGGGGGTCAACCTTGCACGGATTTCGGGGCACGTCGGAGATGTCGCCGGAGAAGGAAGAGATGGCCGGGGAAGGGCGGATCCGGTTCGGATCTCGCCGGATCCGGCCGGATCCGGTCGCGGGGAGGCGGAGGAGGCGGCGCTAGAGCGGGCAGCGACGGCCGGCGGGCGCGGGGCGCGCGCGCGGCGCCGCAGCACCGGCGACGGAGGCGGCGGTCGGCGGGGCGGAGGGCGCGGCGGCGCGGGGCATCGGGCGTGCGGAGGCGCGGGCGGCGCAGGGGCGCCCGGGCGGCGGCGGAGCTCG
Source organism: Aegilops umbellulata (assembly GCA_032464435.1). Classification (NCBI taxonomy): domain Eukaryota; kingdom Viridiplantae; phylum Streptophyta; class Magnoliopsida; order Poales; family Poaceae; genus Aegilops; species Aegilops umbellulata. The sequence goes on along the minus strand of CP136054.1, from coordinate 344,559,834 downwards.
GCCCCGCGCGGGCCGGCCTCGGGCCCCGCGGGCCGCGGTGGTGGGAGGAGGCGGCGGGACAGGTGGCGGCGCCTAAGTGGAGGAGGGAGGCGGCGGTGATGACGTGGCACGCCCCCATTGGTCCGCGCGACATGGACGGGAGCAGCGGACATGTCCGGCGCGGCGAGGATGTGTCCGGCGGCGCGGAGGAGGAAGAAGCTAGGGTTGGACTGCGAGAATTGCGGGGGAGAGGCACATATTTATAGGTAGATGGAGCTAGGAAGCTCCAAATGGAGTGCGGTTTTCGGCCACGCGATCGTGATCGAACGACCGAGAATATGGAGGGGGTTAGGATGGGTTTTGGGCCACTTAGAAGGGGTGTGTTGGGCTGCACACAAAAGAGGCTTTTGCGGATACCCGGTTAACCGATGGAGTATCAAACGACCTCCGAATGACCCGAAACTTGACAGGCGGTCTACCGGTGCTATACCAAGGCCGCTTGGCAAACCTCGGTCCATTCCGAGAAAGTTTAATACCCGCTCACGGAAAAAGGTAAAAGGGGACACCGGGGAACATAGGGGCGCCGGATTGCAAAACGGACAACGGGGAAAATGCTCGGATGCATGAGACGAACACGTATGCAAATGTGATGCACATGATGATATGATATGAAATGCAGATGATGACATGGCAAAGTGCAACACGCAAGCACATGACATGGCAACGACGGCGAATAACTGGCGGACACCTGGCGCATCGAATCCGGGGCGTTACAACACTCCACCACTACGAGAGGATCTCGTCCCGAGATCTAGGATGGCACCGGAGAGAAACGGAAGGGGAAGACAAGAGGTAACACTAAGCTGCTTCTTTGACAAACGAGTGAAACCAAAAAACCTTGAGAGGTTGAGCAAAAAGAAAGAAAGAATCATGGAGGTGAACGAAATGAAATACTCCGTTGGACAAGGAACAAGGAATACGGTGAGAAAGAAGAGCTTAAGTGACAAGATAGACGTTGAAACCGCTCCGGTTGAAACAAGATGGAGAAGGAATAAGATTGATATAATTGGGCAGCACTCCGACTGAAAATGGAAGGGATTTGATCATGATCTTGACAAGATGAGAGGATACTTGCTGAAATTAACAACACACTACCTCCGGAACTCTTAAAAGAATGGCACAAGGGGTAAGAAAGATTTCAGACAGCACTCCGGTTGAGAAGGGGGGCAAAACTTGATAAGATGAAAGAACTTGAATGAGAGCGCAATACTCTGGTTAAATGGATAAGCAAGGAAAAGGACATGATCTTGGCAAAACGAGATGATGGGTTGAAGAAAACATCACAATGCCTCCGAAAGAAAGAATAGAAAATAGCTCATTGGAATAAAATGACAACTTCTGCCACAAATGATCTTGGAGAGCACCCTTCCAAGAAGGTTAGAACGAAGTTGTTGGAAAACCAACAACGAAACGAATAAGCTTGTAGTGGGCTTATGGCAACATCTCAAAATTATGAGGTGGGCTTCTGCCACCAACGAAAACAAATGATTGGATTGAGATCAACAAGGAGATGAAAACTTCTTCACCAAGAGGATAGGAGAAAACTTGGATCATTAATAAGCACCACAATAGCAACACTCCCGGTGGAAGGCTTTAGGTGAAATATAACCCAAGATAACTCCAATGAAGAAATTTGTGGATTTAAAAATATCTCATTCTTGACAACATGTGAATCATGAAACGCGAACTCAAATTGTCAAGAAGGACATAACACCACCTCAAATGATAAGGTAGAAGGGATTGCACTTTGAAATGCAAGATGATGAATGATTGAATCCTCAAAACAAGACATGTGTTAAGCACCCTGTTTAAATTAGAGTATAGCTTGGCGGATCTTAACTCCGAGAGAAAACTTGAAGAACAATTGAAGAATGAAAAGAATCCTTGACGAACCACCATGTAGAGCCTCCATGAAGAACTCCGGTAATAAAAGGATGATAGAAAGAAAGAGAAGTTGAAAACACAAGGTGAAGCCTTGCAATGATTAGATGGATCTCCGTGGTGATATAATTGCGAGAGCTTGGAACTCCGAGGAAGATAAGGTGAAACAATTAAAATCAAGAATTTTGATAAACCTCCAGAATAAGGAATTGAGTTAACTCGATGAAACAAGAATGAGAATTACATTATGCTTATCCTTCACCAATTAAATTGATGACAAGCAACGGATTTGTCATACTACTTATTCTCGTAGAAAGGATTACGATAGATATGGCGCAAACTTGGGAAGGTCTTCAACGAACCACCGGTAGGGTTGAAACAACGATTGAATTGATATGATAACCAAGAAAAGAGAACTCTTGAATGAACCACCGTAAGAATTGAAAATGAAAGTAGCAAAGGCACAATTCACCGGGAAGAATTAGAACACGAATGAAGATACTAGAGAGATTTTGGAAACAAGTGAACGAATAGATCACGAGCTGATTAGAGGATACTTGAACGATGCACCGGTAAGATTTGGAGAATGAACGAAGAGACATCAATTTAGAATAATTGGAGAACGAAGCTGAAAACTTAGAACGAATAAATCTGAGATGATGGGCTCCGGAGAATCAAACTGAAAAGACTTCTGAAATGCTCCGGATGGGTGAAAAGAATTCTCACAATCGAAAACAATTATGAGAGGATGGCATCAAGCTAGAACCATGAATCTTGAAGAGAATGGAGCAAGATTTAAGAGAAACTCTTCTTCGGTCTTCAAATGTTGAGAATGACGATGAGAAACACCACCATGAATTATTGAGGCACTCCGGAATTAAAATTGGAAAGATTGAACCAATGATGTAAAGAATTTGAAAGATCTTGGAGAAAGACATAACTGATGAAAATTCATTCTTACGTCAAACTTTGAAAAGAATTTGAGAATAGCTCCGGGAAGATTAGAAGAGTCAAGTAAGATCCTGGGAAAAGACCTGTGGGTTAGGGCCCACTCAAAATAAACACCTTCGAATGATTACTTGAAAGGGAGATTGCACCGGTTGAGTTAAATGGTTTGAATGAGATCATAATCTCCAAATAGCTTGAACGAATCTTGAATGAAAAGACGAGCCTTCTGAGATATCTTCAGCACTCCAAAACAAATGAATAGCAAGAAGTGAATGATTAAGAGGTGCACCAGTACAAGAAAGCATTTGAAACAAGGAAAAGGATATGATCGACAAAGCTTGAATTTAATCCCCTGGAGAAGAAAAGAATGAAGAATGATAAACTTGAAGCTCCGTTAGAATCTTCCTGGGGATCACCGGATAAGAGCACTGACGGAAAAGAATGGAGAGACTTCCCATCTATAAGATGGATACTTGGTTACGAAATCTGAGTCCTTGAAGAAACAGGGTGGGAGGGCGGGAAAAACAAAGACAACTTGGGACGAATGAAACAAACACCGTTGAGAATACTTAGAGTTGATCTTGCGGATGTTGAAAATGATCAGATCCACTTGAAGATAAAACATCGGTTGAGAAGGATTGACATGACAATCTCGATTATCATGAAGGATTAGTATTTACATAGAAATATGAGAACACCGTTTAGGAAAAAGGTATGGAATCAACACTTGACTTCGAAGCAACTCGAATACCACAAACCAAAACAAAACAAAGGATTTGGCTTGCAGAATAAGCCGGAAACAAATACATATGATAGAGATTTACCCAATCCCATATCATGCATCTGTCGGAAAGATATTCTAGGAGCTACTTGAATTCCCACTTATAAACTCCCGAAACTTTCTGGTTATGCAATCAGGTGTTGGGGATACAGGGGACACAAAATATATCACCCAAACTAACAATACCTAGATCCAGCTGTATCCATCCTTCAACACATAACCAAGAAACCTTCGGAAATCGTTTACCTCAACCTTCGAAAAGCATCCGTTATACGAGTTATGGCAATACTCCCGCACTCGCCTCAGTACTGGGCTATCAGGGTTATCTCACCAACAACTGTACAAAAGAGATTTTCGATGTCGGCGTACTAAACTCAGGTATTCCAGAACTGCAACGATAAAATTATGACGACAACACCTCGGAGCTCAACTCCCCGGGACACCTCCACTAAACCCCTGCTGACAGTAGGCACCAAGACAATGTTGTCATCACAAAACCATCGGAACGATTTTAAGATACCCGCGTGATCCTAAAATTTTTTTTAGTGAAATTTGAGAAGAGAAGTGTCAAACTCTACGTCAGGATGCCTTACCAGAGCGATGAGGAGACTGGGAAGTAGAAAGAATTCCTAAACTCTCCGATACATAATTCCTAAATGACTCAGAACATTTTTCTAGACACAACTCGGCCGCTAAAAACAATCAATCAGTGGGGGCTCCTAAGGTCGGGGAAGGCTCTGATTACCAACTTGCAACGCCCTCGATGCGGCTATATCTCCCACGTGTCAAAGCACGACTTAGAGGCATAACCGCATTGAAAGCAATGTCGCAAGTGAGGTAATCTTCACACAACCCATGTAATACATAAGGGAAAGAGATACATAGTTGGCTTACAATCGCCACTTCACACAATACATGAGTAAAACATTACATCATACAGATACAATCAAGGTCCGACTACGGAACCAAAATAAGAGAAGACTACCCCAGTTGCTACACAGATCCCCGATCGACCCCAACTGGGCTCCACTACTGATCAACTGAAATGAAACAACACAATGAACAAGATCTTCATCGAGCTCCTCCTTAAGCTCGGGTGCGTCACCTGCACGGTTTCATCGGCACCTGCAAACTGGTTTTAGAAGTATCTGTGAGTCACGGGGACTCAGCAATCTCACACCCGCGGGATCAAGACTATTTAATCTTAAAGGTAGGACAAGGTAGTGAGGTGGAGCTGCAGCAAGCGACTAGCATATATGGTGGCTAACATACGCAACTGAGAGCGAGAAGAGAAGGCAAAAGCACGGTCGGACAACTATGATCCAGAAGTGACCCTGAAACTACTTACGTCAAGCATAACTCCAACACCGTGTTCACTTCCCGAACTCCGCCGAGAAGAGACCATCACGGTTACAAACACGGTTGATGTATTTTAATTAAGGTCAACTTCAGGTTTTCTACAACCGGACATTAACAAAGTCCCATCTGCCACATAACCGCGGGCACGGCTTTCGAAAGTTCAAACCCTGCAGGGGTGTCCCAACTTAGCCCATGATAAGCTCTCGCGATCAACGAAGGATGTTCCTTCTCCCCGGGAAGACCCGATCAGTCTCGGAATCCCGGCTACAAGACATTTCGACACTAATAAAACAAGACCAGCAAAGCCGCCCGCATGTGCCGACAAATCCTGATAGGAGCTGCACATATCTCGGTCTCAGGGCACACCGGATGAGCCAGACGTCGGGTTGGCATAGACCCTGATTGCCCAGGGGGCGCCGGACATCGCTCGGTTTGGACCAACACTCGAAGGAGAACTGGCCCGGGGGGCTAAAATAAATATAACCCTCGGGCTCCGGAAACCCAAGGGAAATAAAAGGGCATAGGTGAGGCAAATGGTAAAACCAATGTTGGGCCTTGCTGGAGGAGTCTTATTCAAAGCGAACTGTCAAGGGGGTCCCATAAATCACTCGACCGCGTTAGGGACGCAAAATCCGGGAACATAACACCGATATGACGGAAACTAGGGCGGCAAGAGTGGAACAACACACCAGGCATAAGGCCGAGCCTTCCACCCTTTACCAAGTATATAGATGCGTTAATTAAATAAGATATATTGTGATATCCCAACAAGTAAACATGTTCCAACAAGGAACAACATCTCCATGTTCCAACAAGGAACAAACTTCATCTTCACCTGCAACTAACAACGCTATAAGAGGGGCTGAGCAAAGCGGCAACATAGCCAAGCAACGGTTTGCTAGGACAAGGTGGGTTAGAGGCTTGGTTTGACAATATGGGAGGCATGATAAGCAAGTGGTAGGTATCGCAGCATAGGCATAGCAAAAGAGCGAGCAATCTAGCAAGCAAAGATAGAAGTGATTTCGAGGGTATGGTCATCTTGCCTGAGATCCCGCAAGGAAGAAGAACGAGTCCATGAAGAAGACAAATGGACATAGACGAACAGATCCTCACAATCGCAACGTTATCGGAACTAACCCGAAGAAGCAACACCGGAAAGAAGCAAACAACAAAGTAAACAACCACCACATAAACATGGCATGATATGCGAGATGTGGTATGCAATGCATATGCATGCTTCGGAAGGAAAAAGATGAACCAGGCATAATCTTGGCAAACCAAGTATGCCACTGGAAAGGTGAGGTGATTTCGGTTGAAATCGATATAAAGATCACCGGAATCGGATGCACGGTTGGCAAATGACAAGCAAAACAAGAGTGACAAGATTCTGCCATTAACAGCATGATGCTACTTAGCAAGCAACAAGAAATTAAGCTACTGCACCCAAACATATCAGAAAATCATATGGCAGTGATCTACTCAAGATGCTTGACAAAATATGAACACTAAGCTACGGCTAAATCACACCACAACAGGCTCAAACAAGCATGGCAAAAGTGCAAAAGATAACAGGTTCACAGACTGAAAATACTATCATGCTAGAAATTAACATCAGGATGACATGTTTAGAGCAAGGAAACAACAAGCTACAGGGACACAATATAGCAAAGCAAGGCATGGCATGAATCTACTCAAAGCATTGAACAAAAATCCCTTACTTACCATGAGCCAAAAAGGACCAGAAAATATAATAGCACCCATGTCAACTAAGCAAGTTTTGTTACAGATTTCAGACAGCAGAAAAACTGGACATGTCAAAAACAGATAACCAGTAGGCATGTTTACTAGCTCGATGCACTCACTACAGAGCATTGCATGAGAAACTAAGCATACATCCATCAAGAATACATGGCATTGAAGCTAGACATGGCAAGAATAACATCATAGCATGCAAGGAACAACTACAACAAGCTTGGCAAAATCGAATAACATGTAAACAATCTGCCAGTAACATTTTATAGCAAAAGTAGAGCTCGATTGACTCAAGCTATGGCACTCCATAACTACAAACAAAGGCATGGATGGATAGAGCAAATCCATATGTTCAAAACACCCTTACTGATCATGCTCAAAAGAGGCATAGATATCTCTGAAACAACATGAACACATGGCATAAAAATAACAGCAGGACATGACTTGTCTCTGAAATCAGCAACATTAAGTACCCTAGTTTGCATGCTTGTGCTAGTTACCACAAAGATCACAAAAATACATGGCATACACCCCTGTAAAGATGGCATGGCATATTACAAAACACATGTAGGACTCAACTCCATAGGATGCACACATCAATCATGGCAAAAATGACAAAAGTGCAAGTTCTGAAACAGATCTGGAACTAACACCACATAGCCCTCTTCTAACAGCATTTCGGGCATCAAGATGAACTCAAATGAATGTGATGCAATGGAATGAATTGATTTACTCATCCAGACGAATAATTTGATATACTACACGCCCAAAACGGAGCAGTATGCAAGGAGTTATGATGCGATGAACATGGGACCAAAATGTAAAATAAAATGACTTAGTGGAATTCTCAGGGGGGTCAACCTTGCACGGATTTCGGGGCACGTCGGAGATGTCGCCGGAGAAGGAAGAGATGGCCGGGGAAGGGCGGATCCGGGCCGGATCTCGCCGGATCCGGCCGGATCCGGTCGCGGGGAGGCGGAGGAGGCGGCGCCAGAGCGGGCAGCGACGGCCGGCGGGCGCGGGGGCGCGCGCGGGGCGCCGCAGCGCCGGCGACGGAGGCGGCGGTCGGCGGCGGCGGAGGGCGCGGCGGCGCGGGGCATCGGGCGTGCGGAGGCGCGGGCGGCGCAGGGGCGGCCCAGGCGGCGGCGGAGCTCAGGCCCGCGCGGGCCGGCCTCGGGCCCCGCGGGCCGCGGTGGTGGGAGGAGGTGGCGGGACAGGTGGCGACGCCTGAGTGGAGGAGGGAGGCGGCGGTGATGACGTGGCACGCCCCCATTGGTCCGCGCGACGTGGAGGGGAGCAGCGGACATGTCCGGCGCGGCGAGGATGTGTCCGGCGGCGCGGAGGAGGAAGAAGCTAGGGTTGGACTGCGAGAATTTCGGGGGAGAGGCACATATTTATAGGTAGATGGAGCTAGGAAGCTCCAAATGGAGTACGGTTTTCGGCCACGCGATCGTGATCGAACGACCAAGAATATGGAGGGGGTTAGGATGGGTTTTGGGCCACTTAGAAGGGGTGTGTTGGGCTGCACACGAAAGAGGCTTTTGCGGATACCCGGTTAACCGATGGAGTATCAAACGACCTCCGAATGACCCGAAACTTGACAGGCGGTCTACCGGTGCTATACCAAGGCCGCTTGGCAAACCTCGGTCCATTTCGAGAAAGTTTAATACCCACTCACGGAAAAAGGTAAAAGGGGACACCGGGGAACATAGGGGCGCCGGATTGCAAAACGGACAACGGGGAAAATGCTCGGATGCATGAGACGAACACGTATGCAAATGCGATGCACATGATGATATGATATGAAATGTAGATGATGACATGGCAAAGTGCAACACGCAAGCACATGACATGGCAACGACGGCGAATAACTGGTGGACACCTGGCGCATCGAATCCGGGGCGTTACAAGATTCCTTTTCAGCAAGGTTATCAATTCTTCCATTAGGAAACTGTAAGACTTATTCAATAAGTTGTTTGCGATGGATCCTTTGTATCCAGAGTCCGACCTTGCTTGAAGACCTCGTCAATGCTATCTCGAAGCATGACTGTGGTACTCCGATCTTCAATAAGAACATTTGAAGCACCATGCTAAATTTCCTTTATCAAATTTTCAAACACCGTTGTTTGGGTAATGTCATGAACTTCCTCTCCCCTAACCTAAATGATTTTTCTACGTTATATCCTGTCATGGATATCATGCTCTGCTTGTCCTTGGGAAGGATATACCCCTGAATTTTGAGTTTAAACACATTTTTATTTCCATTATTTTGTTTAATTTCATAATCATATTATCCTTTCCATTGTTTGGTTTGACCTTCTTGAGGTCTATATGATCTAAGCAGTAATATTCTCCAGCTTATGTAAACACCTCGGTGTACAATTCTGTCAGTAAGACCCTGTTACTTTTGTTGATGACATTCCGGTAGCCACCGATGGACGAGAACTTTGCCTATTGGTCCGCCTCATTTCAACGAGCAGGAAAATGGTTCTCTTCGTCCCTTGCCCTTGGTACCGATGTTGTTGTCGACATAACTGACAGGCTATCCTCTGACATGCCTTGCGTACATTATCATGCAAGACGTCCTTACCCTTCCTACTTTTAACCCACATGGTGGGCCCATAACCCACAGTTCCATAGGATCGAAACCTGACTCTCATGTACACCCCCTGTTCCCAAGGTTGTTCCTCGCGTGTGGCCTCGTATGTAATTCACGAGCCACCTTCAGGTGTGGTATCGGACACAATACTTATTCCCGTTGTTTGACCCTTTCACGCCCTATAACAGGCATCGAACGATTGCCTGCCCGCTCGAAACTTCCCAGGTTACCTCCTTACTTTGCTCTCGATATTTTCTTAAGATTCGATTCGAGAGTTACTTTCCGCCACCTTCCTCGATGTTGTCGACCCGATAGTCAACCTTGCCGACGTCCGTTCTCTCAGAATGCCCACCCTTTATTCTTTCGTAAGTACGATGAAGTTCCTGAAGAAAGGGCGCCGACTTCATCATGATGACCTGAAGCAGAGAAAGGAAGACATCAATGTATTGGACCGGCCTCTTCGAGAAGAGCAAGCCAGGATGAGAGGACCCGCTAGATTCGTTACCATACCTTCCCCCCTTACTCCCCTCTTAAATCTCGGGACGAGATTTCTTGTAGTAGAGGAGAATTGTGACGCCCGGATAATCATGCTACAGTAATCCCACGCTAATCATACCATGACACCTCGGTTACTGTTGCTAACCTCACAATGATTCGAAACCTTTTCAAATTCAAATTCAAATTAATGTCAAACGACAAAGTTTTCAAAATAATTAAACTAAAATGTTCGGAGTGTGCAGTTAAATGCCAGGGTAATTATAATAAAGCAAACACATTTTTATAGAATGCCTAAATGATTTAAAATGATTTAAAGCAGAAAAGAAAATAAATAAAAGAAAGAAAATGCAAAACAGAAAACAAAAAAAAGAAAAGAGAAAGCCATCCCCCCTCAACTGGGCCGACTGGCCCAGCTGGCCACCGCCCCCCCCCCTTGGGCCTCAACCACCGGGCCGGCCCACCCCGCGCCCCCACTCCCTTATCCCCCCACTCCCCAGGGTCCCGAAACCCTAACCCACCACTCACCCCCCACGTCGTTCCCCTCCCCTCCCCCCCCCCGATCCAGATCGGATCGGGGCTCGCTCGCACGAGCGCGCCTCGAGCCCGACGACCCCGCCGCCTGGACCTCGCCGGTGCCTCCTCTCCGTCGGCCTGCTTCCTCCTCCCCACCGGTCTGCTACCCCTGCGCACGTCGTCGTCGTCGTCCTCCCCAACCACCCACGACCCCGTTCCCTATGTCCCAATGTGAGCCCCGCCGCCGCGCTCGCCTCCGCCCCTCTTCTCTCCCCCTCTGCTCCCGTTTCCATGAACCTGGTCGCGCCTCCCTCGCACCGGCCTCTGCTGCCGCGCGCCGGTGCCCCGCGAGGCCACGACATCGCCTGGAGAACCCCTCCCCGGCTCCGCCTCCTGACGCCGCCACCGGCCGTCGCCTACGGCGGCCGCCCGCACATCGACGCCCCTGCATTTGGGGCGGCGCCTTGCGTCCATCGCCCCGGGGCTCTACTCCGGCGCCACCCCTCGCCTCGCCTGCCCGTTGCCGTGCTCCGGCACCCGGAGACTCTCTGCCCCTTGTGGCCTTCGGCATGCGCCGTCGTGCGCGCACGCGCCCACCCGTGCCCCGTGGCCGTGCCCTGCCTCGTCCACGGCCACCGCTGCCGGTCGCCCCTGCCCAGCGTCTCCCCGTTGCGCCTCGCCCCATGGCTGGCCGCGCCCATCTCGTCGCGCTCCAGCTCGCCCGCGGCCACCCCCTGGCCGGCGCCCCACTGCGCCCCGGTGGCCTGCGCTCACCCCTGGACCTGCGCCCGCTCGGGCTGCCCCCCAGCGCCCGAACCCGCTAAGGCCCTTGTGGGCCTATGACAGATGGGGCCCACGCCCCAGAACTTCATAAAAAAAGAATTAAAAATAATTAATTAATTGATTAATTAATTAATAATTACATTAATTAATTGATCAATAAGTGAATTAATTAAGTTCATTAATCATGTTTAATTAATCTAATTAACTAGTTAGTTTAATTAAATAGTAATTAGTTTAACTAACACCTAATTAATCTAAACAGTGTATGACAGGTGGGTCCCACTGGACCCACATGTCAGTTTGACCCACTCAACTCTGTTGACTGCTGACGTCAGCATGACATCATGCTGATGTCATTAATTCATTTTCGAATTAATTTAAATAATTAATTAAATACCAGAAATTAATAAAATCTTTAGAAAATCATATCTTTTAATCCGTAACTCGGATTAAAATATTTTCAACATGAAAGTTGCTCAGAACGACGAGACGAACCCGGATACGCAGCCCGTTCTTCCGCCACACATTCCTAACATATCAAACTCGCAACTTTTCCCCCTCCGGCTCCTCTGCCCGAAAACACGGAACCCCGGGGATACCTCCCCGGATGTTTCCCCCCTTCACCGGTATCACCTCATCCCGCGTTAGGGCACCTCTAAAGCTGTTACTTGTCATGTCATGCATCACTATGCATCTGCTTGCTTAAATATTTATTGTTTCTCCCCCCTCTTCTCTCGATAGACGCCGAGACCGACGCTGCTGCTGCCCCGTTCGACTACGGAGTTGACGATCCCTCTCTCTTGCCAGAGCAATCAGGCAAGCCCTCCCCTTGATCACCAGATATCGCCTACTCTTCTCTATACTGCTTGCATTAGAGTAGTGTAGCATATTACTGCTTTCAGTTAATCCTATACTGCCGCATAGCCTGTCCTTGCTACTACTGTTGTTACCTTTACCTGCTATCCTACTGCTTAGTATAGGATGCTAGTGTTCCATCGGTGGCCCTACACTCTTGTCCGTCTGCCATGCTATACTACTGGGCCGTGATCACTTCGGGAGGTGATCACGGGCATATACTATATACTTTACACTGTTACATTACCTGTGATACTGTTCGGAGATGGGGGCTGAAGGGGCAGGTGGTTCCACCCAGGTAGTGGTGGGCCTGGGTTCCCGACGGCCCCCGACTGTTACTTTGTGGTGGAGCGACAGGGCAGGTTCAGACCACCTAGGAGAGAGGTGGGCCTGGCCCTAGTCGGCGTTCGCGGATACTTAACACGCTTAACGAGATCTGGGTATTTGATCTGAGTCTGGCCATTTGGACTATACGCACTAACCATCTACGCGGGAGTAGTTATGGGTATCCCGGCGTCGTGGTATCAGCCGAAGCCTTCGTGACGTCAGCGACTGAGCGGCGCGCGCCGGATTGGAACGTAAGCCTGCTCTTGTATTAAGGGGGCTAGTTCCGCTTTCGGCCGCGTTCGCAACGTGCAGGTGTGCTCAGGGCGATGGGCCCAGACCCCTGCGCGCTTAGGTTTAGACCGGCGTGCTGACCTCTCTGTTGTGCCTAGGTGGGGCTGCGACGTGTTGATCTTCCGAGGCCGGGCATGACCCAGGAAAGTGTGTCCGGCCAAATGGGATCAAGCGTGTTGGGCTATGTGGTGCACCCCTGCAGGGAAGTTAATCTATTCGAATAGCCGTGTCCCTCGGTAAAAGGACGACCCGGAGTTGTACCTTGACCTTATGACAACTAGAACCGGATACTTAATAAAACACACCCTTCCAAGTGCCAGATACAACCCGGTGATCGCTCTCTAACAGGGCATCGAGGAGGGGATCGCCGGGTAGGATTATGCTATGTGATGCTACTTGGAGGACTTCAGTCTACTCTCTTCTATATGCTGCAAGACGGAGGCTGCCAGAAGCGTAGTCTTCGACAGGATTAGATATCCCCCTCTTATTCTGGCATTCTGCAGTTCAGTCCACTGATATGGCCCCTTACACATATATCCATGCATATGTAGTGTAGCTCCTTGCTTGCCAGTACTTTGGATGAGTACTCACGGTTGCCTTGTTTCCCCTTTTCCCCATCTCTCTATCCGATTGCTGCAACCAGACGATGGAGCCCAGGATCCAGACGCCACCGTCGACGACGACCAAGAGTAGTTAGGAGGATCCCAGGCAGGAGGCTTGCGCCTCGTTCGATCTGTATCCCAGTTTATGCTAGCCATCTTATGGCAACTTGTTTAACTTATGTCTGTACTGTACTCAGATATTGTTGTTTCCGCTGACTCGTCTATGATCGAGCACTTGTATTCGAGCCCTCGAGGCCCCTGGCTTGTATTATGATGCTTGTATGACTTATTTTATTTGTAGAGTTGTGTTGTGATATCTTCCCGTGAGTCCCTGATCTTGATCGTACACATTTGCGTGCATGATTAATGTACGATTAAATCAGGAGCGTCACATTCACCGAAGAGTCAAGGATCATGTTAACCAACACAAGCATCATGGATGCCAACGTCAAAGAGTGGGCTATCAACACACACAAAGACATTGACACACGTAAAAGAAATCTTGATTCATCTGTTTTAGCCGCTATGCATGAATTATTGGAATTTATTTGTCATGGATCATATTGGCTTGTTTGAATTGTTCAATTGATTTGTGCTACATTTGAGAAGGGGGAGATGGGGGTGTCGTTACCAGGGCGGACAAATGAGGATCAAGCTCTGTTGTCCACGGAACAAATGGAGGCTCAAATTTGCTACCTGCGCTTGAGATGCTCTAAGCCCCGGCAGGGTATATTACCTCCACTAGCTTAGTCCTATCCGAGGACTTCGACATGTTTTTCTCAGCCCACGTATACTCTACTGGAAAAGGGACATACAGACAGACAAGGTACTATCGATTTACATTAACTGTCAAAATCAGCAAGTCAATGATCCATTTCTTTACAGTTTACGCAACCTATTAGCCAATGATAGCTGGAACCTGCTGAAAAGATACAAGTAGGGAACATTTAGTCGGGTCAAAATTTCTGGACAAGGAAATATTCCAAACATGTTTGCAGAGGCACCTCACGTATTGACAATTCCGTTGCCTCTGCCTGTACTAATCCCACCCTGTTTTGCTTTGCTTTTGTCTAGCCCGATGGACTGCACGAGAGGAGTAGATAAATCAGAAGAAGAAGAAAAGTAATCACTGAATGCATGTTGGATAATTCTGGAGAACTGGAGAGAGGTATTCTTGATAATCTGTATAGTTCTGTAACATTATATACATATTGATGTACTTACCTCAGTGCTAAGTCAGCTTCTTGCTCAACTTTACGCAGACTTACATTCATATACAGCCCCTGTAGAAGAGAATATTTGTCAAGTGTAATTTTAAACCTGAAACAAAAAGTGTAGCATAGGGGAAGGAATGAACTAAAGCAGCACCGTGGCTACCCATTCAAGTAATCACAGGACCATCATGGATGACGACAGGCCTACAGCAGCTATTGTTTTAGTCGAGTGTTTCAGGAACGTGCAGTACTACTTGTATCCTTCACCGTTTGTCAACAATTCAAACGTGCAGTACTACAGCAGCTATTGGTGACTAAACCTACAGATTGCAATTTAGAATTAAATATTTTCAGCCATCTTGTTGATGTCGGGGCAGGCATAAACTGGGAGCTTTCAACTGACCTAAACAAACTCATACTAAGACCAACATGAAGATAATCACCTACTATGGTGTCTTGCATAGTCTGCACGTGAGAGATACATCATTTTATAGTTTGTACCTCTATCGCAAATTGAAAGCAACCTGATCATGCATAAGACCCTGAAGTAATTGGATAGTGCTTCCTTACATTGGTTGTATGGATAGTGGCCCCAGTGGTCATGCTGATTTTTTGATCTGCTACAAGCTGAATGTCCATCTTTTGTATGACAATTGCAAGTGCCACAATTGCTTCTAAAAGAGCAAACTGATCTCCAACACATTTTCGAGGACCTCCACTGAAAGGGATAAACCTGGCAAAAAGAGGTGATAATGGGGGCACAAAATAATGTAACCATTTTGCAACACTAAAATAACAGCATAAAAGAATGTGTCTCAAGGTTACTTTCTGACCTGAAATCGGTGTTTGACTCATTTGGAATTGGACCCTCCAAATCAAATCTCTCTGGGATGAATTCATCTGCTCTGTCCCATACCTTCAATAGGAACAAAATAATAATTATTGCAATGATAAAATATTGGAATGCTGTCCATTTATTCATGCCTGGACACTGCCCGAGGATGACGATATGCAGTAGACAGAATACTTCCAAGTTTTCAACCTCTGAAACTTAGCGTGATAAGAATTTTTCTTAGTTCATGTTATCATTCTATTGTGTAAATTGGTAGTTTGGTATCATGAATCCATAATATCATCAGTGTAGGCAGCATCAAGGTCATACACATGCATAAGCTATTTAACTGGTAGGTCATGGTTTTGCGAATCTTTGAGTAACCATACACATTTCTGGTAATTAACTCTATTGTTCATCAATAGACTAGACATAGGTATGCTATATTTCACTATGCCAAATAGCTTAAAAAAATATCAGCCAAGATCACAAGATGTAATATTCAGATGAAAAAGGATACCTCGGGTGATCTGTGTATATTGTACACAGAAATCATAATATCTTGACCAGTCTTAACCTTGTAGTTTCCAGGAAGCACATCATCAACTAGTGCACGCCGTATCAGCACCTGTTAATACAGTGTCCTTGAGTAACCAACACTAACTCTGAAGTGGCTTGTCTGAAGCACGAGGAATTACAGGAGGATGTGGGTATAGCCGCATGGACTCATTGATACAGCGCATCAAGTACTTCAGCTCTTTTACATCTTCATATCTGGGGAGTCTACCTTGTAGAACACGATCTACCTCATCTTGGGCTTTCCTTAGTGCTGCTGGATCCTTCAGCAATGTAACACTGAGCAGTCAATAGATATTAAAGAGATAATTTAAGTAATGTGTTGCTTCTCATTTGGGACTTTACTTGATATAACATTTGGCCAAGATAGAAAGGAGTACCTTACTGAGAAGATAAATAGTCCATGTCAGTACAGAGCCTGTTGTTTCATGACCAGCAACTAACATTGACAATAGATCATCACGTAACTGCAAACTGTTGACCTGGGTCATATAAAGAAAGCATGTTAGTTAAAGCAGTAAACAATTGAGCAAAGTGCTTGTAAAATAAATAGTGAAACATACAAAACAAATAGCAAACATTTGCATGCCAAAACGGCACAACTGGGTTAGCACCAAAGAATATACAGTGTTCGAAATAGGCTAATTTTACGTAGCTGCGCCAAACAGGTCCTCTGTACTGTCAATACTCCAAAATACTCTGTAATGTCAAGACAACGGTAGTTTATACCTACAGGTTAAATTGCTGTTTTTATCAGGAAACATTAGTGGAGTCCTTGTAGTAAAATTAGTATTCAAAGGTAACCATAATATGGTCTATGCTAAATATAATCATTTGTATGTGTAAATTTTTGACGCTGCAATAGTAATAGGATGTCAATAATGCTGCAGAATCAAACATGCTTTCTCTATTCAAACATTCAGTTGAACTGACACTAGCAACATTGATCAGCTGAGTACTCAAATGCATGATGGTTCAATGCCCGGTTAATGATTATCAAATATTGCAAAACTAAATGGATAATAAAATAAGCCATCATATGGGAAAGATGAAAAACCCTGAGATAATAAAAACAATAAGACTAATTTCCAAGATTATATGAAACAAGGAAAGCTAGCTTCCTAGATAGTAGGAACATCAATAGGAACAATAGGAAATTGACATCAAACATTGTTTTAGCTCGACATAAACTAAACTACCTCTTCACGACTAGCAAGTAAAAACCGCAGGATGCTAGGATCTGCCTCATTTACATATTCTTCACCCTCAATCTGTTCATTTTCAGCATCTACGATTGCCTTGCATTTTGTAATTAGCTCTTCAACGGTACTCCTTATTGTGTTAACTGCTTTTTCTGCTTTTATCTGTCTAGGAACAATCTTGCACAGCAAATCGATCTGTAGAAAATAAACAAGGATCACATTAAACATCAGTCGTGAAATTTCCCCCTTTTGCAAGTTAGCAAGACCGAAGTCAACCAGAGGTCCAAAATAAGAAATGTAACATGATGAAAGAACCCACCTGCCAGTATGGTAAAAGATCTGTAGAACGAGCCTCTGCTTCTTTGAGTGCAGTGTAAACAGCATCAATAACAGGACTATCTGATGTGAGGGAATCAAAGTTGTAGTTGAACAAGGATAAACCAATCACATCTAACGTCATTTGAGAAAACCTCGCTTCCATATTAACAGGTTCACCGCTCAAAGCATAAGTCTCGAGCTTTTCCACCAATCTCTCAGCACATTTACAGAACACTCTATCAACCATTACTGAGAGAAATCTTTTGTGTAGAGATGGTACAACTGCTCTACGTCTCACCTAAAATAGCAGATTAATAGTAAGTTAAAGAGATGATTAATAGACGAACAAGAGAGGGAGGGCATGAAAACTCAAAACCAAATTCATATGAATTAGAGGTGGGAAACTTTCAAATTGCACAAGCATCACTCCTTACTAGAAAATACTCAAAATAGGAACTAGTGAGTGTCCCCCTGAGTTCCAATTTCTTAAGAAGTCTAATAGAGTAATAGGGTGTATTTCACAAATACAAGGAAGCGAAACTGAGGGTCGTGGTCCAGTTATCAAAAGATCTACTCTAGTTCTGAGTCTTGTTCTACACACACGAAGTAAACTTTAATCCAGGTATAGATTGTCATCTTTGAGTATGTTGACCATCATGCCCAGTCCAGCACCTCTGTGAATTCATATTGGAAGGGGCTACACGGACACCATCTACCAGATAGTATATCAGCAAGTAAGGTGTATAACTGTTGTCTTAAGTTAAACTTGTGTAAGGTTGACCAAGTTTATAGAAAAAAAAACTGTTGCATCCACAATACCAAACAAAAATCAGTTGATCCATCATGAAATATGTTTCCATGGTCTATTTCTTTGGTGTTATAGATGTTGATACTTTTTGCTATAAACTTTCAAACTGATGGAAGTGTATCTTAGGACAAAAGTTAGTATGCCTTGTATTTTGGGAAGAAAGGAGTATAAACTTTTGCACTAGTATGGAAGTGATTCTTCATTTGTCAGAAAGACCCCATTTAATTCTTCATTTTTCAGAGCTAGAGAGAGAGCACACCGTCCAGAGCGCTCCCTCGGCGATGGCGAACCCAGAGCCAAAGAGGAACTCGGAGACCTCGGCGACGAGCCCCTTCTCGTACCGCGTGCCGTACCCGCGGAGGACGTGCTTGGCTACAGCGGGGTCGCTGACGATGACGAAGTCGCGCGGCCCCGCGGCGAGGCGGTAGACGGGCCCTTCCTCGCGGAACCACTTGAAGAGCGGGAGGAAGAGCGCGCCCCCGAGGAGGTCCTGCACGTCGTCGAGCTTGGCGGAGGCGACGGGGATCCCCGAGTCGTCGTTCCCCCGGCCGAGCACAGAGCGGGACAGCGACGTGAGCCAGTCGGGGCTGACCCACGAGGTGGTGGGCTTGTCCCCTCCACCGCCGCCGCTGCCGGTGCTCCTTGGCGGGGGCAGGCGGAGGCTGGCGTGGCGAGGAGGCGGTCTTGGGGCCCACGGCGGAGGAGGAGACGCGAACGCGGAGGCCAATGCCGCGGCGGGCATCGCGCAGGCCGCCGCGGGCTACTGTTAATTTGGGTTGGGTTTGGGTGTGTGACAGAGAGAAGAGAGAAGAGGAAGAGGATGATGTTTTTTTTTCTTTTGAGACAAGGAAGAGGATGAGGAACCCGCTTGTTTCTTTTTTTTTAGAGAGAGAGCGAGGGCGCTCGGTATCAGCGTGAGAGGCTGTGAGAGCAAATCCATCTCCAACGGCCCGTCAAGTTCCACGCTCCACATCTTCAAATATAAAGCCTCTCAAAAATACATTATATTCATATTTCTTAGCTAGCTAGCTTTCGGATTCTCAAAAAAAAAATCTTGCTAGCTTTCTGTAAAGTTGAGAAATATTATGTTGGTTGGTTGACGCATTTTAATGAGCGATTTTCACCTGCCAGAAATGATGTTTTTCTTCAAATGTGCCAGAAATGAAGCTACGGTGATGTAAAAACGGCAGTTTAGGCCACCTTCGAAAAAACGCTGCTTCAACGGCTGATGCATATGCATATGGTGATGTAAAAAAGTTGGGCAGCCCAAAAAAGACTACTTATACCGTGTCGTGATGCGATGGCGCCCTCCCCTCCCGCGCGCCACTATTGTGCCGGCCCATGAGCGGACCAGAATGTTTCAAAAAATTATGAACTTTGGTAAAATGTTTCTGAAATCATAAAATGTTTTGTGGATTAAAAACTGTCATGATTTTTAAAAAACATTTAACTATTGAAAAAAGTTTGTGAATTTGAAAAAAATGGGAATTCAAAAAATATTCACAAAAAATGATCATGAATTTTGAAAAATGTTCATTGATTCAGAAAATGTCCACCGACTCAAAAATATTGACTCAATAAATGTTCGCCTATTGAAAAAAATGTTCTAGTCACAGATTCATAACAAATGTCCACAAATTCAAAAATTGTTCATGATTTAAAAAAATGTTCGTGAATTTGAAAATTGTTCATGACTTCAAAAATATGCTCGTGAATTCAAAAAGATGTTCATAAATTTGAAAAGTTGTTCGTAACACGTAAATGAAAAAAAGGAAAAATGAAAAGAAAAAGAAAAACCCGAAAGAAAAAAGAAAAAACTCATTCAAGGAAGCTTCTAGAACCTTCACAAAACCAATATGGGAAAGAACCCGGAATGGACCGACCCAAAAGAGGATCACGCGCATGTGGGGGCTACGCGCTAGGTCACTACGGAGCGACCTACGCACGAAATAGGATTCCCCCCATAAAATGCCCCCCCCCCCCATTGTGAAAGTGCCTTTCTACACCCAGGAGCAAATGCTCCTGGAGTGAACAATAAAATCAAAAAAAAATAGAAAAAAATTCAAAAAAATTCGAATTTTTTTATGACATACTTACACAAATGTTTGTCGTGCACGCAAAAATTCATCGCGAAATCACATTGGTGGAAGCCGCGCCAAAAAAACAAAATCGGAGGTCCAAAATGCTTTTGTACGTAACATTTTCAGAGCATCGATTTTTATTTTTTTTTGCCACACCTTCCACCAATGTGATTTTGTGATGAAAGTTTGCATGCACAACAAACATTTGTGAAAGTATTCCTCAAATAAATTTCAGATTTTTTTGAACTTTTTTTCAATTTTTTTGGGTTTACTGTTCACACCAGGAGCATTTGCTCCTGGGTGTAGAAACTTCAGGTCCCCCCATTGATGCATATTTGCGGCGCCGCTACCTGGTACCGCAAAATAAAAATGCAGTACGCACGAAATAGGATCCCCCCCGGCCCCCATTGTTGCATATTTGCGGCGCCGCTACCTGGTACCGCAAAATAAAAATGCAGTACACACGAAATAGGATTCCCCCCATAAAATGTCCCCCCCCATTGCTGCATATTTGCGGCGCCGCTACCTGCTACTGCAAAATAAAAATGCAGCCGCATGAAAGCTAATTGTTCCGCGCAAATTTCCCCACCACTACTCCCAACATCGATTCCATATGGATCTCGCCGCCACGGTGAGTCCGTCATCCACCCCCGGCTCAAAACCCACCTTGTCGCCCATTCTCGTCGTTGTCGCCGAGTCCATTCATCGTTGGTCGATTTGCATCTAATCTAGCAGCTTCAGTCCCTTCCGCCACCCAATATGGCTTCCGCAGCACCCGGGCTCGCCGTTGAGGTTGAATAGTTGTCGCCCCTTCCCTGAAGTGGTTGTCGTAGCCACCACCGAGCTGCTGCTTGATACGTCCCCAACGTATCTATAATTTTTTTTATTGTTTCATGTTGCTATATTATCGCTCTTGGATGTTTTACAATCATTTTATAGCAACTTTAATCTTTTTTGGGACTAACCTATTGACATAGTGCCCAGTGCCAGTTGCTGTTTTTTGACTTTTTTTTACTTCGCAGAATATCAGTACCAAACGGAGTCCAAACGCAGCGAAATTTTTTGGAGATTTTTTCTAGACCAGAAGACACCCAGTGGGCCAAAGAAGTACCCGAGGGGAGACCCGAGGTGAGCACAAGACACCTTGGCGCGCCAGGAGGCCCAGGCGCGTCCCAGGTGGGTTGTGCCCACGGCCCACCATAGAGCCCCCCTGCACCGCCTCTTCGCCCTATAAATTTCCAAATGTTCCAGAAACCCTAGGGGAGTCGACGAAACACAATTCCAGCCACCGCAAGTTCCAGAACCACGGGATCCAATCTAGACACCATCATGGAGGGGTTCATCATCCTCATCAGTGCCTCTCCGATGATGCATGAGTAGTTCGTCATAGACCTAAGGGTCCGTAGGTAGTAGCTAGATGGCTTCTTTTCTATTTTTGATTCTCAATACAATGGTCTCTTGGAGATCTATTTGATGTAACTCTTTTTTGCAGTGTGTTTGTTGGGATCCGATGAACTTTGAGTTTATAATCAGATCTATATCCATGAATATTATTTGAGTCTTCTTTGATCTCTTATATGCATGATTATTTGTAGCCTCATATTTCTTCTTTGAATCTTTGGTTTAGTTAGGACAACTAGATTGATTTTTCTTGCCATGCGAAGAGGTGCTTTGTGATGGGTTCAATCTTGTGGTGTTCTTTTCCAGTGGCAGAAGGGGCAGCAAGACACGCATGTATCGTTGCTATTAAGGATAACAAGATGGGGGCTATTCCTACATGAATAGATCTCGTCTACATCATGTCATTGTTCTTATTGCATTACTCCATTTCTTCATGAACTTAATTAATACACTAGATGCATGCTGGATAGCGGTCGATGTGTGGAGTAATAGTAGTAGATGCAGGCAGGAGTCGGTCTACTAATCTTGGACGTGATGCCTACATATCGATCATTGCCTTGGATATCGTCATAATTATTCGATCTTCTATCAATTGCCCAACAGTAATTTGTTTACCCACCGTGTGCTATTTCTTGAGAGAAGCCACTAGTGAAATCTACGGCCCCCGGGTCTATTTTCCCATCATATACTTTCATATCTACATTGATATTTGCCTTTATCTTTATTTGCATCTTTTATGTTCAGATCTATGTCATCAAAAACCCAAAAATACCTCGCTGGATTTTATTTGTCATTATTCTATTTGCATCTATCAATCTATCTATTTACCAATCGCTTACCCGAGAGGGATTGACAACCCCTCTTACATGTCGGGTTGCAAGTATTTGTTCTTTGTGTGCAGGTACCGTTTATATAGTGTTGCTTGGTTCTCCTACTAGATTGATACCTTGATTTCATAACTGAGGGGAATACCTATCGTAGCTGTACTGCATCATCCCTTCCTCTTTGGAGAAATACCGACATAGTTCAAGCGGCATCACTGCTCTTCTAAGCTCTCGATTGTCAGTCGACGCGGTGACAATGGTTGTGCCCAAGATCCACGGCTTCTCAATGGTAGAGGAGCACCACGATTGCATTCCTAGCCGGCCCAACAACTGCCTCGGCCCTGGCGTGCTACGGTGGTCGGATTTCATGTTTGCGCCCACTAGGTGTGTGACGCCCTCGATTCAATCGTACACTAATCATACACGCTAATGTGTACGATCAAGATCAAGGACTCACGGGAAGATATCACAACACAACTCTAAACACAAATTAAAATAATACAAGCTTTATATTACAAGCCATGGGCCTCGAGGGCTCGAATACATAAGCTCGAATACACAAGAGTCAGCGGAAGCAACAATATCCGAGTACAGACTTGAGTTAGACAAGTTTGCCTTAAGAAGGCTGGCACAACAACAACAACGATCGAAAAGGCATCGGCGGTGGCATCTGGCTCCTGGGCTCCGACATCTGGTTGCATCAACCGGAAAGAAGAAGAAAGGGGGAAAGGGGGAGCAAAGCAATCGTGAGTACTCATCCAAAGTACTCGCAAGCAAGGATCTACACTACATATGCAACATTATCGAAGGAAGGCTGTATATGTGGACTGGGCTGCAGAAATGCCAGAATAGAGAGAAGGCCTAGTCCTATCAAAGACTAGCATCTTCTAGAAATCACCATCTTGCAACGACAGGAGGGAGTAGAGTAGCATAAAGTAAAGTAGTAGTAGTGTTATCAACCTCGGCCAGAGATCCTTTCTCGACTCCCTACGAGAAAGCAATCCCAGAGCCATACTATCCAAGTGTCATCACAATCCAATTCTCATCACAAGTATCCAGTTCTAGTTGTATCGATCGGGATACAACTCTAAGTGTCCGTTACCGTAGGACAGGCTATCGATAGATGTTTTCTTCCCTGCAGGGGTGCACCAACTTACCCACCACGCTCGATTAACTCCGGCCGGACACACTTTCCTGGGTCATGCCCGGCCTCGGCCAAACAATACGCCGCAACCCGACCTAGACTTAATAGAGAGGTCAGCACGCCGGACTAAACCTATGCCCCCAGGGGTCATGGGCCATCTCCCCGGGAACTCCTGCACGTTGTGAGGGCGGCCGGTGAGCAGACCTAGCTACCTTCCTAAAAAGGCAGGAGCTTACCAGTCCAACCCGACGCGCGCCGCTCAGTCGCTGACGTCTATTAAGCTTCGGCTGATGCATACGATGCAGAACGCCCATACTATGCCCACGTGATGGTTAGTGCTATCAGGCCAGAGGCCCCTCGGATCAAATATCCAAATCGTAGTGGATTAGGAACGCGCAGTAACAAGTAGAGACTCACGAAAGATGTGACCCCGTTGCCCCGTCTCGAGGACTTGCGGCAAGGGCTAGGAATGCCCAGCCACGCCTCGTAATTATCTCGCGGGCACCCTCCAGGTCAACCCGTCTCCACTTCACTCACAATTAAGCTCGCGCGGGTACCCCTCAGGGCTGACCCGTCTTTAGTAACATGGTTCAGTGTAAAATCATAGTAACCATAGTAACTGTGTGTCCAAACATCAAGGGAAAAACCCGAGGAATCACCCCCGGTGAATTCCACTCGATGTAATCATCAAGGTGAACGTAAGAGGAATCACCCCCGAGGTTCACACTTGAGGGGTTGCATGACAGAATCGTATCAAAAGTGGTTAAGGCGGAATCACCCTCGATGACCACGACCGAATAGCTACACTACAGGGTTAACATCAGAAGTGCTGTAGAGGTCTCACCCTCGGCACTCGATAGTAACCAGTAGTGTCGAGCAACTAAGGGGAAAGTGATGTGCGGTGCCGGGGCCTGGTCTTTGATTCCGTTGATCGGGTCTTCAAAGATGAAGCAGGGGCAACAAGGACAAGGTGGGGGTCACTGATGGATCACTAACCAACCTATACTAAGCAGTTTAGGATAAGCAAGTAGGGTACAATGAGCAGGTTACAAAAGCAGGCTATGCATCAGAATAGGAGCAAAGAATAACAGTAGCAAAATCTAATGCATGCATTAGAGAGAATGGAATGGGCGATATTGGGATGGTCAAAAGGGGGGGCTTGCCTGGTTGCTCAGACAAGAAGGACGGGTCGTCGGTGACGTAGTCGATCACAGCGGCATCGACAGCCGCCACGGGGTCTACCGAAGAGAAGAGGAAGGAGAAACAGTAAATACATAGCAAGCAAGTGCATAACAGGACAACAGGCATAGCTAGACGTGTTATAACGCGGTCCTAGACGTTAAAGGTGAAGGGGGAATTCAACCGGGAAGGTGTTCCCGATTTCGGACCAGTGTCAGACAGATGACCGAAGGGGGAAAGTTCCATGTTCAGCATGCTAGGGGCATGTGACAGATGAACGGACCACGTATTCGGATTCGTTGGATTTTTCTGAGCAACTTTCATGTATAAAGTTTTTCAATCCGAGCTACGGTTTATATTCTATGAATTTTCAAAGTTTTAAAACATTTTCTAGATTTCTGGAATATATCTAAATTCGAATTTAGACAGTGTATTACTTTTTATACACACACGCAGCTAGCCTATTAGAATGACAGGTGGGGCCAGTCAAAGCCCAGTCAGCAGTCAATAGTCAAAGTTGATAGGGTTGACTAGTCCAACCAACTTGTGGGGACCACATGTCATAGAGAGGGGCTAAATATATCTTATCCATAAAAATAGTACGTGAAGGGGGTCCCACCTGTCATAGGGTCACTTATTTAACAGAAAGATTTATTTAGCTTAAATAATGGAGGGGCCTACTGTCATTGACCTATTTAACTAAACATGGGTTTAATTAGCATAGTTAAACAGGGGGGTTTAATGTAAAAAGGGATTACTCCCCTAATTAGACAGGAACCAGCTTGCCTAGCCACAGCTGTGCGCGCATGCGCAGAGGCGCCGGCAGCGGGCATGACCAGCGCAGCCAGCGGTGAGCAAGCAGCGGCTGGCGGTGGCTGGCAGCGGCACGGGGCGCGCGGGCCTGCAGGGTACGTCAGGTGGTGGGGGTGGTTGGTGCGCGGGCGCCCCTAGTCGACGGCGACGACGAAGGGCAACGGCAGCGGTTAGTGGCTGCAGCGTGCGGCCGTGGTTGCGGGTAGCGCGGGCATGCAGAGGTCGGGAGCCGCGTCGGGCAGGGGCGGTCGGGCCTGCCCGAGCGCGTGCGTGCGGCCAGCAGGGGAGGAGGTGACCACGACGCGGCGCAAGCAGCAGCTGTTTGGGGACAGGCGCGAGCGCGGCGGCGGGCGTCGTGGGGGGAGCACTGCAATGGAGGGGAAGAAGGGGAGGGTGTGGCTCACCGAGAGCCGTAGAGAGTTGGCAGCGGGCTCGACGGTGGTCGGAGTTGCGGGAATCGACGGCGAACGACGACGAGGCACAAGATGAAGATGGTGGCGATGGCGAGTGTACGGGCCGTCCCAACTCGATTCGGTGCTCGAATGGACGAAGACGACGGCTGCAGATCTCCCGGACGTCTTCCCGCGCGAAGGCGACAACGGTGGTCGCGGTAAGGACGACGACGAACGCGGTCACCGCATCGAGCCCGAGCTAGATTTCCAGAAAAAGAGGAGAGGGGCGAAGGGGGATCGAGGGGGGATCGGAAGAGCACGGGCTAGGGTTTCAGTTGGGCATTTTTATTGGCCAAGGGGAGTCGACGTGGTGGCCATCCGGCCATGGCGCCGTGGGATGACCGCCACGCCATGGCCCCTGTCTCCTGTATGTACAGAGAACAGAGGAAGGGGAAAAGGCCATGGTGGGCTTGGGCCGTGCTACTGTAGCACTAGGCTTCTAATGCACTGTGTGCACTTAGCCCCTTTTCCTTCTTTCTAATTTTCTATTTTGTAAAAGACACTGCTCGTATTTATTTAAGCTATCAAAAGATTTTGCAAAATTATGGAAGTTGACCATATAAATGTCGTGCAATATTTGGCACTACCATAAAATGGTTGGGGTAATATTTTAAGTCATTTGATTTTCGAATAAAAGCAAAGGAACTAAAGTGGATGTTTTAGTCACTGCTTTTGGGTGATAACTTTTGAATAAGCAAACAAGTGACCTAGTTTTTATCCACCATAATTAACTATGGATTATTTGCCATCACATGAACTTTTTAAGTTTTGACATTTGAAAATTTTAATTGTTTGACTTTAATTTAAATTTGAACTTAGAATTAGTTTGAAACAACGTGGGATCTAACAACAGTAAAAAGATGACATGGCATCATTAGTAGGAGATTACTGCAGCTTAATTATCCGGGCGTCACAATTCTCCTCCACTACAAGAAATCTTGTCCCGAGATTTAAGTGGGGAAGTAAAGAGTAACTTCGGGAGAACTGACCCTTATAGGGTTAATTATCTGGTGAACAATTCAGGGAATGAGGCAGAAGTATCACTCGAGTTGAAACTTAATTAACATCAAGAGCAAAGTATGAAGGTACAATAGAAATTTTCAAGCGAATGGACAAAAGATTGATATCTGAACAAAGTGTGAGGAAGGGGGTTCAGAGCATCGGGAACATATCATCTCTCGAAAGGTGGCTCGTGACATGATACGAAGCCAAATGCAAGAATATTTCGGAATCAAAGATATACAGGAGAGTCAGGTTTCGATCCTGTGGAACTGTGGGTTATGGGCCCACCAGGTGAGTTAAAAGTAGGAAGGGCGGAGACGTCCTGCGTGATCATGCAAGCAAGGCATGTCAGAGGGTAGCCTGTCGATTTTGTCGGCAACAACGTCGGTACAAAGGGTGAGGGACGAAGAGAACCATTTTCCTGCTCGTTGAACGAGGCGGACCAATAGGCAAAGTTCTCGTCCATCGGTGGTTACCGGAATGTCAACAGCAATAATAACAAGGTCTTACTGACAAATTGTACACCGAGGTGTTTTCATAAGCCGGGAACTATTACTGCTTAGATCTCATAAACCACAAAAAGGTTAAACAAAACAATGGAAAAGAAAAGGTGATCATTAGACTAATCAGAACATTGGAAAAGGAAAATGTGCTTTACACACCAGAATTGGGAGTTTATCCTTCTCAAGGGGAAGCGGAGCAGGATAAACATGATATGACAGCAAGTTCAAAAGCATTTAGATAAGGGGGCGAGGGAAGAATCATGATATTACCCATACAACGATGTTTGTATAATAGATCAAGAAACATTCGACAATGTGCTTCCAATGTTCTTGTTGATATCCGGAATACCTCAGTCATGCTTCGAGGTAGCATTAACATGATGTTCCCAGTGTTGGAAATATGCCCTAGAGGCAATAATAAAAGCATTATTATTATATTTCCTTATTCATGATAATTGTCTTTATTCGTGCTATAATTGTGTTAACCGGAAATCGTAATACATGTGTGAATAACAGACAACAACATGTCCCTAGTGAGCCTCTAGTTGACTAGCTCGTTGATCGGCAGATAGTCATGGTTTCCTGACTATGGACATTGGATGTCATCGATAATGAGATCACATTATTAGGAGAATGATGTGATGGACAAGACCCAATCCTAAACATAGCATAAGATCGCATAGTTCGTTTGCTAGAGTTTTCCAATGTCAAGTATCCTTTCCTTAGACCATGAGATCATGTAACTCCCGGATACCGTAGGAGTGCTTTGGGTGTGCCAAACGTCACAACGTAACTGGGTGACTATAAAGGTGTGCTACGGGTATCTCTGAAAGTGTCTGTTGGGTTGACATGGATCGAGACTGGGATTTGTCACTCCGCTTGACGGAGAGGTATCACCGGGCCCTCTCGGTAATGCATCATCACAATGAGCTCAATGTGATCAAAGTGTTTGATCACGGGATCATGCATTACGGTAACAAGAAAAGTGACTTGCCGATAACGAGATTGAACGAGGTATTGGGATACCGACGATCGAATCTCGGGCAAGTAAAATACCGATTGACAAAGGGAATCGTATACGGGATTAATTGAATCCTCGACATCGTGGTTCATCCGATGAGATCATCGTGGAGCATGTGGGAGCCAACATGGGTATCCAGATCCCGCTGTTGGTTATTGCCCGAGAGCCGTCTCGGTCATGTCTGCATGTCTCCCGAACCCGTAGGGTCTACACACTTAAGGTTCGGTGACGCTAGGGTTGTGAAGATATGTATATGCAGTAACCCAAATGTTGTTCGGAGTCCCGGATGAGATCCCGGACGTCACGAGGAGTTCCGGAATGGTCCGGAGGTAAAGAATTATATATAGGAAGTGCTATTTTGGCCATCGGGACAAGTTTCGGTGTTATCGGTATTGTACCGGGACCACCGGAGGGGTCCCGGGGGTCCACCGGGGGGGTCCACCTGCCCCGGGGGGCCACATGGGCTATAGGGGGTGCGCCCTGACCTACATGGGCCAAGGGCACCAGCCCCAAGGGCCCATGCGCCATGGACTCCTCCCCCCCTTTGGCCGCACCCCTTCCTTGGAGGAAGGGGCAAGGCTGCGCCCTCCCCCCCTCTAATGCGCCTATATAAAGGGAGGGGAGGGAGGGGTGGCCGCACCCTATGCCCTGGCTCCTCCCTCCTCCCTGCAACACCTCCTCCTCCTCCCGTAGTTGCTTAGCGAAGCCCTGCCGGAGTTCTGCTGCATCCACCACCACACCGTCGTGCTGGATCTTCCTCAACCTCTCCTCCCCCCTTGCTGGATCAAGAAGGAGGAGACGTCTCCTGTCCCGTACGTGTGTTGAACGCGGAGGTGCCGTCCGTTCGGTACTAGATCATCGGTGAATTGGATCACGGCAAGTACGACTACCTCATCCACGTTCACTCGAACGCTTCCGTTGCGATCTACAAAGTGGTATGTAGATGCTATCTAATCTGAATACTCGTTGCTAGATGAACTCATAGATGGATCTTGGTGAAACCGTAGGAAAAATTTTAATTTTCTGCAACGTTCCCCAACACCCAGTAGGGGTTGGAGTTGAAGATCACAAGAAATACTCAAAGAACAATTGCAGGAATAGCAAGGAGTCCAAGGTATAAACAAGACATGATCAATCATGTGTTGGAAAGAAGACAAGGGGGTAGTCGATGATAACACCATCATCAAGGGGGAGGATGGTATTTCTCATCATGAATTTGATTGATAGCCTGAGACAAGTCAATATATTGATGGTGATCACAACAAATTTTGTCGAGAGGCTCTATGAAGATGCCATCGAGCAGCAATGACATCAGCAAAAGGAATGATGAAGCGAAGGCTATTGGAACCACAGATACGACATAATCTCTTCAAGCTTGTTGTTTAAGGTGGAATGATAAGATGAGGAAGATCGGCGTAAGCTTCGCTCATCGTCAAAAAGTTGTGCTTCGGGAATAAGGACCAGGTAGCACAGTTAAAATTAGCACGACAATGATATAGTCGATCAGGTTAGGAATGAACTGAAGGACTATTAAACTCGTAAGCAACGAAAATTACTTAGAGTTATTGAATCAAAGTGCGGAATCGATTCTCTTATAGGTGTTCTCGAGTGACTAATAACTCAGAACCCGGGGGAAAATCTGAAATTGGTGAGAAGCAATACTAGATGAAGACTCATAGGAAGCAACACAGTTCTTTGATATTCTCGAGGTACCGGAGGGTAATACTCGAAGGAAGATCAAAATAGAGGTTGCGGAGATGCATTGATTTGCAGAAGAAAAGTGATTTAACTTGTTCGAGAAATGGAATTAAAGGGGAACAATCATGGTGAGAACCAAAGTTGCTAAGGACCAAACATAGATACCAAATTAAATTATAATAAGGGGATTATTATATCACAAGAAGCTTCCATGATAAGTTCCGCATTAGGTCCATTGGCATGAACACAAAGTTCAAGGTCAACTCCCACTTCTTCAATGCATAACCTTCCATTCACTTCTCGCTTTCTATGAAGTTGTAGTGTTGAAATTATATTTGGCAAAACACCAGAATAGCATAACTTGTGAAAACTCTTCTGGTTCACACAGATTAAGGAAGGCATAGATTCAACCCATAGGGGTACCTTAGGAACATATACCACTAACTTCAGGATTAAAATATACCAGCTCGAAAGCAGAGCATGGTTGACAAAAGCAGATGATAGAATTTACCAAAGGCATTATGTGTCAGCGCAAAACTCACAAGTTTAATGAATATGAAGGACATTGTCGGATAATAATCCAACCAAGGATATGGCGGTCCATAAAAGATCTGATGTGAGTATCGATACTCACCCAGAAGAATAAAGAATGCAAAGGCATCGGGTTATAGATATAACTGGATAACTTCAAAGCTTGAATACAAAGGAATTACGATTTTCAAATCAAAAGATCCGAAGGAGAGGCTCTGATCGAAAGATAATTGAGTTGAATCGATACAGATCGACAATAAAACAAGCTTTGATTTGACAAGAACAAGCTCACGTTTGGAGTGACGTCTGAGCCGGAAGGATGAATGCTAGGATCTGATTGAGGATTACAAGCATTCACGACACATTGGATCAAGGGACTCGAAACGATAGTGACAGAGGATGTCAACGAAGATTACTAGAATTATGGAATTAACCATAATGCAAGCAAACAAGAATTTCAACAACAATAGGCTGCTGAGGATTTTCGGAAGATCGAATAGTATTTCAAAGACTTTTGTGAAACATACGAACAACTGGGGAAAAACAAATCCTCGATATGTGTGAGGATTAATTTGTCGGTGTATTCAGGCAACAAGGAACTACAAGGCAGTAGGCACAAAAGGATTCTCGGAACAGTGACAAGTATTTTGGGGTATCTTGTAATAACAAGAGCAACTGGGGATGAAGGTATGAGCGACAAGGATATGTAGTTAGTCATAGGGGCTTATCGGTGGTAGGGAATTGCAAACACGATGAGCACAAGTTATCGGGATAACATCGGAGAGTATCTTCGGAATCTTCTGGTGCAGCAGGCGATCATCTGTAATAAGGGGCTCTCCGGGACGAAGTAGTTACGAGATCCTAATGTTAGAGTTAGCAAAATCGTTTAACCCGAATGGAAGAGAGATCAGAGTCCCAGAGTATAGACAAGGAATAAAAGATCCTAATACCACCCAATGGCGACGTGGGCCCATAAGACACACAACCAATGTTAGCAAAAGTTTTTCAGTGACTAGACTCAACTTCGGCCAAGGAGTTGGAAAGAGGGCTACCTACAGGCAGTCAGCTCTGATACCAACTTGTGACGCCCTCGATTCAATCATACACTAATCATACACGCAAATGTGTACGATCAAGATCAAGGACTCACGGGAAGATATCACAACACAACTCTAGACACAAATTAAAATAATACAAGCTTTATATTACAAGCCATGGGCCTCGAGGGCTCGAATACATAAGCTCGAATACACAAGAGTCAGCGGAAGCAACAATATCTGAGTACAGACATGAGTTAGACAAGTTTGCCTTAAGAAGGCTGGCACAAAAACAGCAACGATCGAAAAGGCAAGGCATCTTGCCTGGGAGCCTCCTAACTACTCCTGACCGTCGGCGGTCTCCACATAGTAGTAGGCATCGGCGGTGGCATCTGGCTCTTGGGCTCCGACATCTGGTTGCATCAACCAGAAAGAAGAAGAAAGGGGGAAAGGGGGAGCAAAGCAACCGTGAGTACTCATCCAAAGTACTCGCAAGCAAGGATCTACACTACATATGCAACATTATCAAAGGAAGGCTGTATATGTGGACTGGGCTGCAGAAATGCCAGAATAGAGAGAAGGCCTAGTCCTATCGAAGACTAGCATCTTCTAGAAATTACCATCTTGCAACGACAGGAGGGAGTAGAGTAGCATAAAGTAAAGTAGTAGTAGTGTTATCAACCTCGGCCAGAGATCCTTTCTCGACTCCCTGTGAGAAAGCAAACCCAGAGCCATACTATCCAAGTGTCATCACAATCCAATTCTCATCACAAGTATCCAGTTCTAGTTGTATCGATCGGGATACAACTCCAAGTGTCCGTTACCGTAGGACAGGCTATCGATAGATGTTTTCTTCCCTGCAGGGGTGCACCAACTTACCCACCACGCTCGATTAACTCCGGCCGGACACACTTTCCTGGGTCATGCCCGACCTCGGCCAAACAATACGCCGCAACCCGACCTAGGCTTAATAGAGAGGTCAGCACGCTGGACTAAACCTATGCCCCCAGGGGTCATGGGCCATCTCCCCGAGAACTCCTGCATGTTGCGAGGGCGGCCGGTGAGCAGACCTAGCTACCTCCCTAAAAAGGCAGGAGCTTACCAGTCCAACCCGGCGCGCGCCGCTCAGTTGCTGACGTCTATTAAGCTTCGGCTGATGCATACGACGCAGAACGCCCATACTATGCCCACGTGATGGTTAGTGCTATCAGGCCAGAGGCCCCTCGGATCAAATATCCAAATCGTAGTGGATTAGGAATGCGCGGTAACAAGTAGACTCATGAAAGATGTGACCCCATTGCCCCGTCTCGAGGACTTGCGGCAAGGGCTAGGAATGCCCGGCCACGCCTCGTAATTATCTCGCAGGCACCCTCTAGGTCAACCCGTCTCCACATCACTCGCAATTAAGCTCGCGCGGGTACCCCTAGGGCCGACCCGTCTTTAGTAACTGTTGGGGAACGTAGTAATTTCAAAAAAAATCCTACGCACACGCAAGATCACGGTGATGCATAGCAACGAGAGGGGAGAGTGTTGTCCACGTACCCTCGTAGACCGAAAGCGGAAGCATTATTTCAACACGGTTGATGTAGTCGTACGTCTTCACGATTCGACCGATCCAAGCACTGAAACTACGGCACCTCTGAGTTCTTGGCACACGTTCAGCTCGATGACGATCCCTGGGCTCCGATCCAGCAAAGCGTCGGGGAAGAGTTCCGTCAGCACGACGACGTGGTGACAATCTTGATGTTCTACCATCGCAGGGCTTCGCCTAAGCACTGCTACAATATTATCGAGGATTATAGTGGAGGGGGGCACCGCACACGGCTAAGAGAACGATCACGAAGATCAACTTGTGTGTCTAGAGGTGCCCCCTGCCCCCGTATATAAAGGAGCAAGGGGGGAGGCCGGCCGGCCCTAGCAGGGCGCGGCAGGACGAGGAGTCCTCCTCCTAGTAGGAGTAGGACTCCCCTCTTTCCTACTCCTACTAGGAGGGGGAAAGGAAGGGGGAGAGGGAGAAGGAAAGGGGGGCGCCGCCCCCCCTCTCTTAGTCCAATTCGGACCAGAGGGGGAGGGGGCGCGCGGCCCACCCTGGCCGCCCCTCTCTCTCTCCACTAAGGCCCATTAGGCCCATACTTCTCCCGGGGGGTTCCGGTAACCCTCCGGCACTCCGGTTTTCTCCGAAATCACCTGGAACACTTCCGGTGTCCAAATATAGTCGTCCAATATATCAATCTTTATGTCTCGACCATTTCGAGACTCCTCGTCATGTCCATGATCACATCCGGGACTCCGAACAACATTCGGTACATCAAAATACATAAACTCATAATGAAACTGTCATCGTAACGTTAAGCGTGCGGACCCTACGGTTCGAGAACAATGTAGACATGACCAAGACATGTCTCCGGTCAATAACCAATAGCGGAACCTGGATGCTCATATTGGCTCCTACATATTCTATGAATATCTTTATCAGTTGGAACGCATAACAACATACGTTGTTCCCTTTGTCATCGGTATGTTACTTGCCCGAGATTCGATCATCGGCATCTCAATACCTAGTTCAATCTCGTTACCGGCAAGTCTCTTTACTCGTTCTGTAATACATCATCTCGCAACTAACTCATTAGTTGCAATGCTTGCAAGGCTTATGTGATGTGCATTACCGAGAGGGCCCAGAGATACCACTCCGAGAATCGGAGTGACAAATCCTAATCTCAAAATACGCCAACCCAACATGTACCTTTGGAGACACCTATAGAGCACCTTGATAATCACCCAGTTACGTTGTGACGTTTGGTAGCACACAAAGTGTTCCTCCAGTAAACGGGAGTTGCATAATCTCATAGTCATAGGAACCTGTATAAGTCATGAAGAAAGCAACAGCAACATCCTAAACGATCGGATGCTAAGCTAATGAAATGGGTCATGTCAATCACATCATTCTCCGAATGATGTGATCCCGTTAATCAAATGACAACACATGTATATGGTTAGGAAACATAACCATCTTTGATTAACGAGCTAGTCAAGTAGAGGCATACTAGTGACGTTTAGTTTGTCTATGTATTCCCACATGTATTATGTTTCCGGTTAATACAATTCTAGCATGAATAATAAACATTTATCATGATATAAGGATAGAAATAATAACTTTATTATTGCCTCTAGGGCATATTTCCTTCAGTCTCCCACTTGCACTAGAGTCAATAATCTAGATTACACAGTAATGATTCTAACACCCATGGAGCTTTGGTGTTGATCATGTTTTGCTCGTGGAAGAGGCTTAGTCAACGGGTCTGCTACATTCAGATCCGTATGTATCTTGCAAATCTCTATGTCTCCCACCTGGACTAGATCCCGGATGGAATTGAAGCGTCTCTTGATGTGCTTGGTTCTCTTGTGAAATCTGGATTACTTTGCCAAGGCAATTGCACCAGTATTGTCACAAAAGATTTTCATTGGACCCGATGCACTAGGTATGACACCTAGATCGGATATGAACTCCTTCATCCAGACTCCTTCGTTTGCTGCTTCTGAAGCAGCTATGTACTCCGCTTCACATGTAGATCCCGCCACAACGCTTTGTTTAGAACTGCACCAACTGACAGCTCCACCGTTTAATGTAAATACGTATCCGGTTTGCGATTTAGAATCGTCCGGATCAGTGTCAAAGCTTGCATCAACGTAACCATTTATGATGAGCTCTTTGTCACCTCCATATACGAGAAACATATCCTTAGTCCTTTTCAGGTATTTCAGGATGTTCTTGACTGTTGTCCAGTGATCCACTCCTGGATTACTTTGGTACCTCCCTGCTAGACTTATAGCAAGACACACATCAGGTCTGGTGCACAGCATTGCATACATGATAGAGCCCATGGCTGAAGCATAGGGAACATCTTTCATTTTCTCTCTATCTTCTGCAGTGGTCGGGCATTGAGTCTTACTCAATTTCACACCTTGTAACACATGCAAGAATCCTTTCTTAGCCTGATCCATTTTGAACTTCTTCAAAACTTTGTCGAGGTATGTGCTTTGTGAAAGTCCAATTAAGTGTCTTGATCTATCTCTATAGATCTTAATGCCCAATATGTAAGCAGCTTCACCGAGGTCTTTCATTGAAAAACTCTTATTCAAGTATCCCTTTATGCTATCCAGAAATTCTATATCATTTCCGATTAGTAATATGTCATCCACATATAATATCAGAAATGCTACAGAGCTCCCACTCACTTTCTTGTAAATACAGGCTTCTCCAAAAGTCTGTACAAACCCAAATGCTTTTATCACACTGTCAAAGCATTTATTCCAACTCCGAGAGGCTTGCACAAGTCCATAAATGGATCGCTGGAGCTTGCACACTTTGTTAGCTCCCTTTGGATCGACAAAACCTTCTGATTGCATCATATACAACTCTTCTTCCAGAAATCCATTCAATGCAGTTTTGACATCCATCTGCCATATTTCATAATCATAAAATGCGGAAATTGCTAACATGATTCGTACAGACTTAAGCATCGCTACGGGTGAGAAGGTCTCATCGTAGTCAATCCATTGAACTTGTCGAAAACCTTTTGTAACAAGTCGAGCTTTGTAGACAGTAACATTACCGTCAGCGTCAGTCTTCTTCTTAAAGATCCATTTATTCTCAATTGCTTGCCGATCATTGGGCAAGTCAGCCAAAGTCCATACTTTGTTCTCATACATGGATCCCATCTCAGATTTCATGGCTTCAAGCCATTTTGCGGAATCTGGGCTCACCATCGCTTCTTCATAGTTCGTAGGTTCATCATGATCTAGTAGCATGACTTTCAGAACAGGATTACCGTACCACTCTGGTGCGGATCTTACTCTGGTTGATCTACGAGGTTCAGTAGTAAATTGTTCTGAAGCTTCATGATCATTATCATTAGCTTCCTCATTAATTGGTGTAGGTGTCACAGAAACCGGTTTCTGTGATGTACTACTTTCCAATAAGGGAGTAGGTACAGTTACCTCATCAAGTTCTACTTTCCTCCTACTCACTTCTTTCGAGAGAAACTCCTTCTCTAGAAAGGATCCATTCGAATATCTTGCTTTTGGATCTGTGATAGAAGGTGTACCCAATAGTTTCCTTTGGGTATTCTATGAAGACATATTTCTCCAGTTTGGGTTTGAGCTTATCAGGATGAAACTTTTTCTCATAAGCATCGCAACCCCAAACTTTAAGAAACGACAACTTTGGTTTCTTGCTAAACCACAATTCATATAGTGTCGTCTCAACGGATTTAGATGGTGCCCTATTTAACGTGAATGCAGCTGTCTCTAATGCATAACCCCAAAATGATAGTGGTAGATTGGTAAGAAACATCATAGATTGCACCATATCTAATAAAGTACGGTTATGACGTCCGGACACACCATTGTGTTGTGGTGTTCCAGGTGGCATGTGTTTGTGAAACTATTCCACATTGTTTTAATTGAAGACCAAACTCGTAACTCAAATATTCGTCTCCGCGATTAGATCGTAGAAACTTTATTTTCTTGTCACAATGATTTTCCACTTCACTTTGAAATTCTTTGAACCTTTCAAATGTTTCAGA
Source organism: Aegilops umbellulata (assembly GCA_032464435.1). Lineage (NCBI taxonomy): Eukaryota > Viridiplantae > Streptophyta > Magnoliopsida > Poales > Poaceae > Aegilops > Aegilops umbellulata. The sequence continues at coordinate 344,522,385 of CP136054.1, read as the reverse complement.
CTTATGTTTCATCAAGTAGATATACCCATATCTGCTCAAATCATCTGTGAAGGTCAGAAAATAATGATACCCGCCGCGAGCTTTAACACTCATTGGATCGCATACATAAGTATGTATTATTTCTAATAAGTCAGTTGCTCGCTCCATTGTTCCGGAGAACGGAGCCTTAGTCATCTTGCCCATGAGGCATGGTTCGCAAGCATCAAGTGATTCATAATCAAGTGATTCCGAAAGCCCATCAGCATGGAGCTTCTTCATGCGCTTTACACCAATATGACCTAAACGGCAGTGCCACAAATAAGTTGCACTATCATTATTAACTTTGCATCTTTTGGTTTCAATATTATGAATATGTGTATCACTACGATCGAGATACAACAAACCATTTTCGTTGGTGTGTTTGACCATAGAAGGTTTTATTCATGTAAACAGAACAACAATTGTTCTCCAACTTAAATGAATAACCGTATTGCAATAAACATGATCAAATCATATTCGTGCTCAACACAAACACCAAATAACACTTATTTAGGTTCAACACTAATCCCGAAAGTATAGGGAGTGTGCGATGATGATCATATCAATCTTGGAACTACTTCCAACACACATCATCACCTCACCCTTAACTAGTCTCTGTTCATTCTGCAACTCTCGATTCAAGTTACTAATCTTAGCAACTGAACTAGTACCAAATACTGAGGGGTTGCTATGAACACTAGTAAAGTACACATCAATAACATGTATATCAAATATACCTTTGTTTACTTTGCCATCCTATCTTATCCACCAAATACTTGGGGTAGTTCCGCTTCCAGTGACCAGTCCCTTTGCAGTAGAAGCACTTAGTCTCAGGCTTATGACCAGACTTGGACTTCTTCACTTGAGCAGCAACTTGCTTGCCGTTCTTCTTGAAGTTCCCCTTCTTCCCTTTGCCGTTTTCTTGAAACTAGTGGTCTTGTCTACCATCAACACTTGATGTTTTTCTTGATTTCTACCTTCGTCGATTTTAGCATCACGAAGATCTTGGGAATCGTTTCCGTTATCCCTTGCATATTATAGTTCATCACGAAGTTCTACTAAGTTGGTGATGGTGACTAGAGAATTCTGTCAATCACTATTTTATCTGGAAGATTAACTCCCACTTGATTCAAGCGATTGAAGTACCCAGACAATCTGAGCACATGCTCACTGCTTGAGCTATTCTCCTCCACCTTTTAGCTATAGAGCTTGTTGGAGACTTCATATCTCTCAACTCGGGTATTTGCTTGAAATATTAACTTCAACTTCTGGAACATCTTATATGGTCCATGACGTTCAAAACGTCTTTGAAGTCCCGATTCTAAGCCGTTAAACATGGTGCACTAAACTATCAAGTAGTCATCATATTGAGCTTAACCAAACGTTCATAACGTCTGCATTTGCTCTTGCAATAGGTCTGTCACCTAGTGGTGCATCAAGGACATAATTCTTCTGTGCAGCAATGAGGATAATCCTCAGATCACGGATCCAATCCGCATCATTGCTACTAACATCTTTCAACATAGTTTTTCTCTAGGAACATATCAAAATAAACATAGGGAAGCAACAATGCGAGCTATTGATCTACAACATAGATATGCTAATACTACCAGGACTAAGTTCATGATAAATTAAAGTTCAATTAATCATATTACTTAAGAACTCCCACTCAGATAGACATCCCTCTAATCATCTAAGTGATCACGTGACCCAAATCAACTAAACCATAACCGATCATCACGTGAAATGGAGTAGCTTTCAATGGTGAACATCACTATGTTGATCATATCTACTATATGATTCACGCTCAACCTTTCGGTCTCAGTGTTCCGAGGCCATATCTGCATATGCTAGGCTCGTCAAGTTTAACCTGAGTATTCTGCGTGTGCAAAACTGGCTTGCACCCGTTGTAGATGGACGTAGAGCTTATCACACCCGATCATCATGTGGTGTATGGGCACGACGAACTTTGGCAACGGTGCATACTCAGGGAGAACACTTTTATCTTGAAATTTAGTGAGAGATCATCTTATAATGCTACCGTCAATCAAAGCAAGATAAGATGCATAAAAGATAAACATCACATGCAATCAATATAAGTGATATGATATGGCCATCATCATCTTGTGCTTGTGATCACCATCTCCGAAGCATCGTCATGATCACCATCTCACCGGCGCGACACCTTGGTCTCCATCATAGCATCGTTCTCGTCTCGCCAATCTTATGCTTCTACGACTATCGCTACCGCTTAGTGATAAAGTAAAGCATTACAGGGCGATTGCATTGCATACAATAAAGCGACAACCATATGGCTCCTGCCAGTTGCCGATAACTCGGTTACAAAACATGATCATCTCATACAATAAAATTTAGCATCATGTCTTGACCATATCACATCACAACATACCCTGCAAAAACAAGTTAGACGTCCTCTACTTTGTTTGTTGTAAGTTTTACATGACTGCTATGGGCTTAAGCAAGAACCAATCTTACCTACGCATCAAAACCACAACGATAGTTTGTCAAGTTGTTGCTATTTTAACCTTCGCAAGGACCGGGCGTAGCCACACTCGGTTCAACTAAAGTTGGAGAAACTGACACCCGCTAGCCACCTGTGTGCAAAGCACGTCGGTAGAACCAGTCTCGCGTAAGCGTACGCGTAATGTCGGTCCGGGCTGCTTCATCCAACAATACCGCCGAACCAAAGTATGACATGCTGGTAAGCGGTATGACTTATATCGCCCACAACTCACTTGTGTTGTACTCGTGCATATGACATCTACGCATAAAACCTGGCTCGAATGCCACTTTTGGGGAACGTAGTAATTTCAAAAAAATTCCTATGCACACGCAAGATCACGGTGATGCATAGCAACGAGAGGGGAGAGTGTTGTCCACGTACCCTCGTAGACCGAAAGCGGAAGCGATATTTCAATGCGATTGATGTAGTCGTACGTCTTCACGATCCGACCGATCCAAGCACCGAAACTAAGGCACCTCCGAGTTCTTGGCACACGTTCAGCTCGATGACGATCCCCGGGCTCCGATCCAGCAAAGCGTCGGGGAAGAGTTCCGTCAGCACGACGGCGTGGTGACGATCTTGATGTTCTACCGTCGCAGGGCTTCGCCTAAGCACCGCTACAATATTATCGAGGATTATAGTGGAGGGGGGCACCGCACACGGCTAAGAGAACGATCACGAAGATCAACTTGTATGTCTAGAGGTGCCCCTGCCCCCGTATATAAAGGAGCAAGGGGGGAGGCCGGCCGGCCCTAGCTGGGCGCGCCAGGAGGAGGAGTCCTCCTCCTAGTAGGAGTAGGACGGGGGAAAGGAAGGGGGAGAGGGAGAAGGAAAGGGGGGCGCCGCCCTCCCTCTCCTAGTCCAATTCGAACCAGAGGGGGAGGGGGCGCGCGGCCCACCCTGGCCGCCCTTCTCTCTCTCCACTAAGGCCCATTAGGCCCATACTTCTCCCGGGGGGGTTCCGGTAACCCTCCGGCACTCCGGTTTTCTCCGAAATCACCTGGAACACTTCCGGTGTCCGAATATAATCGTACAATATATCAATATTTATGTCTCGACCATTTCGAGACTCCTCGTCATGTCCGTGATCACATCCGGGACTCCAAACAATATTCGGTGCATCAAAATACATAAACTCATAATGAAACTGTCATCGTAACGTTAAGCGTGCGGACCCTACGGTTCGAGAACAATGTAGACATAACCGAGACATGTCTCCGGTCAATAACCAATAGCGGAACCTGGATGCTCATATTGGCTCCTACATATTCTACGAAGATCTTTATCGGTCAGACCGCATAACAACATACGTTGTTCCCTTTGTCATCGGTATGTTACTTGCCCGAGATTCGATCGTCGGTATCTCAATACCTAGTTCAATCTCGTTACCGGCAAGTCTCTTTACTCGTTCTGTAATACATCATCTCGCAACTAACTCATTAGTTGCAATGCTTGCAAGGCTTATATGATGTGCATTACCGAGAGGGCCTAGAGATACCTCTCCGACAATCGGAGTGACAAATCCTAATCTCGAAATACGCCAACCCAACATGTACCTTTGGAGACACCTGTAGAGCACCTTTATAATCGCCCAGTTACGTTGTGACGTTTGGTAGCACACAAAGTGTTCCTCCAGTAAACGGGAGTTGCATAATCTCATAGTCATAGGAACATGTATAAGTCATGAAGAAAGCAACAACAACATACTAAACGACCGGATGCTAAGCTAATGAAATGGGTCATGTCAATCACATCATTCTCCTAATGATGTGATCCCGTTAATCAAATGACAACACATGTCTATGGTTAGGAAACATAACCATCTTTGATTAACGAGCTAGTCAAGTAGAGGCATACTAGTGACGTTTAGTTTGTCTATGTATTCACACATGTATTATGTTTCCGGTTAATACAATTCTAGCATGAATAATAAACGTTTATCATGATATAAGGAAATAAATAATAACTTTATTATTGCCTCTAGGGCATATTTCCTTCAGTAACATGGTTTAGTGTAAAGTCATAGTAACCATAGTAACTGTGTGTCCAAACATCAAGGGGAAAACCCGAGGAATCACCCCCGGTGAATTCCACTCGATGTAATCATCAAGGTAACGTAAGAGGAATCACCCCCGAGGTTCACACTTGAGGGGTTGCACGACAGAGTCGTATCGAATGTGGTTAAGGCGGAATCACCCTCGATGACCACGACCGAATAGCTACACTACAGGTTTAACATCAGAAGTGCTGTAGAGGTCTCACCCTCGGCACTCGATAGTAACCCAGTAGTGTCGAGCAACTAAGGGGAAAGTGATGTGCGGTGCCGGGGCCTGGTCTTCGATTCCGTTGATCGGGTCTTCAAAGATGAAGCAGGGGCAACAAGGACAAGGTGGGGGTCACTGATGGATCACTAACCAACCTATACTAAGCAGTTTAGGATAAGCAGGTAGGGTACAATGAGCAGGTTACAAAAGCAGGCTATGCATCAGAATAGGAGCAAAGAATAATAGTAGCAAAATCTAATGCAAGCATGAGAGAATGGAATGGGCGATATCGGGATGGTCAAAAGGGGGGGGGGCTTGCCTGGTTGCTCAGACAAGAATTAGGGGTCGTCGGTGACGTAGTCGATCACAGCGGCATCGGCAGCCGCCACGGGGTCTACCGAAGAGAAGAGGGGGAGAAACAGTAAATACATAGCAAGCAAGTGCATAACAAGACAACAGGCATAGCTAGACATGTTGTAACGCGGTCCTAGACGTTAAAGGTGAAGGGGGAATTCAACCGGGAAGGTGTTCCCGATTTCGGACCAGTGTCAGACAGATGACCGGAGGGGGAAAGTTCCATGTTCTGCATGCTAGGGGCATGTGACAGATGAACGGACCACGTATCCGGATTCGTTGGATTGTTCTGAGAAACTTTCATGTATAAAGTTTTTCGATCCGAGCTACGGTTTATATTCTATGAATTTTCAAAGTTTTAAATCATTTTATAGATTTCTGGAATATATCTAAATTCAAATTTAGACAGTGTATTACTTTTTATACACACACGCAGCTAGCCTATTAGAATGACAGGTGGGGCCAGTCAAAGCCCAGTCAGCAGTCAACAGTCAAAGTTGACAGGGTTGACTATTCCAACCAACTTGTGGGTACCACATGTCATAGAGAGGGGCTAAATAGATCTTATCCATAAAAATAGTATGTGAGGGGGTCCCACCTGTCATAGGGTCACTTATTTAACAGAAAGATTTATTTAGTTTAAATAATGGAGGGGCCTACTATCATTGACCTATTTAACTAAACATGGGTTTAATTAACATAGTTAAACAGGGGGAGTTTAATGTAAAAAAGGGATTACTCCCCTAATTAGACAGGAACCAGCTTGCCTGGCCGCGGCTGTGCGTGCGTGCGCAGAGGCGCCGGCGGTGGGCATGAGCAGCGCGGCCAGCGGTGAGCAAGCAGCGGCTGGCGGTGGCTGGCAGCGGCGCGGGGCGCGCGGGCCTGCAGGCTACGTCGGGTGGTGGGGGTGGTTGGTGCGCGGGCGCCCCCAGTCGATGGCGATGACGAAGGGCAATGGCGGCGGTTAGTGGCTGCAGCGTGCGGCCGTGGTTGCGGATAGTGCGGGCACGCAGAGGTCGGGAGCCGCGTCGGGCAGGGGCGGTCGGGCCTGCCCGAGCACGTGCGTGCGGCCAACAGGGGAGGAGGCGACCACGACGCAGCACAAGCAGCAGTTGTGTGGGGACGGGCATGAGCGCGGCGGCGGGCGTCGTGGGGGGAGCACTGCAACAGAGGGGAAGAAGGGGAGGGTGTGGCTCACCGAGAGCCGTAGGGAGTTGGTAGCGGGCTCGCCGGTGGTCGGAGTTGCGGGAATCGACGGCGAACGACGACGAGGCACAAGATGAAGATGGTGGCGATGGTGAGTGTACGGGCCGTCCCAACTCGATTCGGTGCTCGGATGGACGAAGACGACGGCTGCGGATCTCCCGGACGTCTTCCCGCGCGAAGGCGACAACGGTGGTCGTGGTAAGGACGACAACGAACGCGGTCACCGCATCGAGCCCGAGCTAGATTTCCAGAAAAAGAGGAGAGGGGCGAAGGGGGATCGAGGGGGGATCGGAAGAGCACGGGCTAGGGTTTCAGTTGGGCGTTTTTATTGGCCGAGGGGAATCGACGTGGTGGCCATCCGGCCATGGCGCCGTGGGATGACCGCCACGCCATGGCCCCTGTCTCCTGTATGTACAGAGAACACATGAAGGGGAAAAGGCCATGGTGGGCTTGGGTCATGCTACTGTAGCACTAGGCTTCTAATGCACTGTGTGCACTTAGACCCTTTTCCTTCTTTCTAATTTTCTGTTTTGTAAAAGACACTGCTCGTATTTATTTAAGCTATCAAAATATTTTTCAAAATTATGGAAGTTGGCCATATAAATGCCCTGCAATATTTGGCACTACCATAAAATGGTTGGGGTAATATTTTAAGTCATTTGATTTTCGAATAAAAGCAAAGGAACTAAAGTGGATGTTTTAGTCACTCCTTTTGGGTGATAACTTTTGAATAAGCAAACAAGTGACCTAGTTTTTCTCCACCATAATTAACTATGGATTATTTTCCATCACATGAACTTTTTAAGTTTTGCCATTTGAAAATTTTAATTGTTTGACTTTAATTTAAATTTGAACTTAGAATTAGTTTGAAACAACGTGGGATCTAACAACAGTAAAAAGATGACTTGGCATCATTAGTAGGAGATTACTGTAGCTTAACTATCCGGGCGTCACAAGGTGTTTGAGAAAATCCACCAAGGTAAGAAATGATATTTTTTACTGCAATTGTGGAGTAAAATTGAAGAAGGGCAAGAAATTTTGGGCACCATTTTGCATCATCTATTAAAGCAACAACCACCACGTTGCACAAAATTTTTCTCTCTCCTATTCTATAATGGTTTTTACATCACCAATGTTTTCATCAACTACTGAAGATTCTCTAAGGGGGTGATTCCCCTATATCTCGCCAGTGTTGTTTCAAGTAGCTTATCATTTTCTCTGAGCTTGAAAAACATAAGTTGTGAAATCATTGACGGTGTTGGGCAAGATTGTTGCTTGTGATGGCTAGGTAGTTTCTCCACTAAAGGCAGGATGGGATCATGGGAGCCGTTGGTTCTCACGCTGAAGAGCGGTTGATATTTGAGATATTGTATCTTTTTCGGCAAAGGGAATATATTAATATCATGAAGAAACCAATTACGCCTGGCCTCTCTACCAACAAGATGTCCAAAGACATCAAGGATACACACAGCAAAAAAAGAAAAAGAAAATGAACAGAAGAAAGAAAAAAAGGACCCCGCCATGGTGAATAATACTAGCAACAGCAGCACTCTAACCACCACCAAAGACAACACTTGGAATACAAAAGAGGTTCTCCAAAAGCATCGCCTCCAAGAAGGAAACAATGCACAAGCATTGTCGTTGCCCGATCGAAGATCTCTGGTTTTCACCCAGAGAAAGTCCGAGTTCACCCGAAACAGTGCCTTCAACAAGGCCATTGCCAGGTACAACAAATAAAGGCCAGACATTGGGTTTTCACCCCGGGGATCAACTCGGTACTCGAGGAGCACCACAAAAAATGCAGTCCTCAAGTGTTGTCGCCCCCGCTTGCCAAGGCTGCTGTTACAAGTCACCATACACCTGGCACACAATCTTCATCGCATCCAATACACCCTTTACAGAAGGTTATGACTTCCAATCGCAGCCGCCATGACTTTCCCCACCTCTATCAATGCCTTGAGAATCTTGACTTAGACATGTCCCATGGCATGGATAAGAAAGCGAAGCTTCGCGCCCCGTCCTCATAAGGCCTTGCTGGCTAATAATATGAGCGCACGCCACCAAAGCCTTTCTGATCTAGATATCCAGGCGACATACGTCAATCCATATGGATCTTCGACAGGGAAGTCCGGAACTCGTAAGTGACCATATCCAAGAGGTCAATATTCGGCGGAGCGATGACTTGGCGGAACAAGATTGTTAGGGCCAAGATCCGGTAGAACCAGACTGGGGCAAGCCACCACCATGGAAGGGAGTTCCACCTCGACCCAGCCCACCGCCTGACGGGCCCTCGCCTGAGCCACGTGCGCCGGTGAGAGAATGCCAAGCCGCCATCTAGCAAGATTCCCACCAGCCGTCTGTGCGCCTCGCATTGCCTGCCATGGCCCAGATCCAGCGGAGCTGGCTGGAGCCATACAAGGCCGCCACCGCCCGGGGTTGCCCTTGGAGATGAAGGGAGAGGAGAGCCGAGCAGATGCATCCCGCCGCCGCCGTAGCACCAACGGCCTCCTTTGGCGGCGACAGAGGAGATGGTCGGCTAGGGTGGCCTTTGGTTTGGTGGCTGGGGAGGCCTCCGGAGTCGCCTGTAGGAGCGACCCGGGAGGCAGTTTTTCCATCGGAGAGACTTGTATAATAACTTAGACAATAATAAACCTACTAGGTTGGCGTTTTTGGAGGAGCATGTGTTCCAATGAAGGCTTAGTAGTTGATGTAATGTAGCGCTTAAGCTATGTACGATTGCCATTGAGAATTTTGTAATGTATGTTTTCCAATACCTAGTTAATCATCATTGGTTGTAGGGAAAAGGTGGGTGCTCCTTGAAACTGGGAAGAAATGGGCAATCATTTTGATAAAAATGAATTTGGACCACCTGGCATAAATCCAGAAATGTCAATGGACTCGATTCACCTCAAGTCCCACCATATACAAGAATATACACAAATGTCTTTTGACACCTCCTGGTAACAAATTTGTGGAAAATATGAAATCCTCCATTTTTTAATAAACAAGAAACAAACTAAGTACCACCTAAACAAAGTGAAAATGCACACTACTGCTCCTATCTCATTTCCCTCTTTGGCACGCGGATCTGTATCAAGCCCTCTCTTGCCCCCAAATCAAAATGGTTCGCCTAACCTTATCGTCCATTCCTTTCACACACACCGCTACAAAAACCATAGCCACCAGTGGCAGAAATGTTCTTTAGTGGCAGACATTGGACCCATCAATAGCTTGTCACTAGTGGTAATTGTAGGGTCATTTATGTGTCTAGAGAGGGGTTGAATGGACAATTTTAAAGTTATAGTCATAGTTTAGATGGCTAGCTTTAGACTTTAAGTTATGGGTTCCTAAGCACCCTAAAGCATGCGAGATCTAAGAAAAGTATGTGGAAGCAAAACTTGCAATAAATAAAGGAGCAAGGGAAAGGGATAAAAAACACAGAGATGTATCTAGAGATTCGAATTGTTGGGACAATCCTACGTCCTCATTGGTGGAGGTTAGAACACAAAGTTGTAAGACCACTAATGTTGGGGGGCTAAATAATAATTACCATGAGATCCCATTATCACAGCTAAGCACAGTCAAAGCTAATTATCAAGGCAAGAATGAGTTAACACAAGGCAAGCTACCGTCATGGTCAATAAGTCAACAAGGAGAAAAAAGATAAGAAGACGAGGTGAAAAGGCAAGAAGAATGAAAGAAGCCATAGTGAAGCTTCAACGTCCAAGCATAGAATCCCACCAAAGGTGGAGGAATGAGAGGGATTGGTCCATGAAACGACTAATGAAAGGACCGAGAGGTCGACTAGAGGGTGATGAATAGGAGACTACAAATTTCCATCTTAACTTCCAATTAGGCCAATGCAGATAAATTAGGTTTGCTGGATATGCAACTAGGTAAATACAACCTATATGGCAAGCAAAATCAAAGCAAGGTATGCTAGGCAACAATACAATTAGCAAAGCCAACAAGCATACAAAGCAAAGTAAAGGAGCGGGAAAAGATTAACCATAAGTGAGTTGGGAACATGGATTTTATCTCGAAGTTCACACTCATTGGGGATGTTAATCTCCGTTGGAGCGGTTTCGAAACTAAAGCTCTGGAATGCCACCAAGTGGCTCATTCTATTCTCCCTTTGAGTCACCCCCACGGACAAGCCTCAAATCACTCATGGTTGGTCTTGAAGACGACAACCACACCTTTCCAACTTTCCAGAGCATACCACACTCAAGGAAGCTTCCGGGGAACCTCTACCACCCAGGATATCAGGCTCCAAGAGTAACAAGCTGAGATTGTGCATCGACTTCGCCGACCTTAACAAAGCATTTTTGAGAGACCCTTTCCTTATGCCCCACATAGATCAAATCATGGACTTCATAGTGGGGTGCGATCTTTTATGCTTCCTGGGTGCATATTCGGGCTACCATTAAATTCTCATGGCTAAAGAGGATGAGGGAAAACATCATTTATCACCCTTGTGGGGACTTTCTCTTACTTCTACATCCCTTCCGGCTTAAAAATCCTGGCCCAACTGAAAGCACATTTGCTCCCTTGGGTGTTTTAGTAATCAATATCAACATACATATTATTGGACTAATAGTTCTACCTAGAATATTCCAGATAAGTCCAATGGTAGCGTTGCAAGGAAAAGAAGATGTGGAACTCCTTCAAAATGTGAAGGACAAGAATTTGCTATTCCAAGACTCTACATTTTTGGTTTAGTGATCCAAGATCAAAATGAGTCCCTTAGGAAAGCCAATACTATTAAAAGCGGATGGTGTATTGTTGATGAGGTTGTTGCTCAAGCACTCAGTGATATTGCTCCAAAAACCCTCAATCACTTTCCCAAAACACATATGTCCAAAACCCTATTTTATCATTTCAGTCCCACCGATATATCCATTCCGGACCCACCGAGATAATCCTACTACTGCCAAAACCAAAACCCTAGCTTTTTGGTCTGATCGAAACGGCTCCTGGTCCACCGAGGTGGCCTGACCAAGTTTCTGTGATGAAGTCACTTCATCTCAGAATCATCGAGTGAAACTGATCGGAATTACCGAAACATGGTCCAGCCGTTGCCATTGCACTTCGGTCTCACCGAGATGATCTAGTCGGTCCCACCGAGACCCCCAACATTCATATCTTTTGCATAGTTCGGTCTCACCGAGAATTCCAGTCGGTGCCTCCGAGTTTGGTCAAAAGTGTCTAACGGTGTGGAGGCTATTTATACCCCTCCAACCCCTCTTACTTAGTAAGAGAGCCATCAGAACAAACCACAACTTCCACCATTCATTTTTTTGGGAGAGAACCACCTGCTCATGTGTTAAGATCAAGAGATTCCATTCCTACCATTTGAACCTTGATTTCTAGCCTCTTCAGATTGCTTTACACTCCAATCCTTCTTCTACCAAAGCCAAATCTGTGAGAGAAAGATTGAGTGTTGAGGAGACTTTCATTTGAAGCACAAGAGCAAGGAGTTCATCACCAACACAACATCTATTACCTTTTGGAGAGTGGTGTCTTCTAGATTGGTTAGTGTTACATGCGAGCCTCCAAGATCATGTGGAGTTGAACCAAGGAGTTTGTAAGGGCAAGGAGATCACCTACTTCGTGAAGATCTACCCGAGTGAGGCTAGTCCTTCGTGGACGTAAACCATGGTGGAATAGACAAGGTTGCTTCTTCGTGGATCCTTCGTGGGTGGAGCCCTTCATGGACTCGCGAAACCATTACCCTCCGTGGGTTGAAGTCTCCATCAACGTGGACGTACGATAGCACCACCTATCGGAAGCACGCCAAAAATCTCCATGTCTCCATTGCATTTGTTCATTCCAATTCCCATATCTTTTACATTATTGCACTTGCATGCTTTACTCTTTCTGCTGCCTATACTCTTACTATGCTTGTGTAAAATATATTGTGTGCCATTTAACATGTGCTAAACTCAACCTTAACTTGAAGAAACTTAAAAACTGCTACTTTTACTTGTTAAGGGTCTAATCACCCCCATCTAGACCCCTCTTCTCGATCTTTCACCCACACATAAGCGGCCCATATGCATCGCTCTGGAGTCCCAAATAGACTGCAACATCAAATCTTACATCTACGGCCTCATCGTGAAGACCAAAGATCAAGTCACACTCCTCGACGATCTTGTGGAAACCTTCAACAACCTTTGGCACATCCATATGAAGATGAACCGAGAAGTGCGTCTCTAGGATGCTATCGGGGAAACTCCTTAGCTTTCTCATATCAAGAAGAGGCATAGGGGGCAACCTCGAAAAAATCATCGCCATCGACCAAATGCAGCCGCCGACACGCCTCATGGATGTATAACGTCTCTCGAACTGCATGGCTTCCTTGGGGAGATTAATCTCCAAGATCAGGGAATGAGGTCTCCACTTCTTCAAGCTCCTCAAGAAGTTGGCCGCTTTCAAGTGGACCTGAGAGGCCTAGCAGGTGCTACAAGACCTCAAACAGTACCTCACTTCTCTAGCGATCCTGGTGGCACCAAAACCTAAGGAACAATTGTTGCTTTACATCATGGCCACCCCCAAGTTGTGAGCATAGTCTTGGTGGTGGATTGGGAGGAGACGTCGGGCCCCAAGCTCGGGTACGAGTCCCCAACGTCGCTTGCGTCGACTCAAGTTGTTGGGTTTGAGACCGCAACACCCGCTGAGAAGATGGCCAACATCAAGCGGGCAACTGAGCCTGAGCTCCTATCTAGCCCAGAGCTGATGTCGGAGCCCGAGCTCCCATCCGCTGACAGCAATAGGGGCAGACGCCATCCAACCGCAGACACCAACACCCCATTTCAAACGATTCTTCTTAAAAACAAATGAATTTCGTGCCAAACCAAGTGACATTTGTTAAATTTTGATATCTTTACAACTACTAATCTCCCTAGGAAAGGAGCTGAACCCGATTGATAGTGGGTCTGTGGGTGTTTCAATTTTGCGACTTGGTTGGGTCCATCCATCCATCCATAACAAATGACGTGTGTGTAGCTTCTCTTAGGCCACGTGTCCTTAGTGTTGTGATATGGGTTCTTAGGAGACATGGGAAATTAGGCTTTGTGGTCGGCGTGTGAGAGAACAGAGAGTGGCAACAGTTTCCTTGTCGTTTTCTATTGTCATTGTCAGGGTGGCCGAGAGGGATGGTGTTTGATCGACGAGGGGGGAGGCTCGCTAGGCCGGTGGCCTTCTGTCGGTCTGCATGTCATTTTTTTTGTTTTGCTTGTTAAGGGGAGGCATATGTTGCGCGTCTGCATCGTCTTCCTCCGCTTCGTGCCTAAAAAATAAACCCCACAACAAAAGGCGACCCGACAAGGCAGTCTAGTACGAGTTTATGTGGGCCGGTTGCACCGTTGCTACTCTCTCTGTCCACAAATATAAGATGTTTTGGATATTTCAACATAAATTACAGACTGAAATGAGTGAACAAACACACTAAAAAGTGTCTATATACATCCGATTCACAAGAAGTTCCAACATCGTATGTTGTACTGTATTTTTGAAAAGAGAGAGCAACAAACAAAGTCTGCTGATAGAATCGAGTTGCTTGTCCTGTTAAAAAAATCGAGTTGCTTGGGCCTCAAGTCTGACAAGTGTCTAGTGTGTGCGGTCAGCGATGGCGTCACATGCTGACCCCGAAGATCTTGATTGATTGAGTTTACACACACACACACACACACACACACACACACACACACACACACGTTGCTCTTAATAAATGCACAACTCAAGAAGCAATATTATCTGACAAGCTCAGCTCAGCTCGCCTCGGCTCATCTCACAGGTGTAGTACCAGAGACCGAAAACTTCACCCGTCGATCGCCATGGCGCTCAGCCTTCGCGCCGCAGCATCCCTCACCGCCCCGCCGGCTCACCTGCGTCCGCGCCGACGCGCCACCTCTGTCTCTGTGGTCCGCGCCACTGTGTCCCCTCCTCCGGCGCTCGACAGCAGGCGGCGCCCGCAGAACGTGTCCGGCGAGTTCTTCGTCGGTGAGCTCCCTCATGCAGTCATGCTGATGCTGATGCGATCTCGTCCGCATCGTCCCAGCTGACGGGGTCTCGGTGTGCAGATCACCGGTGCATCGACTGCGCCACCTGCAGGTGGATGGCTCCGGAGGTGTTCAAGAGAGTCGAGGACCAGTCCGCCGTGGCGGCGCAACCCACCTCCGAGGAAATCAGGACCAAGGCACTGCAGGTAGTAACATCTTTGATCACTGTAATTAAAATGCCTTCTTCGATCAGACAATCATAGCTGCAATCAACCAGTGTGTTTTCGATGTGCAACACCAGACACTAATTAACTGATGGTATTTCTCTGACCCAATCACCCAATTTAGTTCATAATAATGCTTAATCCTGGTAAAGTTACTGGATTTTCTTCTTGTTCTATAAAAAATGATCAGTCACTGGACAACTAGATCATGGCATTTCCATGTATGTTTGCAGGCCTTGCTCTCTTGCCCTACAGGCTCTATCCACACTGACAAGCCTGCAGAGGACATTCTCCAAGTGCAGAACACGTTCCCTCTCCCCATCGACGACGATCTTCCCGTATGTGTAAACATTTCCATATTTATATTCTCTCTTTTTCTTTCTCTGCCAAATCATAAATTGTCCGCTTGTCTGTTCAGGGAGTTTACCTCTGTGGTTACCATTCTGAGAACTCATATGGAGCAACATCTTATCTTATAGTTCACCCGGAAGGGAACATAATGGTTGACAGGTATGTTCGCTGTCGATGTTCTGATAATTTGTCGATCAATTTATCAAGCCTCATTCAGAAATTACAATCAGTTATATATTTTCGCTCTAGATGTTCTGATAATTTGTTTTGTTGTCAGCCCAAGGTATACGCCAAAACTAGCGAACCAGCTTGAGAAGCTCGGCGGAGCGCGTTACATGTTTCTGACTCACATGTATGTTCAGGCTGACACGATTCTGTATCTATTTATGTGCTTACCGCCTTTTTATCTGGGAGATTGAAGATTATCTATCTAACCTGTCATCAAATAGTGACGATGTCGCGGATCATCGGAAATGGGCCGAGCGGCTAAAGTGCGAGAGAATCATTCATTCAGGAGATGTAAGAGCCTCAAGCACAGAACTGCACCTGTAGAAAGAAACGTTAGGAGCGTTGGAATGGTTTGCATTTTGAACAAATCATGTTCTTAGGGTATTTGAATCATACTGTAATTCATAAATTCTAAAATTGTATTTTCGCTGATTATCTACTGCAATAACCATGATGATACAGGTAGAGCCTATTACTGCTGATGTGGACTGCCGAGTGTTTGTAATTTTTTGTCTGATATTTGTCCTGATTATTTACCGAAATAACCATCATGCTGATACAGGTGGAGGATATCACTGCTGATGTCGAGTGGAAACTTACTGGAAATGGCCCCTGGAACATTGGAACTGATTTTGAATTTATCCATACCCCAGGGCATACTGAAGTAAGAATTTGAACTCAATGAATGAAATTGCATTAAATAATTACTTCTTGCCTCTGGGTTAAAGAGGAGGTAAGCTTGGAGATAGGTGCATTATGGCTGCACTGTAAGTTATGAATGCATTGGGTTATCGCACTGTTATGTCCTAGATTTTCTTAAACTTCAGATAATGGTGTTGAAGTGTATATGTGGATTGCCTAGCCCTTTCCATCAGTTCAGACTTTTGGTTGCGTTGGCTAGTGCATGAAGCTTAACATGATATCAGAGTCCAAGTTCTTGAGTTCAAGTCCTGGCTTTCGCAATTTATCCAAGAATTGTTGTTCCCCCCTTTGTGTCCACGTATATGCCTCTCGAGCCATACCTTTGAGTCTATCCACGTGTTGGCTTTCCGTGTCACACGTGAGAGGGGGTGTTGAAGTGTATATGTGGATTGCCTAGCCCTTTCCATCAGTTCGGACTTTTGGTTGCGTTGGCTAGTGCATGAAGCTTAACAAATGACATGTTATTCTTTTGTTGTTGGGAAATGCACCAAGTTTTTGTGTGTAAATCTTTTAAATGAAGGCAGCTCGATTGTACTGATCATGGAAGTATTTAGTGGTCTTTTCTTAGCAACACATATTGGGGCACCATACTGATCTTCTTTAACACATCTATGATTCCTAATTATATATCCATTTTTGTAGGGCTCAGTCTGTTTGCTGTACAAACCTCTGAAGGCACTATTTACTGGTGATCATGTCGCAAAATCAGAAGAATCAGATGATCTAAACCTCTTTCTGATGTACAGTAAGCAATCAGGTAGCAGAATCCTCCCTTCTTCCCAGCCTTCCTAATTTGTTGAAGATCACTTTTATCATACGCTAAAACACCTATTGATGTGTCTGCTTCACAACCTTGCAGTGGGTGTGCAACTGGACAGCATCAGGAAGTTACTGGACGTAGATTTTGAGTGGTTTTTGCCTGGTATGCAGACCTTCAAATGCTGCACATATGAACTACTACCAAAATTCTGCTTCATTGTTGGATTGTAAACCATATCATTTTTTTTCTTGAACACATCAAAATGTGTGTCATACTGTCCTAGGACACCGAGAAGCCGACAGAACTACAAGGTCAAACAAAACAAACAAAACTGTGGCAAAGGCCAAACAAACTAACTAATACTCCCTCCGTTTCAAAATAGGTGTCGCGGTTTTAGTTCAAATTTGACTGTCGCGGACCCCGAACAAACTAACTAATACTCCCTCCATAAGCTAAGCTAATACTCCCTCTAGAAGCTAAGCTAACTATTTTCGAAAAAAAGATAAGCTAACCAGACCGTCGTAAACCATCTCATTTATGATCTTTGGTTCACTTGCTTTTCCTTATCTTGCACTGATTATTGAGTTGTCTCTTGCCAGGGCATGGCTACCGAATCCGGTATGCAGATGTATATGCCAAGAATTCAGCTATTGAGGCTCTCCTTGCAGACTACACAAACTAAGGAGCATCTTATGATCACAGATTTCAAAGATATGGATTCCAGAATAAAGGGACGAGGTGGATATGCAATCCCAGAGAAATCCTGATCGACGCTACTGCTTTGACTTTCTTGTCCAAACGCCATGTACTTTATTGTAAGTACATGATATCCCTCTCCTGGATGTAGAAGGCTTGGATATACCTCTAGCAAGTGGGAAATGTTAGTGGAGTATCGTGTAATGAATATGTGTTATTGGAGCAGATTCTACCGTGTTTATTACTGTAAATGAAATGACTGCATTAGGACAGGTTAGTAAATCAAGCATCTGTAACATGTTTGTCCGAAGACTGCTTTTGTCCATTCTAATCGAATATTGATTGCCATAGTCACTTTTGCTCTTCCCGCAAGTCGGTATGAAAGAAAATAAATATCTGGAAACAATCATACCTGAAATGCTTTCAGGCGAGCGCGCGGGTGGTGGGGGGGAGGGGGGCACCGAGATGGTCTCTATCACTATCGATAAAGGGGATGCCAGTTTACCCACCTCAACCCACGGCTTTCCAGGGGTACCGTCGTTGAAAATTCAATCATGCCCTTAATCATAGTTTGATATGGATGGCAATATACTTATAATGGGCTACATGTTTGCTAAGTAAATACAAATTTTGCTCCCCATTAATACTTCGTGTGAGGATCATAGACACCCTAAAATGATTATGACTCAATATATATATACTATGCAACAACGACGAGAAGCATAGTTTTTCTCTTTATTCTTGATTTATAAGGATCCCTAAAAGGGATCAAAGGGTTCATGAAAGATTTGTTCAGCTCATTATGACCATAACGCTCCTTCCTACTCAAAAACTCCAACGCCAAAAGCCTAGCCAAATCCTTTACTCATTTGGGGCAAAAAAAATCACATATCTGGTAGCCGAACCACGCGGGCAATTTCCAGTCGGACTACTAGCCATTACTCAACATCAGTAGCTAGTAGGCATGTGAGACACCTCGTAGGCATGTCCTCCGAGCCCGCTGGCACCTCGGTCGTAATCCAGGCCGCCGGCACCACGGTCGTAATCCACGCCGCAGTCACCACTGCCGTCCAAGCCATCGTCGTCGTCCTTCCAGTGTGGAAGAAGGCCCGCCAAGCGCTGTGGTAACTCTGATCGGTCACTGCTGCGCATTGGCGGCGTAGCCACTCAGCTGCCTCTGCTTGGCGCAGATGATCGGCCGCCCCCGCTTTGCGGCGACAGTCAGTTGTGGAGTTTGTCTTGCGCAGCCTGCCTTGTGGCTTGAGCTGGGACAACCACTCAAACTCGGGCAGTCCCACTTTGAGGGGTTGGTCGCTGATTTGGCAACAATGGTGGGTGGAGGTCGCCATGGTGGTTGTGGACCAATCAATGACCCAGGCCTTTGCGAGGTCGGGGTCCATGAGAACCTAGGTTGGGGCGACGTCCAACCACGCGAACACAACCCGATTTGTCGTGTCGTTCCGCCCCTACACACTGAATCGGCCGCCTGTAGGATCGAAAGTATGCCTGGAGGGGGTGATTAGACTAGTTGCCATATTAAAGATGACTCTTTTTTTAATTTTAGTTCTTGGCAGATTTTAGCAATTCTAAGCAAGTCTAGAAACACCATACGCATGCAAGTCTAATCATAGGGAGCGGAAAGTAAACACATTGCACGTGATAGTAGTAAAGGGAAGGGAACACCAAGGTGACACGGGAAATTTTGACCCGTGTTTTCGATAGGTGATGCCACTGTACGTCCACGTTGATGGAGGGTTCAATCTCAAGTATCAATGATCTCAAGGATAACGGTTGCGAGATTCCACGGAGGAATCCAGTCCACGAAAGGCTCCACCCTCAAAGGGTCCACGAAGAAGCAACCCTGCCTATGCCACCATGACTTACACCCATAAAGAACTAGCCTCACTCGGGATAGATCTTCACGAAGTATGTGATCTTCTTGCCCTTAAAAACTTCTTGGTTTCTCCACATAATTTGGAGACTCCCAAGCACGCATAGCCAATCTAGGAGGCACCATCCTCCAAAAGATAATATGTGAGGTTGTTGATGATGAACTCATTGCTCTTATACTTCAAAAGATAATCTCCTAAACACTCAAACACTCTCTCACATATTTTGGCTATGGGGTAGGAGAGGATTTGGGTGGAAAGCAATGAGGTGACTAGAAATCAAAGGTTCTATGGTAGGAGTGGAACCCCCTTTGATCTCAACACAAGGATGGGGAGCTCTCTCTTTGAAAAATGGATATGGGAAGTGTTTGCTACGCTCTGGTTGCTCTCCAAGAGTTTGGTGGAGTGGGTGGGGTATATATAGGCACCACCAAAGATAAAAATGTACACACCTTTATGGACTATTTGGTGGGATCGGGTGAAACCACTCGGTGAGACCGGTGAGCAAAAAGGTTTGAACTTTAGGCGTTTCGGTGAGACCGGGTGAAAACTTTTGGTGGCTTCGAGACGTGTTGACCTAAGCACTTTCCACACTTCAGTGTCACCGACTGAAACCAATCAAAAATTCTGATTGAATTTTAGTTGGCAATAAAAGGTTACCAAATGCTCTTTGATGGGACCAAAATGCCAACTCGGTGGGACCGAATGTTTAGATTTTAGGCAACGACAATGTCAAAGATAACTCGGTGAGACCAGATAGGAGTGGTTTGGTGGGTCCGAGTTTTACCTAGTGTTTTGCACATAGTGGAATGCGAGATTTTGACTGAGGATTTTGGAGCTTAATCTTTAAGCACTTGACCAATGAGTCGATGATCACAATATCATCCCCTTTTGATAGTATTGGCATACTTATGAACTCAGTGTGATCTTGGATCAATTAAATATATATTTGAGTCTTGAGGCATTGACCAACACTTGTCCTTAGCATTTTGAGGGGTCCAAATCCACATCAATTGTTGTACCTAAAATGAACTTTCCTGAAATGTTCTTTTGAATAGGCATTAGTTCAATGAGATATATGTTGGGAGGAATTACCAAAACCACCCGGGGATTAGATGCACTTTCACCGTCGTTGCCGCCGTTATCGATGTAGTAGGCAAAGCAAGCGTGCACATTAGCAGTTGCCGAGATGGCGGCCCCTCCTTCTTCACAGTGACCGGGCGCTACTGGCTTTCGACTAGCGACGGGGCGGTGAAGGCGACACCAACTCCTTGACGTGCGGAGACGCTTGCGCGATGGGGACAACGACTCCTCCTTAACGTGGTGTCTGATTTGGATGCCAAGGTTGCGCGGCAGGGATGGTGTCTCGCCCTTACCATGGCGTCTAATTTGGACGTCGTGGTTGCACGGCGGGGGTGGGGGCTCCTCCTTGAAGCTTTGTATGATTTGGACAGATGGGTCGTGCGGGGGCAGTGGTGAGGGCAGTGCCGGACAACAGTCATAGCAGGACCGCTCGAGCAGCTGCTGCATCTACCGCGCGAACTCCTCGTCCATCTGTGCGGCCTTGGAGAGTAGGGGAGGTTGTTGCTGCTCCTTGTTGTAGGACGAGATGGGCTTTGGTTTCACGGAGGAGGGACCGCCCTGATCCAGATAGGCGCGCAGAGAACAACTTGCTGTCGTCGGACTTGCCCATCGATGTGGTGTGCGGAGTGAAGGAAATATGCCATAGAGGCAATAATAAAGTTATTATTTATTTCCTCATATATCATGATAAATGTTTATTATTCATGCTAGAATTGTATTAGCCGGAAACATAATACATGTGTGGATATATAAACAAACAGATTGTCACTAGTATGCCTCTACTTGACTAGCTCGTTAATCAAAGATGGTTATGTTTCCTAACCATGAACAAAGAGTTGTTATTTGATTAACGAGGTCACATCATTAGTTGAATGATCTGATTGACATGACCCATTCCATTAGCTTAGCACCCGATCGTTTAGTATGTTGCTATTGCTTTCTTCATGACTTATACATGTTCCTATGACTATGAGATTATGCAACTCCCGTTTACCGTAGGAACACTTTGTGTGCCACCAAACGTCACAACGTAACTGGGTGATTATAAAGGTGCTCTACAGGTGTTTCCGAAAGTACTTGTTGGGTTGGCGTATTTCGAGATTAGGATTTGTCACTCCGATAGTCGGAGAGGTATCTCTGGGCCCTCTCGGTAATGCACATCACATAAGCCTTGCAAGCATTGCAACTAATATGTTAGTTGTGAGATGATGTATTACAGAATGAGTAAAGAGACTTGCCGGCAACGAGATTGAACTAGGTATTGGATACCGACGATCGAATCTCAGGCAAGTAACATACCGATGACAAAGGGAACAACGTATGTTGTTATGCGGTCTGACCGATAAAGATCTTCGTAGAATATGTAGGAGCCAATATGGGCATCCAGGTCCCGCTATTGGTTATTGACCGGAGACGTATCTCGGTCATGTCTACATTGTTCTCGAACCGTAGGGTCCGCACGCTTAAAGTTACGATGACAGTTATTATGAGTTTATGCATTTTGATGTACCGAAGTCAGTTCGGAGTCCCGGATGTGATCACGGACATGACGAGGAGTCTCGAAATGGTCGAGACATAAAGATTGATATATTGGAAGCCTATATTTGGACATCGGAATGGTTCCGAGTGAAATCGGCATTTTACTGGAGTACCTGGGGGTTACCGGAACCCCCCCGGGGGTTAATGGGCCCATATGGGCCTTAAGGGAAAAAGAGGAGGGGCGGCCAGGGCAGGCCGCGTGCCCCCTCCCCCCTAGTCCGAATAGGACAAGGAAGGAGGGAGGCCTTTTTCCTTTCCCCCTCTCTCCTTCCTTCTCCTACAAGGCAAGGGAGAGGAGTCCTACTCCTGGTGGGAGTAGGACTCCTCCTGGCGCACCCCTTGGGGGCCGGCCGCGCCTTCCCCTCCCCTCCTTTATATACGGGGGCAGGGGGCACCCTAGGACACACAAGTTGATCTTCGTGATCGTTCCTTAGCCGTGTGCGGTGCCCCCCTCCACCATATTCCACCTCGGTCATATCGTTGCAGTGCTTAGGCGAAGCCCTGCGTCGATAGAGCGTCATCATCGTCATCATGCCGTCGTGCTGACGGAACTCATCCCCGAAGCTTTGCTGGATCGGAGCCCGGGGAGCGTCATCGAGCTGGACGTGTGCTAAGAACTCGGAGGTGCCGGAGTAACGGTGCTTGGTTCGGTCTGATCGGGAAGACGTACGACTACTTCCTCTACGTTGCGTCAACGCTTCCGCTTCGGTCTACGAGGGTACGTAGACAACACTCTCCCCTCTCGTTGCTATGCATCACCATGATCTTGCGTGTGCGTAGGATTTTTTTTGAAATTACTACGTTCCCCAACAGTGGCATCCGAGCCTAGGTTTTTTATGGTTTGATGTTATGCACGAGTAGAACACAAGTGAGTTGTGGGCGATATAAATCATACTGCCTACTAGCATGTCATACTTTGGTTCGGCGGTATTGTTGGATGAAGCGGCCCGGACCGACATTACGCGTACGCTTACGCGAGACTGGTTCTACCGCCGTGCTTTGCACACAGGTGGCTGGCGGGTGTCAGTTTCTCCAACTTTAGTTGAACCGAGTGTGGCTACGCCCGGTCCTTGCGAAGGTTAAAACGGCATCAACTTGACAAACTATCGTTGTGGTTTTGATGCGTAGGTGAGATTGGTTCTTGCTTAAGCCCGTAGCAGCCACGTAAAACTTGCAACAAACAAAGTAGAGGACGTCTAACTTGTTTTTGCAGGGCATGTTGTGATGTGATATGGTCAAGACATGATGCTAAATTTTATTGTATGAGATGATCATGTTTTGTAACTGAGTTATCGGCAACCGGCAGGAGCCGTATGGTTGTGGCTTTATTGTATGCAATGCAATCGCCCTGTAATGCTTTACTTTATCACTAAGCGGTAGCGATAGTCGTAGAAGCATAAGATTGGCGAGACGACAACGATGCTACGATGGAGATCAAGGTGTCGCGCCGGTGACGATGGTGATCATGACGGTGCTGCGAAGATGGAGATCACAAGCACAAGGTGATGATGGCCATATCATATCACTTATATTGATTGCATGTGATGTTTATCTTTTTATGCATCTTATCTTGCTTTGATTGACGGTAGCATTATAAGATGATCTCTCACTAAAATTATCAAGAAGTGTTCTCCCCGAGTATGCACCGTTGCCAAAGTTCGTCGTGCCCAGACACCACGTGATGATCGGGTGTGATAAGCTCTACGTCCATCTACAACCAGTGCAAGCCAGTTTTTGCACACGCAGAATACTCGGGTTATACTTGACGAGCCTAGCATATGCAGATATGGCCTCGGAACACGGAGACCGAAAGGTCGAGCGTGAATCATATAGTATATATGATCAACATAATGATGTTCACCATTGAGAACTAATCCATTTCACGTGACGATCGGTTATGGTTTAGTTTGATTTGGATCACGTGATCACTTAGAAGATTGGAGGGATGTCTATCTAAGTGGGAGTTCTTAAGTAATATGATTAATTGAACTTAAATTTATCATGAACTTAGTCCCTGATAGTATCTTGCTTGTTTATGTTGATTGTAAATAGATGGCCCGTGCTGTTGTTCCGTTTTTAATGCGTTCCTTGAGAAAGCAAAGTTGAAAGATGATGGTAGCAATTACACGGACTGGGTCCATAACTTGAGGATTATCCTCATTGCTGCACAGAAGAGTTACGTCCTGGAAGCACCGCTGGGTGCCAGGCCTGCTGCTGATGCAACTGACGATGTTAAGAACGTCTGGCAGAGCAAAGCTGATGACTACTCGATAGTTCAATGTGCCATGCTTTACGGCTTAGAACCGGGACTTCAACGACGTTTTGAACATCATGGGGCATATGAGATGTTCCAAGAGTTGAAGTTAATATTCCAACAGAATGCCCGGATTGAGAGATATGAAGTCTCCAATAAGTTCTATAGCTGCAAGATGGAGGAGAATAGTTCTGTCAGTGAGCATATACTCAAAATGTCTGGGTATTATAATCACTTGATTCAACTGGGGGTTAATCTTCTGGATGATTGCGTCATTGACAGAATTCTCCAATCACTTCCACCAAGCTACAAAGGCTTCGTGATGAACTATAATATGCAAGGGATGGATAAGACGATTCCCGAGCTCTTCGCAATGCTAAAGGCTGCGGAGGTAGAAATCAAGAAGGAGCATCAAGTGTTGATGGTTAACAAAACCACTAGTTTCAAGAAAAAGGGCAAAGGGAAGAAGAAGGGGAACTTCAAGAAGAATAGCAAACAAGTTGCTACTCAAGAGAAGAAACCCAAGTCTGGAACCAAGCCTGAAACTGAGTGCTTCTACTGCAAGCAGACTGGTCACTGGAAGCGGAACTGCCCCAAATATTTGGCGGATAAGAAGGATGGCAAGGTGAACAAAGGTATATGTGATATACATGTTATTGATGTGTACCTTACTAGAGCTCGCAGTAGCACCTGGGTATTTGATACTGGTTCTGTTGCTAATATTTGCAACTCGAAATAGGGACTACGGATTAAGCGAACACTGGCAAAGGACGAGGTGATGATGCGCGTGGGAAATGGTTCCAAAGTCGATGTGATCGCGGTCGGCACGCTACCTCTACATCTACCTTCGGGATTAGTATTAGACCTAAATAATTGTTATTTGGTGCCAGCGTTGAGCATGAACATTATATCTGGATCTTGTTTGATGCGAGACGGTTATTCATTTAAATCAGAGAATAATGGTTGCTCTATTTATATGAGTAATATCTTTTATGGTCATGCACCCTTGAAGAGTGGTCTATTTTTGATGAATCTCGATAGTAGTGATACACATATTCATAATGTTGAAGCCAAAAGAAGCAGAGTTGATAATGATAGTGCAACTTATTTTTGGCACTGCCGTTTAGGTCATATCGGTGTAAAGCGCATGAAGAAACTCCATACTGATGGACTTTTGGAACCACTTGATTATGAATCACTTGGTACTTGCGAACCGTGCCTCATGGGCAAGATGACTAAAACACCGTTCTCCGGTACTATGGAGAGAGCAACAGATTTGTTGGAAATCATACATACAGATGTATGTGGTCCGATGAATATTGAAGCTCGTGGCGGATATCGTTATTTTCTCACCTTCATAGATGATTTAAGCAGATATGGGTATATCTACTTAATGAAACACAAGTCTGAAACATTTGAAAAGTTCAAAGAATTTCATAGTGAAGTTGAAAATCATCATAACAAGAAAAATAAAGTTTCTACGATCTGATCGTGGAGGAGAATATTTGAGTTACGAGTTTGGTCTACATTTGAAACAATGCGGAATAGTTTTGCAACTCACGCCACCCGGAACACCACAACGTAATGGTGTGTCTAAACGTCGTAATCGTACTTTACTTGATATGGTGCGATCTATGATGTCTCTTACAGATTTACCGCTATCGTTTTGGGGTTATGCTTTAGAGACGGCCGCATTCACGTTAAATAGAGCACCATCAAAATCCGTTGAGACGACGCCTTACGAACTATGGTTTGGCAAGAAACCAAAGTTGTCGTTTCTTAAAGTTTGGGGCTGCGATGCTTATGTGAAAAAACTTCAACCTGATAAGCTCGAACCCAAATCGGAGAAATGTGTCTTCATAGGATACCCAAAGGAGACTGTTGGGTACACCTTCTATGACAGATCCGAAGGCAAGATATTTGTTGCTAATAATGGATCCTTTCTAGAGAAGGAGTTTCTCTCGAAAGAAGTGAGTGGGAGGAAAGTAGAACTTGATGAGGTAACTGTACCTGCTCCCTTATCTGAAAGTAGTGCATCACAGAAATCTGTTTCTATGACACCTACACCAATTAGTGAGGAAGCTAATGATAATGATCATGAAACTTCAGATCAAGTTACTACTGAACCTCGTAGATCAACCAGAGTAAGATCCGCACCAGAGTGGTACGGCAATCCTATTCTAGAAGTCATGCTACTAGATCATGATGAACCTACGAACTATGAAGAAGCGATGGTGAGCCCAGATTCCGCAAAATGGCTAGAAGCCATGAAATCTGAGATGGGATCCATGTATGACAACAAAGTATGGACTTTGGTTGACTTGCCCGATGGTCGGCAAGCAATAGAGAATAAATGGATCTTCAAGAAGAAGACTGACGCTGACGGTAATGTTACTGTCTACAAAGCTCGACTTGTCGCAAAAGGTTTTCGACAAGTTCAAGGAATTGACTACGATGAGACCTTCTCACCCGTAGCGATGCTTAAGTCTGTCTGAATCATGTTAGCAATTGCCACATTTTATGATTATGAAATTTGGCAGATGGATGTAAAAACTGCATTCCTGAATGGATCTCTGGAAGAAGAGTTGTATATGATGCAACCTGAAGGTTTTGTCGATCCAAAAGGAGCTAACAAAGTGTGCAAGCTCCAGCGATCCATTTATGGACTGGTGCAAGCCTCTCGGAGTTGGAATAAACGCTTTGATAGTGTGATCAAAGCATTTGGGTTTGTACAGACTTTTGGAGAAGCCTGTATTTACAAGAAAGTGAGTGGGAGCTCTGTAGCATTTCTGATATTATATGTAGATGACATATTACTAATCGGAAATGATATAGAATTTCTGGATAGCATAAAGGGATACTTGAATAAGAGTATTTCAATGAAAGACCTCGGTGAAGCTGCTTACATATTGGGCATTAAGATCTATAGAGATAGATCAAGACGCTTAATTGGACTTTCACAAAGCACATACCTTGACAAAGTTTTGAAAAAGTTCAAAATGGATCAAGCAAAGAAAGGGTTCTTGCCTGTGTTACAAGGTGTGAAGTTGAGTAAGACTCAATGCCCGACCACTGTAGAAGATAGAGAGAAAATGAAAGATGTTCCCTATGCTTCAGCCATAGGCTCTATCATGTATGCAATACTGTGTACCAGACCTGATGTGTGTCTTGCTATAAGTCTAGAAGGGAGGTACCAAAGTAATCCAGAAGTGGATCACTGGACAGCGGTCAAGAACATCCTGAAATACCTGAAAAGGACTAAGGATATGTTTCTCATATATGGAGGTGACAAAGAGCTCATCGTAAACGGTTATGTTGATGCAAGCTTTGACACTGATCCGGACGATTCTAAATCGCAAACCGGATACATGTTTACATTAAACGGTGGAGCTGTCAGTTGGTGCAGTTCTAAACAAAGCGTCATGGCGGGATCTACATGTGAAGCGGAGTACATAGCTGCTTCGGAAGTAGCAAATGAAGGAGTCTGGATGAAGGAGTTCATATCCGATCTAGGTGTCATGCCTAGTGCATCGGGTCCAATGAAAATCTTTTGTGACAATACTGGTGCAATTGCCTTGGCAAAGGAATCCAGATTTCACAAGAGAACCAAGCACATCAAGAGACGCTTCAATTCCATCTGGGATCTAGTCCAGGTGGGAGACATAGAGATTTGCAAGATACATACGGATCTGAATGTAGCAGACCCGTTGACTAAGCCTCTTCCACGAGCAAAACAT
Source organism: Aegilops umbellulata (assembly GCA_032464435.1). Taxonomy (NCBI): domain Eukaryota; kingdom Viridiplantae; phylum Streptophyta; class Magnoliopsida; order Poales; family Poaceae; genus Aegilops; species Aegilops umbellulata. The sequence goes on along the minus strand of CP136054.1, from coordinate 344,494,553 downwards.
GATCAGCACCAAAACTCCATGGGTGTTAGAATCATTACTGTGTAATCTAGATTATTGACTCTAGTGCAAGTGGGAGACTGAAGGAAATATGCCCTAGAGGCAATAATAAAGTTATTATTTATTTCCTCATATATCATGATAAATGTTTATTATTCATGCTAGAATTGTATTAGCCGGAAACATAATACATGTGTGGATATATAAACAAACAGATTGTCACTAGTATGCCTCTACTTGACTAGCTCGTTAATCAAAGATGGTTGTGTTTCCTAACCATGAACAAAGAGTTGTTATTTGATTAACGAGGTCACATCATTAGTTGAACGATCTGATTGACATGAACCATTCCATTAGCTTAGCACCCGATCGTTTAGTATGTTGCTATTGCTTTCTTCATGACTTATACATGTTCCTATGACTATGAGATTATGCAACTCCCGTTTACCGTAGGAACACTTTGTGTGCCACCAAACATCACAACGTAACTGGGTGATTATAAAGGTGCTCTACAGGTGTTTCCGAAAGTACTTGTTGGGTTGGCGTATTTCGAGATTAGGATTTGTCACTCCGATAGTCGGAGAGGTATCTCTGGGCCCTCTCGGTAATGCACATCACATAAGCCTTGCAAGCATTGCAACTAATATGTTAGTTGTGAGATGATGTATTATAGAACGAGTAAAGAGACTTGCCGGCAACGAGATTGAACTAGGTATTGGATACCGACGATCGAATCTCAGGCAAGTAACATACCGATGACAAAGGGAACAACGTATGTTGTTATGCGGTCTGACTGATAAAGATATTCGTAGAATATGTAGGAGCCAATATGGGCATCCAGGTCCCGCTATTGGTTATTGACCGGAGACGTATCTCGGTCCTGTCTACATTGTTCTTGAACCGTAGGGTCCGCACGCTTAAAGTTACGATGACAGTTATTATGAGTTTATGCATTTTGATGTACCGAAGTCAGTTCGGAGTCCCGGATGTGATCACGGACATGACGAGGAGTCTCGAAATGGTCAAGACATAAAGATTGATATATTGGAAGCCTATATTTGGACATCGGAATGGTTTCGAGTGAAATCGGCATTTTATTGGAGTACCGGGGGGTTACCGGAACCCCCCCCCGGGGGTTAATGGGCCCATATGGGCCTTAAGGGAAAAGGAGGAGGGGCGGCCAGGGCAGGCCGCGCGCCCCCTCCCCCCTAGTCCAAATAGGACAAGGAAGGGGGGGCGGCGCCCCCCTTTTTCCTTTCCCCCTCTCTCCTTCCTTCTTCTACAAGGCAAGGGAGAGGAGTCCTACTCCCGGTGGGAGTAGGACTCCTCCTGGCGCACCCCTTGGGGGCCGGCCGCGCCTTCCCCTCCCCTCCTTTATATACGGGGGCAGGGGGGCACCCTAGGACACACAAGTTGATCTTCGTCATCGTTCCTTAGCCGTGTACGGTGCCCCCCTCCACCATATTCCACCTCGGTCATATCGTTGCAGTGCTTAGGCGAAGCCCTGCGTCGGTAGAACATCATCATCGTCATCATGCCGTCGTGCTGACGGAACTCATCCCCGAAGCTTTGCTGGATCGGAGCCCGGGGAGCGTCATCGAGCTGGACGTGTGCTAAGAACTCGGAGGTGCCGGAGTAACGGTGCTTGGATCGGTCGGATCGGGAAGACGTACGACTACTTCCTCTACGTTGCGTCAACGCTTCCGCTTCGGTCTATGAGGGTACGTAGACAACACTCTCCCCTCTCGTTGCTATGCATCACCATGATCTTGCGTGTGCGTAGGAAGTTTTTTGAAATTACTACGTTCCCCAACACGGAGGAGAGGAGAGACTGTTCTAAATATGCCCTAGAGGCAATAATAAAAGCATTATTATATTTCCTTATTCATGATAATTGTCTTTATTCGTGCTATAATTGTGTTAACCGGAAATCGTAATACATGTGTGAATAACAGACAACAAACATGTCCCTAGTGAGCCTCTAGTTGACTAGCTCGTTGATCGACAGATAGTCATGGTTTCCTGACTATGGACATTGGATGTCATCGATAACGGGATCACATCATTAGGAGAATGATGTGATGGACAAGACCCAATTCTAAACATAGCATAAGATCGCATAGTTCGTTTGCTAGAGTTTTCCAATGTCAAGTATCCTTTCCTTAGACCATGAGATCGTGTAACTCCCGGATACCGTAGGAGTGCTTTGGGTGTGCCAAACGTCACAACGTAACTGGGTGACTATAAAGGTATACTACGGGTATCTCTGAAAGTATCTGTTGGGTTGACATGGATCGAGACTGGGATTTGTCACTCCGCTTGACGGAGAGGTATCACCGGGCCCTCTCGGTAATGCATCATCATAATGAGCTCAATGTGATCAAAGTGTTTGATCACGGGATCATGCATTACGGTACGAGAAAAGTGACTTGCCGATAACGAGATTGAACAAGGTATTGGGATACCGACGATCGAATCTCGGGCAAGTAAAATACCGATTGACAAAGGGAATCGTATACGGGATTAATTGAATCCTCGACATCGTGGTTCATCCGATGAGATCGTCGTGGAGCATGTGGGAGCCAACATGGGTATCCAGATCCCGCTGTTGGTTATTGCCCGAGAGCCGTCTCGGTCATGTCTGCATGTCTCCCGAACCCATAGGGTCTACACACTTAAGGTTCGGTGACGCTAGGGTTGTAGGGATATGTATGTGCAGTAACCCGAATGTTGTTCGGAGTCCCGGATGAGATCCCGGACGTCACGAGGAGTTCCGGAATGGTCCGGAGGTAAAGAATTATATATAGGAAGTGCTGTTTCGACCATCGGGACAAGTTTCGGGGTTATCGGTATTGTACCGGGACCACCGGAGGGGTCCCGGGGGTCCACCAGGTGGGGCCACCTGCCCTGGTGGGCCACATGGGCCTTAGGGGGTGCGCCTTGGACTGCTTGGGCCAAGGGGAACCAGCCCCAAAGAGCCCATGCGCCTAGGGTTCCATCTAGGAGGAGTCCTAGTGGTGGAAGGCACCTCCTAGATGGCTTGGGGGGGAGGGAAACCTCCCTGGCCGCCGCCCCCTTGGGAGATTGGATCTCCCAGGGCCGGCGCCCCCCCCCCCAAGAGGCCTATATAAAGGGGGGCAGGGGAGGGGGGCTGCGCACCCAATGCCCTGGCTCCTCCCTCCTCCCTCCAACACCTCCTCCTCCTCCGTAAGTGCACGGCGAAGCCCTGCCGGAGTACTGCAGTTCCACCATCACCACGCCGTCGTGCTGCTGCTGGAGCCTTCTTCCCCAACCTCTCCTTTGCCTTGCTGGATCAAGAAGGAGGAGACGTCACGCTTTCCGTACGTGTGTTGAACGCGGAGGTGCCGTCCGTTCGGCACTAGATCATCGGTGAATTGGATCACGGCAAGTACGACTACCTCATCCACGTTCACTCGAACGCTTCCGTTGTGATCTACAAAGTGGTATGTAGATGCTATCTAATCTGAATACTCGTTGCTAGATGAACTCATAGATGGATCTTGGTGAAACCGTAGGAAAAATTTTAATTTTCTGCAACGTTCCCCAACAGTGGCATCATGAGCTAGGTCTATGCGTAGTTCTTCTTGCACGAGTAGAACACAAAGTAGTTGTGGGCGTCTAATTGTCAATTCTTCTTGCCGTTACTAGTCAATCTTGATTCAGCGGTATTGTGGGATGAAGCGGCCCGGACCAACCTTACACGTACGCTTACGTGAGACCGGTTCCACCGACTAACATGCACTAGTTGCATAAGGTGGCTGGCGGGTGTCTGTCTCTCCTACTTTAGTTGGAGCGGATTCGATGAAAAGGGTCCTTATGAAGGGTAAATAGAAGTTGAGAAATCACGTTGTGGTTTTAACGTAGGTAAGAAAACGTTCTTGCTAGAACCCTAATTCAGCCACGTAAAACTTGCAACAACAATTAGAGGACGTCTAACTTGTTTTTGCAGCAAGTGCTTTGTGATATGATATGGCCAAAGTTGTGATGAATGATCTATATGTGATGTATGAGATGTTCATGCTATTGTAATAGGAATCACGACTTGCATGTCGATGAGTATGACAACCGGCAGGAGCCATAGGAGTTGTCTTTATTTTTTTGTATGACCTGCGTGTCATTGAGAAACGCCATGTAAATTACTTTACTTTATTGCTAAATGCGTTAGCCATAGTAGTAGAAGTAATAGTTGGCGAGCAACTTCATGGAGACACGATGATGAAGATCATGATGATGAAGATCATGGTGTCAAGCCGGTGACAAGATGATCATGGAGCCCCAAGATGGAGATCGAAGGAGCTATGTGATATTGGCCATATCATGTCACGTTTATTATTTGATTGCATGTGATGTTTATCATGTTTTTGCATCTTGTTTACTTAGGACGACGGTAGTAAATAAGATGACCCCTCATAATAATTTCAAGAAAGTGTTCTCCCTAACTGTGCACCGTTGCTAAGGTTCGTCGTTCCGAAGCACCACGTGATGATCGGGTGTGATAGGTCCTTACGTTCGCATACAACGGGTGTAAGACATATTTACACACGCAAAACACTTAGGTTGGCTTGACGAGCCTAGCATGTACAGACATGGCCTCGGAACACAGAAGACCGAAAGGTCGAGCATGAGTCGTATAGAAGATACGATCAACATGAAGATGTTCACCGATGTTGACTAGTCCGTCTCACGTGATGATCGGACACGGCCTAGTTGACTCGGATCATGTAATACTTAGATGACTAGAAGAGGGATGTCTATCTAAGTGGGAGTTCATTAAATAATTTGATTAAATGAACTTTATTATCATGAACTTAGTCTAAAAATTTTACAATATGTCTTGTAGATCAAATGGCCAACGTAGTCCTCAATTTCAACGCGTTCCTAGAGAAAACCAAGCTGAAAGACGATGGTAGCAACTATACGGACTGGGTCCGGAACCTGAGGATCATCCTCATAGCTGCCAAGAAAGATTATGTCCTAAGAGCACCGCTGGGTGACGCACCTATTCTCCCTGCAGAACAAGACATTATGAACGCTTGGCAGTCACGCTGCGATGATTACTCCCTCGTTCAGTGCGGCATGCTTTACAGCTTAGAGCCGGGGCTCCAAAAGCGTTTTGAGAGACATGGAGCATATGAGATGTTCGAAGAGCTGAAAATGGTTTTCCAAGCTCATGCCCGGGTCGAGAGATATGAAGTCTCCGATAAATTCTTTAGCTATAAGATGGAGGAAAATGGCTCTGTCAGTGAACACATACTCAAAATGTCTGGGTTGCACAACCGCTTGACTCAACTGGAAGTTAATCTCCCGGATGAAGCGGTCATTGACAGAATCCTCCAGTCGCTTCCACCTAGCTACAAGAGCTTTGTGATGAACTACAATATGCAGGGGATGGTAAAGACCATTCCTGAGGTATATGCTATGCTGAAATCAGCAGAGGTAGAAATCAAGAAGGAGCATCAAGTGTTGATGGTGAATAAAACCACTAAGTTCAAGAAGGGCAAGGGTAAAAAGAACTTCAAGAAAGATGGCAAGGAAGTTGCCGCGCCCGGTAAGCAAGTTGCCGGGAAGAAGCCAAAGAATGGACCCAAGCCCAAGACTGAGTGTTTTTATTGCAAGGGAAGTGGTCACTGGAAGTGGAACTGCCCCAAATACTTAGCGGACAAGAAGGCCGGCAAAACCAAAGGTATATGTGATATACATGTAATTGATGTGTACCTTACCAGTACTCGTAGTAGCTCTTGGGTATTTGATACCGGTGCAGTTGCTCACATTTGTAACTCAAAGCAGGAGCTGCGGAATAAACGAAGACTGGCGAAGGACGAGGTGACGATGCGCGTCGGGAATGGTTCCAAGGTCGATGTGATCGCCGTCGGCACGCTACCTCTACATTTACCTACGGGATTAGTTTTAAACCTCAATAATTGTTATTTAGTGCCAAGTTTGAGCATGAACATTGTATCTGGATCTCGCTTAATTCGAGATGGCTACTCATTTAAATCCGAGAATAATGGTTGTTCTATTTATATGAGAGATATGTTTTATGGTCATGCTTCGATGGTTAATGGTTTATTCTTAATGAATCTCGTACGTGATGATACACATATTCATAGTGTGAATACCAAAAGAGTTAAAGTTGATAACAATAGTCCCACATATTTGTGGCACTGCCGCCTTGGTCACATAGGTGTCAAACGCATGAAGAAGCTCCATGCAGATGGACTTTTAAAGTCTCTTGATTATGAATCATTTGACACGTGCGAACCATGCCTCATGGGTAAAATGACCAAGACTCCGTTCTCAGGAACAATGGAGCGAGCAACCAACTTATTGGAAATCATACATACCGATGTATGCGGTCCAATGAGTGTTGAGGCTCGCGGTGGCTATCGTTATGTTCTCACCCTCACTGATGACTTGAGTAGATATGGGTATATCTACTTGATGAAACACAAGTCTGAGACCTTTGAAAAGTTCAAGGAATTTCAGAGTGAGGTTGAAAATCAACGTGATAGAAAGATCAAGTTTCTACGATCAGATCGTGGAGGAGAATACTTGAGTCACGAATTTGGCACACACTTAAGAAAATGTGGAATAGTTTCACAACTCACGCCGCCTGGAACACCTCGGCGTAATGGTGTGTCCGAACGTCGTAATCGCACTCTATTAGATATGGTGCGATCTATGATGTCTCTTACCGACTTACCGCTATCTTTTTGGGGCTATGCTTTAGAGACTGCCGCATTCACTTTAAATAGGGCTCCGTCGAAATCCGTTGAGACGACACCGTATGAATTATGGTTTGGGAAGAAACCTAAGCTGTCGTTTCTAAAAGTTTGGGGATGCGATGCTTATGTGAAGAAACTTCAACCTGAAAAGCTCGAACCCAAGTCGGAAAAATGCGTCTTCATAGGATACCCTAAAGAAACTGTTGGGTATACCTTCTACCTCAGATCCGAAGGCAAGATCTTTGTTGCCAAGAATGGATCCTTTCTAGAGAAAGAGTTTCTCTCGAAAGAAGTAAGTGGGAGGAAAGTAGAACTTGATGAAGTGTTACCTCTTGAACCGGTAAATGGAGAAACTCAAGAAAACGTTTCTGAGGAGCCTGCACCGACTAGAGAGGAAATTAATGATGATGATCAAGATGCTTCTGATCAAGCTCCTGCTGAAATTCGAAGGTCCACAAGGACACGTTCCGCACCAGAGTGGTACGGTAACCCTGTCTTGGAAATCATGTTGTTAGACAACGGTGAACCTTCGAACTATGAGGAAGCAATGGCGGGCCCGGATTCCGACAAATGGCTGGAAGCCATGAAATCTGAGATAGGATCCATGTATGAAAACGAAGTATGGACTTTGACTGACTTGCCCGTTGAACGGCGAGCCATAGAAAATAAATGGATCTTTAAGAAGAAGACAGACGCGGATGGTAATGTGACCATCTATAAAGCTCGGCTTGTCGCTAAGGGTTATCGACAAGTTCAAGGAATTGACTACGATGAGACGTTCTCACCGGTAGCGAAGCTGAAGTCCGTCCGAATCATGTTAGCAATTGCCGCATACTATGATTATGAGATATGGCAAATGGACGTCAAAACGACATTCCTTAATGGTTTCCTTAAGGAAGAATTGTATATGATGCAGCCGGAAGGTTTTGTCGATCCTAAGAATGCTGACAAGGTGTGCAAGCTCCAACGCTCGATTTATGGGCTGGTGCAAGCATCTCGGAGTTGGAACATTCGCTTTGATGAGATGATCAAAGCGTTTGGGTTTACACAGACTTATGGAGAAGCATGTGTTTACAAGAAAGTGAGTGGGAGCTCTGTAGCATTTCTCATATTATATGTAGACGACGTACTTTTGATGGGAAATGATATAGAACTCTTGGACAGCATTAAGGCCTACTTGAATAAGAGTTTTTCAATGAAGGACCTTGGAGAAGCTGCTTATATATTAGGCATCAAGATCTGTAGAGATAGATCGAGACACCTCATAGGTCTTTCACAGAGCACATACCTTGATAAAATATTGAAGAAGTTCAATATGGATCAATCTAAGAAAGGGTTCTTACCTGTGTTACAAGGTGTGAAATTGAGCTCAGCTCAATGTCCGACCACGGCAGAAGAAATAGAAGAGATGAGCGTCATCCCCTATATCTCAGCCATAGGTTCTATTATGTATGCCATGTTGTGTACCAGACCTGATGTAAACCTTGCCGTAAGTTTGGTAGGAAGATACCAAAGTAATCCCGGCAAGGAACACTGGACAGTGGTCAAGAATATCCTGAAGTACCTGAAAAGGACTAAGGAAATGTTTCTCGTTTATGGAGGTGACGAAGAGCTCGTCGTAAAAGGTTACGTCGACGCTAGCTTCGACACAGATCTGGATGACTCTAAGTCACAAACCGGATACGTGTATATTTTGAATGGTGGGGCAGTAAGCTGGTGCAGTTGCAAGCAAAGCGTCGTGGCGGGATCTACATGTGAAGCGGAGTACATGGCAGCCTCGGAGGCAGCACATGAAGCAGTTTGGGTGAAGGAGTTCATCACCGACCTCGGAGTCATACCCAATGCGTCGGGGCCAATCAAGCTCTTCTGTGACAACACTGGAGCTATTGCACTTGCAAAGGAGCCCAGGTTTCACAAAAAGACCAGGCACATCAAGCGTCGCTTCAACTCTATTCGTGAAAATGTTCAAGATGGAGACATAGAGATTTGTAAAGTACACACGGATCTGAATGTCGTAGATCCGTTGACTAAACCTCTCCCTAAGGCAAAACATGATCAGCACCAGAACTCTATGGGTGTTCGATTCATCACAATGTAACTAGATTATTGACTCTAGTGCAAGTGGGAGACTGTTGGAAATATGCCCTAGAGGCAATAATAAAAGCATTATTATATTTCCTTATTCATGATAATTGTCTTTATTCGTGCTATAATTGTGTTAACCGGAAATCGTAATACATGTGTGAATAACAGACAACAAACATGTCGCTAGTGAGCCTCTAGTTGACTAGCTCGTTGATCGACAGATAGTCATGGTTTCCTGACTATGGACATTGGATGTCATCGATAACGGGATCACATCATTAGGAGAATGATGTGATGGACAAGACCCAATTCTAAACATAGCATAAGATCGCATAGTTCGTTTGCTAGAGTTTTCCAATGTCAAGTATCCTTTCCTTAGACCATGAGATCGTGTAACTCCCGGATACCGTAGGAGTGCTTTGGGTGTGCCAAACGTCACAACGTAACTGGGTGACTATAAAGGTATACTACGGGTATCTCTAAAAGTATCTGTTGGGTTGACATGGATCGAGACTGGGATTTGTCACTCCGCTTGACGGAGAGGTATCACCGGGCCCTCTCGGTAATGCATCATCATAATGAGCTCAATGTGATCAAAGTGTTTGATCACGGGATCATGCATTACGGTACGAGAAAAGTGACTTGCCGATAACGAGATTGAACGAGGTATTGGGATACCGACGATCGAATCTCGGGCAAGTAAAATACCGATTGACAAAGGGAATCGTATACGGGATTAATTGAATCCTCGACATCGTGGTTCATCCGATGAGATCATCGTGGAGCATGTGGGAGCCAACATGGGTATCCAGATCCCGCTGTTGGTTATTGCCCGAGAGCCGTCTCGGTCATGTTTGCATGTCTCCCGAACCCGTAGGGTCTACACACTTAAGGTTCGGTGACGCTAGGGTTGTAGGGATATGTATGTGCAGTAACCCGAATGTTGTTCGGAGTCCCGGATGAGATCCCGGACGTCACGAGGAGTTCCGGAATGGTCCGGAGGTAAAGAATTATATATAGGAAGTGCTGTTTCGGCCATCGGGACAAGTTTCGGGGTTATCGGTATTGTACGGGGACCACCGGAGGGGTCCCGGGGGTCCACCAGGTGGGGCCACCTGCCCTGGTGGGCCACATGGGCCTTAGGGGGTGCGCCTTGGCCTGCTTGGGCCAAGGGGAACCAGCCCCAAAGAGCCCATGCGCCTAGGGTTCCATCTAGGAGGAGTCCTAGTGGTGGAAGGCACCTCCTAGATGGCTTGGGGGGGAGGGAAACCTCCCTGGCCGCCGCCCCCTTGGGAGATTGGATCTCCCAGGGCCGCCCCCCCCCCCCAAGAGGCCTATATAAAGGGGGGGCAGGGGAGGGGGCTGCGCACCCAATGCCCTGGCTCCTCCCTCCTCCCTCCAACACCTCCTCCTCCTCCGTAAGTGCACGACGAAGCCCTGCCGGAGTACTGCAGTTCCACCATCACCACGCCGTCGTGCTGCTGCTGGAGCCTTCTTCCCCAACCTCTCCTTTGCCTTGCTGGATCAAGAAGGAGGAGACGTCACGCTTTTCGTACGTGTGTTGAACGCGGAGGTGCCGTCCGTTCGGCACTAGATCATCGGTGAATTGGATCACGGCAAGTACGACTACCTCATCCACGTTCACTCGAACGCTTCCGTTGCGATCTACAAAGTGGTATGTAGATGATATCTAATCTGAATACTCGTTGCTAGATGAACTCATAGATGGATCTTGGTGAAACCGTAGGAAAAATTTTAATTTTCTGCAACGTTCCCCAACAGAGACGAGATCAGGCAGCGAGGTAGGGTGTAGTGTTTCACGACGGATTAAATAGTCGGGGCAGACGAATCGGCATGGCTTGAGTGCGCTAGCGGACAGAGTTGGTTTCTGAGTCGCCGCACCGATGTGAGTTTCGCGTTGGTCACTCCACATCAATGCGGTATGTGAAGGCGAGTGTCCGGTCACGACCGACATGAATATAGCGCGGAGAGCGGAGTAGGCGGTTCGAGACCCAGCGGAGGCAGGGGCATTTGGATGAGTCCGCGCTATCAATGCATACATGACGGGCATACAAACTTTCCCAAACCGCCTTCAGTTTTCGTATGTTCGAACTGGTCCTAACATTTTTATTTACGGTCGTTCAATGACGCAAAATGTCTGAACTGTCGGATCTAGACATTTAGGGGGTAATTTTGTGATCTACGTTGGTGTGGGTGCCTCCTATACCCCGCGCCACGCGGTGGAAAGCACGCAACCCCGCCACCCCCCGCTCCGCGTGCACGTGCTTTGGGCCGGCCCAAGTGCGGGCGGGGCATTCCCATTTTTTCCCTTTTTAACTTTGAAAAATGTTCACGAATCCGAAATTTGACAAAAAAGTCCAGGGTTTAAAAAAAGTCTCGGAATTCAAAATTGTTTATGAATTTTTAAAATGTTCACGATTTGAAAAAAAGTTCTTGGAGTTCAAAACATGTCCGTGACTTTAAAATGTTCTCGATTTTAAAATCTCAAATTTCAGAAAATGTTCCCAAATTCTTAAAAACCATCACGAATCAAAACATTTTTCCTGAATTCCAAAATGTTCTCTGTTTTAAAAAAATTGTTCACAAATTTAGAAAAATTATTCATAATTTTTCCAAAATTATTCACAATTTTTATTCTTCTGAATTTCTAAAAAAAACCACTTATTTTGAAAAAAAATTATGAATTTGAAAATTGTTACCGTATTACAAAAAAATTCTCACGATTTCAGAAATTAGTCATAAATTTGCAAAATGTCTCCGAGTTTAGAAAAATGTTCATGATATGAAATAGTTTCATAATTTTAGGAAAAAATCACGAATTTTTGAGTTGTTCATGAAATAATGAAGAAAAACAAAAGGACAGACAGAAAATTAAAATGAACAAAATAAAATTATAGAAAAGAAAAAGAAGGAAACCCAAAGAAGCGCAGGAAAAAAAATCGGTGTGCGAAGGTTCCATAAGCTCCCCAAAACCGGTGAGAGATACACATAAAAACAGCCGTACTAGGCTAGCCCAATACAATGCATGCATTGCGGGAGGGTGCGCATTTGGTCAATATTCATCGACCTACGCGGAAATAATTCTCAATTTATGGGAAGAGTTTATGAAAACACATTACGGACATTCATGTGGTCTCGTGCGTTTGGCTAGTATCAAGTGGTTGCTTTGAAAACTGTGCGCTCTGTTGCACTTCAGTCCACCACCTTAGTCTGTAGCTCGTTCCCGTAGGGCTCTAGGTGAATATTGTCCGCCCATACAAGCCGGACTGTCCATATTTATAGGTCGGGGTCTTTACTGAAAAATCACAATACTACACTACAACAATTTGAAGAAACCCGCGAGTGACTCTAATTTGAATTAAGTAGGGTATTTTTTCCAGTTCGCTGTTCCATTTTTTTTTAGAGGTAGGAGTAATCTTTCCGTGAGTGTAGTAGAGTTGCCCTTGCATCAGAGTAGCATGGGCTTTCCGCGCAACGGGCGGAACAGGAGATTGGTAATAAATAGTATGGCCCATACGTTGATACCCATCCCGCCTCGTCGGACAAGCCCATGTGTTCGACAAGGGCGACGTGACGCGATATGGACTTTGCACAAAGCCCACATGACAAAAGCCATCACTCCCCTCTCTCCCCCTTCTCCGCTTTCACGCGATTCCGAACACGAGGGGATCCGACTCGAACCTAAACTAAACCCAACACGAGGATCCAAATCACCCCGACAGAAAAAGTTGGGGCGACGGCGAGAGCCGCGTGATCCGTCGGTGCCGCTCGGCGAAAAGGTTCCCCGAAAAAGAGGCCGGGTCGGGTCGACCTCTCCAGCCCGGGACCGAGGCTGACGAGGCCGCCGCCGCCGCCGGTCGCCGTGGTCCATACCGCACGGACGCGGACGGTGATCAGGTGGCACTGTAGATCCTCCTCGACGAGGCGAGGCGTGCGCGCGCGTGCGTGGCTCGCGACTCGCGAGGGATTGATTGGCCGGCCCGCCGGACCACCCTCGGGGCGCTGAAAGCTATGCGGCGTACAGTGCAGTGCAGCAGCGAATTAACCGCGCCCAGTCCATCTGCCTCCCCCTGGTAGAGTGGTAAACTCCCGCCACACGTGCGCGCCAGTTCTTCGCTTTCAAACGCAGCCAGCTGTGACTGCCAGCATTAACTGCCGACGTGCCCTAGAAATGACCCGTTCCACACGCCTCAAGTTTAAGTTACGTTAAGTTTCACGTAGTGTAGTACTACAAATCCCAGCCCTCGCAGAAAGAAGCCCTCTGTTCCTGTATCTGCAGGGATTAAAAATCGGGGTACTAAAAATAAAAATATACTACTAGTATACTGCGGTAGGAGTACTACCCTAGAGAAAAGAAAAGAATGGCGCTAGTTAGTACTAATCCCTAGCGATAAGTAAGTACCCAGCCGGCAGGACAGAGTTCACATGTGGAGAATCACTGTGGTTCCCCTGGCGAGTACGGCGACACGACAGACTTCTCATCAATAAGTAAAAGAATTGAAGAAAGTAAGAAGAGAAAATTAGTTCACGGACAGGAGATCCGACTAGCGGCGCTGCCACCGGATCCAACAAAGGAAGGATTACCCTCCCCATGTTCCGTCATAGAGTCATCAATCTTTTTGTTGTGTGGGTCTAGCGCCATCAATCTTAGTAGCACTATGTCCATTCTTTGCAAGAAAAAAAAGAATTAATAAGCCAATGTTCTACTCCCTCAGTAAACTAATATAAGAGTGTTTAGATCACTATTTTTAGTGATCTAAACACTTTTATATTAGTTTACGGAGGGAGTAGAATCTAAAATTACCAGTCACCAATCTTTTTCCTTTTTTTTATGGGGTTACCCGTCACCAATCTTTAATATGAGGAAGCCATGTTCTAGAGAAACCAATCACCAATGTTCAAATCTTCATAGAGGATAGCTATTTTGAAATAATTACTTTCTCACGCAAAAAAGTACTCGCTCCGTCTCAAAATTCTTATTTTAGATTTGTTTAGATATAGATGTATCTAAAGGAGTAGAAGAAACGGAAGTGCTATTGTGAGCCCGAGCGGCAGTGATCTCGTTATCTGTACACCTAGCTTGTCTCGTGATGCGCACTGCTGGTGTATAGGCTCAGCTATAATTTATGTATTTCTTATTTTATTATGGCTCATGGCCCACAACTCAGATGCAGCTTCCGTTACACCGTCAGGCATGCATCGCGCGGCCCACATGAAGAGAAACGATATGAGCCGTCAACTTTGGATTCTAGACTAACACTGTCACCGCATTCATTTATTGCGTCCTCCCGTTGGAGCTACCAGTCTCCCCCCAACAAGCTAATCGTCTTCATAATCTTGTGATTCGACTGGAAGCCCTGCCAGGTCTGCCGGTGCATCCTATCCCCACCGGAGCTAGTGCCAGCACCCACATCCCTTCTCCACCATGTCTGCATCATTGTCGTCCGTCAGCCTACAGGAGATTTTGCCACTCATTCCATGCCCTCACTGCAGCGCGCGGATCTTCACCTAGATTGCTCATGGTGGATCGAACGGTGGTCATCGGTTCTACAAGTACGTGAATAAAGATGTAAGATTTCTCATAGAAAACAAGATGTAAATTCTAGTCATATAGTTACTCATGCGCATGGATCGGTTCCTAAATTTGTCTTATGCTTTTCTAATTTTTTCTATAGAAGATTGGTCTGTGTGGATACATGAGGTCGAGCAGGGAGTGTCATGCTGAGCTGAGTAACCATTTTGGCACGGATCAGCAGCCAGCCCGTGCCCACCCCAGTCGGCATCTTACCTGAACCGAAGAGCTCGTCCAGCGAAGCAAACGAGCAATGGATTCGTGCAGGCGAGCTGGCACGAAATGGTTGAGCGGAGCCACAACCATGGAGGGGTCAGCCTCGTCTCAATCAGGCAGGCTCATTGGTCGACAAGTTTCCCCTGCTTATATTTAGGTGCTGCCAACCTGTTAGTCGCAGTGTTTATGTTAGTGTCACCGAAACAATTCAAAGCAGTGTTAATATTGGGGAGTTCGGTCATGCACATTCAATCGCTTAGCATATTAATATAGCTGATACTCACTTCTGCATCCAGACATGTCAAGCCTGACAACAGGTATTATATGGCCTGCAGGAGTCCTCATTATATCCCCTGTTAAAATGGAGCTAAGATCAGTACTGGATTACCACTTTCGCTGAAGCAATCTATTATCAGTGCGCTCGGATGCACTTACTAGTGGGGTTATCAATAGCTTTAGCTGGGCAGTCAGTAAAACCTCTAGCGGTGCAGCATATGCACCTGTTGCTAAGTACAACCATGAGTTTATCGCCGAACTTGATCATGTCGGCCTGTGCATTAGCCCGCGCAGTACTGATTTCGTGCTGGCACCTAGCATTTTGCTCCTTCAGTAGAATAGTTATCTCATCTATTACCTGAACAGGAAAACAAATTCACCAACAAATCACTTTAATGAAGGCGTGGAATTTCTCGGAAGTGGAAGCTAACGGAAATGATGAGTGAACAATTAGTGACATGTGGCTTTCTGCCCAACGAGGCATTTGTGTCACATACCAAACTTGGGTATTGGCTGGGAATGTGCTCTGCAAAGTCGATTGGACCGAGGACACGGTGTGGTGTCCTGACATCCATGATAGGAGCTGATGATGATGACGATGCATGCACTGCACCTGACCTTGCTTCTGTGTGATGCTCGGGGATTTAATTTTGATTGGTGACGTCCGCTGGTTGGTTATTTATTTTCTCAGTGCATTCTGGGTGCTTGCGGCGGGCATAGCATACATCTGCATCTGGTCGGAGCTGTCGTTCACAAATTTGAAATTAGAACAACCAAATTCAATGTGTCAGCCAACGCGGCACATCTGAGACAAAAATAGTTATTACCTTGGAATTCGAATATGATGTGACGCTCGTCCCAATGTCAGTTGCCATAGATATCATCCTTCTAATGCTGGTCTAATCGAAGGCGCTGATCTGACAAAGGACATCATGCTTCTTGTTGAACATCCCTAAGTCAATGTTGTCGAGAAAGAAAATCTGAAAACATAAATAAATTTGTCGTCAATAAAAGCCACGACCCCTAAGATACATGATGTGATCAGATGCATGCAAAAAATGCTGCAAAAGGAACAAGTAAGCTGACCTGCAAGAACAAATGGCAACCAACTAAATTAGTGTTTGGGTTGTTGTTCAACATGTCCTTATGTCCTTCTTAAGCCGTCGAACTGCCGGGAGGAGACACTCAAGTACATACTCACACCAATTGAATTGTGAGATCGTCTCTGTGCTGGCAAGTGCACCCCAGTAGTCTATAGTGGCATAATCATGTTTGGTTGTTGGTGCCAAAACATGACCCGTTACGAAAATAACAAATGCAATTTGGAAACATTCCTTTTCAAGCTTGCTAGGTGTCTCAGAAATGTCTTGGAGAAGGAATTTCTCTGCAGCTCCGAGGCTATGCACCCCGGTATTATCCATCCCAAGTGTGCTCTTTATGAAATGGATGGCTTCAGGCTTTATAAATGCATCACGTCCTCTAACATTTTGATGCCCAAATGGTATACCGAAAACCTTGTGCACGTCTTCGGCCCAAAACTTTAGAATGTTCGACTCTGTCAGTATGATTGCACGACGCCTAATACTAACCTTACTAATTGTCCATGCACTGAATTTTAGGTTGAGTTGTTGGATCACAGGGAGCTTTAGCATACAACCAAATCCAATTTCTGAAACCAGCCACCTCTTGTAATCATCAAATGACTTAATTACTTCTACTGCTCGCTTAACTGAAATTCTGGATGTGGGTGCCGGAGGCGCCTGTGCTTCATTTCCTTTCGATGAGTGCTCCGGGTCTTGTGTTGTAACTTCTACACCGGCTCCAACTACGTCGCAACTGCCGGAGTCAGACATGATTACTACCTGAAATAAGGACTGATTAGCCGACAGTACACTGTATCGTTTATATAATCATGCATTCCTGCAAATTGTTTTGTTTCATGTTTACAAATCCTTTAAAATCATAAAAATTTGGCCTGCAACAAGACAGCAATTCAAAGCACAACACGTGGTGGGACACAACAATCATTAAGCTAACAGAACAACGGATTTGCAAATAGGAGGTTTCCTAGTATTCTTATCGTACAAACTAAAAGTAAACAGATATGTCAGACTCTGCAATCCATAATAAAAACAGATGAAGTATTGGTTTGGCATGAACATTGCATTTCAGATCAGTATGAGATTTGCACAACCGCAATGGATTGGAAACGAAAATACACAGATACAGGTTGCAGATCAGATCCAGATTCAGAATAACAACAAAATGGATTGGTGGAGTGTGAGAAGGTGCGACAGGGGTGGGGCGTGGAGGAGAGTGGAGGAATGGGACATGTTCTGTGAGCGTACCGGACGAATTTGTCGGCGCGCAGGGGATCCCCACCAGCCAGATTGCTGATGGTGCGCCGGCAAACCCTCGGATTGATTTCTCCATTGCTTACATCCTATTAGGGTTCGGGGCCCGGCCAAGGGCAGCAGATCTTTAGAAAATCTCCACCCAAAACAAGGACGAACAACCACACCCGCGACCAGATCCGTACCTGTTGACCGGCTGCATGAAGAACACCATGTTCGTCGGAGCATAGTGCTCCTAACCCTAAAAAGATGGTGGTTCGCCTGCTCGCCACTCTCAACAAAACAAGATCTACAGCCGGGAGGTAGACCCACTGCCGCCGTTACCGGAAAGTAGCAGAACTGATCCACGGATCAAGACGACGCTGACGACTCGAGCCACGGCTCTGAACCGAACTAGCGACGCTGTCCGTTCCATGTGGACCCTATCCACGTCACGTGCATTTACTAGAACGAATCGCGAAGCCATACCCAACGGGACAGATTACGAGCGCCTGTGTGCTCGTGATCACATATTCCGCGTCCTAGAAGAAATAATTACTTTCTACGGAGTCAGGGCTTCCTTTTTACAACCGGCACAGGTGTAGTGCAGACCATGGGTATGCCATGAAGAAGACTAGTAACTGTCACGCACATTTTTTTAAACGAACTCGTTTGTTTGAACTTAGAAGGGCAGCCGGAGTCGGATTCCCTCGGCGATGCCTGCGGTGCCGCTGGTGTTGCTGCTGCTTGCCGGTAGGCGCCTGGCCTTGGCGGGACACGTCGACGTCGGGGCATCACGACAGGACGAACGTGAGGAAGCGGGTGGGAGTGTCCGACCCTGGCCTGGCGAATAAATCTACGCGCACGGGCGGCGGCATCCGATGCTCGGCCAAGTACACGGAGGAGTAGGGCGGGAGGCAGGGAGCCGCTCCGCGGCCTGCGCCTATCCGGAAACGCGCGGCGGCTCAGTGGGAATCCCAGGCGTGGAAACCGCGGGTTTTCCCACTAATTTAATCGCGCGCGACTCCACACGACGGTATCCGATGATCCCCCTGCCCTACCGCAGGGCCGGGCGCGCAGCCCAGTCCACACCCTTGTGCCGTTTTGCGACGGGATCCTTCCTTCGCCCTGGCTCACCAACGTGGGACAAGTTTCTTTACGAATGCTTTTGTCTTCCGATTTTCAGGTTCTTCCGCGCGCTTCTCTCGCATCCACACATGCTCGTTGGGATTTGAAGATGGTCCCTTTCTCCATTCATGGTACCTGCTGATTGGTGGGGAGGTCTGGACGTTCACGCAACCAGGACCATGCGTGGAGCTGCGTCCGCAGGGCATTTCATCATATGCTTTGTTGGCAGGTGAGATCCAGTGACGGTACTAAAACCCGGTCCGGCGGTCCCCTGACGCCCCTGCGGGCATGATCCGACAACACACAAAATTTTAATTTCACAACGGATATCTTATTTTTATATCATCAAATTCATATTATTACATGTAACGTGAAACCTAATATAAGCGACTCACGGGACTCAAGTCGCCGCCGTCTTCCATGCTTTGCTCTTCCTCGTCGGAACCCGTGACATGCACGTCTCCGGTGAACATGTGATCAGTCATGGATCCGTCCTGGGAGGAGCAACAAAGTTCACCATAACGCGGTTGCGGCACTCAGGTGACCGTGCACCATACGGGACGCCAAAGAATGCGACTCCGCATTGCCAACATCAGCCGCTGCGAGGGCTGCCGCCGCCTCCCGGGCCCGCTGCCTCGCACAGCGTGCACGCCACGCCATATTTGCATCGGACAACGCCCATGCATTCACCTCCACCTCCGCGCGGTAGCGAATAGGTTGCGCATCCGCCGACGCATTCGGACGCCAGACGGACCGCACCACCTCCGGTGAGGTAGCGCCTACATACCTCACGCCGGATCCATGTGCCATTTGAGCGGACGCAGTGGATTCATGACGGAAGGAGTCCGAGCGCCTGCTGTCGGGTGGCCTCCTCCTGGGAACAAGCGCAAGACGGATGGTCTTCTCCTCAGGGTCACGTGGGGTGAGTTCTGGGTCAATGGATCGTGTAGGACTCGAATCCACTGCTCGCCATGCCGGAGAAGGTAGAAGATCGCTGGACGGGAGCTTGTGGGCGGAGGGAGTAGAGTAGTTGGAATCAGAGTGGAGTGGAATGCGGCTATGGTTTCGGCCGGAGTGCGGATAGAGTCCATTTCATGTGGAGTTGGCTGGGCCAGCGTGGGCCGGATCCGACATGACGGGCGCGTCCAGGTGTCCCCATATCCGACGCAGATTTGGGCTGGGCATGAGGAGTGCCGACCAGTCCTGGCTTTGGGACC
Organism: Aegilops umbellulata; assembly: GCA_032464435.1. Taxonomy (NCBI): domain Eukaryota; kingdom Viridiplantae; phylum Streptophyta; class Magnoliopsida; order Poales; family Poaceae; genus Aegilops; species Aegilops umbellulata. The sequence goes on along the minus strand of CP136054.1, from coordinate 344,474,962 downwards.
GGCTATGGGGAGGCCAGTTGGGTGGCATTTTTCATTTGTGTGCTGTCGGACAGCCTGTCCGGGCATTTGGGGCGGGTATAGGGGGTCCGGTTGTAGATGCTCTAATCCCGTTGGATCGAAAACAAACACACTAGATTGGGTACTGTAGCATCAAACATAGTAGCACTATGATATAAACATGTACTCCGCCTTGGGTGTTGTTCGTGTTGATATGTGTTGTTGATTCTCGATTGGACGATCGAAGAGGGGGGCTTGTTACTATTGGAAATATGCCCTAGAGGCAATAATAAATTGGTTATTATCATATTTCCCTTTTCATGATAAATGTTTATTATTCATGCTATAATTATATTCGTCGGAAACTTAAATACATGTGTGGATACATAGACAGCACCGTGTCCCTAGTAAGTCTCTACTAGACTAGCTCGTTGATCAAAGATGATTAAGGTTTCCTAACCACATACATGAGGTGTTATTTGATAACGGGATCACATCATTAGGAGAACGATGTGATGGACAGACACAACCATAAGCTTAGCATCAGATCGTATCACTTAGTTTATTTCCTACAACTTTCTTCATGTCAAGTATCTGTTCTTTAGACCAGGAGACCACGCCACTCCCGGATACCAGAGGAATACTTTTTGTGCTATCAAATGTCACTTCATAACTAGGTAATCATAAAGATGCTCTATAGGTATCTCCGAAAGTATTTGTTGGGTTGCATGGATCAATACTGGAATTTATCACTCCGTGTGACAAAGAGATAGTGAAAGTGCAACTAATCTCCGAGTGGTTTTGGTATTTCATAACAACATATAGCTCATTTGTAACATACCAAAATTCTAAATTTTGGAATGTTATATTAAATAGATAGTTTTGACTGATTGTTTGATTGTTGTGTGATTGATTGAGTGAAATTTGAAACTTTTGAAAATTAAATGAGAGGGAATAAAAGGACTTTCCCAAACTTTCACTTTTCATGATCTCCGTGAATTCAAATTCTTTTCATCACAAAAACCCTGGAGAGAAGATGACATGACTTCTTCCATTTATTTAAATGACAAGGGGTGTTAAAAATATTTGAATTCCATTTGAGAATATTTCCAATTCTGAAACTTTATGCAACTCAATGATTTTCACGAGAGAAAATAATATGACTTCTTCAAAACATATGAAATATGAGTTGGGAGTTTCAAAGAATTTAATTCAAAGTTTTTTTGAATTTATTTTCAATTCGGAGTTATTTGAGTTTATTCAAATTATTTTTCTCTAAAAATAAAATATAAGGAAAATAGGGTAACATGATTCCCTACATCAGAAAATTGGAGATAAATAAATTTGAAGTCATTTTGGTATTTTTAAAATGAACTTTACTGGATTCTATTAGACCAGTAGCACTCATTGAATTATTTGAATTTTTCTGGATTTTATTTGATTTTACCAAAATGTCCATGTCATAGAGAATCTTTTTCTGAAAATTTTGATATATTATATGCCTATATAATATTTTAGTTATTTTGTTTTTATTATTCTAGTTCTCTAAAAAAATTATATGAGAAGTCCCTGGGCCAGCCCAACTCCCAGCCAGGCCGCGGCCCAGCCCAGCGTCGCGCCCCGCTCATCCCCGAGCTCGGGCAGGAGTCCCTGTGCCGCAAGCCGGCGACCGCCGCCGAGTCCACCCGGACTCCTCCTCCCTTGCCCCCTCCTCCACGTCTCCTGTGCCCCCTCCCCTATAAATCTCGGGCCCCCTGGACCCGCAGCCCGCCGGCCTCGCCTCGCGCCTTGCGCCGCCGCGCCGCAGATCGCCGCCGCCGCGTAGCTCCGCCGCTGCCGCTGCACCGCAGCCACCGCCCCGCGCCGCACGCGCCGCGCCACCACCACCGCTCGCCTGCGCCGCCGCCGCTCTCTGCCCAGCTAGCGCAGCCACATCTCGTCGGACTCGCCGGAGTCCGCAACCTCGCCGGAGCCGCCGCCCGATCCAAACCGCCGCCACAGGTTTTTGAAGAAAACCGTCCTGACTGGTAAAACCGTTGCCCCGGTTCGAACCGGTTTAATCCGGTTTCTGAAAAAAAAACTAGATTTGTTTTTTTGGGTTTATTATTTAGAGAACGTTCGCTGGTTAGAGTTAAAAAGTGAGCGTTCGCTCAGTAGTTTTTTTCTTTTTCTTTTTCTGTTTATTTTTTTACATCAGGGACCTATCTGTGAATATAATTAATTACAGATTGGCCCCTAGTTTTCAAGCGACCATAACTTTTTGCTCGTTAATCGGAATTAGATGAAACCAACGCCCACTTCTTTGTTATGATCTCCTCTATCCAGTAAAACAACTTAAACATGTTTTTGCAAGTTTTAAAATTTGAATTTGACTAGATTTGAATTCAAACTTCGTTTGATCATAACTTGAGTTTCGTAGCTCCGTTTGAGTCGATTCTTTTTGCAAATTAAAGCTCTTAACCTAAACTTTCTGATAAGGCCAAATTCACATAATTTTGGTACTCTTAGAAATTGTTTTAAGTTGCAAGAGTTATTTGTTTGGGTTTTGATGTTTTCTGAATCGTTTTCTTCGATCTCTCTGATCTTTTGAGTGATTGCTTATGTGTGGTTACTATTGCTTGCTTATGATAGATTGACCGGAGTGAGACGAGTATAACTATCAAGAGTTTTGAGTGCGAATCATCTTCATCAACATTGCAGGCAAGTTCACACTTTGATCATATCCCTTTCATACCTAGTTTTTATTGCATTAGATCCATCCTCAAACATTTGCATGATTAGGATCTAATTAAATTGTGGGATGGGAAGTAGATGAGGTAGTACCTATTACCTGTTATATCAAACCCTTGGGAGTTACTTTTACGCGTTGCTTGTATTGCCATGCTATGCTCGTAGACTTGGATTGGGTTTTGAGAGTATCCATGACAGATGTGAGATTGTTAATTAATGGTTTACTTAAGGTGGCAACTTAAACACACATCTGGGTGGATTGAGGCACCTGGGTATTCCAGGACTTGCCTGTCTAGGCACCTGGGTATTCTAGGACTTGCCTGTTTTTCTTTTGGACCGCCACCCAGGCTCAAAGGGATCATGAGATTATTCATACTAGAAACTTCCATGTGCAGCCACAAGCCATTATGGGCTCTGGCATAGTTGATTAAGTCGTGCGAACTCTTACAGGGTAGACTAGCAGATGTAGGGGAAAGTAGGTGTACCGGTCTATCCAACGTAAGGTGCTAGTGCTTCTGAAAGACTATGTCTCGGTCATCCGTTTCTCAAACACCATGTAGTGCGAGAAATCCAACGGAGGCGATCGAGCCTTGTGGGGAAAAGTGCGCAAACCTCTGCAGAGTGTACAAACTAATCATGATTAGCCGTGTCCCCGGTTATGGACCTCTTGAGTATCTAGTTCTTGGATTATCCTGTTGATCTCATCACGTTACTTAAATAATTTGTTGGGTTGTTAATGATTACTTTTAATTGGGATTGAGAACGCTGTCAACCATTCTCAATGTTTAACAACCACCATGATAGTTAAATAAAATTTATTCCTTTGCAGTAGGGAAAAATTGGCTTTTTGTAAAAACATTATAACCATAAGAGCTTTTCCACCAGCCATATATGCATGTATTGATAGCCATTGTTCATCATTTTCTCTATGGTGTGAATTTGCCAGTACATTCAATGTACTGACCCGTTTCGGGCTGCAACGTCTCATGTTGCAGGTTTCTTACGACGAGTAAGTGATACGTTAGAGTTACGATTTCTACACTCAACTTTGCCGTTGGTGTTGATGGGAATCCACAACCTTGTTGATTCCGCTATATGAATTGAGGTAATAGTATTTACGTTACTTTATACATGTGATTTACCTCTGTTATAAATCCTTCGAGTACTGTGTGTGTCAGCATGCCGATCCAGGGATGACACTTAAGCACAGAGACTTGATCCATTTGGGTCAGGTCGCTACATCATTGAACTAATATCCATTCAAGTTATATATTTCAGAAAGTCCAATGATTGGCATGGCATGGACTAGAGATGTGGACCCCTCAAAATGCTAAGGACAAAGATTGTCAAAAGCTCAAGACTCTTCATTTCTATTTTAGTGATCCAAGATCACATTGAGTCCATAGGAAAAGCCAATACTATTAAAAGGGGATGAGGTGTTGCTTAATGGTCTACTTGCTCAAAGTGCTTAGTGATATGCTCCAAAGCCCTCAACCACTTTCTCAATTCCAAATATGTCCAAAGCGTAAAGTCAAACTCGGCCCCACCGATTTGATCTATCCAGCGCCACCGAGTTCCTTTGACATAGCCACTACCAGAAACCCTAATCAATTCCGTCTCACCGATCGCGATCTCGGTTTCACCGAGATGGCAATGCAAACTCTCTGTTTCCCTTTGTAACGTTTCGGTCTTACCGAAATGAGTGATCGCTCCCACCGAGTTTTCCTGACTAGCTCTCTGTTAATCCATTGCTGAAATCGGTCCCACCGAGTTCATGCAACCGGTCACACCGAGATAAGGTTTTTCCCTAACCCTAGCACATCGGTCCCACCGAGTTGATCATGTTGGTCCCACTGAGAATCCTAACATTCACATTTTGAACTAAATCGGTCTCACCAAGTTCTCCTATTCGGTCTGACCGAGTTGGGTCAAATGTGTGTAACGGTTGGATTTTGTGTGGAGGCCATATATACCCCTCTACCCTCTTCTCTATTCAAGAGAGAGCCATCAGAACGTGCCTACACTTCTACTACTCATTTTCCGAGAGAGAACCACCTACTCATGTGTTGAGACCAAGACATTCCAATCCTACCACAAGAATCTTGATCTCTAGCCTTCCCCAAGTTGCTTTCCACTCAAATCATCTTCCCACCATAGCCAAATCCGTGAGAGAGAGTTGAGTGTTGGGGAGACTATCATTTGAAGCACAAGAACAAGGAGTTCATCATCATCACACCATCTATTACCTTTTGGAGAGTGGTGTCTCCTAGATTGGTTAGGTGTCACTTGGGAGCCTCCGACAAGATTGTGGAGTTGAACCAAGGAGTTTGTAATGGCAACACTACAAAGAAATACACTTCTGTGATGATACGTGTTTGTCATAGTAGGTCACGTTTTCTGTCATGCATGTACATCCATGACGATTTTGTGACAGAATCAAGATAGTCATACCTGTGCTGTCGTAGAAGTGTTCCATGACATTACCAAAATTATAATCACGGAAGTGTCCACTTCCATGACGATAAATCGCGTGTCATAGAAGTGCTTTCGTCAAGGGTGACCGACACGTGGCATCCACCGTAACGGGTCGTCGTTAAGCTATGGGTTCCGGTTTGGATCCTATAACCCGTTAACAGCGCGAACCAATGGGGATTTTCCACGTGTAAAATTGTCATTCGCCGGCAGCTCCACGTAACAACCAAAGATAAGCTGAACCGGAACGCAATGAAAAGAACTGGTTGGCTTATTACCTAGATCTTATATTCACAGGTGCTTATTTTCTTAGGATAACTCGTAATAACTGTCTCTAAGAAACTTGGCCAATAGAAATGATATACAAATAATATGTCACGATGATTGCAATGGAGGAGTGACCTACCATAGCACACTGTATAGGCGCACCGCTGCCTCTCCTTTTTTTGCGATGTCCCATGAAATTGCACACATACATCTTGTACTTTTTCATTGCGTAACCCTGTATGCAAGCTGACACGGCTAATTTCATACATCTCTACATGATAGTACACTGCATATCCCTTGCGCATATTTAAACCTCCAATTAACGATTGTGTGTGTAGCATAAACTTGCCATGACTCTGTGTGCTGGACTAGCAGGCACTCTAAGGGAGCCTAATGTAGTGCACTGGAATTCCTACATGCCACCTAGGATTTTGTGTAATGTACTACCTCTGTTCCTAAATATATGTCTTTGCAGAGATTCCAGTATGGACCACATACAGATGTATATAGATGCATTTTCGAGTGTAGATTCACTCATTTTGCTCTGTATGTAGCCTATAGTGGGATCTTTAGAAAGACTTATATTTAGGAACGGAGGTACGAGGTAGTATCATGTATGACATCTACGTATCTAATTTAGCAGCCAGTAGTAGAAATCATTGTCTGCACAAAGGGATTACTGGTCATCCTAGCAAAGCACGCTGGCAGGCACACAACAATACAAGAGAGAGAGACACACTTACAAGATCATAGCAATGCCTCAATCCAGGATCTTGGTTGGCCAAGCTGTTAGATCCAGAAGAAACATCGTCCTTGTAGTTTTTGCCAACTGCATAACATGTAACAACGACCTGTTGGTATCTTTGAAGTACATTGGGCAGGTGATGCTGGACGGGTTTAAAGGTGACAAGTACCTAGGCCGTGGCGGGTGCTTGGCATCTTGCCAGACTGTGGGAATCAGGTTAGAAATCTCAAGGGTGATGACGCTGCGCTAGTTGTCAGGGTCCGGTAAGGAGATCTAGAACCGTCGAGTAGGATGTTTGTGGAGCGGCTCCGATAGGGTGGACTACGATGTGGGCGAAGCGGATCTGAGGCCGTGGACGAGGGCTTCGGTGAAGCTACTCCGGTGGTTGGGTTCAGGATGGTGTCCATGATGCAGATCTGCTGCCGTGGACGGGGCGTCAAAAGCTGCTCCGGTAGGTTGGACGAAGGTGCAATGAGGCGGATCTGAGGCCGTGGACTTGTGAGTTGGCAAAGCGGCCCCGGTAGGGTTGAGAATGGTATAGGCGAAGCTACTCCGGTAGGGTTGAAGATGGTGTCAGTGAAGCGGCGACGGTAGGGTTGAGGAAGGTGTCGACAAAGAGGATCAGAGGCCGTCGATGGGGGCGTCGGCGGGGAGGCTTCGGGGGGAGGGTGTGGACGAATCGTCTTCGGTGGGGAGTACGAAGGAGCCGTTGTAGATGCGCTGCAGTTGACGAGACTACCGGCGAAGCAGATCTAGCATTGTGGACAAGGCCGACATTGAATGGGCTGTGGTATAGTGGTGGATCAACAATCTACTTGTTTCTAGGGGAGGTGAGAGGGGTAGATGCGGCCGCAGAAGCAGATCCGGCGAGGTGGACGCTATTGGCAGTGAATGGGCTCTGGTACGCCGGTGAATGAGCAGTCTATGGTTTCGAGAGGGGAGGGGTAGAAAGGCCGATGAAGTACGAACGACGTGATGTAAGATGCTCTGGTGTTGTGGAGTTAGTCATTTTTGTGGGAGGGGGAGAGGAAATGGGGGTGTCATGTGGGGGGGGGGGGGAACCGGAAGTTACCAAAGCAGTCCCGACCTATTATGTAGATGAGGGCGGTATTGTAACTGTTGTTCTCCGTGCACCAAGGACAAAAGGGGAATTTTGCATGCTAAAGACTATGTGGCGGAAATTTTAGAAGGAGGCAGGAGATTTTGCCGCCCGCGGGATCATTCGTATCCAGTTTCAACTAATTTTGGACCGTGCTAGCGGGAAGGTCATGCGAGACTGTGTACACGGGGCACGCGTCAGCAGTTAATAACTGGTGTGAAGTCCACCCCAGAAAAAAAGACAATAACTCGGTATGATGCACCGATAACTTGGACGTTCACACGGGCGCGGCCAATCATACGGGCGTAGAGGCGCGTTCACAAAAAAGGGATCAAACACTCAGCCTATGTATTTCTCGTGTAAATAGATAATTTAATGCCATTGGTTATTTACTTTAAACATAATGCATTGACGAGTTATTGTAGAGGTGCACAAAAAGAAATTGATATTGTAGTCCCACAAAAGAAATGAATATTGTAGTCCGCTACTTAAAAGTGTTACCTCATATGATTACATAGCCTCCATTTCATAAATTGCGTACCCGTTGAATTCATATATGAATATTACATGTATTACTTCATAATAGAACCTTAAATCATACAAGACTAATGAATTTGAATGCAAGACTAACAATGGTGCATGTACATGATAGCTACATTGGTTGTTTGAAGAAACATCACTGTAACTTTGGCATGCACAATTGAAAAAGATTATTTAGAAAGAAAAAAATGTGATATGTGAGTGTCCAATCTTTATAGCGTTGAATTGATATTGTACCTTTGGCCACGATACAAAGTAGATATTGATTTATGTTCAACCGATGCACGTCCACGATCACTAGATAGTGATACGTGAATGAATTGTGCAATCTCTCTCACATGCATACATATCTCATTTCTCCGCGGGCATTGGAATCACACACGTGCACTTCGTGTATTTCTCCCCCTCCGTCAAGGTTAGAATTCGTCCTTCTACCCCGTCCTACAAGTCTCTCACACAGAAACCCACACGCTCTCTTTGTCGAACACGCCCACCCCTTTAATTCCGCCCACCCACCGCCACTAATGTCACAAAGTATAATTATGTCTCTCACACATATGCCTAAGGTTAACTCGAGTTCCGGAACCATATGAATACATACAATGGGATTCCAGCAGAGCACCTTTTGTTTTGAGATTTCGCTCTCTCTCTCTCTCTCTCTCTCTCTCACACACACACACACACACACACACACACACACACACACAAACGCGCGCGCGCGTAGACATTGTTTCTTGCTTCATTTTTTTTGGCACTTGCATGCACACCGTTTGTTTATCTCCGTGATGCTTTAAGTATGCCTCGCACACATGCTATCTACCTATCCCTTAATATAGCTATGTGTCACACAAACTCCTTTTGCCTACTAGCAAACCATGCGTTGCACGAAACATCAAGATGCATTTGTATGAGTAGTTTATCTTGTGGGAGAAAAGGATGAATGAGGGAAGGCCTTATTTACAAATGTGGAGAGGGGTGTGGGTATCTTTTTGCAAAATTGCCATAGTTTCCTTCCTATCCGTCGGATATAAATCGGACGACCTATATTGCAGGATGGCAGGCACACCTTCATCATCAACTCTGTTTTTTTATAAGAGTAGAGATATCTAAGTGTCACTGCCCCCCCCACACCAACACACACACACACACACACACACACACACACTTCCCGACACCGAAGGAGTAGGGTGACACCTCGATCTTGATACTAATCTATCTACTGGCTTCTCTCTCAAACACACACACACACACTACTCGACACCGAAGGAGTAGGGTGGCACCTCGATCTTGATAGTAATATATCTACTGCTTCTCTCTCAAACACACACACATACACACACTCGCTAGTTGTGCCTCTGTGCCTACCGCGCACACTCTCGATACGTCTTTCTCCCCCTCCCCCCCAACAATGACAGCAAAAGGGTGACAACTCTATCTGATCTTAATCGGTCAATTGGTTTCTCTCTCAAACATTGTGTCTTTGTGCCTCGCTCAGACACACTCGATACGTCTTTCCTCCGTAGCCCCCTCGATATGTAGACTTCTCGCGCGCGCACAGCTGTAGTGACGATGACACTGAACCCAGTGTGCCTTGTTTTTACCGGCCTCATGTGATTGTTTTCACCCTGTTTTCTGTTAATTAACAAGGCAACCTTTTCTTTGTTACTACTAGTGAATCTAAAATCATTCGGGGCAGACATAAAATATATCACTTCAAACCCAATTATTGCAGTAACTATTTTAAAAGAAACTAGCTAGATGCCCGTGCGTTGCACGGAACATTAAGATGCATTTGTATGAGTAGTTTATCTTGTGAGAGAAAAGGATGAACGAGGGAAGGCCTTATTTGCAAACATGGAGAGTGGTGTGGGTATCTTTTTGCAAAATTGTCATAGTTTCCTTCCTTCCGTTAGATATAAATCTGATGGCCTATATTGCAAGATGGCACGCACACCATCATCACCAACTCTGTTTTCTACTCCCTCCATTCCTAAATATTTGTCTTTTTAGAGATTTGAACAAGTGACTACATACGGAGAAAAATAAGTAAATCTACACTCTAAAATATGTCTACATACACATCCGTATGTGGTAGTCCATTTGAAATCTGAAAATGACAAATATTTAGGAACGGAGGGAGTATAAGAGTAGACATGGAGATATATCTCCAGCATGGTGCACAACGAAAATGTGCTGGTCTGGTTAGCGCCGGATACTCGCAACGCGATGACCTGAGTTTGAATTATGTCTTTAACTTTATATTTTTATATTATATATTATTTAATATATACTTCTTTTGCTACTGTACTGACAGTGGAACCCACAGAGTACTTAGAATACAAGATTAAGGATGGACTTATTTCTTTTTAACTTTCTGTACGAAGCTGTAGCCACCCTGCAAGTCACGTGTACACTGTGCATGCAATTAACTTTTTATAGAGGGAGAATCATACACGCAATTAACTCAAATGGATTGGATGTGACTCATCTCCAACGGCAGCTGGCAAATTTCCTCCCGCTTCCTTCCGCGGAGGACGACATCAAACGCCAGCAACATACATTTTGACAACCCTAACCAACCAGAGGAAATCCGTGCAAACACTGACTGATTTCATATAAGCATGAAGGATTTCGTATAAAAAGCCGGATCTTCATATAAATATGATGGATTTCATTACATTTACATGAACTAAGCGGTGCTAATCCGGCTCTCGTGGTATAATTAATACTCCCTCCGTCCGGAAATACTTGTCGTAGAAATGGATGTACCTAGACTTATTTTAGTTATAGATACATCCAATTCAGGGCCGGCCTTGGGGAGGGGCAGGGGGGGCGGCCGCCCCGGGCCCCCCTAAACCAGGGGCCCCACCGAGGTATGCAGCAACTAGGTAGCCTATGGGCCTATGTCAAAGAAAGTGTAAGGGCTGGGCGCTGGGTTTTCACGCAGACGCAGCTACGAGCAGGCAGACGCGCAAGCGCAAGCAGCAGCCCATCGATCGATTCGTTTCAGGACCGAGCGAGTCCTTCACGTGGAAAAAAAGGAGAGATCGCAGCAGATACAGGCGGGCAGGCGCAACTATTCCAGGTTCCAGCCCTAGCCGCCAACGCCTTACATCCGTAATGGCACCGCCGCCTCCTCCCTCCTGACTCCTGCTAATTTCCTTCCTAATTCACCGTTGTTTTCAATTTCCGGAGGCCCCATATGTAATTCTGTATAGGTACACGCTAATTCAGTTCGCCGCTGATTCAATTGATTCGAGCCCCTCCAGCCGCATCTGTAGTTTTTGTAGGCGCATGCACTGACGCTCGTAACTGATTTGATCATCAGGTATATCATATTGTCGTTCCTTGATGCATAGCCAGTACTGTTCAACAATTGATGCGATTTTTCAGTTTTGTTTCCCAGCAGTGTGTGTTTTCATTTCCTCTATGCATCGGGTAGCAATAAAAGGAAAAGAAAAAAGGTTGTCGATAAATTGGTATAATCACAGAAGTCACGATATTTAAAGATATATTTAGATTTTTATTGAGCCCGGGCACCCTTAAGTCATTTAGTGATTATGAACTATAGAAGGGTGTTGCACAAAATTCCTGGAACTTTCTCTCTTGATGGTTCATCTCATGTTGAGGTATATGATCTTATTTCTGAACTGAAGATTCTGATATTCACTTTTCCAGATCGTGTAATGTCTGCTATGGAGATTGCGGAGCATGCCAGAGAAGTTAATATCTCAATTGCTCATCGCATTTACTGTGCCTGTGATAGTCGCCTCGGCTGAAAAGTTTTCAAGATTGAAATTATTGAAGGATAATCTAAGTCAACAGAGTTTAAATAGTTTGGAAACATTTTCCATCGAGAAGAAATTATTGGATGAGATTGACATCAACCCCTCAGAAGTTACTTTACTTCAAGGGATGTCAGAAGAAAATTATAAGGTAATATTTATAAATTATTTGATACGCATACATATGATTAATTCAAGTCTTATCGATAATAATAATTATATATATACATATGTATATTCATTTATTATTATGAAGTCTATATTAAGGGCCCCAAGTTTAAGTTTCGCCCCAGGCCCCAAAATCTCAGGACCGGCCCTGATCCAATTTATCCATTTTGAGAAAAAATATTTCCGGACGGAGGGAGTACCTAATCTAAATGGCTGCCCGGGGATCCCTTTGTCTTCCTCATGTCTGGCAGACACTTGACGGGTCGACGAAGGTCCTCGGAAGAAACAAAGCAGCAAAGAAACCACCTGAATACATAGTCGTCACCTCGGCTATAGCCTTCATGGGACCCAAGTGGCGGCGGCCTCCCGTGTTCTACTTCTCCTCGATGATGGCGACGGACACGGAGAAGCTGGCCACCGACTTGTCGCTCTCCATGCACCCGGCTTTTGTCTCTGCCTGCATGGCGCTGCCGCAGGCACGGGAGGCGCGCCCACAGACACGGGAGGCCTTGTGATACGTCTCCAACGTATCTATAATTTATGAAGTATTCATGCTGTTATTTTATCATTCTTGGATGTTATACAATCATTTTATAAACACTTTATATCATTTTTTGGGACTAACCTATTGACCCAGTGCCTAGTGCCAGTTGCTGCTTTTTGCTTGTTTTTTACACTGCAGGAAATCAATATCAAACGGAGTCCAAACACCACGAAACTTTATGGAGATATTTTATGGGCCACAAGACTCCCAATGGGCCAGAGCTGCACCTGGGGGGTGCCCCAAGGGAGGCACAACCCACCAGGGCGTGCCAGGCCCCCTGGCGTGCCCAGGTGGGTTGTGCCCACCGCGGTGGCCTCCCACGCCCCCTCTTTACACTATAAATTCCCAAATGTTCCAAAACCCATCGGGGTTAACCTAGATCAGAAGTTCCACCGCCGCAGGGCTCCGTAGCCACCGAAAACCAATCTAGAGCCGTTCCGGCACCCAGCCGGAAGGGGGAGTCATCTCCTGTGGCCATCTTCATCATCCCGACGGCCACCACGATGAGGAGGGAGTAGTCCACCCTCGGGGCTGAGGGTTTGTACTAGTAGCTATGTGTTTAATCTCTCTCTCGTGATCTATATCATGGACTTTGTTAATATAGTCGGATCATATGATGTTTCTCCCCTCTATGCTCTTGTTGTGATGAATTGAATCTTTACCCTTTGAAGTTCGGATTGAATATTCGGATTTGAGATCACATGATGTATGTCTTGTGGTATGATTATTTGAGGTGACATTGGGGTATCTTATTGATTCACTTGATATACGTTATGGCACTCAACTTGCGGATTCCCGGGGTGATATTGGGGTAATCTATGCATAGGGGTTGATGCACGTTTTTATTATCTTCACTCTGATAGAAACTTTGGGGTCTCCTCATAGTTATTTGTGTGGATTGAGTATTATGAATATGAATTTGCTTTGGTGTTATTCTAGTACGGACTCTAGGATAGATCGAACAGAAACAATAGCTTTGTGTCATTTTAGTATGAACTCTTGAGTAGATCGAACAGAAACAATAGCTTTGAGGTGGTTTCATACTCTACAAACAATTCCTATCTTTTGTTCTCCGCTGATAGGAAGTCGGGAGTGATTCTTTATTGTACTTTGAGGGATAATCATATGATCCAACTATGTTAGCACTGTTGAGAGATTGCACTAGTGAAAGTATGGACCCTAGGCCTTGTTTTTAAGCATTGAAACACCGTTTTTGTGCCTGTTTACTATTTGCTACCTTGCTGTTTTTATTTATTCAGATTATAAAAATATATTTCTACCATCCATATTACACTTTTATCACCATCTCTTCGCCGAACTAGTGCACCTATACAATTTGCCATTGTATTGGGTGTGTTGGGGACACAAGAGATTTCTTGTATTTGGTTGCATGGTCGTTTGAGAGAGACCATCTTCATGCTACACCTCTTACGGATTGATAAAACTTAGGTCATCCACTTGAGGGAAAATTGCTATTGTCCTACAAAACTCTGCACTTGGAGGCCCAACACGTGTCTACAAGAATAAAGTTGCGTACTAGACATCACCTTGCCACCGCATACACTGATGGCACAATATGACGCGGTAGTGACGACGCCCACGCCGCTGTGCTCGCCACCGTGCCGGCATGGAGCAACTCGCCATTCCTCATCGAGCTAAACTAGAGCAACGACTTGCTGAACCACGTGCCGGCTTGGGGCGGCAACTGGCTCCATTGGGCCATGCGAGGTTGGTGAAGCTCCGAGTGGCCTCGCTCGTTTCCGGAGGGCTCGGCGGGCCACCCAGCCGGGTAGTATGCCGGAGAACGGCTCCTCGGAAGCCATCGGAAGAGTGGAGAGAATGATGAAGGAGGAGATGGGGGAGCGGCGGAGGGGTGCGATTCTTGCCCGCTGTCTATCTGGCCTCGTTTAAATATAGGGCACACGGTAGGAGCTTGGACAGTGTCTGGCCTCGTTTAAACTGAGGGTGGACGGGAGGAGCTCGGCCGACGTTGCGTTTCATTCTGGCCCGCTCATGAATGGACGTGTGGCCGGAGTAGGGTTCTCGGTTTGCATGCGGGTTTAACGGAGGTGTTTGATGGAGGCGAGGAGGCGTGTTTAGCCGGGCGCGCAGCGGGCAGCGCAGTACTATTCGATTTGACAGCGGGCAGCGCAGTTCCCTGTATTGCTTTAATGCAAACGAGGGAGAGGGTAGCGGTTCCCAAAATGTTGAACGACCAATGATGCATCCTCCTTCAATTGGCATCGTGAATGCATGAGGGAAGTAATGGGAGGAGGACTGGGAAAAGAGGCAGCACGATGTGAATGCAACGTAGTTTGCACTCATATAAAGGCGCCCCTCCATTCCAATGCATCTACCACATCGTACGCACCTAAGCATTTGCCTAAGCACCTACACTAAGCGCAAAGTGCTCCAGACCCATGGCGGTATGCGCGTGAGCGGCCAGCGGCTATGCCAGATGGTCCACGACGCCGGCCTGCGGCACGGCGCCAATGATCGTCTCCATACGGTGTTGGCGACCGGCTGGTGGATGGCCGCCGTCGACACCAACTAGGACTCTCAGTTGGACCAGATGATCATTGCCACCCCAACCAAGTTCACCGTCGTCAAGAAGCTCGCGAATGACATCGCCATACTCCTCCAGCCCGCGCGCCTGGGCTCCTTATTGCCTGCCACCCTAATCAGCCTCCATGGCCGGAACCTCTTTCAAGCACCGGTGCCCCTGCGACTGCCCGCTGACGCCATAAAGAATGTCCACCTTAAGGTCGCGATCGCCGTGAGGCGCCTCGCCCTGTAAGAATCCATCGACCTACACATGCACGTGTACGAGCAAATCGTGTACATAGGTATCTACGAGGCCAGTTAGGACGCTACGACCTTGGCCTTCCTCAACCGGCTGGAAGCCTTGGATGCCTTTGCTGAGAAGCACCTTGACCTCACCACAAAAGCCGTTGCTCCTTAGGCGCCGGTCGGTGGCCCGGCGCACTGAGTTGAGGAGGAGGTTGTACGTTGATGGATGCATCTTTCTTCTTGCCTCCTCTAACCACTACTATGATCGCATCATCATGGCCTTAATTCTTATTGTGCTATTGCATTCTCATTCCAGTCAATACAGACATGTGCAATCCCTTTGCTAATTATATGCATCACTGTAACTAGTACTCCATCCATCAATTTATAAGTTGTGCTTACCTTTTCCATCAACTTCGTGCAACGCACGGGCATCTTGCTAGAAACACTAGAACATGTCGGACCGCATGTGACGAAACCAACGATGCGCCAACCTAGCTACTACCCTGCTTATCTGGCGAAAATAGCCCCACCCCAGCGTTTCCAATCTTATTTCTGTCTATCGATCGTGCCACGGAGTAGAATCAAATGTTACATTTATACATGTTTCTGTACTCCTACTCCTATAAAAGACTCAGTTGGTGATGGTGGTGTGTCTGCCATCTGTCATTTCTGACCATTAGATCTGCATCTAACGGTTGTGAGGTAAGTTGTGGCTTTTTTGCAACAATAGCCCACTTCTCTGTTCCAATTTGCAGAAAACCCCTTATTATCTTCAAAGCAACCACATCCCTCTCTCACCTCATCAAAACAGCCTGAGAAATATATTTTGAGTGAAAAGTAATATATTTTTAGTGGTATATATGTGTATCAAAACAAGAGTGATTTCTTTCAAGTCTGTGAACAAGTACTACTATTCTACTACTTTGGATCCGTCGCAACGCCCGGTCACATTGCTAGTAAAAGGAAAAGGCCTACTGCGTTCGCGTCGCACCCCCACATGCCCGGGAATCGGGAGTACTCCATGGCCCGTCCCGCATGCCACATAGCTAGGTAAGGCGTGTTGCCTAGCATTTTCACTTTCATGTGGGACCGCAGTTGAGCAAACTGACTATTGGTAAACCACACCCCGCCCGCCACTTTGGAAAACAAAAATGAGGGGAAGATCTAGCTGTAGCATGGAATCCAAGAAATTTGGTGTCAGATGGGGCTCGTTGATAGAGTAGGAGCATTCCGTACTACTACTCCTACTAGTACAAAGTTTGTACTACAACTAGTACTACCACTATACAACTAGGTACGTGCACTACACAACATCATAGGAACAAAAACGGGAAGATCTTGTTTTGGGTGATTTATCTTTTTTTCAATCAACGTAGTATGAATAATATGATGTGGGGGGCACCCATGAAGCTTATGTGGCTTGGTTGCATGGCTAGGAAAGGTTAGAGAAAAATAAATAGATAATGTGTTTAGAGTGCACTCCACTGAATAGATATACTTTGGATCCATTGCAACGCACGGGCCGGCACATTGGTAGTAGTAAGAAACAAATTCCGGGTTTGGCACGAGCTCATACTGCGGGAGCACCACAAGGCATGCCGCAGGAGTTACATTTCCCTCTCGGGGCCCACGGGACTGAGCTTCAGTGGCTTAGTGCACCGGCCTATGAGTCAATGACATGTGGACCTTAAATGCGGTTGGCCCACTTTTCATTCTCATGGTGGTCCCGTGGTTCACGACTCACTCATTCGAGATGAATCGGCCGGTGGTGGCATGGCCGTGGCGAGGGTGCCACAGCTGGGCTTCGGGGCGTTACGAGGCGTAGATGGCCACACCAGCGGGTACCACCTGTAGTACATAAGTACTCTATCTGAGGATTGATGCCCGGGACGAAATGTGTCATAGCCGCTCGATGACAATTTGATGGTGCGGGAGTACGGATCAGAGCACAGGAGCGGAGCAGGCAAACTGCTTACAATCGGGTGTAGCTGTGGTAGAAACTTGATGGTAGCCGTAGTTCAGCTGGCCCGCATGCCATGCACACAAAGGCAGAGGAGCCGTGGGGCCGAGAGGGATGAGGCGCATGTCGGGGGACGTCGTGCCGTGGGTTGGAGCGGCGTCGTGGGAATCGCGTGTAGCAGTGGTAGAAATGTGATGGTCGTTGTGGTTCAACTTCCATGGACAAGTTGTCCTGTCTGCTGACACATGCATTGCATACCGCTCACTGCAAGGAGTAGTAGTAGAGAAAACTTGTTCCAAAGATACCATTTTTCCGATAAAATTCTCGAGATGTCATTAGTTTTTACACATGGGATTACTCCTGCAAGGGTCAATCACAACAGGTGTTTTGTAAAAAAATGCATCTTGATATTCCCTACAATGCACGGGCATCTTGCAGCACGGTGTGCCACCGACCCAAACTCAATTTTTTTAGACGCTTAGGTGCACCAGATGTCGTGCCACGCTACAAAATGTAAAAAAAAAACAGCTCCAATTTTTTTAAAAACTTGTTATCTTCAAACCAGTCACACCCATCCCTGACCTCATCAAAACAGCCCGAGGAATATATTTTGAGTGAAGCATGATTTATTTTTACTGATATATGTATATCAAAACTAGAGTGTTTATATTTCAAGCCCGTGAACAAGTATTATTCTACTACTTTGGATCCATTGCAACGCACGGGCCAGCACATTTTAGTAGTAGTCTCTATCTCTACTCTTATAAAGAACAGAGTTGTTGATGATGGTGTGCCTGCCATCCTGCAGTATAGGCCGTTCAATTTATATCTGACGGATAGGAAGGAGACTATGGCAATTTTGCAAAAAGATACCCACACCCCTCTCCACATTTGCAAACAAGGCCTTCCCTCGTTCATCCTTTCCCCCCACAAGATAAACTACTCATACAAATGCATCTTGATGTTCTGTGCAACACGTGGGCATCTTGCTAGTCTACTACTCTTATAAAAAACAGAGTTGGTGATGATGGTGTGCCTGCCATCTTGCAATATAGGCCGTCCGATTTATATCTGACGGATAGGAATAAAACTATGGAAACTATGCAAAAAGATACCCACACCCCTCTCCACATTTTCAAATAAGGCCTTCCCTAACTCATCCTTTTCTCTCACAAGGTAAACTACCCATACAAATGCATCTTGATGTTACATGCAACACACGAGGATGTTTCCTTGGGGGTCTCTCCAGCGCGGCGTGGTCGTAGTTGCAAGTTGACGCCCCTTGAGATGCTGACGTTGAGGGGCACTTGGATTTTGTCCGATGAGCAGGTAAGTGATGAGTTTGATCATGTAGTAAATGCATTCAAAATACTACTTCCGTGTCCATTTCCTAATTCTCCCCCTGCCCACTGTTTCACAGGTTAGGCTTGGTGAGAGTGGAGATTGGCTTGCATATATACGGGAGGGTACCAACATCAATTTGCACAACATTTACAATGGTGACACCGTTCCCGTAGAACCTTTGTCCAACATTGGGATCAACCATGCAACGGGCCACCGCCTGAATTGGTACGATGGAACCACAGTGAGATTGAAGAAGATAGCAATCATGGAAGCCCTGATAAGGTCGTCCGCCAACCAAAATTACACTCTCATCGCGGTGTTCGACATCGCGATTGATTTCACGAACCTTGCACATGGCGGTCAAAGGTGGACCATGCTGTCTGCGGCCGATTTGTTGCCGTACGAGTACGAAGACGTTGTGCTCCTTTCTAACCGCATCTTTGCGGTGACAAACCAGGGGACTTGTTTCGTATGGTACAGATCCTACGGTATACTCCATCTCTTCCAGTTTATTAGTTTTGATTTTTTTTCATGCTATAAGTTTCAAATTAAAATTTAGAGCTCCCCATCACATGTTGAGATTACAATGTCCATTAAATCATTGTGTGCATGTACTAGTAAGAAACAAATCTCGAGTTTGGCACGAGTTCGTGCAGCGGTAGCACCACAAGGCCTAGCGCAAGAGTTACATTTCCCTCTCGGGCCCCTCGGGACTGAGCATCAGCGCCTTACTACACCTACCTTTGAGTCAATAACATGTGGACCCGATAGGTGGCTGGTCCACATGTAATGCTCCTGAAGGTAGAGGGGCAGTGGGGCTGAGAGGGGTGAGCCGCAGGTCGGGGGTCGTGTGGTGTCATGGGTTCGAGCGGTGTCGTGGGAATCATGTGTGGCTGTGGTAGAAACTTGATGCTCGCCGCATTTCAGATGGCCCACTGATACGTCTCCAACGTATCTACTTTTCCTAATGCTTTTCCTCTTGTTTTGGACTCTTATTTGCATGATCTGAATGAAACTAACCCCGAACTGACGCTGTTTTCAGCAGAACTACCATGGTGTTGTTTTTGTGCAGAAATAGAAGTTCTCGGAATGGAACGAAACTTTGCAAGGATTTTTTTATATCAAATAAGAGAATTTCTGGATCTAAGACCTACCAAAGGGGGGCACCTGGGTGGGCACAACCCACCAGGGCGCGCCCCCCTCACCAGGCACGCCCAGGTGGGTTGTCCCCACCTGGTGGCCCCGCAGACCCTGAAACCAATGCTATAAAATCCTATTTTTCCAGAAAAAATCAGGGAGAAAGAATTATCGCGATCCACGAGACGGAGCCACCGCCAAACCTTGTTCTTCCTCGGGAGGGCAGATCTGGAGTCCGTTTGGGGCTCCGGAGAGGGGGATCTTCGTTCTTCGTCATCACCAACCCTTCTCCATCGCCAATTCCATGATGCTCCCCACCGAGAGTGAGTAATTCCTTCGTAGGCTCGCTGGTCGGTGAGGAGTTGGATGAGATTCATCATGTAATTGAGTTAGTTTTGTTAGGGCTTGATCCCTAGCATCGACTATGTCCTAAGATAGATGCTGCTATGACTTTGCCATGCTTAATGTTTGTCACTTTGGGCCCGGGTGCCATGATTTCAGATCTGAACCGTTTATGTCATCATCATTATATCCATGTTCTAGATCCGATCTTGCAAGTGATTTTCACCTACTACGAGTTATGATCCGGCAACCCTAGAGTGATAACAACCGGTACCACTCCTGGTGATGACCGTAGTTTGAGGAGTTCATGTATTCACTATGTGTTAATGATTTGTTCCGGTTCTCTATTAAAAGGAGGCCTTAATATCCCTTAGTTTCCATTATGGACCCCGCTGCCACGGGAGGGTAGGACAAAAGATGTCATGCAAGTTTTTTAATAAAGCACGTATGACTATTTACGGAATACATGCCTACATTATATTGATGAACTCGTGCTAGTGCCGTATCGCCCTAGGTTATAACTGTCTCATGATGAATATCATCCAACAAGTCACCGATCCAATGCCTACGAATTTATCCTATATTGTTCCTGCTAAGTTACTACTACTATCATCATTGTTACACTTGCTACAAAATTACTGCTATCACTGTTACTGTTACTATTGCTGCTGTCACTACTATCAAAACTATCAAACTACTTTGCTACTGATCACTTTGCTGCCGATAATTAATCTCCAGGTGTGGTTGAATTGACAACTCAACTGCTAATACCTTCAAATATTCTTTGGCCCCCTTGTGTCGAATCTATAGATTTGGATTGAATACTCTACCCTCGAAAACTGTTGCGATGCCCTATACTTGTGGGTTATCACCCACATGTCATGCACACAAAGGCAGAGGGGCGGTGTGGCCGATATGGGTGAGGCGCATGTCGGGGTATGCGGTGCCGTGGGTTGGAGCGGCATCGTGGGAATCATGAGTGGCAGTGGATGAAACGTGATGGTCGCCGTAGTTGAACTTCCATGGACAAGTTGTCATGTCTACGGACACATGCATTGCATACCGATCACTTGAAGGAGTAGTAGAGAAAGCTAGGCGGATAAATAGTTCCTTATAGTCAAGCAGACCCACGCTACTACTTGTTCCAAAGACATGCACACCATCGAAATAGTCCATCTATATCAATATACACAGAGAGGGAATATTCGAAATAGTCAATCTATATCAATATACATAGAGAGGGAATATTTTTTTTACAAGAGAGGAAATAGTTCATCCATCCATAATGCCGTGCTGCTGGTGCAGCTTCTTCTTCTTGTTGTTGTTCTCATTTTCTGTGGGAGACGGCTTCGCAACAAGCTCTCTGGACCTTGCAGCTATCTCGAAACTCACACGTGCATCGATGACAGGATATTTTATCCGCTCATACGTCAAGGGATAATTCTCCCATCCAGATGACCTTAAGTCCAGCGTCTCGTCACCCTTCTGAAGATTTGTTCTGAGCACAAAATTTGCTACGTCGAATAGGGATGGTGTTGGTTTATCACAATCTTCTACAGGAATTTTTATTTTGGTTTGTGCATCAGCGATGCTTTTAAAATCAAGGTTGTACGGCTCCAACTTCTATTTGTCCCCTGCGATGGCTGCCCCACAGAAGTATATGCCCTCCTGAGACAAGAAATCATGGATCTCACCTGGTATGGAGGGCGCGTGTATGACGTGGTACACCAAAACATCATCTTTGAGGCACAACTGAAGGACGGCGGCGCGTTGGATCTTCCTAGTGGCACGCTCCGTGTACTCTGCATCGAGACTGATGACCTTCACTCTCCACCTTTTGGAGGGAGTTGGATACATTGTTGATCCACTTCAGAATAACCCTTGGGGGGTCGGTGACGGTGGCAACTATGCTCAACGAGCCTTCGAAGATGACATGTTGGACGCTAAAATTCTACATCTCGATCTTTTTTGCCATTTGGAACCGCTGGACCGGAGGGCTATGGTTTGGAGAATTAGGATTAGGTGGCTAGTCTAACTGAAGAAGATAATTATTTAAAGGGGCTTTGGAATTACTCCAGGAGTATGTGAAGAGGTTAAAACAATGTGAATACAGCGTGGTGGTTTGGATGCAAATGAAGATGAAGGAGAGGTGAAGAAACCTAGGAAAATCGGTTCCCGGTGGAGAAGTAGATGGGAGAAGTGGCCTGCAGGCAATTGATTAGATGGCTAGGTAGACTAAACGAAAGGGCTATGCAGGTAGAGTGAGGAGTGGTACCTGTCGGTGTACGTGCCCATCCTTCTAGCGCTACATGTGCCACTGGCTAGTTGAGGTCACTCTTTCGAATCACCGTGGCGAGACATTTTATGATTCCTTTTTATTTTTGCACCCCTCCTTACAGGTGGGACCTATGCAAACGGATAAAAAATGTGGCGTTGCTGGTTCGGATGGATATTGGCGCATGCATGGGAGACATAACATTATCTAGGTAAGGAATATGGGTTATCCTCACAAAAGAAAAAGCCTTCTTCGCGCTTCCGCATGCATGAGAATTTGGTTCTGCTTGCAATATGAATGATACCTGGAGGATGAAGTGAACCCAGAGGCATGCTAGCACGGGATACCTATTTTCGCTATACAGTACTACTCATGTTCCTACTACTCCTACTACTAGTAGTAGTACAACAGTGGTACACTTGATGGTCAAAATATTATTCATCCGGTCCACACAGTGAAGTGACAAGACCCTGCGCCCGAGGTGACACCAGTCCAGGCGACATGTTCGGGTTACCAAAGTCAGCCTCACCTTGTGCACTGTGCAGTCACTGTCACTGCCGCTGTATAGCATGCCTCGCCTCGTCTCCCTCTCCCCTAGCACCACTCCATCTCCATCTCCGTCTCGCCAGAGATCTTGAGGTCACTCTTCATCAGCTCACTGTGCCCCCGGGTACCCTCGCCTCGCTCGCCTCCCCCAGTACCACTATTCCCTTGCTAGCCCCTCCAGCACCGAGAGCCTTCTCCCCCATAAATTAAGCCCCCAAAAAACCCACCTTCCAAACTCCACCATGGTTGAACATGAACAACGCAACATCCATATGAGCCGCGATTGGAGCAATCTCCCCAGTGACATCCTCGACCTCAGTTGTTCGTGTATGGATATGTTGAGCGCCCTGCGGCTGGTTGCATGCTCGAGGGACATGCACACGACCATCGTCGAAGCGAGGCCTAAGCTTTTGAAGACACCCTACTTGCTGCTATCTAGTCTTGAGAGATTTGCTCACCATGATACGGAGGCGTACATGATGCCCCTTGACTTCAATCCGACCTCCATTGGCCGAAATTTCTTTGCAGGTATGTAGTGGGTTGCCATACATCATTTCCCTCGACTTCGATCCAATCACCATCCCCGAAACTTCTTGGTAGGTATGTACTGGGTCGGCATGAGCTCCCACTGGATGGCTGTCGTCAGATAAGATAGGAAAAAGTTGGTGCTCATGAACTTCCACACCTCCCATGAGATTATCCTTCCTACGTTGGATTATATAGGGTTTTACCGTTGCGGTCCAAGTCATCTAGATTACGAAGTCAGTTGGACGCACCTTGTTTTGCAGAAGATTGTAATCTGCCAAGTGCCCACAGGAGATGTGAATTACGCAGACTTCAAGCTAATTGCCTTGTTCGACCGCGGACTCGCCTATCTTTCCGCTGGTGCCTTCTTTAGATGGAGACAACTCACCTCACAGTGGATCATCAAAGCTGATACACACTTTTGTGATGCTATTGAACACAATGGCATCATCTACGCGATCGACAAAGCAGATGGTACCACGTATTGCTGGGACGACACGTGTAAGTTGTTTCCGTCTGATGTTAATGATGACACCATGACACTATTTGAACTTTTTGTGATGATTGGCATATCCCTGTTTGAGCAGAATTTGAGTAGAACTATCGCAATGTATTAGATACGCCGTAAATCAGCTATGTTTGGAATGAGTTAATTCATGCGATTGTGACCATGTCATTACAGCCAATTTGTACCCCTAAATAATGAAAAGGTTAGGAAGATATGGATATTCTCCTTGTTTTATAGTAATCTATATACTACTAAATATGAGTGTGTATCAATGGCCATGTTAGTTTCCTTATTTTAATGATGTAGAAACATGCATCACACTATTCGTTTCATCTAACCATTCATTAGGGGAGTAAATTTGCATATGGAGAACTCTATATTTGGAAGTAGTGAAATCCTGTAATGTGTACCATGTGTACATACCTATATTCGCCCTTCAGCAATCAATGGCTAGAATAATATCCTCACAAAAAAAATTGTCCATAGAACATGAGTATATAACAATGCATGGTCTGTTAGTTTCCTTCAAGAATTTGTTTGTGATGACACAACACGATTACATAACATGTCTGACATGGTAGTTTCCTGTGAAGAATCGATTGCGAGATAACATGAGTATAACCATGCATGGCACTTCTATATTTTCAAACCCAATATACATTTCCATGTATTTTCCTCCCTGTTCCAACAGGGACATACCAATGCTATTTCTTTCATTGTCCTACTCATACTCTGAACAATGTTGATCTTACATTAACAATGCCTGTCCTTTTTGATATGATGTAGTGTCCCTACAGTTACTGCCCTTTGTAATCACACCACCTTTGCCAAAAACAGGGAAGCACAACTGGTTCCTCGCTCGATCAGACGACGAAAAAAGACTGATGATCATTCAGACACATGAGCCGGAAAAGTTATATTGCAAAAAATGCACTATATACAAGCACTGTGAAATACGTGAGTATCCAGACAGTGGATGTTACGTCTATGAGAAGGATACCAGCTTGTTGGGGCCTCCAGGATTTTTGAGTTGGAGGCGGGTAAACATCCTTGGTTCACACTCTCTATTTCTCGGTCTCAGTTATTCGATGAACCAGGAGATCACCATTGGCAAGGACCTTGATGGCAGAGAGGCTTTGTTTGCTATGGAAAATTGTGTCTAAACGGCGAGCCCTAGGACTTCGGGAGCAAACTCCCCTGATTGTCAACGATACAACCTGCAGCCAAAAGAAGGTGAGAATGACAAAGGCATCTGGATTAACTTTGATCCTTGGATGTCTCAAGTCCTACAGGCAGTGATGTGGTTCAAGCCTTCAGGTTGATAGGTAATTGGGCTGTTGTGTCGAAAGGGTGGAGTACTGGTGTCTCTGGATCACAGGTCGCTGAAGCAGGGCTGCAAATTATGATGGTGTTGGATCATCCCTCTTCAAATGACTTATTGTCTTTGTTGATTGTTCTGGATGGGTAGTTCTCTATTTTGTTATGCATATTCCTTGTCATTTGGTCATCCTCGGCTATGTCACTCTTACTATGTAATAGTTGCCTCTATTTAGAATGTCATTCTCGTCTGGATCACGAGAGTCTGAGCACTTCTGATGGGTGCATTTTGGTGGTGTAGCAAGACTTCTTATGAACTATCATGTCTTGATGTTTATGTCAGTAGTAGTCACTAGTCAATGTTTGAATGTTGTATATATCATTGTTTCGAACTGTTTATTGTCTTGAACTGCTGGTGGGCTAAATGAGGGCATTACCATTCTCCAGTGTTCAGAGTATATCTCCCTTTTTCATGTTATAATTTGAGCTCATGTATTTTCGATGATGTACACTTGTTTGGGCCAGTGAGGTGTCATTGAATATGGGTCGAGTAGTAACACAATGCCAAACAGGTCAATGATGAATCTCAGGTCGGGCTCTCAAAAAAGAAAGAATAAGGACTCTTAGGCCGACATGTGGGCGCCACCGGTGTTTTCGTGCGCTTGCGCGCCGAGAACATATTGGTGCGTGTTCGAAATTCATGCTACCTATTCATCCCCAATCTCCTGCCCCTCCCCCACCTCTGGAATCTCGATTCCTACTCCAGTTCCCCCAAATCCCCCTCATGTACTTCCTGTAATCAAGCGCACTATCATGTCGCCGATCAACG
The DNA here is from genome assembly GCA_032464435.1 of Aegilops umbellulata. NCBI lineage: Eukaryota > Viridiplantae > Streptophyta > Magnoliopsida > Poales > Poaceae > Aegilops > Aegilops umbellulata. The sequence goes on along the minus strand of CP136054.1, from coordinate 344,449,039 downwards.
CGAATCTCTGAGCCGGAGATCCCGAGGTCCATCCAGCCTTCGAGCACTGCGTGTTGTCGCTCAATAGTGGCATGGCGGCGCTTGACAACCATTTTGCCGGCAAAGTGTTGATGGTAACCATCAATGGCGACCGACCTCCCGTCTCGCCGGACGACCTTGTTAAAGCTCTTGGCATTGCGCACGACATCCAAATAAGCGACTTGCTTGTCGAAGTTTGTCCGCCACCGACTGATTTCTTCGTCAGGTTCCGGACAACTTTCGACTGCAGTCGTGTGTTCGAATCTTCCCGGTGTTTGTTCTGTGATGGCGCGCTGGTGAGCTTTGATCGGTGGCACCCAGGATGTGGTTCGGTGCCCTCTGAGCTTGATTTTTTTAACAAAGCTTACCTTCCACGGCATGCCTGGACGTGCTTGGAACAACGAGTCCATGAATGGGCTTATCAACAACCATGGAGGTGAGCTCGTATGTATGTTTGTTCCTCCAGATAGCTGGGCTCTGACGGTTATGGCATGGATGAAGAAGCCGTCCACCATACCGAAGGTGATTGGTGCTGAGATACTGGTGCAGGAACCGGGGTTGTACTATTCGTCACCACCAAGGCCTCCGCGGATCACGTTAGGGATGTACCTGTAGCGAGTGTTCGTGCATGTCGAAGAAGTGGTCAATCCATCAATCAAAGTCCTGCCGCCACTGGTGCTAGGGTCCATCGACGACGTCCATTACAGGAGTCAACATTAGACTTTCCCCGTGTTGCTCGGAACGATGGATGGCACAAGACATACTCCATCGCGTGGCAGAGGCCACTGCTTCTTTGGAAGACGAGGCAGGGCTGGCTGCCTAGATGTGCTCTAATTTGGGGTAACAACTAAATCTTGTCAGATACTAGTTAAATCCGAGCTATGGGTGTGAATCACTGATGTGCCAGTACATTTGATTGTGACATGTTCTATTTTTGTACCTGAACTTTTTTAGAAAGGGATGTATGTCAACTTATTGTGCTAGCAGAACTTATTGTGTTGTCTGTCTGTTTTCTTTGCACAGCACTCAAGATATTTCCCCATCATTGATAAAGATGATGAACCGTTATGTACGAGTTTGTTGGTTTCAATATAGCCCTACCCGTAGCGATCCACTGCTTCCACCCTGATTGTGTCGCCTGCGTGAAATTTTTGCATGCAAGTTCAGTGTGCTATGATGTTCTATATGATTGTGTCAACTACATAAGTTTTTACTGAGCATCAGCAATGCATATGGCTGAAAGATGTATTTACGAGCATCGACCGATGGGTCTCTCTCTCTCTCTCTCTCTCTCTCTCTCTCTCTCTCTCTCTCTCTCGCAGACACAAATGCACAAGTGGGACCCATTGAATTATTTCTTCGCTCGTGACAACTTTTAATTAGGTTCCACTGTACTCTAAATTTTTTCTTAAGTTATTTTTGAGCTCAGTGATTTCAAAAAGTTGTACAGAAGCCTTGTTTGTAGCCATATAAAGTCGTACTGTACTATACATGCCTTTTTTGAACATCAGCAATGCAACTGGGCCGACAGTTATACACAATATCCAGGTCAACTTGTTATTCTCTGCCCCGCTGGGCTGCAAATCTTTCCTAGGAGGGATGCATTAGGCTTAAGAAGAAAATGGGCTTTAAGAAATAATAAATGGGATGTAATTATAAAAACTGGACAGTAACTATAAAAAATGCACCAAACACGTAATTAGTTTAAAAAATAATATTATTTTTCGAATTTGAAAATTTTAATTTCATTACTTGTTGAGCACGCAATATTTCGTTGGATTTTTACATAATACATATTTATTTTGAAATTATATTTAATCTACTAGAAATTTTAGGATAAAAGTATTTGGGATCCCATCAAAATGTGGGAAATTTTATTGAATTCTGTTTTGAGCGGTTGGTTCAAATTATTAATCGTTGTCCTAGCTAGAAAATGGGTTGTACTTTTAACAGACTGTAAATAGGCTGTAGTAAATTCCATTAGAATTCAAAAATGGCTTGTACATTCTTACAAATCGCAGATGGGCTATATGTTCTCTGCCACTCACTCGTGGGCCTACTAAGTTGACGCGTCCCCTAGAAAAACAAAAACTAAGTTGACGCGTATGCAAGGCTTTGTCAACTTATAGTCAACACATGGTTCTAGCAGCAGTGGCCAATGGATGTCCATCCAAGAGATGTCGTGCTTCTTCTTCAATCTCGGATATTCTTGCTTCAGCCACCCAAAAAATGATTCCTCCCCCTGACATCTAGGGCGCACCGTTTCGGAGGCTGACCTGTGGGCCTACTAAGTTGACGCGTCCCCTAGAAAAACAAAAACTAAGTTGACGCGTATGCAAGGCTTTGTCAACTTATAGTCAACACATGGTTCTAGCAGCAGTGGCCAATGGATGTCCATCCAAGGGATGTCGTGCTTCTTCTTCAATCTCGGATATTCTTGCTTCAGCCACCCAAAAAATGATTCCTCCCCCTGACATCTAGGGCGCACCGTTTCGGAGGCTGACCTGTGGGCCTACTAAGTTGACGCGTACCAAGGGCTTTGTCAACTTAGTCAATATAAACGATTCTAGCTGGAGTGACCGTACGATGTCCTTCCAATGAATGTCGTACTTCTTTAACCTCTGGTCTTCTTGCTCCAGCCGCTGAAACCAGTGCCGGCTGTGCCGCCTGCTCCTGCCTCCCATGTCTGGTTGTGCTGCCACCGCTAGCCATGCCATCCCTCTATACTCACCCACACCTCCTGTTATTCTCCGGCGACGACAGCCTCACACAGTAGCCGAAGCAGTCAACCCATGTACTCCCCTCCGCGTGGGCATCCACTGCCGCATCTTCCCCGCCTTCGCGTCGTTCCCTTCCTAGGCCTCGCCGTCGTCCACCGCCTTGGTGCTCTCGGTGCGGCATGGTCAACGTGGTCAATGAAGGACAACCATCGGAAGAGGACTTTAGGCAGTGAGGCTGACAGCTAGACCCACCAGCTACATCTTCGAACACAAGGAAGTGCCTCATTACTCGCAAAATAAAAACGATTCCTCCCCTGACAACTGGGACCGAGCATCTATATCTTCGCATGCAAGGAAGTGTGTCCTTATCCTGCCTGACCGCTGGGACCCACCCAGTCAAAGTGTATGTAGTGTTGCCTGTCTGGTCGCGAACAGATACGTACATACTGTTCGATCGGTCTCTCTGCAAGTATGAACCATGGCCGAGTAAGTAGCCGCACATGTCATTGTAGAGCACCCGACATAGCATTTCACGCAGTCCTGTCTAAGTCCTATACACGTACGTACAACCACAATGCAAAAAGTACGGCCACGAATGTACATACGGGCAGGGTCTCGAGCGCGTACTCGTGCATATATACGGACGACCAGGGCTTGTGTACATTGAGAGGCAACGGATGGCAGCAAAGACGTCCTGTTCATCGGGCAGCGAACCGGCTCGGCCAGAACGGAGAAACAACGTCTTGTTCATCGGGAGGCAACCGACTGGATCGGAATGTGTCCTGTTCAACGGGAGCCAACCGGCTTGGATGGAACAGCCGAAACAGGGTCTGGCGTACCACAGAACGGAGGAACCGGCCTTCTGTTCGAGTGCCTACGGTCGAAACGGGGTCCTGTTGATCGGGAGGGGTGTGGTGTACCGCAAAATGGAGGAAACAGACTTGTGTTGAAGCGCCTACGGTCGAAACGGCGTCCTGTTCATCCACGGTCTACCTCCTCGTTCCAGCTTCCACAGGATATTGTTCATCCACCGTCGACCTCTTCCACCCTCCATGGGCTAGTGTTCATCCACGACTACTGTTCACCCAGCCTCCACCGGCTGCTATTTTTAGAGCCTCCACGGGGTCCTGTTCATCCACCCCCAACCGGCTGGGGTGCGGCGGCCTCCTCGAGGTCTTGTTCATCCAGCGGCAACGGCCTACTACCACACGGTCCTGTTCATCCAACCCCCACCAGGAACTGTTCATCCACAACCAACCAACCGGCTCGACTCACCATGTCTTGACTCGTTCTACGTACTGCGCCCATGGTAGCAACGATCACTGTTCATTGAGAGGCAACCCAACATCGGCTGGCTAGCTACGTCTCGCACGGGGGCTCGATCAGCTTCAATAAGCAGTAGTAGTGATCGATCACTCGGGTTCAGTTAGCAGCAACTGTGAAGGAATTGCTCGGGTTCAGTCAGTAGCGAGTGAATCGCTCAGGTTCAGTTAACAGCCAAGGGATCGATCGCTCGGGTTCAGTAACGTGCGATCGCTCTGGGTTCAGTTAGCCAACGCCTCGCACACACGCGCGTACATGAGAGAAACGCGCAAAGTGCATCGCTCGGCCCCGACCACCCACCGTATCCGTGAACTCCGCGATATTTCCTCTCCCTTGCTTCTACCACGATTTTTTGCGTCATGGACGGCCCAAAGAATGTCATGCAGCTGCGTCTCCGGCCTGCCCATGACGAAAAGCCCATTTTTTGTCATAGAAGTAGGAGCCCACCACATCTATGATGATACCGGGTTTTATCACAATTATCGTCATAGAAGTGTCCTAAGCATGACACGAAAAAAATTTGTTCGGCCCAAAATGTCACAGATGTGTCTTTTTTTTGTAGTGTAAGGTGATCGCCTACTTCGTGAAGATCTACCCAAGTGAGGCAAGTCCTTCGTGGGCGGTGGCCATGGTGGGATAGACAAGGTTGTTTCTTCGTGGACCCTTCATGGGTGCATCGCTCGACCCCGACCACCCACCGTATCCGTGAACTCCGCGATATTTCCTCTCCCTCGCTTCTACCACGATTTTTTCCGTCATGGACGGCCCAAAGAATGTCATGCAACTGCGTCTCCGTCTCGCCCATGACAAAAAGCCCATTTTCTGTCATGATTTTTTGTCATAGAAGTAGGAGCCCACCACATCTATGATGATACCGGGTTTTGTCACAATTATCATCATAGAAGTGTCCTAAGCATGACAGGAAAAAAATTGTTCGGCCCAAAATGTCACGGATGTGTCTTTTTTTTTGTAGTGCAAGGAGATCGCCTACTTCATGAAGATCTACCCAAGTGAGGAAAGTCCTTCGTGGGCGGTGGCCATGGTGGGATAGACAAGGTTGCTTCTTCGTGGACCCTTCATGGGTGGAGCCCTCCGTGGACTCGCGCAACCATTACCGTTCGTGGGTTGAAGTCTCCATCAATGTGGACGTACGATAGCACCACCTATCAGAACCACACAAAATCATCGTGTCTACATTGCGTTCGCCTTCTCCAAACACTTCCTGTTACCTTCATATGCAATGTTTTACCTTCCGCTGCTACACTCTTAGAATTGCATGTGTATAAGTTGATTGCTTGACTTGTGCTAAGTTGCTAAAATCTGCCAAGACTTAAAAGTGGGAAAAGGCTAGATTTTTATTTGGTCAAGTAGTCTAATCATCCCCCTCTAGACCTACTTTCGATCCTATAAGTGGTATCAGAGCTTTGGTCTCCACTTGCCTTGATTTTCATAGCTTTGGTGATCATAGCCTTGGTTTCACAACCTAGGAGAGTATGGCGTCTAGCGAGGGGAATTACCACCATACAGGTCCTTACTTTGATGGTACTATTTTTGCTAGTTGGAAGCATAAGATGAAATGCGTATTCTTGGACATAACCCCGCCGTTTGGGCTATTGTGTGTATTGTCTTGCAAGGTGAATTATTCGAAGATGGAAGAGAACCAATCGTGAAGCGACCGCAGAAGAATTGAAGATGTTGCAATACAATGCTCAAGCTTGCGATATCCTCTTCAACGGATTGTGCCCCGAAGAATTCAACAAAATTAGCCGTCTTGAGAATGCAAAGGAAATTTGGGATACTTTGGTTGATATGCACGAAGGTACCAAGTACATCAAGGAATCCAAATTGGATGTGCTTCAAAGTCAACTTGACGAGTTCAAATGAAGGATGGTGATGGAGTCTCTGAAATGTACTCTAGGATTGCTCTCATCACGAATGAGATTGCGGCTTAGGAAGTGAAGAGATGACCGATGGATTCATCATCAAGGAAATCCTAAGAGCCTTGGGTGGAAAATATGATACCTTGTGCACCTTGATCCAAATGATGCCCAATTACAAATATCTCAAGCCAACGGAAGTCATTGGTAGAATTGTTGCTCATGAGATGTCGCTTAAGGATAAGGAAGAGTTTCACAACCAGTCTAGTGGTGCTTACAAAGCTTCATGTGATGCCCCTACAACATCAAGTGAGAAACAAGTCTTTAATGAAGAATTGAGCCTAATGGTGAAGAACTTCAACAAGTTCTACAAGAGTAGAAGCAAAGAGATAAGTTCCAAGTCAAGGTCCTACATTGACAAAAGATCTTCTAGTCGTGATCGCAATTGCTACAATTGTGGAAGACCCGGACACTACTCCAATGAGTGTACGGCTCCCTACAAAAGAAGAGAAGACTCACCTAAAAGGAGAAGTAAAGGAGAGAAATCACCACCAAGAGAGAGAAGGAGTAGAGATGAGCATTATGAACAAAGACCCTCTCACAAAAGCAAGGATTCGGAAAGGAAGGACAAGTCATCAAAGAGCTACACAAGACGAAGACATCAAGCTCATGTTGGTGAATGGGTATCCGGTTCTGACTCCGACAACTACTCCGAGAGAAGTTATCAATCCGACTCCGAATATACTCAAGATGAAAGTGTTGCCGGTCTTGCACTTGTGTCATCCAACTCCTACGACATATTCGACTCACCAAATGAAGGGATTGGAAGATGCTTCATGGATAAAGTCCCCAAGGTATCACACCCCGAGTATGTTGATTTCAATAGTGATGAAGATGATTTACTAGGTGATGATGATTTACTTGTTGACAACACTAGTGATGAAAACTATGATGAAATTGCTATATATCATGCTAATCAAAATGAAAGAATGACAATGATAAGAAGAATATTGAGCGTCTAACTAAAGAACTGAACACTCTTAAGTTAGCTCATGGAACTACCTTAGAGGATCATCGAGAGATTTTAAAGACTCATGAGAAGCTACGCTTTGAAAATCTCAATCTAGAGCAAGAGCATGGGTTCTTAAAAGCAATCAATGATGATCTTCGCAAGAAAACTTCTTCTTACATTGCCAAGCATTTACTCCTGTCTACTTACATGCCACAAGTAAAATCTAGCAACAATAGTAAGAAATATTCTTCTTCTAGTAGGTAAAATAATCATGTCAAATCCAATATTATTGCTTCTAGTAGTTCTCTTGATTCCACTAATGATTCTCTTAGCCAACTTACACTTGAGCAAGAAAATAGCTTATTGAATGTAATTATAGAGAAAGGTGTTTACAAGAGCCTTGCCGGAAGTAAGCAATTTGAGGAAATTGTACGCAAGCAAGGAAGGCACCGGAAGAATCAAGGTGTTAGTTTTGAAAACAAGTTCATTGCCAATGGAGTTGAGTGGGAAGAAGATCAATACCCCAAGACGAAGTTTGTTCCTCAACAAGAGAAGTATGATCCTACTTCTTTCAAGGGGACACAAGCTCAAGATGATCTTCCACCACAAGACCACAAGCTAAAAGGCAAGGACAAGCTTCAAGAAGAGATTGATTCATTTGAAGAAGCTCCAAAGGCCTTGGTCAAGTGGGTTCCCAAGAATACATCAAGTTCTACTTCATCAAGTATGACTACAAATCCAAGGATTCCCATCAAGTTGATGTGGGTCCCAAAGAAGAAGAACTAGAGAGTTCTGGAGGGTGACTCCGCCAACATACTTCACTCATATTCATTTTGGCAAGGACAAGTGCAATAAACTTTCATATCTTGCACTAGTTCAAGGAGTCACAAACCCTCTTGTTACTAAGACAAGGGACAAGGTAACCTAATGCGTTCATGGAAAGCATCATATGTGTATTTCACTCTATGTCAATGGATATCCGTGTATGTTCCTTGTGGGACTAACCCATGTAGGTATTGAAAGTGCAACTCACTCCAGCAGATTGCTCCAAATGATCTACATCAACATTGAGCATCTACATCTTCAACACCTACATGAAGTTATCATCGACAAAACCCAAGGTTAGTTCATCCCTCTTAGGGGGGATATCACGTCTAGGGGGAGCTTTGCTCTAAGAATTGTGCTAAAGCAACTCTAATGGTGTGAACACAACAATGCTTTATGTCAAAGTGGTAACCCCACTTGTGCTTAAACGATGAGTATGACCTACGATCAAATGTTCTCATTTGACTCCTCAGTCAATATACTCATATATAGATGACCTAGTCATCTCCAATTGCTTGATAGATGCTAGAGTGTTTGTGCATGATTTGCCACATATTTCATTTGCTATCTTATTGTGTGAGCCTGATGGTTGCATATTTTTCTCCATTCAAGGACATCCATTTGTTGCTTTGATTGTTTTATCTTTCTTTTGACAAATGGATGGACAAGAATGCCTAAGAACTCCCTCTAGCTATCTATGCTTTTCTCGTCTCAAACTCTATTCATGCTACATCACAAAGTTTGAACAAGTCGTATTCGGACCCTCTGGGTGAGGAGCACTAGGAGCCACCAATCCATCAAGGGCTTAAACTTCCAAAACCTCTTAATGGCTTTCGGTCTGACCGATTCATTCCTTTCGGTCTCAATGAAATCATTGAGTTGATCTAGGTTTTCACCTCGGTGCAACCGATTAGAACAGTTTGGCCTCACCGAGTTGCAGTAACCGCTTGTGATTCTGCATCTTGGTGCCACCGAGTCGTTCCACTCGGTCACACTGACAGTGACTGGGTATATATACTCCGCGGGTTGAACTTTGGAAATTTCTTCAAACTCTAAACCGCGCCTACCCCTAGCTCTGCCACCCCTCCTGGTCTCCGGATCGTCTCCGTCGTCACCAGCGTCCTCCTATTGCTGGTCTCCGTTGCCGTCAACGGGAATCTCCATCGCCGTTTTCGCCGTAGCGAGTTTGTTGCCGAGTTAGGGTACGGACTCGATCTCTTTGTGCTTTCTTTAACTCTTATTCTTGCACAAAGATCAATGCCAAGTTTCTTGCCACGATTGAGATAAATCTATCCACCGAAAACTTCGCCTAGAATAGATTTGATGCAAAAACTTAGGGTTAGGTTTCCGCCGAACTCATCTCGGACCGACCGATCTGAAGATTTCGGTCTCATCGATTTGTCCCAGGCCATTGCACATGTACTACTCGGTTTGACCGAAAGTGTACGAATCGGTGTGACCGAGTTCACTTGCTCTGTGAAACCCTAGCATCTCAGAGTCACCGAACTGCATTTTGGTCTGACCAAAATTGTATGTTTAGATTCTAAAGTTGCTTCGGTGTCACCGATTTTGTCATATCGGTAGCTCCGAATGGCTTTCTGTAGAAAACTAAAATTAAGTTTTTGTCTCAACTTTTTGCAAAAATAGTTGTGCTTTGTGATGCTCATCCACTCTACCTATACATATCTATTCACAGGCCAGTTTCAGAGATGTCAGACAACAGTGATAGTCAGAACAGGTCAGAGGAGTAGGTAAATCTCACTGAGTTCACTAGTCCCTCCAACAACAGCTATGATGAAGGTAGCAGAAGCACCCCAAGCAATTTTCCTAAGGCTGCAACAAGGCAAATAAAGAAAAGAACCTCAGAGTCTGAAGATGAGGGCTTCGTTGTTGATGAGGAGGTGACCTCAAAGAAGAAGGTGCTCAAGAAGGAACAAGCTGCTGCTGCCATCAAGCCTGGTATGCACAATAAGGCTCCTACCCAGATGAAGCCCATGTCTAAAGCCAGAGCCTCCACTCTAGAAACCATGGAGTTCACTCTTGAACCAAGAGAGGAGGAAGCTGCTGGAGGAAAGAAAAGGAAGCAAAGGGTCAAGAAGACTATGGCTAGAGTCATTGGCAGATCATGTATGATGAAAGATCCAGATGAAGATGATGATGAGGAGGAAGAGCCAGTGCCAAAGTCTCAGAAGCTCATGGAGGATGCTATCAAGTTTGAGGCTACTCCATCTAAGCCCAAGATAGCCCCCAAGCCTCCAATTCAAGCTCATGCCTCCAAGTCAACTGCACCCAAGAGATCCACTAGAAACATTTCAGTTTCTGAGAAGAACAAGGCCCTAGTGCCTAAGTTCAAGAGGATGAGGAGTAGCAAGTGCTTAGAAAGCTAAAGCCCAAGATTCCAGATCATGATGACAATCATCCAATTGTTGAGAATATGAAGTTGAGAAAGGATGCAGGTCTCAGATTGTGGAGACAGACTGATCCATATGCTGTAAGGAGAAGACCTACTGTTGATTATCTCTTTCACACCAAGGAACAACAAGATTTCTATGAGACAGTCTTGCTGGACAAGAAGCCCATTGTCAGTGACATGAGATGGGTTGATTGGAAATTCATTGATGACAATGAGGATTACTTCACAGGAGTTCATGAGAGTTTCAGAATGAACGGTGTTGACATTTTTGTTGGTCAAAACTTGACACAATGGAATGATGAAATGGTTATGCAATTCTATTCGACTGCTCATTTCTATCGAGATGGCAAGATTGTCTGGATGACTGAAGGCACAAGGTATCAATCGTCAATTGCTGAATGGGCCAAGCTGATCAATGCTCCTGAAGAAGCTGAAGATGACACAGATGTTTATGGCAAGCCCAGAAAGGATCACCACTCCATGTCTCACATGTACAAGCAAATCCCTGATGATGCTTTGGAAATTCACAAGTTTGGATCCATCTATTATCTGATGTCAGGTCTAACCACGATGAACACTATATTGAGGCACACTTTGTTGCCCAAGTTAGGAGATCATAGGATGATCAGTGGTCACTCAATCAACCTGCTTCTTATGTTTGATGTGCCAGAGAAGTTCATGGTGATGATTTTGATTGTTGAAACTGTGAAGAGAACTGATGCTGATCAGAAAAGATCATGTGGATATGCCCCTCACGTTCAAATGCTAATCAACTCCAAGATGGGGATAGGGACATATCTTCTTGACAAAGAGCATCTTCCCCCGAGGCCAGACTTTGAGGCCAACGTGGTTGTCATGGATGCATCACATCCTACTTCAGTAGAGGCTTGGGAGAAGCGAGATAAAGCAAAGGCAGCAAAGACTTCAACAATGCCAGATGCTTCAGTTGTCAATCTCAAGACCAAGCAGGATCAACGCAGTTATCTGCTCGAGGCAACCGTGAGAATAGAGAAAGGACTGGCCACCCTGACTCGAAATCAAGAGAGCCTTGAGAGGATCTTTGAGACCAAACTTCATGATCTAGATGTGAAGGTCACCGAGATTCAGACCACTATTGAGAAGCTACAGGAAGATGTTGAGGACAGGATTGACAGACCAACCACAGATGCTTTTCAAAGAGTGCCAAGGGCACAAAGGTCTACAGCTATGCCAGTTGTCAGAGACTCCAGAGCTACTACTTCAGCACCTGTAGCAACTGCCACCGTTGTACCTCCAGTTTCAACTCCTCCAGCTCCTTAGACATCTTCAGAAGTGTTTGCAGATGTTGTCCTCTCCATGCCATCTACGCACATCAGAGCAACCAACCAGAAGACCACTTCAGGAGCTCCCGGAGATCGTACCTAGAGTACCGCATAACACTATGCATTTTTGAGCTTTTTGGTAACTTGTTGCCAAAGGGGGAGAAAGTGTATAGATCATTAGGCTTCGAAAGAGAGCGTTTTCCTTTTGTCTTTTGTTGCTTCTCTTGCTACTTGCTATTTGATTGTTTGCTTGCTACTATTTGTGCTTGTGTGTGAGATAGTCTTATGTTCATGTGTTTGATCATATTAAGCTTTTGCGTGTGCTTGAATGATGATATCTTAATACTTGTGTATGATCAATCATGTTTCCCTTGGTGATGAGTGCATGTTCTTTATATTCTATCATTCTGAGCACTCCACCAAGATGTATGTGACATGGAAGAGTGACCCATGATCCTAATCGATTGTGCATTTGCATTCAAAAGCAAATTTTAAATAATGCACAAATTTAGGGGGAGCTCTTGCTTATCACATACTTCTCAAAGCGATGATGTATTTCATTCAAATTATCATTTGTCGAAGCTCTGATCTATATGTTGTCATCAATTACCAAAAAGGGGGAGATTGAAAGTGCAACTAATCCCTGGGTGGTTTTGGTAATTCATAAAAACATATAGCTCATTGAACTAATATCCATTCAATTTAAATATTTCAGAAAGCTCAGTGATTGGCATGGCATGGACTAGAGATGTGGACCCCTCAAAATGCTAAGGACAAAAATTGGCAAAAGCTCAAGACTCTTCATTTCTATTTTAGTGATCCAAGATCACGTTGAGTCCATAGGAAAACCCAATACTATTAAAAGGGGATGAGGTGTTGCTTAATGGTCTACTTGCTCAAAGTGCTTAGTGATATGCTCCAAATCCCTCATCTACTTTTTCAATTCTAAATATGCCCAAAACCTAAAGTCAAACTCGGCCCCACCGATTTGATCTATCTAGCTCCATCGAGTTCCTTTGACATAGCCACTGCCAGAAACCCTAATCAATTCGGTCTCACTGATCGGGATCTTGGTCTCACCGAGATGGCAATGCAAGCTCTGTGTTTCCCTTCGTAACGTTTCGGTCTTACTGAAATGAGCGATTGGTCCCACCGAGTTTGCCTGACCAACTCTCTATTAACCCCATTGCTGAAATCGGTCCCACTGAGTTCATGCAATCGGTCACACCGAGATGAGGTTTTGCCCTAACCCTATCACATCGGTCCCACCGAGTTGATCATGTCGGACCCACCGAGAATCCTAACGTTCACATTTTGAACAAAATCGATGTCACCGAGTTCTCCTATTCGGTTTGACCGAGTTGGGTCAAATGTGTGTAACGGTTGGATTTTGTGTGGAGGCTATACATACCCCCTCCACCCCCTTCTCTATTCAAGAGAGAGCCATCAGAACTTGCCTACACTTCCACTACTCATTTTCTGAAAGAACCACCTACTCATGCGTTGGGACCAAGACATTCCAATCCCACCACAAGAGTCTTGATCTCTAGCCTTCCCCAAGTTGCTTTCCACTCAAATCATCTTTCCGCCATAGCCAAATGTGTAAGAGAGAGTTGAGTGTTGGGGAGACTACCATTTGAAGCACAAGAGCAAGGAGTTCATCATCATCACACAATCTATTACCTTTTGGAGAGTGGTGTCTCCTAGATTGGTTAGGTGTCGCTTGGGAGCTGCCAACAAGATTGTGGAGTTGAACGAAGGAGTTAGTAAGGGCAAGGAGATCAGCTGCTACACTCTTAGAATTAGGTGTCCCTTTACCTTCATATGCAATGTTTTACTTTCCGCTGCTACACTCTTAGAATTGCATGTGTAGGTTGATTGCTTGACTTGTGCTAAGTTGCTAAAATCTGCCAAGACTTAAAATTGGGAAAAGGCTAGATTTTTATTTGTTCAAGTAGTCTAATCACCCCCCTCTAGACCTACTATCGATCCTACAGATATTTGTGGGCCGTCTTGATAATACAACATCACAAGAAGCTTGCAAGCATGTGACTAATGATTTTATTCACGACATCTTATATTACGGGAATGAGTAAAGAGACTTTCGGGCAATCGGTCACACCGAGATGAGGTTTTGCCCTAACCCTATCACATCGGTCCCACCGAGTTGATCATGTCGGACCCACCGAGAATCCTAACGTTCACATTTTGAACAAAATCGGTGTCACCGAGTTCTCCTATTCGGTTTGACCGAGTTGGGTCAAATGTGTGTAACGGTTGGATTTTGTGTGGAGGCTATACATACCCCCTCCACCCCCTTCTCTATTCAAGAGAGAGCCATCAGAACTTGCCTACACTTCCACTACTCATTTTCTGAAAGAACCACCTACTCATGCGTTGGGACCAAGACATTCCAATCCTACCACAAGAGTCTTGATCTCTAGCCTTCCCCAAGTTGCTTTCCACTCAAATCATCTTTCCGCCATAGCCAAATCTGTAAGAGAGAGTTGAGTGTTGGGGAGACTACCATTTGAAGCACAAGAGCAAGGAGTTCATCATCATCACACAATCTATTACCTTTTGGAGAGTGGTGTCTCCTAGATTGGTTAGGTGTCGCTTGGGAGCTGCCAACAAGATTGTGGAGTTGAACGAAGGAGTTTGTAAGGGCAAGGAGATCAGCTGCTACACTCTTAGAGTTAGGTGTCCCTTTACCTTCATATGCAATGTTTTACTTTCCGCTGCTACACTCTTAGAATTGCATGTGTAGGTTGATTGCTTGACTTGTGCTAAGTTGCTAAAATCTGCCAAGACTTAAAATCGGGAAAAGGCTAGATTTTTATTTGTTCAAGTAGTCTAATCACCCCCCTCTAGACCTAGTTTCGATCCTACAGATATTTGTGGGCCGTCTTGATAATACAACATCACAAGAAGCTTGCAAGCATGTGACTAATGAGTTTATTCACGACATCTTATATTACGGGAATGAGTAAAGAGACTTTCGGGTAACGAGATTGAACTAGGTACAGAGATATCAACGATCGAATCTCAGACAAGTAACATATTGGCGGACGATGGGAATTGTATACGGGGTTAACTGAATCCACGACATTGTGGTTCAGCCGATAAAGATCTTCGTAGAATATGTAAGCATCATATGGGCATCTGGGTCCCTCTATTTTTTACTGACTGGAGAGTTGTCTCGGTCATGTCTACATGATTCCCGAACCCTTAGGGTCACACGCTTAACGTTCGGTAACGCTAGGGTAATGTTGAGATATTAATATTTTAATTTTTAAAGTCGTTTGAAGTCCTGGATGGGATACGGGACATCACAAGGAGCTCCGTAATGGTTCGGATGTAAATATTTATATATGGGAAGTCATATTTAGGGTTCCAAAAAAGTTTGGGAATTTTTGGTAGAGTACCGGCAAGGTTCCGGGGGTTCCATCGTGGGGCCCAATGATCCAGAAAGGGCCCACATGGATCGAGAGGTGGGGCTACAACCCACATGGGCTGGTCGCACCATTCCCCAAGGCACACGCCATTTAAATCTAGAGATAAGGTCTTATCTCTAAATTAATAGGGTTGAATCTAGAGATAAGATGTTATCTCCAAGTTTAAAGGGATTTCTCCCTTGTGGCCAGCACTAGGAGTGTTTGCTGGTCCTCCCCTACCCCTAGCATATATAAACATGGGGGAGGCGCATGGGGGCATCCAACCCTTCACCCTTTCCCTTTGCCTATCCTAACTCCTCCCAGGTTTCTCCGATACGCGCTTGGCGAAGCCCTGTTGGAATTCCGCTGCCACCACGACCACCTTGTTGTTGGGATGTCGCCATCTCATCTACCTCCTTTCCATTGCTTGCTGGATCAAGAAGGAGAAGACGCCATTGAGGTGAACGTGTACTAATATCAGAGATGCCATCCATTCAGCACTAGATCGAATTGGATCGTGATTGGATCACGAAGAGTACGACTACATCAACCGCATTACATACGCTAACGCTTTCGGTCTACAAGGGTACGTAGATACACTCCCCTCTCATTGCTATGCATCTCCTATATTAGATCTTGGGTGTTTCATAGGAAATTTTTGTATTTTCATGCAACATTACCCATCAGTGGCATCATGAGCAGAACAAAAAGATGTTGTGGGTGTTGATGTTCAGATTGCTTACCTCCCTTGTCTTATTTCGATTCGGCGGTATTGTGGGATGAAGCAGCTCGGACCAACCTTCCTTGTCCTCGCACAAGAGATCGGTTCCACTGAGTAACACGTAACTTGTATTGCGTAAAAGTGGCTCGCAGGTGTTTGTCTCTCCCACCTTAGTTGAATCTGATTTGACAATGACGGTCCTTGTAGAAGGTTAAAAGGCAACTTGTATATCACCGTTGTGGTTGTGTGTAGATAAGAATAGTTCTTATAGTTAGCCCTAGCAGCCATGTAAAAATTGCAAGAACAATTAGAGGACGTCTACCTTGTTTTTGCAGGGTATCTTGTGATGTGGTATAGCTAAAACGTGATGTGATATATGTTGATGTATCAGATGATCATGTTTTGTAATAGGTTCACGAATTGCATGCGTGAGTATGGCAACCGGCAGGAGCCATAGGGCTGTCTTTAATTTATTGTCTGACATGCGTGTCAATCATTATACGCCATGTAATTGCTTTACTTTTTCACTATGAGTTATCTATAGTTGTAGAAGCAATAGTTGGTGGAGACAACCACATGATGGCACAATGATGGAGATCATGGTGTCATGCCGGTGACAATGGAGATCATGCCGGTGCTTTGTAGATGGAGATCAAAAGCACAATATTACAATGGCCATATCATGTCACATATTGATTGCATGTGATGTTCATCTTTTATGCATCTTATTTTGCTTAGGATGACGGTAGCATTATAATATGATCCCTTCACTTAATTTCAAGGTAAAAGGTTGTCAGAGTACGTAATGGGCCTAATGGCCTGGGCTGGCGGTATAGCCCATTAGTCTTAGGGTAAATTAGAGATAAGGTTCGCTTGCTTAGGGGTCAACTAAGCCTTGCCTGGGAGTCAAGTAAACCTCTCTATATAAAGAGAGGAGATGTATCAATCTAATCAAGCAAGAATTAAGAAGGAAATCCCCTCCATCTTGCCCAACCTTGGGCAAAAGGCCCCCGGCCGGCCCTCTCGCGCCTTCCTTCTAGCAGCGCCTTAACAATTTGGTATCAGCTAGCTTCGGTTCGATCATGTCTTCCTCCGTCGCGCCCGCCCCCGCTGTCCTCACCCCGGAGGAGGTGTCCGAGGCGCTGTGGGACCTAACCATTCGGTCCAGGAGATCCGCTTGTTCTTGGCCGGGTCCTACGGCCGCACCCGGCTGCGCCGCCCATCGCCGCCATCGCGCCGCCGTGGCTATCGTGGAAGCTGCCGCACCAGTCGGACTCCGCCACGCTCGCTGGGGTCGCACCCGGCTGCGCTGCCCATCGTTGCCACTACGCCACCGTGTCTACCGCCGCACAAGGCGGCCTCCGCCGCACTCGCTGGGCCGCTGTAGCTGCCATCCACCACCCCACCCTGGCTGCAGAGGCATCCGTCACTCCTGGCAGCCTCCGCCGCGCCCGGCGCAGCACCGCAGCAGCCGCTGCAGGTGCAGCAGCCACCGCCGGTTAGCTCCGGCCCCGCATCGACCGTGCGGGCGGGAGTCCCGATCCACCAGATCATGTTCCCGCCATCGCCATCACCGCTTCACCAGGGCGTCCCCATCCAGCAGATCAAGTTCCCGCCGTCGCCGTTACCTCTTCCGTCTTGGATCACTACCCGCCACGTGTCGGCATTGGTGAGGCTGCAGGCTGCTGCGCGTGGCTTCCTAGCACGTTGGCGTGTGCAGGAGATCCATGGTCCACAGCTGCCGCTCCTCCCAGTTGCGCTTCGCTACGCAAAGGACCTCGCTCTCGTCCCCTGCATCAGGGATCTTGGGCATGTTTTTTCCATGCAGGCAGCAACCTCAAAGTCTGCGAAATCGACGGTTGGGGGGGCACCCCTCCTCGCCATTCTCCATCGCAAGCCCTCCACTCTTCTCTGTGCGGTGCATACCAACAGCCGTCCGGCGGGGAGAAGGCAGGGTGTCACCGACAAGAGCGCACCGCATAGCACCACTGCATTCTGCCGGCCGCCGCGAGTGCGCCTCTGCTGGTCGCTCTTGCGACCACTTCCAGGTGGCCATACACATGCACTCCTTTTGTCTAGATGGTGTCCATGGGATCCAAGTGGTTGTACACGTGCACGTCCGACGTGAGGATGGTGTGCACTTTTTGTTAAGGGGTCCCAAATAAAGTGTCCCAGTCCATTTCAGGTTGAGAGCAATAAAACAAGCCGAGATGTAAAAGGCTTGTTTTTCAGTGTTAAGTTTGTGTTGCGTCGAGTCATGGTTATAAGTTGGTTAGGCTGCAGGTCGAGGACAAGCTGCATGTCTAGGTGGGGTGTAGTGTTAGAGTACGTAATAGGCCTAATGGCATGGGCTGGCGGTATAGCCCGTTAGTCTTAGGGTTAATTAGAGATAAGGGTCGCTTGCTTAGGGGTCAAGTAAGCCTTGCTTGGGAGTCAAGGAAACCTCTCTATATAAAGAGAGGAGATGTATCAATCTAATCAAGCAAGAATTAAGAAGGAAATCCCTTCCATCTTGCCCGGCCGTGGGCAAAAGGCCCCTGGCCGGCCCTCTCGTGCCCTCCTTCTAGCAGCACCATAACAAAGGTGTTCTCCCTAAGTATGCACCATTGCGAAAGTTTGTCTTTTTTAAGCACCTCGTTATGATCGGGTGTGATAGACTCTTTGTCCACATACAACGGGCGTAAGCCAGTTTTACACATGCGGAATACTTGGGTTAAACTTGATGAGCCTAGCATGTACAGACATGGCCTCGGAACACGGAGGATCGGAAGGTCAAACATGAGTCATATAGTAGATATGATCAACAAGGAGATGTTCACCATTGATAACCACCCTATCCCAGGTGACAGAACATGGGTTAGTTGATTTGGATCATGTAACACTTAGACAACATGAGGGATGTTGATTTAAGTGGGCGTTCACTAGTAATTTGATTAACTGAACCAATTATCATGAACATAGTCTAAATGTATTTGCAAATTTATGTTGTAGATTAATGGCTCGTGTTGTTGCTCCCCTGAATTTTAATGCATTCCTAGAGAGAGAAAAGTTGAAACATGATGGAAGCAACTATGCTGACTGTGTCCGTAATCTGAGGATTATCATCAATACTGCACAAAGGCTAATGTCCTTGATGCACTGCTAGGTGAGCCACCCTCTCCGCGAATCTAGACATTATGAATGTTTGGCACACAAGAAATGATAACTACACGATACGTTAGTGCACCATGCTTTACGGCTTAGAACCGGGGCTCCAAAGATATTTTGAACACCACAGAGCATATGAGATTTTCCAGGAGCTGAAATTGGTATTTAAGGCTCATGCCTAGGTTTGAGAGGTGTGACACCTCCGACAAGTTCTTTAGATGCAAGATGGAGGAGAACAACTCCGTTAATGAGCACGTACTCAAGATGTCTGGGTACTGCAATCGGTGAACCAGTTAGGAGTTAATCTTACAGATGAAGTAGCGATTGATAGAGTTGTCCAGTTACTGCCACCAAGCTACAAGAGATTTGTGATGAACTATAATATGCAAGGGATGGACAATACAATCACTGAGCTTTTCGCCATGCTTAAGGCCGCAGAAGTAGAAATCAGGAACGAGCATGAAGTATTGATGGTCAAAAAGACCACTAGTTTCAAGAAAGGCAAGGGAAAGAAGGGAAACTTCAAGAAGGATGGTAAGCCAGTTGCCGCTCCCGTGAAGAAACCCAAGGCTAGACCTAAACCTGAGACTGAGTGCTTCTATTGCAAGAGGAATGGCCACTATAAGCGGAACTGTCCCAAGTACTTGGCAGATAAGAAGGTTGGCAACGTCAACAATTGTATATTTGATATGGTGCGTTCTATGATGTCTCTTACCGATTTCCCACTATCGTTTTAGGGTTATGCATTAGAGACAACCACATTCACTTTAAATAGGGCACCATATAAATCCGTTGAGACGACACCTATGAATTATGGTTTGGCAATAAATTTAAGCTATCTTTTCTTAAATTTTGGGGATGCGACGCTTATGTCAAGAGGCTTCAATCTGATAAGCTCGAACCCAAAGCGAAGAAGTGTGTCTTTAGAGGATACCCTAAAGAGACCATTGGGTATATGAGGGAGTCCTGGATTAGGGGGTCCTCAGGCGTCCAGGCTATGTAACATGGGTCGGACTAATGCGCTGCGAATATACAAGATAGAAGGCTTTCCCCCGTGTCCGGATGGGACTCTCCTTTGCGTGGATGGCAAGCTTGGCATTCGGACATGAAGATTCCTTTCTCTGTAAACCGACTTTGTACAACCCTAGCCTCCTCCGGTGTCTATATAAACCGGAGGGTTTAGTCCATAGAGGCAATCATAATCATACAGGCTAGACATCTAGGGTTTAGCCATTACGATCTCGAGGTAGATCAACTCTTGTAACCCCTATACTCATCAAAGTCAATCAAGCAGGAAGTAGGGTATTACCTCCATCAACAGGGCCCGAACTTGGGTAAACATTGTGTCCCCTACCTCCTGTTACCCTTGTTCCTTAGACGCACAGTTCGGGACCCCCTACCCGAGATCTGCCGGTTTTTACACCGACATTGGTGCTTCCATTGAGAGTTCCACTGTGCCGTTGTCAAAAGGCTCGATGGCTCCATCAATCGTCTAGAACAATGCTACCGCGAAGGAGATTTTTCTCCCCGTCAGATCTTTGTATTCGGCGACTTCGCACTGCGTGCCAACCCGGTTGGCCACCTAGAGCAGATCGACAGCTACGCCCTGGTCACCAGATCAATTTCGGAAATCTGAACTATGTCGCTGATATCCGAGGAGACTTGATCTTCCAAGGGTTCGCAGCCCCAATCACCGCTCCGGCCTTATATCCGGAGCGCGTCACCAGGTCCGAAGACGGGAGTCTAGAGCCCGCCGGACTCTCTGCGGCTATAGAGCTCAACGCTGGAGAACCAGAGAGAATAACGTCTCCGGCAGTCATCACAAATCCAGACTCTTCTCCGGACACTAGCTCCGAACCCTTGAAGCCTGCATCATGCGAGCTCGGCCCGGACATTTCTGTCCCCGTCCAAACCTCGCTCTTAAACGAGGCTTTGGACTTAACGCGATCCCTCTCCATCGTAGAGGAACCGCTTTCTAATTACGCCCAGCCCGGACTAGGGGCTGAAAATAGGGAATTTTACTTCCCACCCACCACCCACTTCACAACCACTGTCGAGGATCTAACCAACATGCTTCATTACGCCTCCGAAGACATCGACGGTATGCACGACGATGCCGGAGAGGACCAGGCCCAAAACCCGCCGTTCACTGGGCGCTGGACGGCCAGTTCCTCATACAATGTATACATGGTGGACACACCTAAAGAAGGCGACGACGATGATGAGAAGGATTAAGTCGAGGACGAACCTCCCGAGATATCACCAAAGTGTCGACGTCAGCGGCGCTGCTCTAAATCGCGTCGCGGAAAAGACAGCAATACCTGCACCAGAGACAATGATACTCCGGATAACGCCGAAGACCAAGAAGGCCCCATCGAACCAACATACACACATGATGATCGGGAGGACGGGCAAGTTAACCCTGACGAGCAAGCAGGGAACAAAGACTTGGAGGATAGCAACTATCTACCACTCTCCGAGGATGACATGAGCCTCGGCAACGAAGATTTCATCGTGCCAGAGGAACCCCTCGAACAAGAGCGCTTCAAGCGCCAGCTAATAACCACGACAATAAGCCTAAAAAAGAAGCAGCGGCCACTTCAAGCTGACCAATATCTTCTCAATAACAGATGGATTAATGTCCTGGAGGCCGAAGAATACGGCCTCGAACACCCAACAAAGAGTTACCCGAAGCGTAAGCTGCTACCCGAGTTCTACAAAGAGGCGCTGGAGCCTATACCACCCGGGCGCAACACGACTGACGGACCCGACCGACCACCACGTGGCCGGGACAGAACGACAACTCAAGCGAAACACCACCCCGCACCACATCGTCGTACAAGCAGAGAAAAAACAGCTCGGGGATACACATCTGACCTACGGCAAGACCTGGAAAACAGAGCAGGTCAGATCAGATCAATCTATGGATCGCGGGGGCACGCTCCGGTGCGGGAGGACGGTTATCAATCCTGGCGCAACATGCACAACCATGCCCAGGCCGAAAACCGCATACGGACTTCATCCGAACTGCGTCGTGACATGGCCCGATATAGAGGCACCGCACACCCCCTATGCTTTACCGATGAGGTAATGGAGCACCAGTCCCCAGAAGGGTTTAAATCCATGAACATCGAATCATACGATGGCACAACAGATCCCGCAGTATGGATTGAAGATTTTCTCCTCCACATTCACATGGCACGCGCTGATGATCTACATGCCATCAAGTACCTCCCCCTAAAACTCAAGGGGCCAGCACGACACTTGTTGAACAGCCTACCGGAAAATTCTATCGGTAGCTGGGAAGACTTGGAGGACGCATTCAGAGACAACTTCCAAGGTACCTATGTTCGGCCCCCAGATGCCGATGAGCTTAGTCACATCATCCAGCAACCCGGAGAATCGGCCCGACAGCTCTGGACCAGGTTCTTAGTAAAACAGAACTAGATTGTGGATTGTCCGGACGACGAAGCCCTTCCGGCCTTCAAGCATAGCGTCTGAGACGAGTGGCTCGCCCGACACCTCGGCCAAGAAAAGCCGAAGTCCATGGCAGCCCTTACCGCACTTATGACCCGCTTCTGCGCAGGAGAGGACAACTGGCTTGCTCGTAGAAGCAATAGCACGAGCGACCCTAGAACCTCCGAAGCCAGGGACGACAACGACAAGCCATGACGCAACAAGCACAAGCGTCAAAACAATAACGAAGGAACCCAAGACACGGCGGTCAACGCCGGATTCAGCGGCTCCAAACCCGGTCAACGGAAGAAGCCATTCAAGGCAAGCAGAGATGGCCCATCCAGTTTAGACAGAATACTTGATCGGCCTTGCCAGATTCATGGCACCCCCAATAAACCCGCCAATCATACCAACAGAAATTGTTGGGTCTTTAAACAGGCCGGCAAACTTAACGCCGAACACAAGGGGAAAGGGTCGCCCAGCGACGATGATGACCAAGAGCCTCGTCAACCGAACACAGGGGGACAGAAGCAATTTCCCCCCGAGGTAAAAACAGTGAATATGATATATGTCACACATATCCCTAAGAGGGAGCGCAAGCGCACACTACGGGACGTCTACGCCATAGAGCCGGTCGCCCCAAAATTCAACCCATGGTCAGCTTGTCCGATCACCTTCAATCGAAAGGACCACCCAACCAGTATCCATCATGGAGGTTCGGCAGCTGTGGTCCTCGATCCAATCATCGACGAGTTTCACCTCACTCGAGTCCTCATGGACGGCGGCAGCAGTCCCAATCTACTTTACCAAGACACTGTCCGCAAAATGGGCGTCGATCCGTCAAGAATCAAGCCCACTAAAACTACCTTCAAAGGAGTAATACCTGGTGTAGAGGCCCACTGCACGGGCTCAATCACACTGGAAGTCATCCTCAGTTCATCGGACAACTTCCGAAGCAAAGACTTGATCTTCGATATCGTCCCCTTCCGCAGTGGCTATCACACACTGCTTGGATGAACCGCTTTCGCCCGCTTTAATGTGGTCCCACACTACGCCTATTTAAAGCTCAAGATGCCCGGTCCACGTGGCGTCATTACAATCAATGGAAACATGGAGCGCTCCCTCCGTACTGAGGAGTATACCGTGGCCATTGCGGCCAAAGTATAAAGTGGCCCTGTCAAGCCGCACACCTCATAGACTATTAAGCCACCGGACTTCATTGCGCAAGGCCGGTCATTTCTACATGCCGACAGCCCAGCAATTCCGGGGCTGGATTACCAATTTCTCCTCCGTCGATAACCACGTACATCAGCGAAATTCGTACCGCGCGTGCACAATTATGGACTCAAAATACCTTGGGCATCAGCGGAGGCAATATACGGACAGGCCTATAGAACGGTTCAACCTTATACAGCCTTCCCCCTTCTTTAAATTATCTTTTCCTTTTTTACCACGGGCGAATCAAAACCTACACATCCTACGGACTCACAAGGACTCTCTCCGAGCCCGGTTCCGTCTAAACAACCGACCATTCCTCTCAAGGAATCTTTCTTACTTGGGTGAAAGCGGCGCAGATGTGCGGCAGGAAGGTGCAAAGGATTTTGCAGACCACAACTTCACTCAAGAACCTGTATAGAGCTTTTCACCTTAGCCCCTAGATCCCCGGCATGTAAAATAGCCTTGGTGATTGTGGTACCTTCTGTAAGATTACGTTTTGACGTATCAATCAGATTCCAGTGAACCAAATTCTTATTTGGTATCGTCTTTACTTATAGACTTTATTCCGTCCGTTCAGTTGTCTCACGCACACACCTCGGCACAAAATTGCTAGGGGCTCTACAGGGCAACATATGTGTTGCCAAATAAAAGTCCGAACAACTTTATATCACAATTTGGCATCCCGAGCTCGGCACTATATGCATCGGCTCCGAATCATGTATTTGGTCAATAGTTGGGTTGCCCGGCTCCTGTGTTTGCTACCTTACGTTTCGTCTGATCGGCTAGGGTAGTAAAGGGAGAACTACTGCGATTGTGTTTCTGGTTCGTCCGGTTAAGCACCTCAGTAGAGAAAGCCGAAAACTGACTGTCATGATGCGACGAGAGCTGGTCAGCCACTCGGTGATTTATTACAATCCTTAGCAATTTTTCCGTATTACACGAAGGCCTGTTTCCCGGTCACTTATGTAACGCATCTGCATCAGGGTAGCCGCATACATACCAGGGGCTACTGTATAGACCCATTGTCAAACTCCTATGGATAAGTGAGAGCAATAAAACCAAATAGTCTGATTTCCTGGTTCGCCGCACTGACACCTCCTTCAGGGACCAAGACATTGGGTTAAGTGTAGTCATGTGCAATTCCGAACACCCCAATAGTATCTACATGGGTGATGCGGAGCATCCTATGGACATCACCATGTCAAGAGTCCGTTCGGCGAGTGACACATGCGACATCTACTTCACATACACAAAGGTGAATCATCTCCTTGACACGTGCTCACTTGACCTCTTCGAGGATGGTATACTACTTGACACTCCACTCGTGTGCATGCATAGGTATTGTCGGAACACTACGGACGACGAGGAGGAGTGCAAGCACCAAGGAACAACTACACCATCCGCAAGAGAAGCATGGAAGAGAAGGAGGAAGAAGACCCAGGACGAGCGGTACTACCGCCCACACCAAGCGGTACTACCGCTAGAGGCCCCCAAGCGGCACTACCGCCGAACTTTCGCTCTACTGCCGCTCAACCCGACAAACTCCTGTGCTCGAGCGACCCGGGTTCGGTACTACCGCCCGGTCCAAGCGGCACTACCGCTTACAAGAGGTACTACCGCCCTCCCAAGCGGTACTACCGCTCTACCTGTGCGCAGCCGCGGGCCTTTGGCTTTGTATCCCTCTCCCACTTACCCCTTCGTGGCTAAGACTATAAATAGACCACCTCCACCTCCTTTCTAGGGTTAGCAAAGTAGTAGCTCATTAGAGATAGAGCTTTGCTCATCCATATCGGATCTACTCCACGAGACAGAGACCGCGGCCCCTCTACGGAGAAGATCCACCTTGGATTCAAGACCTCCATGTGAGCATGTGAGAAGATCCTCCAGGATATCAAGACCTCAACTCCTCCAAGGATTGGGATGAACGCTACCTTGTATCTTTCCCTTTGTTGTTCATGTACCTTGTGGATCTTGTGTGTTTGATTGTCTAGTGGATGTGTGATTGGACTTGTTCTTGAGTGTTTCCCCTTGTGTTTTCTCTCCGTTCCTCCCCGTGTTCGTCGTGTTCTTCGAGGGATCTCGCTCCTTTCATGAAAGATCGGCCATCTAGGGTTCCACCCTACATCATCTTGGTATCATGAGCCACGTTCATCACGATTTCGGAGCCCCCTCTCTTTGTTTTCTAGCTTGATTTTGTTGTTTTTCGTCCTAATTCGAAAATCCCCATAAAAAATAGCCCCAATTTTTTTTGTCATTTGTTGGTGTGATGATGTTTTGTTGGATTTGATCCATGGATTTGCTTGGTTTCGAGTGGATCTAGCATCTCCCCTAGTTTCGCCATCTTCCATCCACGAAATCTCTCCAATTTTGACCCCGAAATCATCCATTTCCGCCCCAAAATCGCGCCCCGATTCGATCTGCGAAAAATCCCGACACCAGCGGTACTACAGCCCTCCAAGCGGTACTACCGCTTAGTACCACAAGCGGTACTACCGCCCCACGAACGGTACTACTGCTAGTCCCTGGTCCAGCCCGAAACAGTCGAAAAATCCCGACACGAGCGGTACTACCGCCCATCCGAGCGGTACTACCGCCCATGCCAGTTTCAGTATTCCAAGTTTCACCGTTTTGTCCATAACTTTCACATCCGGAGTCCTATTTTCGCGTTCTTTAGCTCGTTGAGTAGCTATTGACATCCTCTATCCACCTAGATAGGTTCCATCACCATTTGACTCCATCAAATTTTTGAAACTTTGGCATCTTTGCCTAGGGCTTCCACCATAACTTCCGCAAAACCACCATAGCCTTCCGCAACCTAACCCAATTTGTTCCCCATAGCATTAGTGGTTGTTTGAGTTGCGATTCGAGTCTCCTAAGGTGTTTAGGCTACTTAGGGACGATTGCTTCTTCATTAACCACCACCTTACCTTCCGCATAGGCTTGACCACCATACACTTCCACCATCGCAACGTAACCCATTTTGACCGGGTTTCCACCAATACTTCCGCAACCACCACCGCATTCCTGCTACCACCATTTGACTTTGTCCTTGTGATTTTGATTTGTGGTTTTTCCATTTCCTAAGGTGTTTCGGCTACTTAGGGACGAGTCTCCATCATCTTGGTATCTACATCAAGAACACCGCCACTCGTCATCGCCAAGGACGGTAACCTCGACGACACCATTGTATATTCCCCTTGCAATTGCATTGATAACCCCTAGCCCATTTTGCGTTACTTACCTATCGAGACTAGCCATTTGAGTATTGCCGGCAACGTTACTTGTGCACATTAGTGATCATACCTCCCATTGCATACATACCATATCATATTGGTATCATATCATCCCTTGTGTCA
The DNA here is from genome assembly GCA_032464435.1 of Aegilops umbellulata. Classification (NCBI taxonomy): domain Eukaryota; kingdom Viridiplantae; phylum Streptophyta; class Magnoliopsida; order Poales; family Poaceae; genus Aegilops; species Aegilops umbellulata. The sequence goes on along the minus strand of CP136054.1, from coordinate 344,422,218 downwards.
CAAGTTTGTTCCCGCATATACACAATTGCTATCTTGGTTTGTGCATTTCACAAAGTGGCCATACATACAAAAAAAGAGAATAAGCTTTTAAGCAAAAGAGAAGAGCAACGAAGCTTGTAAGCAAGTGCCATAGCATCATACTACATTGCACATAAGATTGTCATATCCGATCATCTTGGATCATCTTGTGAGAAACACCAGGAACCATACATAATATCATACTTGGGATAGAAAGTTTATCCATTTTGCATCTTATAGGTTGTGCACAAGTGTCGTATCCGCCAATAGAGCAATCGTGCTAGCGTCTCTCTTGAGTTGTGCAACATGAGCGTTTTCCGTGGACTCCACATTTTGTGCTCATTCCTTGGTTGCACGACCCCATTTATCTATCCGTGTGTGTGTTTCCGTGTGCCATTCTTTGCTATTGGTCTACTTGTTTCACTTGCGAATTTGTGAATCTCTTTCAACATTATTGACTCTTGCTAACATTTTGCATCAAATTTTTGTGCCACTATCCTCACCGAGCTCCACCATAAGCCTTACTTGTGTAGGTGTGAGAAACCGACAAGAATTGATACCAATTGTGCTATTTCCTTGTTACACATTGAGTGATCATTGATCCATCTTCAACATCGGTCAAGGTACATTTGGTATAAGTTCTTCTCTTTCTCCCACTCATATTTGCTCGAGTCTTGTGATGGATAGGCAAGGCATTTCACCCTCGGTCTACAACAACAACAACGAGTTCGATGCCACGAACAACTCTAACGACCCCAAGATGCAAGATCAAATGGAGGAGATCAAAGCCCTCATCAAGTCCTACAAGCGATCTTCCTCATCTTCGAGAAGACGCTCAAGAGCACATTCTTCCGAGCTACCATCTCCGGCAAGCTCACATCGGCATCGACACCATCACCACCAAGAACGTGAAGGTCAAGAGCTCAACACCAACAACTGCTCAACGACTTCACCATCTCCCTTGGCATCTTCGCCTTCGCATATACGTCATCTTCGCCAACAAGCACCTCAAGACTACGCTCAAGAGAAGCTCCCCAAGCTCAAGTCTGCGACCTCCACGAGCTACTATGACCTCGACACTGACCATGAGATTCCTTTCTATGGGACTCTAGAACCCGAGGAGTATCTCGAGTGGGAGCGTTTGATGGACGACTACCTCAAGCTACATGCTACATCAAGTTCCCCCCGAAGATCAAGTGAAGTGCGCCACAAGGAACTTCCATGACTACACGTCCACATGGTGGTTTCACACACCTTCGGAGAGCTACTACATGAGTTGGCCCAAGACGAAGAAAGCTTTACGACGAGAGTTCGTGCCTCCAACCTACACGGAACAACTTCGACGCCAATTGGAGAACACCATCCAAGGATCCAAGTCCATCGACGAGTACTTCAAGGAGATGAAGAAAGCCTTGCAACGAGCCGGCGTGGGCGACCCCATGTCAATGAAGTTCCACTTCATGATGGGATTGAACAGCGACATCTCCAAGACTATCTTCCTCGAGAACTACAAGTCCCTCGACGACAACTACATTGGTGCTCTCAAGGCGGAACAAGAACTCATGAAGGCCAAGGCTTCTCCACCCCAAGAACACTTCTCGAAGACCAAAGTCAAAGACGACCAGCATGAGGCTAGGACCACCAAGATGTCCAAGCCCGATGAGCTCCAAGACGATGCTCCCAAGTTCGACTTCACCTCCATCCCTCTTTGTGGCATTGATGATGCCGAGTCCTCCACGACTCTTTTTCAAGATGGTGCGACGACAAGTACGACTACAGAGACCTTCAAGGACCACGCTTTGGAGGCGAGCGACTTGGTGACGAGCAAGGATGATGCTTCCATCTTAGGAGGCGAGAGCGATGATGTGCCATCTTCAGCCTTCATCCACGGCGACGGTGACGCGATGATCGAGCATGGGATTTTCCCTTCGGTCATGGAGGAGAGAGATGATGTGCCATCTTCGGCCTTCATCCATGGTGACAACGACGAGATGGTTGATCATGGGATTTTCCCTTCGACCATGGCGACGTATGATGACTTGAGTGACTTGTGCCACCATATTGAGAGTGAGAGTGACTTCACCACTAGCCACATATGTGATGAGTTGCCCCAATTCCCATGTGAGGAGAGCCACAACCCCCACCACTTGAGTGAGATGAGTGACTCCACCATACATGAGATTGAGTGCACCTACATTGAGGGAGTGAGTGAGCCACCACATAGAGAGAGTGAGGCCACTATGATTTCTAACGACTTAACCTCTACCTCTATTGTGTCTTCTCATTTGGTGCTAGGTCCCATATATGATGACACGCCGATTTGCGACGACTACGTCCTTCCTTTGGACAAGACGATGGCCATGGTGGAATATGATGCACCCCCACATGGTTCCATCAAGATGAAGATGACCACCATTTGGTCTTTACCACCTCACCTACACCACTCGAGTGGAATGAACAAGGTAACATAGGTGAAGGTGATGCTCTAGTCCCACTAGTGGACATTGTTGACATTGATTGCTTGCATGATGTTAATCCCCCTATTGACATGCTTCATGTTAGTATGGTTTCCCCATGCGATGATTTACCCATTTATGATGAGTATGATGATTGCCATGTGGAGTCTATTAGTTGTTATGCCATGTTACATAGGATTTCTTGTGACAATTCTTTGGGTCACATCATGTTTGAAAATCCGCTTTATTTGTCATATGCTATGCATGAGATCAATCCACATGTCATATTTGCAATCTCTTCATAGTGATTATGCATATGCCATTAAACTAAACCCAATTTGCACTTATGGCATAGATGAAAAGCCCATGGTTATTGGCATTTGTTTTTCTTGTGATGATATTGATATGCTCCCTTTGCATCATTTATCTCATATGCCATGCCATGACTACCTAGCTTCGGATATGCATTGTTTTGGATGTTGTCCATTTTCTCCATATGATGTTTCCAATATTGCTCATGAGGAGACCCCCATAGTTTCCTCATACATTTTAGGAGATTTTGATTCATCCTATCCATTGCATGATCCCAATAATTATGTGCACAATATGCTCCCCATGAATCATAATGATATTGTTGTGCCATATACTAGTATGCTCAATTTGCACCCCTATCGTGTTATACATAACAAATATTCTTTCATGATGGATGACATGTTCTTGTACCATGCATCAAATTTCTTTGAGCGATGCTTATCTTGTGCTAACACTCACTTGCACATACACATCATGATGGATGATGTGTACATTTACCACGCGCACAATTTCTTTGGTTTTTGTCTCTATTGTGTAGGTAGCCATGAATACTTGTCAACCTCGCAATCCCACGAGTTGACAAAACGAGCTCTAGAGAGCAACGATGACTTGGGATCCCATGGATTGCCTTTCCCACCGCTCTCTTCACGCAAAGACTTCGCGCATTTCTTTTACATGGCCCTCACATGGTTATGGGTTGTTGTCCATTCTATATCCTTTGCCCATCTTGCCATGTTCACTTTGCATGAGATGCCCATTCCTATGCCTTTTCCATGCATTTGTGACCCATGCTTTGCATTACACATGATGATTGATTCTAGTACTTGTACGTGTATTTGCAAGCGTGATGGAGATATTATTTGTTATTGCCATGATTGCTTTGTGCCCCATGCCTATGATGATACTGTGATCTTGATTTGTGTTCGTGCTTGCGATATGTCATGTACATTGCCTATGCCTATTCTTTGCTTACATGACATGATTGCCATGATTTCCTCTAGTGTGTTGCGTCTTTGCTCCACTAGCTTGCACGACTTGATTACTATGATTGCTTGCCTTGTTGCATCACCAATGAGTCATACTTGCTCATGTCATGCGGTTGATGACAACTATCTACATGCTTTGCACATGATTGTGATTGCTTCTTGTCATTTATCTCCATGTGTTGCCTCTCTCATGCTAGATGATTTGCCATGTATTGAGTGCAACAATGTCCTTAGTCTTGATAATGAGTTTGCTCCCATAGCATTCTCACATATAATTGGAGATTTTGACATATTCCTTGTGAAGCATGCTTGTCTTACCTCTTTGCACCATATACCCCGTGCCATGAATATAGCCATTGTTGCATCATATTATTCATGCACTTGTGCTTCTAATGGTTATGTGCAAAAGAAGAGAACCATCATGATGGATGATGTGTTTATCTACCATGCGCATACGTTCTTTCTTTTGTTGTGTGCATGTGTAGGATACTTGGACTTTGTGTCGACTTCCATGTCACGTGAGTTGACCATTCGAGCAATTGAGAGCGAACCACCTTCTACCACGACGATTCTACATCGCACTTGCTTGTGCTTCGGCATTGTGAAGGACGCACAAGGACACGCTTTCACGGTGATATCCTTCTCTTTTAAGAACCCCCAAACCATGATCATGGATATTATGGATCATACTACTTGTGTTGCTTTCCCCATGAGACTTATTGTTCATCTTGGATCACTTGATTGCACACTTGTTAGAGATCTTGCTTCGACTTGTCATTTTACAAATTCCATGCATCATGATATATATGCCTTGTGTGTTGCATCCAATTCTTGGATTACTTGCTCCTCTCATATGTTTGGTTGCAACAATGTCATCACTTCACATATGCCATGTCCCATTGCTTGTCACATGATTGACTTGATTGCCTCACACATGATGAACAATTGCCCTTTCTATTGTGTTGAGTGCCACACTATGTTCACTACACCCTATGCACATCATGCTTGCATTGGCTTGCACTTGACCCATGTGTTTAGACACCTCATCTTATTTGGTGTTGTGAATGATTCATATGCCTTCCATAGACCTTTCATTGAGCAATTTGTGAATGCTTGCTATGAACTTGAGGTAGATGCTTATTCTCTTGCCAAACATATTTGCATCTCTACCTCACATTTACATGATTGTCCCCATGCTATATTTGCTTGTGCTCAATTTATGTGCTTACATACCATGTCACAATCCTTTGTCAAACCATATGCTTTGCATGATGACGACACTTGTTGGGTGAATCACCACTTGAATGCTTGGTTTTGCACTAACGCTAACACATTTGTTTTTCCAACTGTTTGTTGTTTTTGCTCCTTTTGAAGGAATCACTACACGGTGCGACATTGGAGAGTGCACATTTCGAGCTTCAAGATGACGAGTACTTGGTGAACGTCCACTTCTACACGGTGAAGCCATCTCTTTCCCATGGTGATTTGGTTTTCGATCCGAGGTCGGATCTTTCCCAAGGGAGGGGAGATGATGCGGAGCATCCTATGGACATCACCATGTCAAGAGTCCGTTCGGCGAGTGACATGTGCGACATCTACTTCACATACACAAAGGTGAATCATATCCTTTACACGTGCTCACTTGACCTCTTCGAGGATGGTATACTACTTGACACTCCACTCGTGTGCATGCATAGGTATTGTCGGAACACTACGGACGACGAGGAGGAGTGCAAGCGCCAAGGAACAACTACACCATCCGCAAGAGAAGCATGGAAGAGAAGGAGGAAGAAGACCGAGGACGAGCGGTACTACCGCCCACACCAAGCGGTACTACCGCTAGAGGCCCCCAAGCGGCACTACCGCCGAACTTCCACTCTACTGCCGCTCAACCCGACAAACTCCTGTGCTCGAGCGACCCGGGTCCAGTACTACCGCCCGGTCCAAGCGGCACTACTGCTTACAAGTGGTACTACCGCCCTCCCAAGCGGTACTACCGATCTGCCTATGCGCAGACGCGGGCCTTTGGCCTTGTATCCCTCTCCCACTTACCCCTTCGTGGCTAAGACTATAAATAGACCACCTCCACCTCCTTTCTAGGGTTAGAAAAGTAGTAGCTCATTAGAGATAGAGCTTTTCTCATCCATATCGGATCTACTCCACAAGAGAGAGACCACGGCCCCTCTACGGAGAAGATCCACCTTGGATTCAAGACCTCCATGTGAGCATGTGAGAAGATCCTCCGGGATATCAAGACCTCAACTCCTCCAAGGATTGGGATGAACGCTACCTTGTATCTTTCCCTTTGTTGTTCATGTACCTTGTGGATCTTGTGTGTTTGATTGTCTAGTGGATGTGTGATTGGACTTGTTCTTGAGTGTTTCCCCTTGTGTTTTCTCTCCGTTCTTCCCTGTGTTCATCGTGTTCTTCGAGGGATCTCGCTCCTTTCGTGAAAGATCGGCCATCTAGGGTTCCACCCTACATCATCTTGGTATCATGAGCCACGTTCATCACGATTTCGGAGCCCCCTCTCTTTGTTTTCTAGCTTGATTTTGTTGTTTTTCGTCCTAATTCGAAAATCCCCATAAAAAATAGCCCCCATTTTTTTTTGTGATTTGTTGGTGTGATGATGTTTTGTTGGATTTGATCCATGGATTTGCTTGGTTTCGAGTGGATCTAGCATCTCCCCAAGTTTCGCCATCTTCCATCCACGAAATCTCTCCAATTTTGACCCCGAAATCATCCATTTCCGCCCCAAAATTGCGCCCCGATTCGATCTGCGAAAAATCCCGACACCAGCGGTACTACACCAGAGTCGGTTACAATGGTAGGAGATCTTGAATATCCGCACGCCTAGCTTGCCTTCCACACCAAGAAAAGATCCTTCCGGACACGGGACGAAGTCTTCAATCTTGTATCTTCATAGTCCTGGAGTCCGGCTGAAGGTATAGTCCGGCTATCCGAACACCCCCTAATCCAGGACTCCCTCAGTAGCCCCTGAACCAGGCTTCAATGACGACGAGTCTGGCGCGCAGATTGTCTTCGGCATTGCAAGGCGGGTTCCTCCTCCAAGTTCTTCAAGAAGATTATAAACACCAACAATAGTGTCCGGCTCTGCAAAATAAGTTTCCACATATTGCCATATAGAGAATAATATTAACACAAATCAAATCTGCTGATGTATTCCGCAGTGCGTCATAACACTGCGACCAAGCCTTCTATATAAATTATTTTCATCGTTCCACCTCGGCGCGTTTAGCGAGGCGGTTTCCTTGGCACGTCTTGCCAAAGCAGAGATCGTGTGCCCCTTTTAACGGGATTCTCATTAATATGGACGTGGATAACCCAATCGTTCCTATTAGCACGTTTTGCCTTAATTAAAGGCTAGTCCAAGACGGTTACGGGGAGGGCTCTTGGTATTCTGCCTCTTATAAAGAGACCAAGACCCTATTCCCCTCTTCTATTCTCAAAACGAGCTCGCCCGTCGCCTCGAGTTCCAACACCATAGGCTTCCAGATTCCAAGCGCACCGGACCTTCGACAATGTCCGGCTCCGACCTCCAAGGCCGATGGATGCCCTCCTCTGTTACAGAGGAGGACGTATTAAGGTTGAGGGAAGCTAAATTCCTGATTGACGAGATTTCGCATAGGCTGCCTCTTCAAGGACAGGTGATCCCTAGCCCTCAGCCCGGTGAGAGTGTGGTATTCATATCCCACTTCCTTCGGGGTTTAGGCTTCCCAATGGATCCCTTTGTATGGGGGCCGATGTTTTATTATGGGCTGGAATTCCACGACCTAGCTCCGGAGTCCATCCTCCATATCTCCTCGTTCATTGTTGTGTGCGAAGCGTTCCTCCGTGTTACCCCTCACTTCGGATTATGGCTCAAGACCTTCAAAGTAGAACCGAAGATGATCGAGGGGCGCCACGCAGAGTGCGGAGGCACTGCTATAAAAATAAATGCCGATGCTCCATGGCCCGAGGGCGCTTTTCAAGAGGAGCTTGGCTTATGGCAACAGGAGTGGTTCTATATCACCGCTCCTCGGGGCCCGCATGGGTGGCGCCTCCTGCCTTTCGCTCGGGTCCCCCACCACGGTTAGCGTCGTGGATCAACACAAGGTTAGATCGGGGTTTGCCCAAAGACGTACCTCTGCTGCAGGGCCGTATTAAGGATCTCCTGGAAGGAGACCTCAACCTGGTCAAGGTGACACAAGTCATGCTGATTCGCCGGACACTGCCCGGCCAACGTCGCCCCCTTCGCCTGTGGGAGTTCAATTCAGAGGGACCGCGAGTTCTCCGGGATTTTATGGGCGCGACGCCCGCGGAGATGTATAAAGTGTTCTTCGGATCACAAGAAGTGAGTCCGGACTTGACCGAGGATGTGGATTTAAGCCGCAATCGCCCGGATACTCAAGTAAGTGACCTTGTGACCAGACCTTCTATCCGCATAATTGACTTGCTCTTAACAACGCTTCTCCTTTTAAGCAGGAGTGGATAGCGAAGGCGAAGCTAATCAGGTGTCTGGCTCCCCTTCCCGAAACCAGGCTGGATCCCGTGCTAGTCAGGATGCTGGAGGTAGTGCCTTTGGAGGGAAATAAGGGGGAGGACAAGGAAACCATGGCCTCCTCGAAAGAGGCCATTCCGAAGGGGGGAATCGATAATTCCTCTCCTAAGGGAAAGAAAAGGGCCGCCCCTGATGACCCGGAGACCGTAGCCTCGAAGTGGGGGAAAGAATCCTTGTCAGAGGACCCGACGCCAGGGAGCCCCTCGGCCGAACTAAACCCTCAAAGGGACCAGCTCTCTAGCGAGCCGTAAGTAGAAGAAGAGTTTTTCTTTTAAGAGAAATCCTTGATTTATATCTGAGAAGTTTTAACCGAAACCTTATTTTATAGTTCGGACCTCAGCCCTTCTCAGCAGAACTCGTCCTCGGGGGATCTTCTTCCGGAGATGATGGAGAGCGGGTCGCCTCCTCCTTCTGTATCGCCTAGCAAGGCAGGCGACGCTGAAGTGTCATCGCGGAGGATTTCTCCGGATCTGACAGGGGCGGAAGGTGGCCATGTGCCCCCCCGAGGTTCTCCGCGCTTGGCCTTTGAGGGAGGCCATGGGACGAGTCCGGCACCATCTGGTGTTCGGCCGGAGGAGCTAGAGATTCTGCTGGGGCGAGCCTCTGTCTCAGAGGAGCATCGCGCGTTAATGAGCACGGTGATTGAAAAGATTTCATCCGCAGAAAGTGGACTGCACGAGGCCGTCAAGAGTTTACTGGCAGGCCTTGAGGCACGTTTTAAATAACGTATATTTGTGTTAATTGCGCATAAATAAAGTGCGCCCTGTGTAGATAGTAGCCCCTGAGACTCTGTGCGTCGTAAAGATGTACGGCGCGCAGAGGATCTTAATCCCAGGTCCTTTAAGTGGCACCTTTATATGTAGGTGGCTGATTGTCCGGAGTCAAGCCGGACTCGTGAATTTGCCGAACTGAAGCGATAACTGGATGAGGCAGAAGCCGACATCGTGCTTGTTAACAAGCGGCTTGATTGTGCTCAAGGTATTGAAATCATCGGGCGATGGTTAGTAAGAGGAGCTTTATGTCAATATCTTACCGTGTGTATGCTTGACGCAGATGGTGCGGCCGCCGTGGAGGGTCTTAGGGCCGAACTCGCCCGAGTGAAGGAACAAGCCAGGAAAAGCGATGCGGCTGCCGTGAAAGCCCTTGAAGAGCTGAAAGCTGAACAGGCTGCCCATTGCCGAAGCAAGGAGGAGATGGCTGATATGGCCGTAAAGTTAAAGAGTGCTACTGACCGTTGCAAGCTTCTTGAAGAAGAGGTTTGGGCGAGGCAAACGAGCTTAGAGAAGGCTGTTGCTGACGCCAAGGACGCCCTCTCTATAATGAGAGCGGCAAGGGAAGAGCTGCGTCAAGCCGGACAAATTGCGGATGGAAAGCCCTTCTCGCTGCGGAGAAAATTTTGTGATCCAAAGTTTGCCCCGTTAGACCGGATGTGGAGTGTAAAGGACACCTATCTGGATTTGGCGGCTAGTGCTGCTGATGCGACCGAACACTTTCGAGATAAAAAGGATCATGAAGTAGAGAAGCTCTTTTGGTCGCAATTCATCAACCCAGAGCGTCCACTATCAGTGGACGATCGCCTGGCCCAATGGGTCGAACTGAATAGGTTGTCCGGACTCGCCATGAAGTACGTCATGGATCATCTGTGTCCGGGGAGATCGAAGCTGAAGAGTTATTTCAGCTTGGTGCAGCAATTGCTAGACGTGGTGCCACGTGTCGATGCTATGAAGAGGTCAGCGTGCATAGAGGGCGCTCGGCTGGCTCTTGCCCGTGTCAAGACATATTGGGCAGATATGGAGCCCACCATTGTTGCGTCCCGGGATTCGAATAAAAGCTGAATACCTTCCGAGCACTATTTTGAGGAAGTCCTCGAAGCCGCTCGCGTAATAGAGACGCAGTGCTCGAAGGATGCTACATTATGATAGCATATGTAATCATAAAATAGTATTTTGATAAATTGTAGGGGCATATTTTTAGACTTGTGCCTTCAAGTATTAGGAACACCTCTTGTGCGGCCGTTTAAATATATAAATTCTGAAAGATTGCAGTCGTTGGCTTCAGCCCCCACACACATAGTGCGGGGGTGCGCGCAGAAGACGCATTTTCACACTTAACCCAACATCTTGGTCCTACAAAGGAGGTGATAGCGCAGCGGGCTAGGCAACCGGACTATAATGCTTTAACACTTTCACTTAGCCATAGGAGCTTGACAGTGGGACTCTTTAGGTAGCCCCTTAGTGGCGACTGCGTTTACCCGAATTCGGGGTGCATACATGCCTGACCGAGAAGCGGCCCCTCGTCAAAACGAAGGAATTCGATAAATTCCTATAAGTCATCGAGTGGTGACCAGTCTCACGCTACATCATGACAGTCAGTTTTCGGCTTTCTCTACTGAGGTGCTCGCCCAACCGAACCGGGGCACAATCGCAGTAGTTCTCCTGGTGCTACCTTAGCCGATAAAGCGGAATGTAAGGTAGCCGAACTCAGGAGCCGGGCAACCCAACATTTGACCAAAGACATGATTCGGAGCTGATGCATATAGTGCCAAAACTCGCGACGCCGAACACTCCCTAAGGTGTTCGGTCTTTGTGAGTGCGTGTGAAACAACACCCTTAAACAAAAGAAAAGAGCCCCTAGTGTCCAGGTACGAGCAAGAATTCTGGCGTGGCCACATGCCAAAACGCCAGCCTCCTCCTTGGTTATAGTAGAAAAAACCAGGGGATGTATAGCAGCAAGAGACAGTAAAAAAGGTTTACGCAGGGTCTTAATCTAAAAAGAATCCTTTAGGACGGGTCCCTACTGCACGTCTGCGCCTGTGTCTCCGCTGTGCCGTGTCCTGGACGGGCGCCGCACGACGTTCATCTGTAAAAGAGAGGAACTAAATTGAAAATGGGTCGTGCGGAACAAAAAGGATAATAAACAAAATATAAAGTAAAAAATGTATAAGGTTGAGCTTTATCGTCTCTGCGTACAGCCCCTGGTATGGGGGTATATGGCGTTCTAAGCCTGCGTTGATGATGGACTTGTGCCGAACTCGTTGAGTCCGGGTCCGTGGCCTTTGATGACTTATATCGAAAAAGTCCTTTGGCTGGCGAAGCCACTTTATTGTGCGGCTGTTTAAGCGGCCGCGCAATCCTCCGTTTGGAGGAGGCGTATTTTAGTGTGCTCCCTTTAAAGAGATGATGCCTCGAGGACCGGGCATCTTAAGCGTGAGAGATGCATAATGCGGTATTGCGTTAAAGCGAGTGAAAGCTCCGCGTCCCATTAGTGCTTGATAGAGACTTGAAAACGGGACTACATGGAAGGTCAACTTTTCGCGACGAAAGTTATTGGCAGAGCCAAATATGACTACAAGTCGGAGAAAACCCATACAATGGGTGTCCGGGCCTGGTGCTACCCCTTGAAAGGAGGTTTTGCTGTGGGGGATTCTTGCTGGGTTTATGCCCATGCGGTGGATTGTATCCTGATATATCAGGTTTAGTCCACTGCCGCCGTCCATAAGAAAATTGGTAAACTGGAATCCGTCGATTATTGGATCCAGTATCAGGGTAGTCCGGCCTGCGTTTTTGATATTTCTGGAGTAATCTAGCTGATAAAAAATGATTGGCTTTAGTGACCAGTGGCGGGACTCCTGAGGGGTAGGTTTGATTGTGCGTACCTTTATGGGTGCCACACGTTTTGTTACGTGAAGTGAGTTCACTGTTTTGACTTCTTGTGGGAAGTTCTTTTGTTTCCTGGTGTTCTGCCTTTGGGGTTCGTCCTCTTCTTCACTTGGTGTATCGAGCCCCTTGTGTTCGGCGTTAAGCTTTCCGGATTGTTTAAAAACCCAACAGTCTCTGTGGGTGTGATTGACAGGCTTCCCAGGACTACTGTGTATCTGACATATTCTGTCCAGGATTCTATTTAAGCTGGAAGGATCATCCCTATTATCCTGAAGGGGTGGTTTTGTCTGATTTTGCCGTGAGCTTTTGAATCCGGCATTGACTGCCGTGCTCTTCGGACTTTTTCCTTTGATTCGGCGACGGTCCTTATTTCGCCGCGGTTTTCCGTTTCCATCCCTGATTTCTGATGTACTTGGGTCGCTGGGGCTGCATCGTGCCAACCAACTGTCCTCTCCTGCGCAAAAGCGGGTCATGAGGCTTGTGAGTGCGGCCATTGTTCTTGGCTTTTCCTGGCCGAGGTGTCTAGCGAGCCATTCGTCTCGGACATTATGCCTGAAAGCTGCTAGGGCTTCGGCGTCCGGACAATCCATTATCTGATTCTTTTTAGTGAGGAATCTGTTCCAGAACTGCCGAGATGATTCTCCGGGCTGCTGAGTTATGTGACTGAGATTGTCTGCGTCCGGGGGGCAGACATAGGTCCCTTGAAAATTTGCTCGGAAAGCATCCTCGAGCTCTTCCCAACTTCCAATTGTGTTTTCGGGAAGGCTTTTAAGCTAGTGCAGGGCTGGCCCTTTAAGCTTAAGGGGTAAATATTTTATGGCATGGAGAACATCTCCTCTAGCCATATGTATGTGGAGGATATAATCCTCGATCCAGACTCCAGGGTCTGTTGTTCCATCGTACGCCTCTATGTTGACGGGTTTGAATCCCTCTGGAAATTCATATTCCAAGACCTCATCGGTGAAACATAGGGGGTGTGCGGCGCCCCTGTATTTGGGTGTGCCGGATTCTGATGATGGATTTTTTGCATTGCTTGTGAGAGCTTGCTTTCTTGGCCCATAAATGGACCTGGCTGGGCCATGATGCGAGTCTTTAATTGGGTCGCATGCCGTCTTGAGTGCGGCGCCGCTTGCCGTTTTATGGTGGCCATGGGGTCGTCTATCCAACCGTGTGGCTTTTTTATTTTTTAAATGTGGGGGCTCTAGGGCCTCCTGGTCGAATTCGGGCAGTAGTTTTCTCTTCGGATAGCTTTTGGTGCGGCGGCTGCCGCCGTATTTGTCCGCGGTCTTGATTACCTTGCTCCATCTTGTTCTGAGTGCATCTTCTGCCGTCTTTAGCTTCCGCTTCTGCTTTTTCAGGCTGCGTGCTGTGGCAACGAGCCTTTCGTGGAGATTCTTCTGCTCCGTGGTTTTATCCGGCGTGAGATCGTCCGGAGTTCTGTTGTGGCCGGGGGAGGGCTATCTGTCCTCTCTATCCGTGTCGCCCTTTTCGGACTGCTGCTCTGAGGCATGCTCGTCGTCTACCGGTTCATCCTGCTCTACGGCTGGGTCTTGATCGAGGCGGGGCTTGGCTCGGCGTCTACGTCGCCGCTTTGACTGCTTTTCAGAGGGTTTACCCCTTTTTTCGCCCCCCTTTTCCTCGTTGTCGTTTCCTGTAGGGGTATCCACCATGAATACATCGTTAGGTGGGGTGGAGGTCCAGTGCCCTATAGGTGCTGGTCCTAGTTCTTCTCCGTCTTCGTCGTCCATAACGTCGAAGTCTTCGGATCCGAAGTCCAGTATGTCGGTTAAATCATCGACAGTGGCTATTAAGTGGGTGGTGGGTGGGCTTTGAATTTCTTCGTCGTCCGAATCCCAACCTCGCAGACCATAGTCCGGCCTGGGCTCTCCTGATAAAGAGAGAGACTTGAGAGAATTCAGGATGTCACCGAAAGGTGAGCACTGAAAGATATCCGCGGCGGTGAACTCCATTACAGGCGCCCAATCAGATTCGATCGGCGGGGGCACGGAAGGCCCGGAGTTCGGAGAAGAATCCGACTCCTTGGAGTCATGGGCCGTGCGGAGTGCGGGGCTGGCGTTCGGCTGGATCGCCTTTGAGATCGCAGCCCCCGAGGTGACGTCCAACCGTTCATCCTCGAAGAACACAGCGGGCTCTGAGTCAAGGATCGGGGCCGGAGCGTGTGCGGCCTCCAGGGTACTCTTCAGAGGCAGAGCCATATCATGCCCCTCGAAATAGTGCGGCGTGCTTGGCTGTAGCTCGAACCCGTCGAAGATCAAGTCTCCGTGGATATCTGTCGTGTAGTTTAAGCTTCCAAACCTGACTTGATGGCCAGGGGCGTAGCTTTCGATCTGCTCCAGATGACCAAGCGAATTGGCCCGTAGAGCGAAGCCGCCGAAGACGAAGATTTGTCCGGGGAGGAAAGTCTCACCCTGGACCTCATCGTTGTTGATGATCAAAGGAGCCATCGGGCTTGAAAGTGACGACACAGAGGAACTCTCAATGAAAGCACCAATGTCGGTGTCAAAACCGGCGGATCTCGGGTAGGGGGTCCCGAACTGTGCGTCAAGGTCGGATGGTAACAGGAGACAGGGGACACTTTATTTTACCCAGGTTCGGGCCCTCTCGGTGGAGGTAAAACCCTACTCCTGCTAGATTAATATTGATGATATGGGTAGTACAAGAGTGGATCTACCACGAGATCAAGGAGGCTAAACCCTAGAAGCTAGCCTATGGTATGATTGTGTATGATGATGGTTGTCCTATGGACTACAACCCTTCAGTTTATATAGACACCGGATAGGGTTAGGGTTACACAGAGTCGGTTACAATGGTAGGAGATCTTGAATATCCGCACGCCTAGCTTGCCTTCCACGCGAAGAAAAGATCCTTCCGGACACGGGACGAAGTCTTCAATCTTGTATCTTCATAGTCCTGGAGTCCGGCTGAAGGTATAATCCGGCTATCCGAACACCCCCTAATCCAGGACTCCCTCACTTACCCTTGCTTGCTCCTTGGCTTGAGCAAGCTCACCCCTGAGGGTTTCCACCGCGGTGGCACCATCTGTACAAACACGCACATTGCAGCTCTTCAACTTCCAGAAAAACACGGATATAAACAGGCATACAGTAAGATGTATCTTATACCCTGCGCCTGGTCGAGCCGCGTGTTAACAAGGACTAGGTCCTCCTCGGCCCGCTCCAGCTTTCGTTTGAGTTCGGAAACTTCCGCTGACTGGGCAGTCGCCGCTAACAACGAAGCATGTTTTAATCCAAATAAAACAGTGTGTTACCACCTCATAATTTATTGTTGATCCTCTGCTCGCTTTTCTTTCAAAGAACCGAACAATGTCTCAGGGCTACTATCTATATACAGGCGTATTTCTCATAAAAATTATCAAAAACATTACATTGCGTAACTCGAAGCCTGCTAGCAGGCCAGAGAAGGCTTCGTTCAGCCCGCTCTTGGCAGACCGAATCTTCTCAGACACCTTACCCATCAGGATGCGGTGCTCATCTAGGACGGGTGCACTTTGAAGAGCTTCTGCCGCGGTATTCGGCGCCTCCGGATTAGAAGAGGTCGCCGCTCCCTCTTCTGTTGAGGGGGTCGTTCACTAGACTTCGGGGCCGAGTTGGTCTCCAGAGTAGTGTGCGGCTGGGGGTCGGATTGACCAGGGCCCCCGTCGCCGGTCTTCATGGGGGCCGTACCCCCAGTCCTCCGGCAGCCAAGGTATTACCCTATGGTGCTGTTAAATCACCCCCTGCATCTTTTCAAGGGTCGGGGAGGGCCTATGAGATGACACCTCGGTGTCATCCGCCCTAGGCGGCGGGGAAGCTAATGGAGGTGACTCGCTCTCCATCATCTCCGCCGGCAGATCCGCCGAAGATGAGGATAGCTGGGGGAGATTGCGGGCCAGACAAAAAGATAGAACTTATAGTTATTATCATAGTTCATAAGAGATTTAATGAATATGAAAAATCCAGGACTACTTACATGTCGGCCGGGGGCTTAGTTCGGCGACGGTGCTTCGGGATACCCTCGGCGTCTGACTCCGAGTCATCGGGGAGGGTAATTTTGTCCCTCTTGGATGCTTCGGCCTCCAGGTCTTCACAGGCCGCCCTCTTTTTGCCCTTGTGAGGAGGATCTTCTTCTTCCTCCTCCTCCTTGTCATCGTCGTCGCCCTCGTGAGAGGACTGGGCATCAGCTTCTCCAGACACTGCGTCCGAAGTGCCCTCTTCTTTCTTCTTCTTCTTCTTGTCCTTCTTGGATGGCGCCTGGTATGGCACCGGGACCAGCATCCTCATTAGTAGAGGATTGGCTGGGTCTTCGGGAAGCGGAGCCGGACACCGGATCTGCTCCGCCTTCTTAATCCAAACCTGCTTGGGGATGGACTACTCAATACTTCTCTTTTGGGTTGACGAGCCCATTGGTGTTTGGAGGTTTAGGAATTTACCTCGGAGGCCGGATGGTTGCAATTGAGGCCGGTGTCGTCTGAGGACTTTGGCCACGATTTCTTCTTCTTAAAAAGCAGATTCCAGATCCCCTTATGCATTGTGCCATAGAACCGTTGTAGGGTCCACGGCCCTTCCAGATTGAACTCCCACATTTTGAGGGGCCGTCGCTAGCAGGGAAGTGCTCGGCGGATCAGCATCACTTGGATTACGTCAGCAAGGGTAATGTCCTTCGCTATAATGCTCTGGACGCGTTTCTACAACAACAACACCTCAGGGACCGACCCCCAGTTCGGACCCTTGTCGGCCAGGATGTGAGCCTCAGCAGGGGTCCGGATCTAAAGGCTGGAACGACTGCCCACTTGGAGCCGCGGGGTTCTGTGATATAGAACCATTCATGTTGCATATCTTGACAGTGTCCACAAAGACTCCCTTTGGCCAATTGACTTTGGGGAGCGTGCTCACCATGGCGCCACCACAGTCCGCGTGTTGCCCGTAGACCACCTTCGGCCTCACATTAAAAATCTTGAGCCATAAGCCGAAGTGTGGTGGGACGCGGAGGAAGGCCTCACACACGAGGATAAACGCCGAGATGTGGAGGAACGAATTTGAGGGCAGATCGAGAAAATCCAGCCCGTAGTAGAACATGAGACCCCTTACAAAGGGGTCAAGGGCAAGTCCGAGTCCGCGGAGGAAGTGGGGGATGAACACCACCCTCTCGCCGGGCTCCGGAGTACGGATGACCTGCGCCGGATCGGGAAGCCTGTGCTTGATTTCCGCGGTTAGATACCACGCTTCATGCAGCTCCTTGATGTTCTCCTCCGTGACGGAGGAGGTCATCCACTTGCCTTGAGAGTCGGCCATGGTCGGAGGAGTTGCAAAGGGGAGAAAAGCTTGGAACTTGGGCGCTGAAGCTCGAGGATGGAGAGGCAGAGAGAGAATGAGGCGTGGGGCAGAAGAGTTGGATTGTATCCACTTATATGGATTGCGAATATCAAGCCTCCCCTCCCTCGAGCCTTAAAACTCGCCTGTTCCCAAGGGGTCGTGCAAACAACACAGTTAGGTTACCAAAACTCGTAATGATGAGAATCCCGCAATAAGGGGACACGATCTCTACTCTGACAAGATGTGTCAATGGGAGTTGCGTATTCAAATGCAGGGCGGGAGGCCCAAAAATGGTTCGAAATGATAGCAGAACTAAAAATGAAGTTTCGCCAGAAAAATTTGTCGATGGATATATTTTAAGTATTATGCTTTTATGGTTGGAAGGTTAACTTGTTATACAGAGCCGGATATAGATCTCTTGTTCAGAGGACTACTTTGGAGTATTCGGGGGAGGAACCAACCTTGCAATGCCGAAGACAATCTGCGCGCCAGACACATCATGATTGAATCTTGGTTCAGGGGCTACTGAGGGAGTCCTGGATTAGAGGTTCCTCGAGCGTCCGGGCTATGTAACACGGGCCGGACTAATGGGATGTGAAGATACAAGATAGAAGGCTTTCCCCCGTGTCCGGACCGGACTCTCCTTTGCATGGATGGCAAGCTTGGTGTTCGGACATGAAGATTCCTTTCTCTGTAAACTGACTCTGTACAACCCTAGCCTCCTCCGGAGTCTATATAAACCGGAGGGTTTAGTCCATAGAGGCAATCATAATCATACAGGCTAGACATCTAGGGTTTAGCCATTATGATCTCAAGGTAGATCAACTCTTGTAACCCCTATACTCATCAAAGTCAATCAACCAGGAAGTATGGTATTACCTCCATCAAGAGGGCCCGAACCTGGGTAAACATTGTGTCCCGTGCCTCCTGTTACCCTCGATCCTTAGATGCACAGTTCGGGACCCCCTACCTGAGATCTGCCGGTTTTGAGACCGACAGTATACCTTCTATCACAGATCTGAGGGCAAGCTCTATGTTGCCAAGAATGGGTTATTTCTAAAGGAGTTTCTCTCGAAAGAAGTGAGTGGGAGGAAAGTAGAGCTTGATGGGGTACTCGTACCTTGTCTTGAATTGGAAAGTAGCACATCATAGAAATAAGTTCCCGTGATGCCTACACCAGCTAGAGACGAAGATAGTGATGATGATCATGAAACTTTGGATCAAGCTATCACTGAACTTCGTAGGTCGACTAGGACACATTCCGCACCAGAGTGGTACGAGAATCCTGTCTTGGAAGTCATGTTGTTAAACAAAGGCAAACCTATGAACTACTATGAAGCAATGATGAGCCCGGATTCCGACAAATGGCTTGACGCCATGCAATCCGAGATAGGATCCATGTATGAAAACCAAGTATGAACATTGGTAGACTTGCCCGATGACCGGTAGGCCATTGAGAATAGACAGATCTTTAAGAAGAAGACATACGCTGATGGTAATGTCACTGTCTATAATGCTAGACTTGTCACAAAGGGTTTTCGACAAATTCATGGGGTTGACTACGATGAGACTTTCTCACCCGTAGCGATGTTGAAGTCTGTTAGAATTATGTTAGCAATTGCCGCATATTTCAATTATGAAATCTGGCAGATGGATGTGAAAATAGCATTCCTTAATGGTTTCCTTAAGGAAGAGTTGTATATGATGCAACCGGAAGGTTTTGTCGATCCTATGGATGCTGACAAGGTATGCAAACTCCAACGATCCATCTATGGACTGGTGCAAGCATCTCGGAGTTGGAAAATATGCTTTGATGAGGTGATCAAAGCATTTGGTTTTATACAAACTTACAGAGAAGCTTGTATTTACAAGAAAGTGAGTGGGAGCTCTGTAGCATTTCTAATACTATATGTGGATGACATATTATTGATTGGAAATGATATAGAATTTCTGGAAAGCATAAAAGGTTATTTGAACAAGAGTATTTCAATGAAAGACTTGGGTGAAGCTGCTTAAATATTGGGCATTAAGATCTATAGAGATAGACCAAGACGTCTGATAGGACTTTCACAGAGCACATACCTTGACAAGATTTTGAAGAAGTTCAAAATGGATAGGTCAAGGAAGGGGTTATTGCGTGTGTTGCAAGGTGTGAAGTTGGTAAGACTCAAAGCCCGACCACTACAGAAGAAAGAGAAAGGATGAAAGTCGTCCCCTATGCCTCAGCAATAGGCTCTATAATGTATGCCATGTTGTGTACAGACCTGGTGTGTGCCTTGCCATAAATCTGGCAGGCAGGTACGAGAGTGAAGCATTATTTTGTCTACATTATGTCATCATGCTTAAAGCATTACTCTGTTGGTCATAAACTTAATACCTAGAGAGGCAAGCATAGAAGCGCTCTCCAAGTGGAGTAATAGTAGTAGGCATCAGTAAGTTTAACAGTCTACTTTTCACGGACGTAATGCCAATGTATCGATGATGCCATTAATAACATTTTAACTATGTGCTTTTCTATCAATTGCCCAAAAGTAATTTGTGTACCCACCATTTGCTATGTTCTTGAGAGAGATGCCTCTAGTGAAAGCTATGGCCCATGGGTCCATTCACCTCATATTACTAAAACCCTAATTACCTGCTACAATTTATTTACTTTTGCAATTTATATATGTAGCACTATCAGAATTAATCCTTGCAATTAACGAGTACAAGGGGATTGACAACCCTCTTGGCCGTGTTGGGTGCAAGTATTTTTTTATGTGTGTGCAGGTACTGACGACCTTTGTTTACCTGAATCTCCTATTGGTTCGATAAATCTTGGTTCTTTACTATGGGAAATACTTTCAGCTACTATACTATTTCACCCTTCCTCTTCAGGGAAATCCCAACGTCTATCACAAGTAGCAGCTATGCCTTAGTTTGCATGTCTAGGGAGAGTGAAACACATCCAGACCTCGAAAGTAACACAAACTCCTTTGAATATGTGACCAAAGATACACATTTTGGTCTTCTACTAGCGGTGAACAAAGTCAATGCAAAACAGGATGAGCGCATTCAATGCATTGGCATTGAAATGCGAGAAGTCAAAGATCAAAGCAATGAAAGCTAGGATGAGCACTTGAAAGAGCAAATGGACGGCTTCTGCATGATCATGAACAACTGCACACCCCTAGTCAACCTCGTACCATTCTAGAACATCATCAATTTCACATCGCTTCGAGCATACCTCCTCGTCAATTTCACATTTATTTAGACGAAGATGCAAGTCCAAGGACCAAGAGACCATCATTCTACACCCTCCTTGTGTCAATGGGCTACAAGAACAAACTCGAAACTGTAACAGCAGGATCGTTAAGCTCGTGAACAACATGAATGTAAAGAATGTGACCATGCTCACTAAGACCACCAAAGGCAAATCCAAACAATTGGAAGAAGAAGCTCATTTTTCAAACATCAATGAATAAGCCCGCCGAGAATGTCTTGCGCTACGTGAGGAGTGGATTTACGATCATATTTTCCTGAATTTAAACATGACATTCTCGTATATTCTCTATGATTGTCACTTCACCAATAATCGCAAAGATATGCATATCTTCGTGTTTTAATTCTCTGTTGGAGAT
Source organism: Aegilops umbellulata (assembly GCA_032464435.1). NCBI lineage: Eukaryota > Viridiplantae > Streptophyta > Magnoliopsida > Poales > Poaceae > Aegilops > Aegilops umbellulata. The sequence goes on along the minus strand of CP136054.1, from coordinate 344,401,273 downwards.
ATCAATGTAATATGGAGGAAATGAATACACAATCAGGCAAAACATAAAGTGAGTATCGTTTCCATATAAAAGATATCACCAGAGGCGACTCTATAAAAATCACAACCTTTGATTGCACCCCCCGGTAATAGCCTCAGGAAGTCCACCCAAGGCACTTCTCTATTGGGCCACGAGGTCCACTTCACGAGATTCTCTCCTAAAACCATATATCAAATGATCCACACCATAGAAAGGAGAAGGGGGACTCTAGTCATCCCCTCGCTGCCATCCCAAGTCAGCACTATCATGCCTAAGCTTTACTGCTGTCACCACCAAGCAGCAACCACCATCTCCATTCAAAATCATTAAATGCTAATGCAATGGTCCAGTAAATCCTTAATAAGCGAGTAAACCCACAAGATATACTAGGATCAAGGTCAGATGACTCACTCCTCAATACACAGGTAGTTGGTAGCGGTGCCTATAGACTTATATATCTAGTTACAAGTTCATTATTACCTATTCATCATAGCAATGCTTATTTGTCTATCTTATGACCCCAAGCGTATGTACGTAGTTTTGCATGTGAAACCTCTGCTCCACATATTTCCTTATGTTTTCTACAATGGCTTCCAATTTTCTATGTGTTTGTGCAGTGATCTAACATAGAAGTGTACACGTCTAGGGAACATGGATGATATGTGATAACTAATATGTTATAGAAGTGCCTTCACTTATGACCCACAAGTATAGGGGGTCTATCATAGTCCTTTCAATAAGTAAGAGTGTCGAACCCAATGAGGAGCAGAAGGAAATGACAAGCGATTTTCAGCAAGCTATTCTCTACAAGCACTGAAATTATCAGTAACAGATAGTTGTGTGATAAGATGATTCGTAACGTGTAACAAGTAACAAAAGTAAACAAGGTGCAGCAAGGTGGACCAATCTTTTTTGTAGCAAAGGACAAGCCTGGACGAACCCTTATATAAAGGAAAGCGCTCCCGAGGACAGATGGTTATTACTGTCAAGTTAGTTTTCATCATGCTCATACGATTCGCGTTCGTTACTTTGATAATTCGATATGTGGGTGGACCGGTGCTTGGTGCTGCCCTTCCTTGAAAATCCTCGCACTTATGATTAACCCCTCTCGCAAGCATCTGCAACTATGAAAGAAGAATTAAGATAAGTCTAACCATAGCATGAAACATATGGATCCAAATCAGCCCCTTACAAAGCAACGCATAAACTAGGGCTTAAGCTTCTGTCACTCTAGCAACCCATCATCTACTTATTACTTCCCAATGCCTTCCCCTAGGCCCAAATCATGGTGAAGTGTCATGTAGTCGATGTTCACATAACACCACTAGAGGAAAGACAACATGCATCTCATCAAAATATCGAACGAATACCAAATTCACATGATTACTTATAACAAGACTTCTCTCATGTCCTCAGGAACAAAAGTAACTACTCACAAAGCATATTCATGTTCATAATCAGAGAGTATTAATTATCATTAAGGACTAAACATATGATCTTCCACCAAATAAACCAACTAGCATCAATTACGAGGAGTAATTAACACTACTAGCAACCCACAGGTACCAATTTGAGGTTTTGAGACAAAGATCGGATACAAGAGAAGAACTAGGGTTTGAGAGGAGATGGTGCTGGTGAATATGTTGATGGATATTGACCCCCTCTAGATGAGAGGATCATTGGTGATGACGATGGCTTCGATTTCCCCCTCCCGGAGGGAAGTTTCCCCGGCAGAACAGCTCCGTCGGAGCCCTAGACTGCTTTTGCCCAAGTTCCGCCTCGAGACGGCGGCGCTTCGTCCTGAAAGCTTCCTTCTGATTTTTTTTCAGGTCAAAACACAACATATAGCAGAAGATGGGCATCGGGGGCCTGCCAGGGGGCCCACAAGGACGGGGGGTGCGCCCTCCACCCTTGTGGATGGCAAGTGGCCCCCCTCTGGTGTTTCTTCGCCAAATATTTTTTATATATTCCAAAAATATTCTTCGTGAAGTTTCAGGACTTTTGGAGTTGTGCAGAATAGGTCTCTAATATTTGCTCCTTTTCTAGTCCAGAATTCCAGCTGCCGGCATTCTCCCTCTTCATGTAAACCTTATAAAAATAAGAGAGAAAAGGCATAAGTATTGTGATATAATGTGTAATGACAGCCCATAATGCAATAAATATCATTATAAAAGCATGATGCAAAATTGACGTATCAACTCCCCCAAGCTTAGACCTTGCTTGTTCTCAAGTGAAAGCCGAAATCAACAAATATGTCCACATGCTTAGAGATAGAGGTGTCGATAAAATAAAATACGGACATGAGGGCATCATGATCATCTTTAGAACAACAACATATGTTGTCATGTAATTTCTTATGCTAAAGTAACAATCTGTTCACAAGGAAAAGCATGAATCAGAAACTTCATTGAAAACTAACAAACAATGATCTCGGTCATTGAAGCAATTGCAATTTATCATAACATCGGAAAGAGACAATATAAGAGCTTTTCAGCAAGTCCACATACTCAACTATCATTTAATCTTTCACAATTGCTAACACTCACGCGATACTTATGAGTACAAAGTTTCAATCGGACATAGAGAAAGATAGGGACTTATAGTTTCACATCCCAACCTTTTACCTCAAGGGTAATGTCAACAGTAATACTCTATGATAACCTACATCCGAGTGGATATATATATATCCGGATCTCTCCAACACATAGTGCTTGCCAACGGAAAAAGTGTAAAAAGGAAAGGTGATGATCACCATGACTCTTGTTTAAGGGTATAAGATAAAAATAAAAGATAGGCCCTTCGCAGAGGGAAGCAGAGGCTGTCATGTGCTTTTATGGTTGGATGCACAAAATCTTAATGCAAAAGAATGTCACTTTATATTGCCACTTGTGATGTGCTTTATTATGCAGTCTGTCGCTTTTATTTCTTCCGTATCACAAGTTCGTATAAAGCTTATTTTCTTCACACTAATAGATCATACATATTTAGAGAGAAATTTTTATTGCTTGCACCGATGACAACTTACTTGAAGGATCTTACTCAATCCATAGGTAGGTATGGTGGACTCTCATGGCAAAACTGGTTTAAGGGATGTTTGGAAGCATAAGTAGTATCTCTACTTGGTGCAAAGAATTTGGCTAGCATGAGAGGGAAAGGCAAGCTCAACATGTTGGATGATCCATGACAATATAACTTCTATTCGGATATAAGAAAACATAACCCATTATGTTGTCTTCCTTGTCCAACATCAACTCTGTTGCATGTCATATTTTAATGAGTGCTCACAATTACAGAAGGATGTCCAAGATAATATATTAATATGTGAAGCCTCTCTTTCTTTATTACTTCCTATTAATTGCAACAATGACCAAAACTATGTTTGTCAATTCTCAACCATTTTTATTCATCATACTCTTTATATGTGAAGTCATTACTCTCCATAAGATCAATATATGATCTTTTTATTTCTTTTATTTCCTTATTTTATTTAATTCCCTCAAGATCATAGCAAGAAAGCAAAGTCCTCAACTCAAAACTACTCTTTATTATATGTAACTCACGGTCTCGATTACATAGATAGAACATAAAGCAAAGCTCAAAGCTAGACATTACTAAAAACTTTTGTCGGTGTACAAAAGTAGGGGCGCACCATTGTACCCCTTTACTTGTGCACGGGCAGTCAGAGCCGCGCGCCACGGCCACTCGTAGCAGGGCAAAGGAGGGAAGCCGGAGAGAAGACGAAGCCCAAGACAAGACGATCAAGGCAATGCCAACGCCAAGAACACAAAGAAGCAGAGGGACGAAGCAATTTCCCCCGACAAGACCCTTGCCGGGGGCAGCCTCGGCAAGACCCTTGCCGGGGCAGCACACCCAAACACCAACAAAGCGAGCCGCCCTTGAGCCACAGGTTCCAACCCAACCGGCTACGATTGGGGAAGGGCTCGAGAGGCACCTCTGAGGTGGCATGCAGATCCTTGTCAAGACCATAGATATATGAGATCAAGATGAGGACCAGAAGACGGCAACCTCGGCAGGATCCTTGCCGAGGAAAGCCACAAGACCACCGGCAAGATCCTTGCCGGGGACGACTGCGCATCGCGACAAGAACCTTGTCGGGCCACACAGCAAGACCCTTGCCAAGAACGCCAGCAGGGCCACCGCCAGGGCCGCACCAGCCAAGCTTCCACCGCTATTCGCATGCAGCTCCCAGCCCAACCAGCTGGGCTGGCACCTGCGTGGCAACATGCAGTTCCCAGACCAGATCAGCAAGCACATGCGTGGCGGCATGCAGATCTTCGTGAAGACCATTCCGCCATGCCACCTCAGCTGCTTGCCTGCCTACATGGTGCCGCATGCCTCGTTGGCCAGGGCGCGTGTCGAAGCGATGGGGGTGGCGACGGACGGGACGGGCCTCGCCCCCGTCCCTGATAAAGCTAGGGGACACCTAAGCAACACATTAAATGCATCTTGTCCTGTAATACGAGCGATAAGCTCATAGTACTGTATGCCTTTCCACCTCCTATGTGCCACTGTGGTAGCCCCTTTCAACTATAAAAGGAGGCCCATGGCGTACTTGAGAGGGATTCGGCTCTTTGGAACTACTTAGCGACCATAGCTAATTCGAGGGCTCAAGAACACTCAATACGCCCACCAAAGCAGGACTAGGGTTTTGCGCATCCTCGCGGCCCGAACCTGGGTAAACGATCCTTGTGCTGATTACTAATCCTACTCTTCTTGCAACCCTGCACCCCACCAACCGTAGTAGGGATTCTTGTGATCCCACATGTGTTGTTTCCCACCGACATCTTTGGTGCGCCAGGTAATGGGCGCAATTGTGAGAATCTGCTCTAGTAGTTAGCCTAGCGGTTCTTCATCGCCATGGCTCCCAAGAAGAAGACGACCACGACGATCGAGTCGTTGGGGGCCGAACGACCCGTGCCAGTATGGGCGAGCAGCGGCCCGGTCGCGGACAGGACCCGGGCCGCGGTCTGCGTGCACCAGCATCGCCCTGGCAGTTAGAGCCTGGGGAGCGGCACCGTTCGTGCGCCACGCGACGGGCCGCATGCCACCAAATCCAAAGTCGGGGCTGGGCCCCCCGCAGGCGGCGCGGGGCGTGATACGTCTCCGTCGTATCTACTTTCCCAAACACTTTTGCCCTTGTTTTGGACTCTAACTAGCATGATTTGAATGGAACTATCCCGGACTGACGTTGTTTTTAGCATACTTTCCATGGTGTTATTTATGTGCAGAAACAAAAGTTCTCGGAATGACCTGAAACTCCACGGAACTTATTTTTGGAAAATATAAAAAATACTGGAAGAAGAATCCACATCAGGGGGCCTCCACCTGTCCACGAGGGTGGGGTGCGCGCCCCCTACCTCGTGGGCCCCCTGACGCTCCACCGACCTCAACTCCAACTCCATATATTCATGTCCGGGGAGAAAAAAAAATCAGAGAGAAGGATTCATCGCGTTTTACAATACGGAGCCGCCGCCAAGCTCTAAAACCTCTCGGGAGGGCTGATCTGGAGTCCGTTCGGGGCTCCGGAGAGGGGAATCCGTTGCCATCGTCATCATCAACCATCCTCCATCACCAATTTCATGATGCTCACCGCCGTGCGTGAGTAATTCCATCGTAGGCTTGCTGGACAGTGATGGGTTGGATGAGATCTATCATGTAATCAAGTTAGTTTTGTTAGGGTTTGATCCCTAGTATCCACTATGTTCTGAGATTGATGTTGTTGTGACTTTGCTATGCTTAATGCTTGTCACTAGGGACCGAGTGCCATGATTTCATATCTGAACCTATTATGTTTTCATCAATATATGTGAGTTCTTGATCCTATCTTGCAAGTCTGTAGTCACCTATTATGTGTTATGATCCTACAACCCCGAAGTGACAATAATCAGGACTGCTCCCGGTGATGACCATAGTATGAGGAGTTCATGTATTCACTATGTGTTAATGCTTTGGTCCGGTACTCTATTAAAAGGAGGCCTTAATATCCCTTAGTTTCCGCTAGGACCCCGCTCCCACGGGAGGGTAGGACAAAAGATGTCATGCAAGTTCTTTTCCATAAGCACGTATAAGTATATTCGGAATACCTGCCTACATTACATTGATGAATTGGAGCTAGTTCTGTGTCACCCTATGTTATGACTGTTACATGATGAACCGCATCCGGCATAATTCTCCATCACTGATCCAATGCCTACGAGCTTTTCACATATTGTTCTTCGCTTATTTACTTTTCCGTTGCTATTGTTACAATCACTACAAAACCCAAAAATATTGATTTTGCTATCGTTACCGTTAGTTCTATACTACTTTGCTACTGAATACTTTGCTGTAGTTACTAAGTTATCCAGGTGTGGTTGAATTGACAACTCAACTGTAATACTTGAGAATATTCTTTGGCTCCCCTTGTGTCGAATCCATAAATTTGGGTTGAATACTCTACCCTTGAAAACTGTTGCGATCCCCTATACTTGTGGGTTATCAAGACTATTTTATGGCGCCGTTGCCGGGAAGCGTAGTTGTATTCTTTGAGTCAGTTGGGATTTATATCTGCTGGTCACTATGAAGAACTTGGAAGACACGAAAAAAGTGTTTATCCCTCAACTACGAGGGGAGGTAAGGAACTGCCATCTAGCTCTGCACTTGATTCACCTTTTGTTTTGAGTAAGCTTGCAACACCTAAACCTGCTTCTGCTATTAATTCCGATATGTCGCATGTTATTGATGATGCCACTTCTGCTATGCATTATACTTATGATGAAACTACTTCTATGCTTGATACTATTGTGCCACTTGGTGAATTTCTTGATGAACAACTTGCTAGGGCTAGAGAGAATGAAATTATTGAAACTGATAATATTGATGAGAGTGATGATGAAGACTCTCCCAATAAATATGAATTACCTGTTGTGCCTGAGGGCTATGTTATGGATGATGAATCTGCTAGAGACTTTCTTGCTTGCAATGATAGAAGTGATCTTAAGAAATTATTAGCTAAGCTTAAAAAAAACTCTGAACGCTAGAATGAAATATGATCCTGCTTAGCTACTTCACCTATCTTTGTTACTGATAAGGATTATGAATTCTCTATTGATCCTGATATAATTAATTTGGTTGAATCTGATCCTTTATGGCTATGAATCTGAAACTGTTGTGGCGCATCTTACTAAATTAAATGATATAGCCACCCTATTCACCAATGATGAGAAATCTCGCTATTATTATATCCTTAAGATATTTCTGTTCCCATTAAAGGGTGATGCTAAGATATGGTTTAATTCTCTTGATCCTGGTTGTGTGCGTAGTCCCCAGGATATGATTTATTACTTCTCTGCTAAATATTTCCCCGCTAATAAGAAACAAGCTGCTTTAAGGGAAATATATAATTTTGTGCAAATTAAAGAAGAGAGTCTCCCACAAGCTTGGGGGAGGCTTCTCCAATTACTTAATGCTTTGCGTGATCATCCTCTCAAGAAAAATGAAATACTTGATATCTTTTATAATGGACTAACTGATGCTTCCAGGGACCACCTAGATAGTTATGTTGGTTCTATTTTCAGGGGGAAAAACGCCAGATGAAGCTGAATTCTATTGAATAATATGTTGGCAAATGAAAATAACTGGACACTTCCTAAGCCAACTCCTGAGCCTATTCCTAAACCAACTCCGAAGAAGAGGGGTGTTCTATTTCTCAGTCCTGAAGATATGCAAGAGGCAAAGAAATCTATGAAAGAAAAGGGTATTAAAGCTGAAGACGTTAAGAATTTACCTCCTATTGAAGAAATGCATGGTCTTAATTTACCGCCCGTTGAAGAAATATATGATCTTAATCCATCATCTATTGAAGAAACACATGGTCTTGATAACCCGACACAGGTAGTAAAGGTAAATTCTCTTTATAGATTTGATGAAGGCGATATTCCTCACTAAGTCTGCTAGACAATGCTTAGATGAGTTTGATAATTTTATTGTTAAACAAGAAAACTTCAATGCTTATGTTAGTAGACAATTGAAATACAAATCCGATATGATTGAACACTTGAGTAATTACATGGCTAACATTAAAGGTGAACTTAAACTCATTAGTAAACATGCTTCTATGGTTACCACTCAAGTAGAACAAGTACTTAAAGCTCAGAATGATTTGCTCAATGAATTAAATAGTAAGAATAATGACTATGTTGTTAGAGTGGCTACTAGAACTGGTAAAATGACTCAGGAACCTTTGTATCCCGAAGGTCATCCTAAGAGAATTGAGCAAGATTCTCAGAGAAATAATTTAGATGCACCTAGTCCTTCTAAGAAGAAGAAAAAGAAAAATGATAGGACTTTGCATACTTCTAGTGAACCTATTGCTGAACCACCCGAGAATCCAAATGATATTTCTATTTCTGATGCTGAAACACAATCTGGTAATGAACATGAACCTAGTGATAATGTTAATGATGATGTTCATGTTGATGCTCAACCTAGTAATGATAATGATGTAGAAGTTGAACCTGCTGTTGATCTTGATAACCCACAATCAAAGAATCAACGTTATGATAAGACAGACTTTGTTGCTAGGAAACACGGTAAAGAAAGAGAACCATGGGTTCAGAAACCCATGCCTTTTCCTCCCAAACCATCCAAGGAAAAGGAAGATGAGGATTTTGAGCGCTTTGCTGAAATGATTAGACCTATATTCTTGCGTATGCGATTAACTGATATGCTCAAAATGAATCCATATGCTAAGTACATGAAAGATATTGTTACAAATAAAAGAAAGATACCGGAAGATGAAATTTCCACCATGCTTGCTAATTATACTTTTAAGGGTGGAATACCAAAGAAACTTGGAGATCCATGAGTACCAACTATACCATGCTCCATTAAAAATAACTATGTTAGAACTGCTTTATGTGATCTTGGAGCCGGTGTTAGTGTTATGCCTCTCTCTTTATATCGTAGACTTGATTTGAATAAGTTGACACCTACTGAAATCTCTTTGCAAATGACTGATAAATCAACTGCTATACCCGTTGGTATTTGTGAGGATGTGCCTGTTGTGGTTGCAAATGTTACTATTTTAACGGACTTTGTTATTCTTGATATTCCCAAGGACGATAGTATGTCTATTATTCTTGGAAGACCCTTTTTGAATACTGCAGGGGCTGTTATTGATTGCAACAAAGGCAATGTCACTTTTCATGTTAATGGTAATGAGCATACGGTACACTTTCCGAGGAAACAACCTCAAGTCTACAATATCAATTCTATTGGAAAATTTTCATCGATTATTATTGGACGTTTTGAATTTCCTCTACCTACTGTCAAGAAGAAATATGATATTCTTATTATTGGGGATGTGCATATCCCCATTGAGGTAACATAGTGTTATTCGAAATTTCTCCGGTTTCACGTTATTCAAAATGAGTTTGTTAACAAGACCTGATCGACCTTGTTAGTGGGTTCCTTTTGATGAGTGAGGGAGTCCTGGATTAGGGGGTGTTCGGATAGCCGGACTATACCTTCGGCCGGACTCCAGGACTATGAAGATACAAGATTGAAGACTTCGTCCCGTGTCCGGATAGGACTTTCCTTGGCATGGAAGGCAAGCTTGGCGACTCGGATATTCAAGATCTCCTACCATTGTAACCGACTTTGTGTAACCCTAACCCTATCCGGTGTCTATATAAACCGGAGGGTTCTAGTCCGTAGGACAACTTCATCATACAACAATCATACCATAGGCTAGCTTCTAGGGTTTAGCCTCCTTGATCTCGTGGTAGATCTACTCTTGTACTACCTATATCATCAATATTAATCAAGCAGGAGTAGGGTTTTACCTCCATCGAGAGGGCCCGGACCTGGGTAAACTTCATGTCCCTTGTCTCCTGTTACCATCCGGCCTAGACGCACAGTTCGGGACCCCCTACCCGAGATCCGCCGGCTTTGACACCGACATTGGTGCTTTCATTGAGAGTTCCTCTGTGTCGTCGCTTTTAGGCCCGATGGCTCCTTTGATCATCAACGACGATGCAGTCCAGGGTGAGACTTTTCTCCCCGGACAGATCTTTGTCTTCGGCGGCTTCGCATTGCGGGCCAATTCGTTTGGCCGCCTGGAGCAGATCGAAAGCTACGCCCCTGGCCATCGGGTCAGGTTTGGAAGTTTGAACTAGACGGCTGACATCCACGGGGACTTGATCTTCGACGGATTCGAGCCACAGCCAAGCACGCCGCACTGTCTCGATGGGCATGATCTAGCTCTGCCGCCGAACAGTACCCTGGAGCCCGCACGCGCGTCGGTTCCGACCCTTAATTCGGAACCTGCGGCGCTGATCGAGGGAGAGCGGTTCAAAGGCGATCGAGCCGAACGCCAGCCCCGCACTCGGCATTACCCGTGGCTCCGAGGATCCGGATTCCCCTCCGGACTCCGAACCCCCCCCGCCCCTGCCTATCAAATCCGATTGGGCGCCGATCATGGAGTTCACCGCCGCGGACATCTTTCAACACTCGCCCTTTGGTGACATCCTGAACTCACTAAAGTCTCTCTCTCTATCGGGAGAGCCCTGGCCGGACTATGGCCAACAAGGATGGGATACGGACGATGAAGAAATTCAAAGCCCACCCACCACCCACTTGGTAGCCACTGTCGACAATTTAAACGACGTGCTCAACTTCGACTCCGAAGACATCGACGGTATGGACGAGATGTAGGAGATACAGATGAGCCAACGCCCATAGGGCATTGGACAGCCACCCCATCTCACGATGTGTACATGGTGGACACCCCTAAGTGAAACAATAGCGAGGAAAAAGGGGATGGAACGGGGGACCGATCCCTCGAAAAGCAATCAAAGCGTCGGTGTAAACGCCGACCCAAGCCCCGCCTCGGTAAAGACCCAGCCATAGAGCAGGATGAGCCGGTAGACGACGAGAAGGCCTTAGAGCAACCGTCCGAAGAGGGCAACACGGATAGAGAAACCGAACATCCCTCCCTCGATGAAAACAACACTCTGGACGACCTTACGCCGGACAAACCCACGAAGCAGAAGAATCTCCACCAGAGGCTCGTGGCAACAGCACACAGCCTGAAGAAGCAAAAGCGGAAGCTAAAAACGGCGGAAGATGCACTCAGGATCAGATGGAGCAAAGTAATCAATACCGCAGATAAATACGGCGACAGTCGCCGCACTAAAAGCTATCTGAAGAGAAAGCTACTGCCCGAATTCGACGAAGAGGCCATAGAGCCATCGCATTCAAAAACAAGAAAGCCACATGGTCGGATTGACGACCCCATAGCCAACATAAAACGGCAAATGGCGCTGCACTTAAGCCGGCACGCGAGCCACTTACGGATTCGCATAAAAAAGATGGCCCAGCCAGGTCCATTTATGGGCCAAGAAAGCAAGCTCTCGTAAGCAATGCAATAAAACCATCATCAGAATCCGGCACATCCAAATACAGGGGCGCCACACATCCCCTATGCTTCACCGATGAGGTCCTAGACTATGAATTTCCAGCGGGATTCAAACCCGTAAACATAGAGGCATATGATGGAACAACAGACCCTGGAGTCTGGATAGAGGATTATATCCTCCATATACATATGGCTAGAGGAGATGATCTCCACGCCATCAAATATTTACCACTAAAGCTCAAAGGACCAGCCCGACATTGGCTCAAAAGCCTCCCTGAAAACACAATTGGAAGCTAGGAAGAGCTCGAGGACGCTTTCCGAGCAAATTTTCATGGGACTTATGTCCGTCCTCCGGATGCTGACGACCTCAGTCACATAACACAACAGCCCGGAGAATCAGCTCGGCAATTCTGGAATAGATTCCTCACTAAAAAGAATCAGATAGCCGATTGTCCGGACGCCAAAGCCCTAGCAGCTTTCAGGCATAACATCCGAGACAAATGGCTCGCCAGACACCTCGGCCAAGAGAAGCCAAGAACAATGGCCGCACTAACAAGCCTCATGACCCGCTTTTGTGCAGGAGAGGACAACTGGTTGGCAAGACGCAGCCCTAGCGACCCAAGTACATCCGAAACTAGGAACGGAAATGGAAAACCGTGACGCAACTAGGACCGTCGCCGGAGTAAGGAAAAAAGTCCGAAGAGCACGGCAATCAACGCCGGATTCAAAAGCTCACGACAGAATCAGACAAAGCCGCCCCTCCAGGATAACAGGGATGATCCATCCAACTTAAACAAAATCCTGGACAGGACATGTCAAATACACAGTACTCCCGGGAGGCCTGCTAACCATACCCACAGAGATTGTTGGGTTTTCAAACAATCCGTCAGACTCAACGCCGAACACAAGGGGCTCGAAACACCAAGTGAGGACAAAGACGAACCCCAAAAGCAGAGCACCAAGAAACAAAAGAACTTCCCACAAGAAGTAAAGACAGTAAACTTACTTCACATAACAAAACGTGCGGCGCCCATAAAGGTACGCACCACACGAATTATCCCAAAGGGGTCCCGCCACTGGTTGTCAAAACCAATCACCTTCGATCAACGGGACTATTCTAGAACTATCAGGAACGCAGGTTGGTCTGCCTTGGTACTCGATCCAATAATCGGCGGACTCAAGTTTTCAAATGTCCTTATGGACGGCGGCAGTGGACTAAACCTGATATATCAGAACACAATCCGTCGCATGGGGATAGACCCAACAAGAATCCGTCACAGCAAAACCTCCTTTCAAGGGGTAACGCCAGGTCGGGACACCCGTTGCATGGGTTTCCTCCGGCTTGAAGTTACATTCGGCTACCCCGATAACTTCCGTCGCGAAAAGCTAATTTTCCACATCATCCCATTCTCAAGTCGCTATCAAGCACTACTAGGACACGAAGCTTTCGCCCGCTTTAACGCAATACCGCATTATGCATCTCTAATGCTTAAAATGCCCGGTCCACGAGGCATCATCTCTTTAAAGGGGAAGCATTGAGGTGCGCCTCCCCCAAGCGGAGGACTGTGCGGCCGCTTTGACAGCCCCACATTAAAATGGCTTCACCAGCCAAAAACTTTGGAATAGGTCCTTAAAAGACCACGAGCGCGGATAGACGAGTTTGGTACAAAATTATCATTGATGCAGGCTTAGTGGCCATATACCTCCGCACTAGGGGCTCTGTACATATACAATAAGAGACAATAAAGCTCAATTCTATATATTTTACTTTATACTTTGATTATTTTAAAATCTTGTTTAGCACGACCCATTTTCAACTCAGTTCCTCTCTTTTACAGATGAACGTCTTGCGGCGCCCGTCCAGGATACGGCACAACAGAGACACAGGCGCAGACGTGCAGTAGGGACCCGTCCTAAGGATTCTTTTTAGATTAAGACCCTGCGTAAACCTTTTTTACTGTCTCTTGTTGTTACATATCCCCTGGTTTTCTCTGCCATAACCAAGGAGGAGGCTGGCGTCTTGGCATGTGGCCATGTCAGAATTTTTGCGCGTACCTGGGCACTAGGCGCTTTTTAATAAGGAGTGCTGTTTTGCCCGCACTTATAAAGACCGAACACCTTAGGGAGTGTTTGGTGTCGCGAGTTTTGGCATTATATGCATCAGCTTTGAATCATGTCTTTGGTCAAATGTTGGGTTGCCCGGCTCCTGAGTTCGGCTACCTTACGTTTCGCTCTATCGGCTAAGGTAGCACTAGGAGAACTACTGCGATTGTGCCCCGGTTAGGCCGGGCGAGCACCTCAGTAGAGAAAGCCGAAAACCGACTGTCATGATGTAGCGTGAGACTGGTCAGCCACTCGATGACCTACCGGAATCTATAGGATTCCTCCGCTTTAACGAAGGGCCGTTTCCCGGCCAGGCACATACGCGCCCCGAACTCGGGCGAGCGCAGTAGCCACCAAGGGGCTACCTAAATAGTCCACCTGTCAAGCTCCTATGGGTAAGTGAAAGTGTTAAAGCATTATAGTCCGGTTGCCTGGCCCGCTGCACTATCACCTCCTTTGTAGGACCAAGATGTTGGATTAAGTGTGAAAATGCATCTTCTGTGAGCACCCCGCACTATGTGCGTGGGGGCTGAAGCCAACGACTGCCATCTTTCAGATTTTGTATATATATTTTAAAATGGCCGCACAGGAGGTGTTCCCAATACTTGAAGGCACAAGTATAAAAGGCCACTACAAATTATCAAAATATTGCTTTATAATTACATATGCTATCATAACATAGCATCCTTCGAGCACTGCGTCTCTATTACACGAGCGCCCTCAAGGACTTCTTGAAAATAGTGCTTGGAGGGTACTCGGATTTTGTCCGAATCTCGGGACGCAACAACGGTGGTCTCCATCTCTGCCCAGTATGTCTTGACACGGGCAAGAGCCATCCGTGCGCCCTCTATGCATGCTGACCTCTTCATCGCATTAATACGCGGCACCGCGTCAAGGAATTGCTGCACCAAGCTGAAATAACTCTTCGGCTCCGATCTCCCCGGCCACAGATGATCCATGACGTACTTCATGGCAAATGCGGACAACCTATTCAGTTCGGCCCATTGAGCCAGGCGATCGTCCACTGCCAGTGGGCGTTCTGGATTGTGGAACTGCGACCAGAAAAGCTTTTCCACTTCGTGATCTTTTTGATCTCGAAAGTGTTCGGTCGCATCAGCAGCACTTGCTGCCAAATCCAGATAGGTGTCCTCCACACTCCACATCCGGTCTAGCGGAGCAAACTTCGGATTGCAAAACTTCCTCCGCAGCATAAAGGGCTTTCCAGCCGCAATCTGTTCGGCCTGACGCAGCTCCTCCTTCGCAGCTCTCATCGCAGAGCGAGCGTCCTTGGCATCAGCAACGGCCTTCTCCAAGTCCGTCTGCCTTGCCCGTTCTTCTTCTTCAAGAAGCTTGCAACGGTCAGCAGCGCGCTCTAACTTCACGGTCATCTTGGCCATCTCCTCCTTGCTTCAGCAGTGAGCAGCCTGTTCGGCTCTCAGCTCTTCAAGAGCTTTCTGGGCAGCCGCATCGCTCTTTTGGGCTTGTTCTTTAGCTCGGGCAAGTTCTGCCCTAAGATTCTCCACGGCGGCCGAACCATCTGCGTCAAGCACATAAACTGTAAGAAAATGGCATAAAACTCCTCTTACCCGATGCTGCCCGAGGAATTACATACCTTGAGCCTCATCAAGCCGCTTGTTGACAAGCGCGATGTCGGCATCGGCCACGTCCAGTTGCCGCTTTAGTTCGGCAAAATGATCAGTTCGGCTCGATTCCAGACACCTCGCCACCTACATTCAAGGGAGACACCTTAGACCTCGGATTATGATCCTCTGCGTGCCGTCATTTTTTGACAGCGCGCAGAGTCTCAGGGGCTACTATCTACACAGGGCGCAACTTACTTATGCGCAACTGACAGAAGTGTACATTATCTAACGTACCTCAAAACCCGTCAGTAAACTTTCGACGGCTTCATGCAATCCGCTTTCTGCGGATGAAATCCTTTGAATTACCGTTCCCATCAATGCACGGTGCTCTTCTAAGATAGAAGCTCGCCCCAGCAGAATCTTTAGCTCCTCCGGCCGAACACCAGACGGTGCTGGACTTGTCCTATGGCCTCTTTCGAAGGCCGGACGCGGAGAATCTTGGGGGGTCATATGGCTATCTTCCGCCCCTGCCAGATTCGGAGGAACCCTTCACGACGACACCTCAGCGTCGCCCGCCTCGCTAGGCGGTACGGCAGCGGGAGGCGTCCCGCTCTCCATCATCTCCGGAAGAAGATCCCCCGAGGACGAGCTCTGCTAAGAAGGACTGAGGTCCGAGCTACAAGGTAAAATTTCGGTTAATTTTCTCAGATATAAATCAAGGATTTCTCTCATCCCTCAAAAGGGAAACCTTTCTCTACTTACGGCTCGCTGGAGGGCTGATCCCTTTGAGGGCGTAGTTCGGCCGAGGAACTCCCCGGCGTTGGACCCTCTGACGAGGATTTTTCCCCCTGCTTCGAGGCCATGGTCTCCGGGTCATCGGAGGCGTCCCTCTTCTTCCCCTTGGGAGAGGAATTGTCGGTTCCTCCCTCCGAAGCAGCCTCCTTCGAGGAGGCCATAGTTCCCTTGGTTTTCCCCTTACTTCCCTCCAAAGGCATTATCTTCAACATCCTGACAAGCACGGGATCCGGCCTGGTTTCGGGAAGGGGAGTCGGACACCTGATCAGCTTTGCCTTCGCTATCCACTCCTGTTTAAAAGGACAGCTCTTTTAGGGGCAAGTTCATGACAATTATACGGATAGCGTGTCCGGGCACAAGGTTACCTACTTGAGTTTCCGGGCGATTGCAGCTTAGGCCTGCGTCCTCGGTCAAATCCGGACACATTGCTTGTGATCCGAAGAACAGTTTATACATCTCGGCGGGCGTTGCGCCCATGAAATTCCGGAGAGCCCGCGGTCCCTCTGGATTAAACTCCCACAGGCGAAGGGAGCGACGTTTGCCGGGCAATATCCGGCGAATCAACATGACCTGCGTCACCTTGACCAGGATGAGGTCTCCTTCTAAGAGATCCCTAATGTGGCCCTGCAACAAGGGCACGTCTTTGGGTAACCCCCAGTCTAACCCTCTGCTGACCCATGATGTTAGCCGCGGCGGGGGACCCGAGCGAAAGGCAGGAGGCGTCACCCACTTAGTGCCCCTGGGAGCGGTGATATAGAACCACTCTCGTTGCCACAAACTGAGCTCCTCTTGAAAAGAGCCCTCGGGCCATGGAGCATCAGCATTCTTGCTTATAACAGCACCTCCGCACTCTGTGTGCGGTCCCTCGATCATCTTTGGCTCCACTTTAAAAGTCTTGATCCATAATCCAAAGTGAGGGGTAACACGGAGGAACGCTTCACACATGACGATGAATGAGGAAATGTGGAGGATGGACTCCGGAGCTAAGTCATGGAATTCCAGCCCGTAATAAAACGGCAACCCCCTCACAAAGGGATCCATTGGGAAGCCTAACCCTTGAAGGAAGTGAGACATGAACACCATGCTCTCACCGGGCTGGGGACTGGGAATGGCCTGCCCTTGAACAGGCAACCTATGCGAGATTTCGCCGGTCAGGAACTTAGCCTCTCTCAACTTTAGCACGTCCTCTTCTGTGACGGAGGAGGGCGTCCATCGGCCTTGAAGGTCAGAACCGGACATGGTCGAAGGTCCGAAGCGCTTGGAATCTGGAGCCTAGGGTGTTGGAACTCGAGGCGACGGTGGAACTCGTTTGAGGTTGGAAAAAGAAGTAAGGCCTTGGTCTCTTTATAAGAGGTTGAATACCAAGAGCCCCCCATAACCGTTTGGGACTCGCATTTAATCGAGGAAACGTGCTAACAGGCACGATTGGGTTACCCACGTCCGTATTGATGAGAATCCCGTAAAAAGGGGCACACGATCTCTGCTTTGACAAGACGTGCCAAGGAAACCGCCTCGCAAAACACGCTGAGATGGAAGAGTAAAAATGATTCGAGAAAAGGACTTGGCCATAGTGTGATGTCACGCTGCGGAATACGTCAGCAGATTAGATTTGTGTTAATATTATTATCTCTATGGCAATATGTGGAAACTTATTTTGCAGAGCCGGACACTACTCTTGGTGTTTACAAATCTTTTTATGAAGAAATTGGAGGACGGACCCTCCTTGCAATGCCGAAGACAATTTGCGCGCCGGACTCGTCGTCATTGAAGCCTGGTTCAGGGGCTACTGAGGGAGTCCTGGATTAGGGGGTGTTTGGATAGCCGGACTGTACCTTCGGCCGGACTCCAGGACTATGAAGATACAAGATTGAAGACTTCGTCCCGTGTCCGGATAGGACTTTCCTTGGCGTGGAAGGCAAGCTTGGCGACGCGGATATTCAAGATCTCCTACCATTGTAACCGACTTTGTGTAACCCTAACCCTATCCGGTGTCTATATAAACCGGAGGGTTCTAGTCCATAGGACAACTTCATCATACAACAATCATACCATAGGATAGCTTCTAGGGTTTAGCCTCCTTGATCTCGTGGTAGATCTACTCTTGTACTACCTATATCATCAATATTAACCAAGCAGGAGTAGGGTTTTACCTCCATCGAGAGGGCCCAAACCTGGGTAAACTTCGTGTCCCTTGTCTCCTGTTACCATCCGGCCTAGACGCATAGCTCGGGACCCCCTACCCGAGATCCGCCGGTTTTGACACCGACAATGAGCATGAGATGGATGCAACTAGAAAGCACAACCTTCTGTACCCTTCTTTTACTTTCTGTCATTTAGTTGAAATAAAGTAAAAATAGTATTTTTCTGTATGTTCTCTGAATTATCCATGCAATATAAAAATACCCCGAAAATAAAAGTTCTCCAAATGCCCCGAAAATGAAATATGATTTTTTCTAGAATATTTGAGAATATCTGGCACTAAGAACACAGCAGGGGGAGCAAGCACCTGGGCACGAGGGTGGAGGGCGCGCCCACCCCCTGGGCGCGCCTCCCTGCCTCGTGGGCCCATGGTGGACCCCTCCACTTATTCCCGCACCCACACACTTCTTCTTCCTCCCAAAAAATCACCATCCACCTCAAGCACGAGTTATAGCTCATTTTGCTGCGATTTTCGATCTCCTTGCTCAAAGCACCTCTCACAAAACTGCTTGGGGGTATTGTTCCTTGGTATGTGACTCCTCCATTGGTCCAATTAGTTTTTGTTCTAGTGCTTTATTCATTGCAAATTTGTGCTGCCTAGGTGACCATGTTCTTGAGCTTGCATGTCAAATTTATATGGTTCAAGGTAGTTCTAATGCATGATGTAGGCTCTAGGCACTTGTAGGAGTAGTTGCTATCAATTTTGTTGAGCTTGGTTCACTTTTATTTGAAGTTACTAAAAATTTCAGAAATTTTTTAGAGGAAGAAATATGCTTAGGAAAATGTACCAAGGTGGTTATTCAAGGAAGCAAGGACCCAGGCTTGCAATGCGTGATGCTAACGATGAGCCACCAAGGAACGCTCCCGTGCGGCCTTGTGAATGGCCTTCAGAGGACTTTATGGATCGAGCAGGAATCAAGGAAGAATTTAACGCATATTTGCGTAACGCTGATCTTGCGAGCTTCGAGGAGGAAAAGTTCCGCCAGTAGCACTATCTCACTAGTTCCTTTGTGAGGAGGTTTGAATTTTCATCTTCACGCAATTCTCAAATTGTCATGTTTGATCTTTATGAAAAATCTTATACGATGGACTTAGAGGATTTTACCACTGCTTGCAAACTTCCACAATGGGGTAGTGCTAGTGAACCTCGCAAATCTGAATATAGAAATTTTCTTGCTAGTATAACTATGGGGGAATCTAGAGATATAGCACAAGCTACCGTAGGGAGCATTCATTTTCCTGCTATACATTATTTTTCTCTCTTTATAGGTAGGTGCATAAATGGTAAAGATGAAGCATGTCATATGTGTGTCGCTGACCTCGGTATTCTTAGGAGCGCTGTGTTAGGAGACAAATCTTATAATTTGGGAGCCATTGTTGCACGTAGGTTGCATCATAATAGATTTAATGGAGATTTATTTGGTGGAATTTAAGCAACCCGCTTAGCTGATTTTCTTGGTGTAACCATACGTGATGATGATATTGAATTGCCTCCTACTTATCTAGACTTTAATGCTATGGTTCACCATCAGTTTGTCGAGAGGAATGAACCACCTCCCCAGTACCGACTAATCTTTGACAAGCGTCGTGTTCTCCATATTACTCTCCCTGCTCCTGCCTTCTTTGATTATCAAGCAAAAGGAAGACATTGTATTACCAGAGAGGAGGAAAATGAGTACGAGAGGAGGGCGGAGGCAGCCCGCCGTCATGCTGCAGCTCAGGAGGCAATAGCCACTGCATCTCAGTACATCCCCAACTACAACTATGGATATCCGCCAGGCCAGCCATGGCAATAGACCAACTTAGGCCAAAAGCCTAAGCTTGGGGGAGTACGTATGTCGGATGTGGGGTTTCGGCAAACCCTTAAGGTTCGAACACTGGGGTGCGTGCGAAGTCTCTCCCTCCTACAGATCTATGCTCTAGCTCGCTAAGATCTCGCGAATGAACTCGGCGAACTCGCAACACAGAAAGACACGAGGTTTATACTGGTTCGGGCCACCGTTGTGGTGTAATACCCTACTCTAGTGTGGTGGTGGATTGCCTGTTGGGCTAATGATGAACAGCACAAGGGAAGAACAGCCTCCTGAGGTTGAGGTGTTCTTGTGCTTGTGTAGTCGAGGATGATCTGAACCAGTTTCAGGTCAGTTGCCTCCTACTGTGGTGGCTAGTCCTATTTATAGAGACCCCGTCCTCTTCCCAAATATCGAGCGGGAAGGGAGCAAACAACGGCGGGTAAATTTGAAGGGGGACAACTAGTACAAGCTATCCTGACAAAAGCGGTATTCGCCTGTGAAAAGCTCTAGGGTGACGACGTCTTGGGCTCCACGATGACCTCCGCCTTGCCATCCTCCTGGTCTTGGTCTCGTTGCACCAATGTAGCAACCTTTGCCTGATGCCTCGGTACTCTTCGCATGTGCTGGCCTCCTTAGCACCAAAGAGGAAATAAGAATGCTGTGCCCACCGGCGCCCACCTGGCACCCGCCTGGTACCGTTCATCATGGCTCACGTCACGAGAGCCTCGTGAGGTTTGCCCCGCCTTGATATCTCCGCTCCTCGTGAGCCTGCCTGGCTTGGCCACTCCAGAGGAGGTCTTGCGTCGTCCGCCTCGTGAGGGTCTTGGATGCCTTGTTGATGAAGATGGGCTGTACGGCCTACTGGCTTAGCCACGCTGTGGGCCGCAGGCAGGCAAGTCTGGGGACCCCCGTTCCCAGAACGCCGACAGTAGCCCTCGGGCCCAAGGTGCGCTCAGGCTTGGCTTTGCGGCAAAGCCAAGGGTCAAGTTCGGAGCACCGCGGGCCCCAAAATCCTGTGGCCTCGGTTGACGCATGGAAGTTGATTGGACGTGGGTGTCTCCGCTTCCCCACGCCGCCTCGGCAACTGCTTGATCTGACAAAAGGCTGGCGCGGGCAGTTCTAGACCTCATTGCTTCTTCATCGCCTTTCCCCAGATCCCCTTTCTCGCTCTTCGTCGTCGCTACCTCCAGATCTACTCCATCCTTGCTTTGCATCTGCCGCCCATGGTGCCGCGCAAGGTCAAGTCTTCCTTGGCACCGGCTTGGTACGAGCTCGCTCTTGAAGCGCCCACCGTCACGGAGAAAAGCCTTGCCTCCGTGCGCCTACTGACGGCGGGGGAGAGCAATGAGTGGGGGAAGACAGAGCTCCGGCTTGCCTCCGACGAGCCGGAGCCTGAGGGGAGCACCTTCTTCCCCTTCTTCTCGAGCAACGTCGCCGTTGGGTTGGTCCCTCCTTTCTCCGATTTCTTTTATGAAGTCCTCGACCACTATGGTCTACAGGCGTTGCATCTCCATCCCAACTCTGTCCTCCTCCTGTCCATCTTTGCCTACTACTGTGAGGCGTACCTGTGCGTCATGCCGTCCGTGGCGCTCCTCCACCATTTCTTCTTCCTTCGCATCACCGGCGAGCACATCACCGGATGCGCTAATTTCGTCGCATGCGGCAAGGCCAACTCGATCTCAAGCACCGGGAAGAGGGCCGACAACATTCGATCCAAATGGGTCATGATGGACGCCAAGCTCGCCGACCCTCGTCTGGCATTGCCAACGCTGGCGCCCTCTCCCAACGGGGGGTGGCCCAAGGCGGAGCTTGTCGACGAGCGGGCATCATTAGTGTTGGGGCAGATGATGACCGACTTGTGGCTGGGTAACGCGAGGGTGGCCAAGGTAACTGGGGCGATGCTCCTGAGGGAGTTCCTAATGCTGCGGGTTGCCCCACTCCAGGCGCGCTCGCGCCCCCTGTGGGAGCTTGAAGAAGGGGAACACAAGACCTGCCTGAGGCCGGGGGACCTACCCGACGATGAATTGGATGCGGTCCTGCGCCTCATAGTCGGGGACAACCAGGAGTACCCACCTAGTGCCTTCGTTCCCTTGTTCCAGCGTAGGGATAAGGAGGAATTCGTCGCCTCCAGGCCAACTTTTGATGCGCATGGGCTGGTGTCGCCAACACTTCCGGGAGCCCCTTCGGCATAGAAACCGGTGGATGTGTCTTCTGGCGAGTCCCGCGGAGAGGGGAAAGAGGAGGTGGACTCGGAGAAGACCCTGGAAGAGGTGGGGGAGACTTCCCCTATGAGCAAGGCTGAGATTCTCGCGCCCTTCCTGATGATGCCGAGGCCGACGCCTACCAAGGGGAGAGGAAGCGACCCCTCATCCTGACGAAGGGTAGGTCGTCGCTGGTGGTCCGCGGTGCTGCCTCCCCCCCAACGCCTCCTGGGGCTGGATCCGGTTCTGCCTCTGCACCACCTGGCGCCGTCGGAGCCCGAACGCCTGCCCCTCAGGTCCCGATGTTGTCAGGCTTCAGGCCTTCCAAGCGAAAGGTGGAGTACTTCGCGGTGGACCGGTAGGTGTCTCGAGTTTTGCTTTATCCCTGCTGGTACTTGTTATTTCCTGACGCTCGCCCTTGGTTGATCAGGTCGACATCTTCGGCGAAGAAGAGGAAGGAGGATACGGTGGCCGTGCCTCCCTCCGCAGAGAAAGGAGGCAGCAACGCCCGCATCTCCCCAATCCGGTCGTCCTCGCGGGGCCAAGAGGAACATCGCCGCGTGGAATCAGCCCCGATGGCCCCGCTGGCTCCGGAGGTGCTCGTGCTTGGCGCGGCTGACGAGGTCCCAGCTGCTCCGGAACCCGCGGTCTCCCAAGCCTGGTGACGGTGTCGCTTCCTCCCACTACAGCACCTCCACCCCCTGGTTCTTCTGCTCCTGATCCTGTCTTGGAGCGTGCCCTTTCGGAGATGGCCCAGCTGCACGCGGATCTCCTGAGCGCGGACCCGTGCGTGGTGGCCGGGCGTCTGGAGCTGGCCTCTGGCTGGCATCACTCCAACTTGGCGGTCCGCGCGGCGCTGGGCCGGGCTATTGTGGCTTTCGAGAAGGAGAAGCAAGGATCCGCCAGCGCTGCAGCCGATCACGAGGCGGCGCTGGAAGACACCAAGGCCACCCGTGACCGCTACCAAGTGCTGGAGGGCGAGTTGCAGAGCCTGCACGACAAGCACGCTGAAGAGGTACGCTGCCGCCAAGCGAAGGAGGAGGAGATGAAGGCCCGGGAGGAAGCCGTCAAGAACCGTGATGCTGAGCTGGCGGAGTTGGGGAAGAAGCAGGCCGCCGAGCGCAACCGGTTGGAAGAGTTGGAGCGGAAGATGGGGACGAGGGAGGTCGATCTTGATGCCAATGCGCGAGTCCTGGCCGAAGACCGCATGGCCTTCGCCGATCTCGAGAAGAGGTCTCGCAAGGCACTGAAGACACTCTACGAGCACAGCCTGGAGAAGCCACTAGACACCAACGAGGACGGCCCCGCCCACCCGCTTCCTCTCATGGTGAAGGCGCTTGAGGAGGTCGTTGATGGCCTCGGTCCCATGGCGGAGGCAGAAGCTCGCGTCCTGTCTTCAACCGCACTGACTCGCGTCTTCAGCCATCTGCACCTCCGCGACCCCAACGCTCGCGTTGACGAGCTGCTGGAGCCTGTGGCTGAAGATCACTGCGAAGCCGCCACCGCAGCTGTACAAGGTCAAGTGGAGACCTTGCTGGGAAGGTTCCACGGCTTTGTCTCTGATCCTCTATCCGGCGACGCTGCGGATCCTGCAGCTGGTGGCGAAGGTGAGAACATCATTGCCCACGAGGGAGCACCTTCCGCAGGCGATGGCGATATCCAGGGTGACCTACGGCTATTCTCCCCGTTTCATTCCTGCAACATGTATCAGGCCTCGTGGAGGCATTTAGACTTTTCATTTGGTATTGTGAAAACAATATGCTTGTAATATTTGCTTCGAGATTTTGCGATTTCCTTCCTATTTGCTTTGCGTTCTGCGTCAGCAGAGCCCGGCCCCGCGCATACCTCAACCGCCATTGGGCTGGCCGGAGACCATGACGGACCAAGGAGTGAGGGGCTACGTGACCAATTAGGCTCCTGAGTTGCGATGCTCAGGAGTCCCTCTTGACGCGCAAACAACATATAGGGAGAGTTCGTGAGGATAGATCAATGTTCTACGTCTGCAGGGCCCAGCCCCGCGCATACCTCAACCGCCATTGGGCCGACCAGAGACCAGGACGGACCAAGGAGTGAGGGGCTACGTGACCGTTTAGGCTCCTGAGTCACGATGCTCAGGAGTCCCCCTTGACGTGCAAACAATTCCCATACCTGCCCTCGCCGAGGCCTCGGCAGGGGCGCGCGATGCCCAGGTCCGAGGGACCTGGTTAGGTGGCGTGCACTTGGGCGTGACGCAAGCGCAGCCCCTGTGCCCAGCCCCCATGCGCGGCTTTCCCGAGGGGAGGCATTGCGGTAAGGCTGGGCGCTGAGCTCTGGGCTCTCTGAGGTTGGCATGACCGTGGGGTCGTCCTCAGTTGTTTATCACCAGCGCGGAGCATAGTGCTTCCGCTTATGCACGGGCATAGCCGCTCCTCGGCAGTGTCGACAGCCAGCGCGGAGCATGGTGCTTCCACTTGGACGTGGGATGGGGGCCCCCCTCCGGGAGGAGCCCCCGGGGCGTGTACAGCCCCGCCCCGACACGTGGCCTGCACGGCAGGGCTGCGAGGTGTATCTGGGCACTCGTGAGCCAACGCGGGACTCACGAGGCCCTACCTCAAGGCGGGTTGTGCCTGGTCTTGAGTCTTGGTGACTGTGTGTTCCTGCAAGGCAGTTAGATGCAAGCACTCTACATCCTCAGGTCCCGGCCCCCGAGCGAGCTCAGCCGCCGCTGGTATGACAGGTCGCGATGACGTGGTCAAGGCCAGGGGTGAGGGCTGGAGAGCCAGTAAGAGCTCCTGAGTCGTGATGCTCAGGAGCCCCCCTTTTAATGTGCGAGCGAATTGCATCGGACGAACAGACCCGTGGCGGGCAGCGATTGAGCAGGCGATAGCCACGAGCAGGCCAAGCATGGAGAGCAGATCAACTTGGATAAGTCCAGGAAGATACATGCCACCGGGTCCGGCCCGAGCAGCTTGGGGATGATGCAGCCCGAGGGGCGCCCCCAACAAGGTAAGCTAAAGACTTAAGCAAGAGGGATACATGCCACAGGGACAGACCCACGCGGCCTGGGAATAATGCAGCCCGAGGGGCGCTCCCAGCTTAAACGAACTTGGAAGATGTCACCTGGTTCTGTAGACGAAGTAGAGTTGGTGCAGCTGAAGGCGTGCGTTGAAGAAATGACTCCTCATGATCCACCGGGGCCCTGAGCTTCGGGAGGCTCTGGGGGCTCAGGAGGTTCCTGGAAGACCGTCTCCATCTCCTCCAGAACGGTGTGGTACCTGGTCTCCTGCGCCGCCAGGACGCGCCGCACGTTGCGCTGATAGGCCGACGCCATGCTCGGGAAGCCGAAGGGCATGCGAACGTAGCTGTGTGGCGGGCCCTCGTAGCGGCCCACACACGATGGCCAGAAGCGCTCCTGAGATGCGGCCCTGTTGAGCCCTTGGACGTCGACGCAGACGCCCAGCCCGACGTCCTTTCCTGGATGGGGAGCTGCGCCTTGTGGGCGACTGTCGCCGCGCATGGCTCTTGCTTCTTGCAGTTCCTGGGTGGTCTTGCTGATGAACTCCTGGGAGGTGGGCACTCCTTGCCCTGTGCTCTCCTGAGGGACACGTGTCGCGAAGCACGCCTCCAAGTGGTGCCCAAGCGCCTCCCTCGTGAGGTTAGCAAGGTCTGAGGCCCTCCAGAAGAGAGCCCCCGAGCCCTGCCCGAGGAGGGCGCCGGGCGCGCCTTCCTATGCGATGGAGGGAGGCGCCCATGGAACGGGCGCTGGTCCTAACGAGGCTCCTGCCGCGACGCCATCCTCCTGAGGTCCTGCACAGCGCGGCTGCTTCTTCTTGGGGATGGTCTCCAGAGGGCCTTCATTTCTCCTGTCGCGGTCGTCGATTGCTGCGGCTTGAAAGGCGCGCTCGAGGGAGCACGCCGCATCCCTCTCTTCACACGGGACCATGATGATTCCTCCGCTTCCTGGCATCTTGAGAACGTTGTAGCTGTGATGGGTGACTGCCATGAACTTGGCCAGGGCTGGATACCCGAGGATGGCATTGTACGGCAGGCGAATGTGCACGACGTCGAAGTCGATGAGCTCGGTGCGATAGTTCTTGCGCTCCCCGAAGGTGACAGGCAGGCGGACCTTCCCTATCGGTGTGCTGGAATCGTCGGTCACTCCTGAGAAAGGCTTGGTTGGATGGAGCTGCTCATATGGCACTTGGAGGTTGTCGAACTTGTCAACGGACAGGACGTTGAGCCCTGCGCCGCCGTCGATGAGAGTCTCGGTGACTTGCACATTGCTGATGACTTGGGAGCACAGCATAGGGAGGGCGCTAGTGGTGGCTGTGCACTTGAGCTGGTCTGCCGAGTTGAAGGTGATGGCACATTGGGACCACCTGAGCGGGCGCGTGGCCTCGAGCTTGGGGAGCACTGCGTTCACCTCGTGAGTGAACTGTTTGAAGATGCGCTGAGAGGCTGGGGCCTCGGCAACGCCCAAGATGCAGGTGATCGTACATGGCTCTGCTACCTCTTGAGCACTGCGTTGGATTTCCCCGAAGAGGAAAGGATGATGCAGCAAAGTAGCGTAAGTATTTCCCTTAGTTTTTGAGAACCAAGGTATCAATCCAGTAGGAGGCTACGCGCGAGTCCCTCGTACCTACACAAAGCAAATAACTCCTCGCAACCAACGCGAATAGGGGTTGTCAATCCCTTCACGGTCACTTACGAGAGTGAGATTTGATAGAGATGATAGATAATATTTTTGGTATTTTTGTTATAAAGATGCAAAGTAAAATAAAAGGCAAAGTAAAAAAGCAAAGCAATAATAAAGTGATGGAAGATTAATATGATGAAGATAGACCCGGGGGGCATAGATTTCACTAGTGGCTTCTCTCAAGAGCATAAGTATTTCTACGGTGGGTGAACAAATTACTGCTGAGCAATTGACAGAATTGAGCATAGTTATGAGAATATCTAGGTATGATCATGTATATAGGCATCACGTCCGAGACAAGTAGACCGACTCCTGCCTGCATCTACTACTATTACTCCACTCATCGACCGCTATCCAGCATGCATCTAGAATATTAAGTTCAAGAAAACAGAGTAACGCCTTAAGCAAGATGCCATGATGTAGAGGGATAAATTCATGCAATATGATAAAAACCCCATCTTGTTATCCTCGATGGCAACAATACAATACATGCCTTGCTACCCCTACTGTCACTAGGAAAGGAAACCGCAAGATTGAACCCAAAGCTAAGCACTTCTCCCATTGCAAGAAAAACCAGTCTAGTAGGCCAAACCAAACTGATAATTCGAAGAGACTTGCAAAGATAACCAATCATACATAAAAGAATTCAGATAAGATTCAAATATTGTTCATAGATAATCTTGATCATAAACCCACAATTCATCGGTCTCTCAACAAACACACTGCAAAAAGAAGATTACATCGAATAGATCTCCGCGAGAGAGGGGGAGAACATTGTATTGAGATCCAAAAAGAGAGAAGAAGCAATCTAGCTACTAACTATGGACTCGAAGGTGTGAGGTAAACTACTCACACTTCATCGGAGGGGTTATGATGATGTAGAAGCCCTTCGTGGTGGATGCCCTCTCCAGCGGAACTCCGGAACAGGCCCCAAGATGGGATCTCGTGGGTACAGAAGGTTGCGGCGGTGGAATTAGGTTTTTGGCTCCATATCTGATCGTTTGGGGGTACGTAGGTATATATAGGAGGAAGAAGTACGTTGATGGAGCTCCGTGGGCCCCACGAGGGTGGGGGCGCACCTGGGGGGTAGGGCGCCCCCCTACCTCGTACCCACCTTGAAGCTTCCTTGGCGTAGAGTCCAAGTCTCATGGGTCATATTCGGTGAGAAAATCACGTTCCCGAAGGTTTCGTTCCATTTGCACTCCGTTTGATATTCTTTTTCTTCGAAACTCTGAAATAGGCAAAAAGCAGCAATTCTGGGCTGGGCCTCCGGTTAATAGGTTATTCCCGAAAGTAATATAAAAGTGGAAAATAAAGCCCAATATGGTCCAAAACAGTAGATAATATAGCATGGAGCAATCAAAAATTATAGATACGTTGGAGACGTATCAGGCATCCCCAAGCTTAATTCCTGCTCGTCCTCGAGTAAGTAAATGATAAAAAAGAATTTTTGATGCGGAGTGCAACTTGGCATAATTTTAATGTAATTCTTCTTAATTGTGGTATGAATATTCAGATCCAAAAGATTCAAGACAAAAGTTCATGTTGACATAAAAATAATAATACTTCAAGCATACTAACTAAGCAATTATGTCTTCTCAAAATAACATGGCCAAAGAAAGTTCATCCCTACAAAATCATATAGTTTAGTCATGCTCCATTTTCGTCACACAAGAATGCTCTCAACATGCACAACCCCGATGACAAGCCAAGCAATTGTTTCAAACTTTAGTAATCTCAAACTTTATAAGCCTTCACGCAATACATGAGCGTGAGCCATGGATATAGCACTATGGGTGGAATAGAATAATGATGATGGGGGTTATGTGGAGAAGACAAAAAGGAGAAAGTCTCACATCAACGAGGCTAATCGATGGGCTATGGAGATGCTCATCAATTGATGTTAATGCAAGGAGTAGGGATTGCCATGCAACGGATGCATTAGAGCTATAAATGTATGAAAGCTCAACAAAAGAAACTAAGTGGGTGTGCATCCAACTTGCTTGCTCACGAAGACCTAGCGCACTTGAGGAGGCCCATTGTTGGAATATACAAGCCAAGTTCTATAATGAAAAATTCCCACTAGTATATGAAAGTGACAAAACAAGAGACTCTCTATCATGAAGATTATGGTGCTACTTTGAAGCACAAGTGTGGAAAAAAGGATAGTAGCATTGCCCTTTCTTATTTCTTTTTTTTGGGCCTTCTTTTTTTTGGCCTTTCTCTTCTTTATTGGGACAAAGCTCTATTAACTGATGGTCATCACACTTCTATTTATTTACAACTCAATGATTACAACTCGATACTAGAACAAAGTATGACTCTATATGAATGCCTCCGGCGGTGTACCGGGATATGCAATGAATCAAGAGTGACATGTATGAAAGAATTATGAATGGTGGCTTTGAAACAAATACTACGTCAACTACATGATCATGCTAAGCAATATGACAATGATGAATGTGTCATGATAAACGGAATGGTGGAAAAGTTGCATGGCAATATATCTCGGAATGG
Source organism: Aegilops umbellulata (assembly GCA_032464435.1). NCBI lineage: Eukaryota > Viridiplantae > Streptophyta > Magnoliopsida > Poales > Poaceae > Aegilops > Aegilops umbellulata. The sequence goes on along the minus strand of CP136054.1, from coordinate 344,371,970 downwards.
CTATGGAAATGCCATAATAGGTAGGTATGGTGGCTGTTTTGAGGAAGATATAAGGAGGTTCATGTGTGAAAGAGTGTATCATATCACGGGATTTGGATGCACTAGCGAAGTTTGCACCAACTCTCAATGTGAGAAATGGCAATGCACGGTACCGAAGAGGCTAGCAATGATGGAAGGGTGAGAGTGTGTATAATCCATGGACTCAACATTAGTCATAAAGAACTCACATACTTATTGCAAAAATCTACAAGCCATCAAAAACCAAAGCACTACGCGCATGCTCCAAGGGGGATAGATTGGTAGGAAAAGACCATCGCTCGTCCCCGACCGCCACTCATAAGGAGGACAATCAAAGAACACCTCATGTTTCAAATTTGTTACATAACGTTTACCATACGTGCATGCTACGGGACTTGCAAACTTCAACACAAGAATTTCTCAAATTCACAACTACTCAATTAGCATGACTTTGATATTATTACCTCCATATCTCAAAACAATCATCAAGCATCAAACTTTTCTTAGTATTCAACGCACTCAAAAGAAAGTTCTACAAATCTTGAATACCAAGAATATTAAGATTATTAAGCAAATTACCATGCTATTTAAGACTCTCAAAATAATCTAAGTGAAGCATGAGAGATCAATAGTTTCTATAAAACAAATCCACCATCGTGCTCTAAAAGATATAAGTGAAGCACTAGAGCAAAACTATATAACTCAAAAGATATAAGTGAAGCACATAGAGTATTCTATCAAATTCCAATTCTTGTATGGCTCTCTCAAAAGGTGTATACAACAAGGATGATTGTGGTAAACTAAAAAGCAAAGACTCAAATCATACAAGACGCTCTAAGCAAAACACATATCATGTGGTAAATAAAAATATAGCTCCAAGTAAAGTTACCGATGGAAGTAGACGAAAGAGGGGATGCCTTCTGGGGCATCCCCAAGCTTTGAATTTTTGTTGTCTTTAGATTATCTTGGGGGTGCCATGGGCATCCCCAAGCTTAGGCTCTTACCACTCCTTGTTCCATAATCCATCAAAAGATTTCACCCAAAACTTGAAAACTTCACAACACAAAACTTAACAGAAATCTCGTGAGCTCCGTTAGCGAAAGAAAACAAAAGACCACTTCAAGGTATTGTAATGAACTCATTATTTATTTATGTTGGTGCTAAACCTACTGTATTCCAACTTCTCTATGGTTTATAAACTATTTTACTAGCCATAGATTCATGAAAATAAGCAAACAACACACGAAAAATAGAATCTGTCAAAAACAGAACAGTCTGTAGTATGTAACTAACGCAAACTTCTGGAACTCCAAAAATTCAGACAAAACAGGAAGACCTAGGCAATTTGTTTATTTATCAGCAGTAATTGGAATAACTATTTTATCACGTTCTGGTGATTTTTAACAATTGTTTTCGTGAACATAAAGTTTCTGGAAATTACAGCAAGATCAAATAACTATCATCCAAGAAGATCCTATAGGTTTAACTTGGCTCAAACACTAATTAAAACATAAAAACACATCTAACCAGAGGCTAGATCAAAGATTTGATCCTAAACAGAAGCAAAAGCCAAAAAACTAAAAATAAAATTGTGTTGCCTCCCAACAAGCGCTATCGTTTAACGCCCCTAGCTAGGCATAAAAGCAAGGATAGATCTAGGTATTGCCGTAATAGTGGTATGGCAAATCATGAAAACTTCTCTCATATTCTCTATGTTCAGCAGCAAAATTTCTTTGACGCAAGCAAAAATAATCAAAAGGGCTAAATTTAATGGGACAAAAGTCCCCAAGATCAATCTCGGGAGGTATGGGTTCCTCACTAGGCCCTTTGTATTGCACAACAAATTCATCATTAGTAGCATTCTTTTGGCAAAAAGCTACTCCCTCCGTTCCCAAATATTTGTCTTTCTAGAGATTTCAACAAGTGGCTACATACGGAACAAAATAAGTGAATCTACACTCTAAAATATGTCTACATACATCCGTATGTTGTGTCCATTTGAAATGCCTAGAAAGACAAATATTTGGGAACGGAGGGAGTACAAGCCTTCGTTCAAGAGAAAAACCTAGTCCATTATTTTGAATAGCAAAATCATCATTAAGCTCGGAAATTTTATCAACTAGAACATTGGCAGGAACCTTTTTCCTAAGATTTTCATTATAAGCAATATGATCTAGAGATTGTAAGAACATCATGTCTTCTTGATTAAAAAGGATAGCTTCAATGGGAGGATGACTAGCATCTACCCTATAATGCGCAAAGATTTCTTTGGCCTCTTTTATTATAAATCTAAACTCATGAGCCAAAAAGATAGTGGCGGCACGCTTAACAGAAGAATGCTCAATATTAGAAAATTCTAAGAAAATTCTTTGTATGCAAGGATGCATGTGCATAAATTGCCTTTCAAGTTCAACTATAAGCATGCCAATAGCGTCCGCAAGACTACTAGTTCTATGAAGAATAGAACCGCCCATAGAAGGCAATGCGGCGGCACAAGTAAAGAAATCTTGAATAACTCCTTTTCCAATAATATTACCACTACCAACTCAAAAAAAATTGTATGCAAGGTAGGGGGTTCTTCAGCAGGAGCATCAGAATTTTCCATGATGTTATTATTGTCCATATCGGCAATAATTTCGCCAAATTCAGACATAACAACAAGCAAGCGAGAAAAAGGCAAACGGAAAAGAGAGGGCGAATAAAACGGCAAGGGTGAAGTGGGGGAGAGGAAAACGAGATGCAAATGGCAAATAATGTAATGCGAGAGACAAGGGATTGTGATGGGTACTTGGTATGTTGACTTTTGCGTAGACTCCCCGGCAACGACGCCAGAAATTCTTCTTGCTACCTCTTTGAGCACTGCGTTGGATTTTCCCGAAGAGGAAAGGATGATGCAGCAAAGTAGCGTAAGTATTTCCCTCAGTTTTTGAGAACCAAGGTATCAATCCAGTAGGAGGCTACGCGCGAGTCCCTCTTACCTACACAAAGCAAATAACTCCTCGCAACCAACGCGAATAGGGGTTGTCAATCCCTTCACGGTCACTTACGAGAGTGAGATCTGATAGAGATGATAGATGATATTTTTGTTATAAAGATGCAAAGTAAAATAAAAGGCAAAGTAAAAAAGCAAACAAATAATAAAGTGATGGAAGATTAATATGATGAAGATAGACCCGGGGGCCATAGATTTCACTTGTGGCTTCTCTCAAGAGCATAAGTATTTCTACGGTGGGTGAACAAATTACTGTTGAGCAATTGACAGAATTGAGCATAGTTATGAGAATATCTAGGTATGATCATGTATATAGGCATCACGTCCGAGACAAGTAGACCGACTCCTGCCTGCATCTACTACTATTACTCCACTCATCAACCACTATCCAGCATGCATCTAATGTATTAATTTCAAGAAAACAGAGTAACGCCTTAAGCAAGATGACATGATGTAGAGGGATAAATTCATGCAATATGATAAAAAACCCATCTTGTTATCCTCGATGGCAACAATACAATACGTGCCTTGCTGCCCCTAGTGTCACTGGGAAAGGACACCGCAAGATTGCACCCAAAGCTAAGCACTTCTCCCATTGCAAAAAAAAACCAATGTAGTAGGCCAAACCAAACTGATAATTCGAAGAGACTTGCAAAAATAACCAATCATACATAAATGAATTCAGAGAAGATTCAAATATTGTTCATAGATAATCTTGATCATAAACCCACAACTCATCGGCCTCAACAAACACACCGCAAAAAGAAGATTACATCGAATAGATCTCCACGAGAGAGGGGGAGAACATTGTATTGAGATCCAAAAAGAGAGAAGAAGCCATCTAGCTACTAACTATGGACCCGAAGGTCTGAGGTAAACTACTCACACTTCATCGGAGGGGCTATGATGATGTAGAAGCCCTCCGTGGTGGATGCCCTCTCCGGCGGAGCTCCGGAACAGGCCCCAAGATGGGATCTGGTGGGTACAGAAGGTTGTGGCGGTGGAATTAGGGTTTTGGCTCCGTATCTGATCGTTTGGGGGTACGTAGGTATATATAGGAGGAAGAAGTACGTCGGTGGAGCTCCGTGGGCCCATGAGGATGGGGGCGCGCCTGGGGGGTAGGGCGCGCCCCCCTACCTCGTGCCCACCTCAAAGTTTCCTTGGCGTAGGGTCCAAGTCTCCTGGGTCATATTCAGTGAGAAAATCACGTTCCTGAATGTTTCATTCTATTTGGACTCCGTTTGATATTCCGTTTCTTTGAAACTCTGAAATAGGCAAAAAAACAGCAATTCTTGTTTGGGCCTCCGGTTAATAGGTTAGTCCCCAAAGTAATATAAAAGTGGAAAATAAAGCCCAATATGGTCCAAAACAGTAGATAATATAGCATGGATCAATCAAAATTATAGATACGTTGGAGACGTATCAGGCTCCTGGAAGCCCCCAGCCCCCGCGTCCTGGTGGTGGTCGTTGTTCCGTCTTGGCGGCGGCGGGAGGGGAAGACCGGCGTTGCCCTGGGGGCAATCCTCATGAGGCGGGTCCCTCCAGGCACCCTCACGAGGCTGGTCCTGCCAGCGGTCCTCATGAGGCCGGTCGTGCCACTCCTGGCGCGGGCCACTGTCGTCCCTGCGTCCGCCTCCGCGTCCTCCTCCGCGGCCGTAGCCCCGGTCATTGCGCTTGGGGCGTCGACCGTAGTGTCCTTCCCATATGGCTCTGAGCTCTTGACAGTCGCTGGTGTTGTGGGTGTTCAGGTTGTGGAAGGCATAGAACGATCGGCTGTTCTTGGAAGACTCGGGCTGATCTCTGCCCCGCTTGGTGTCGGGCTCCGCTGCAAGCACAGCTGCCTCCTTGCGCTTCACATCCTTGGCCTTGGCCTTCTTCTCCTCTGTGCCAACGGACGGCAGCTCAAGGAGAGAGAGGCGCCCCTCCTTAGCTCTTGCGCACTTTGGCGCCAGGTTGAACAACTCCTGAGAGGTGCAGAGCTCCTCGTGGATGGCGAGCTCTTCCATCATCTTGACGTCACGGACGCCGTCGGAGAACGCGGAGATGATGGCCTTGTCCGTGACCTTGGGGATCTTGAGGCGGGTGTTGTTGAAGCGCTGGATGTACTTCTGGAGGGTCTCTCCTGGTTGTTGCTTGATGCGGTGTAGATCACCTGCGGCCGGTGGGCGGTCGCGAGTGCCCTGGAAGTTGGCGACAAAGCGGTCGCGCATCTCGTCCCAGGAGGAGATCGAGTCATGCTGCAGGTTCAGGAGCCAGGAGTGGGCCCCATCCTTGAGAGCCATGGGAAACCAGTTCGCCATGACTTTTTCGTCGCCGTTGGCCGCTTCGATGCTCAGCTCATAGAGCTGCAGGAACTCCGCGGGGTCGGCGGTGCCGCCATAGCGAGGAGGCAGATCTGGCTTGAACTTGCCTGGCCAGGCGACGCTACGCAGTTTGGGAGTGAAGGCACGGCAGCCGGCCGTGGTCGCCGGGGCCCGCTTCTGAGGTGGAGCTTGGTCTTGGCGAGGTCCGTGCTGCCACACTGCAGGCGGCAGGCGGTCTTGACGAGGTGGTGCGGGGAGCGCCGGTGCAGCTTCTCGCGGCCACAGGATTTCTTAGCAGCTTCTTTCTTCACCCGCGTGTGCCGGGCGCGGTGGATCATGCCGCGGAGGCGCGCGCCTTGGTGCCAAGGCACCGTCTTGGGGTTGAGGTGGTGGAGGCATGCCTTGAGCCCCATCACCCATGGCTGGTTGAGGGGAAGGTAGAGAGTGGGACGACGCCGGAGAGCCCCCTGCGGTGCGGACGAGCTCGGCGACGCGGTCGTGCCACTCCTCATAGAGGTCGTCGACGGGGTGGTAACATAGGATCTCGTTCGCCGTGATGAGCGCGGCCCGTGCCTCCATGGGAGCGTGGTGCGCGTGAGACGAAGAACCGGCAGGGGTAAGTGATGGAGTAGCGGTGCGGCCATCATGCTGCACCGAAGGATGCAGGGAGGACGCCTCCTCCTCATTCCCCGCCGGGCGGGTGGTAGCGTTTGCGGCGGGAGACAGAGAACGACGAGATGGCCCGCCTACGGGAGCCGTCTGAGCGACGCGGGCGGAGAGGGCAGCCTGACGCTCTGCTCGAGCACGGCGAGCGTCCGCCATGGAAACGACGAAGCGATGGAGCAATGAACTGATGGAAGGGGAACTACGACGCACCCCTACCTGGCGCGCCAAATGTCGGATGTGGGGTTTCGGCAAAATCTTAAGGTTTGAACACAGGGGTGCGCGTGAAGTCTCTCCCTCCTACCAATCTATGCTCTAGCTCGCTAAGGTCTCGCGGACAAACTCGCAACATAGGAAGACACAAGGTTTATACTGGTTCGGGCCACCGTTGTGCTGTAATACCCTACTCCAGTGTGGTGGTGGATTGCCTCTTGGGATGATGATGAACATTACAAGGGAAGAACAGCCTCCTGAGGTTGAGGTGTTCTTGTGCTTGTGTAGTCGAGGATGATCTGAACCAGTTTCGGGTCAGTTGCCCCCTACTGTGGTGGCTAGTCCTACTTATAGAGGCCCTGGTCCTCTTCCCAAATATCGAGCGGGAAGGGAGCCAACAACGGCGGGCAAATTTGAAGGGGCAGCTAGTACAAGTTATCCTGACAAAAGCGGTCTTCGCCTGTGAAAAGCTCTGGGGTGACGCCGTCTTGGGATCCACGATGACCTCCACCTTGCCGTCCTCCTCCTCTTGGTCTCGTTGCACCAATGTAGCAACCTTTGCCTGATGCCTCGGTACTCTTCGCTTGCGCTGCCTCCTTAGCACCAAAGAGGAAATAAGAACACTGCACGCACCAGCGCCCGCCTGGCACCCGCATGGTACCGTTCATCATGGCTCACGTCACGAGAGCCTCGTGAGGTTTGCCCCGCCTTGATATCTCCGCTCCTCGTGAGCCTGCCTGGCTAGGCCACTCCAGAGGAGGTCTTGTGTCGTATGCCTCGCGAGGCTTGGACCCTCGCGAGGGTCTTGGATGCCTTGTTGATGAAGATGGGTCGTACGGCCTACTGGCTTAGCCACGCCGTGTGCCGCAGGCAAGCAAGTCTGGGGACCCCCGTTCCCAGAACGCCGACAACGTATCTCTCACCGACATTACATTCATGTTTACACACTCATTGCTAGATGTCGGTGCTCATACTTTTTCATTGTAATATCCATGCTAGTTTATTTTCCATTTTATGCTTTCTTCTTGTGTGTTTGATAAACCTTAAGAAAACCAAAAAAAATAGTAATAGCTTTTAGCTAGTTTATTTTCCATGTTGTAGTAGTAGTAATAATTAAAAGAAAACTCAAAAATATTTCCCGTTCTTCTTTTGCTTGTTGGGAGCTTTCCCTTGTAAATAGTTTTATTTCATTTCTTTTCTTTGGGGGTCGATAGGAGAAGACCATGATTAAAATGTTGAAGTGGCTCTTATATGCATTATTGTTGATTTAACAAAGAGCCCATATTGCCTTGTCTTCTCCTGTTTATTGAATGCTCGCAGATTCCATCTTAGCCCAATGCACGTGCACTATTATTAAGTGAACGGCAATTATGACAATATATGATGGACTGATTGAGATGGGAGAAGCTGGTATGAACTCGACCTCTCTTGTTTTTGTAAATATGATTATTTCATCGTTCCTGATTCAGCTTATTATGAATAAACATGTTTGCAATGATAATTAGAGATTATAGTTGCTTATGTCATGCTTAATTAGCTAGGAGTTTATAATGGTTTATCTTGCGTGCCAACATGCTATTAAAATGGTTATGATGTGGTATGGTGGGGTGGTATCCTCCTTTGAATGATTTAAGTGACTCGACTTGGCACATGTTCATGCACGTAGTTGAAACAAAATCAACATAGCCTTCACGATATTTATGTTCATGTGCACTCAATCTTTATTAATTTTAATGCATGTTCATGACTGTTGTCGCTCTCTAGTTGGTCGCTTCTCAATCTTTTGCTAGCCTGCACTTGTACTAAGCGGGAATACTGCTTGTGCATCCAATCCATTAAACCCCAAAGTTATGCCATATGAGTCCACTATACCTTCCTATATGCAGTATCTACCTACCGTTCCAAGTAAATGTCAGGACCCCGATCCTAAGTCACACCGATCTAGCATGTAACACATCATATCACTTTGCGGCCTCACGCACGGTACTCCCACGGGTGCCACCTTACCTGGCCCGGGACCGTTTGCGTCTTTTGGCTCACGTATATGATAGTGTCGCTAGCATCCATATGACAAAGAACCCGGGCCGACATGGCTAGTCGTGAACCCAAGGCGGCACTAACCCATGAGGACAGGCATACATGAATCACATCGAGCATGTCGGTCAACAACGTATAAATCCAGGCTGTAGCACTGGGCTAACAGGACTCCGGATAACACCGCGTGACATTTCCCCGAAGGGACAGACACAGGAACCACGTGAATCACATGCCGGCCAGTCATGTGTTCCGAGCAGTAGTGCTGGGCTAGCAGGACTCCGGTGAACCGGGCTGTAGCGGACTACTATCGCTCAGAAGCACTAGACTACATTTCCTCATATGATAGGCTGCCAAGGATAAACAACTAGATAGTCGGATCCCACACATAGCAAGCATTTAAATCATACACACAATATGCTTGATATGTGTAAGTACAACATGGCATCACAACAAGACTCTACGACTCAAGTATTATTCATTAGGCTCCGAGGAGCGAGATATTACAAACATGGGTCTCATGACCCAACATTCAGAGCATACAAGTCAAAACACAAGCGGAAGCTTAACATGTCTGAGTACAGACTTCTATAAATGAAAAAGGCTGAGAAGCCTGACTATCTACCAGATTCTGCCGAGGGCACAAGATCGTAGCTGAGGTATCAAGCTAAACGTCGAAGTCCACACGGAACTACTAGCGAGACTGACGTCTCTCTGCAAAACATAAAATAGGCAAACGTGAGTACAAATGTACCCAGCAAGACTTACATCAGAACTAACTACATATGCATCAGTATCAATAAAAGGGGTGGTGGAGTTTGACTGCAGCAAGCCAGCTTTGACTCGGTGGCTATCCTGAACTACGACTGCAAGCAACTCTTTGAGGTGGCGCACACGAGTCCACATATTCACCATATCAATACACCACTATGGATCCGCTCCCGTCTACCTACGAGAACGCCATCCATAGCACTCACGCTTATCTTGCGTATTTTAGAGTATCCACTTTCACTTGTCTATGAACTGTTATAGGCAACCCAGAAGTCCATTACCGCGGACACGGCTATTCGAATAGATGATGTTAACCCTGCAGGGGTGTACTTCTTCACACACGCTCTCACCACTTATCGCCGTTTACACGACATGTACTCGGCAACCTTCAAGCGGAAGCCCAGCGAGGGTGTCGGCCACGGCCTACCTAAACATTCGAGTCTCTAGTCCAGGTTTATCGCCTATTCAGGTTCCATCCGCAGGGAGTCCGGCCGAGGTTTCCACATACGGCCCCGAACGATGTGTACAGGGTTCCGAGACACCAAACGGGTGCCCGGCTGGCCCGGCCACGTGCCTACCGCAACACAGCCCACCCCTACGGTCAGCGCTGCGTGCGGCCCCCAGCATACTACAAACACCAGAAACTACTTTGCAACTCCTGGACAGAGGACAAGGGTGATCAAGAAGCCGAGAGAGTCAATTAAGGATCCCAATGTGTGGTAGTAACTGTTTCATGGATCACAAACACAGAACTCAGTTCCTGAGGACGGCTTCAATGAGACAACCCACCATGTACTCCTACATGGCCTCTCACCAATACCTTTACCAAATCGTGTTCACACACTTAGCTCACACATAGTAGGACATGTTCATCACCATTCCAATTCATTACCGATGAATCAGACCCGACTCAACTCTAAGCAGTAGCAGGCATGACAAACAAACATGAATGAGTAGGCACATCAGGGCTCAAACAACTCCTACTCATGCTAGTGGGTTTCATCTATTTACTGTGGCAATGACAGGTCATGCAGAGGATAAGGGGTTCAACTACCGCAGCATGTAACAGTTGAATCGTTGTTGTCCTAATGCAGTAAAAGAGAGCAGGAGCAAGAGAGTGGGTTTATATCGGAATGAACAAGGGGGTTTTGCTTGCCTGGCACTTCTGAAGATAATATAGTTCTTCATCGGTGTCATCGATCTCATCGTCGAAACCACGTCTATCGAGAGGGGACAAACATCGGCAACTGAGAAAGAACATAATCAATGCAATGCCACAATATGATGCATGATCATGACATGGCAATATGCTGTGATTGGAGCTAATGCATCTAGCTATGATTTAAATGAAGTTGGTTTGAATACATGATTCAAATTCCAACTCCATATAAGATTATTTAAATGCTCTTTATTTGTTTTGTCCAAAACAGAGGACAAACATTGTTCAAACATGCATGAAAATGGCACAGATGGATTCCTTGAAGTTTTCTGATAATTTTTCATATATAAATTATTTCATTCTGAGCTACGATTGAATTCCTATGATTTTTAGAAGTTTATACTATTTTCTGGAATTTCCTGTATTATTTAAAATCCAGAAATTCCTTTACTGCGTCAGCACTACGCCATGCTGACCTCAGCAAGTCAACAGCAGCGGTCTAGGTCAAACCTGACCAGTGGGGTCCACTGGTCAGTGACACGGTGCTGTTCAGAGTCAATGACAGGTGGGGCCTGGTCAACGGCCACGTCAGCTTGGTCAAAGCTGACTCGTGGGCCCACTGTGATTAGTTAAACTTTAACAGAAAAATAAACTGTGTCTAGTTAGGAAGTGGGACCCAGCTATCAGTGTGAGAGAGGGTTAATTAGCTGGGTCATTAGCCCCTAATGGCGGAGCCACGTCAGCACGCTGGATTGTCGCCGGCGACGACCACAACCGCGGCAGGAGCTCGCCGGAGTGGTGCTACGGAGGGTGTTGGGCAAAACCAAGGGCACCAGAGGGTTGCCCTTCCTCGCGCGCATCCAGGGGAGGCACGCGGGGTGGCCGGAGCTCGCCGGAAACGAGCTCGCCGGCGGCGGCCGGAGTGTGGCCAGGTCCGGCTCGGCGCTAGGGTGCACGGGAGGGAAAACGGGTGGTGGAGTTGGCCTTCTGGGGAGCTCCTGAGCACGGGCCTGAGGTCGGACGCGAGCTGCGGTGGCTAGAGCGACGGCGGCAACATGGCCGGCGGCAGTGGAGTCTCCGCCTCGGTAGATAACCTAGCTACGGCGCACGAACAACGAAATAGAGAGGGGGAAACAAAAGGTCAGCTCACGTAGATCCCGTAGAGATGGAAGGCGAGCTCGAGGGAGGCCGGACGGCGACGAATTTGACGGCGGCGAGCCGCGGCACCAACGAGGAAGACGACGTCAGGGGCAGCTCTGCAGGGCGTCCCGGCTTGCGTGGGTCGTCGGGGAGGTCGATGGCGAGTAGGCGAAGGTCTCGAGCATGTTGGATGGGAGAGGGAGGGCCGGTGGCCGCGGTGGCTGTTGACGGCGGTGACGGCGCGCTCGGCCGCGGGGTGGAGAAGGGGCCAGAGGAGAGGAGGGCCACGGGAGAGAGGGGTAAGGGTGACTGGCTGTCGTGGCGTCCTCCAGGGCGTCCAGGGAGAGGAGGGGACAGGCAGGCAGGGTGGAGGTGGCGCGCGCGCGGCGAGCACACGCCCTTCGTCCTCCTGGCAAGAGGAGGAAGACGACACGGGAGGTGGAGATAGGCTGGGCTGGCTTTGCCCGGCTGGGCTGCTACAGTGGTGGGCCGGGTGGGCCCGCCAGGTAAGTTATCCTTCTTTCTCTTTTAATTCTTTTTTCTATTATTCTGTAGTGTTTAGGGCTTTACTAAAAATATTTAGACACCTCCAAAAATCATGAAACTACTCATGATCACTGTTGGGAATATATCCTACAGTAAACATTTGAGTTTATGATTATTTGAGCATCTAAAATATTTAATAGCATTTTAAATACCCAAAAGCAAATAGAGTATGATTTAATCCAGAGCCCAAATATGTCATGCAAAAATGTGCATCACTACTGGTTACTGTTTCTTGCTTTTTCCAAGAATGATGAACATTTTTTTAAAGCCATTTGGATTTACTGGAAATATTTTGGTTGAACCTAGTGAATTTCTTTAATGCTAGGGTTTAGGCGATCCCCGTTCAACTTTCTGAGAAATTTAAACATGATGACATGAATGCCTTAATGCAACTATTGACAAGCAAATTCTAGGGCTGTGACAACTCACCCCCACTAAACAAGAATCTCGTCCCGAGATTCAAGATGTGAGGTAAGAAGACAGAGGGAGCACAAACTATCACAATCTTCTCGATCCAACTGTCCTTCTCGAAGATGTTGATTCATTGCATCACCTTGATCTCGACGTCTTGCTTGAGAACTACATCCAACACGATGGCGACAGAAAGAAACTCTATAGGAAACGATCTCCTCGAAGATCGAGCACTCAAGATCAACTCGTGGAATGAGATGTTGGAACATCTCGAGTTGAGACACAAACAAACAACGAAGTTTGATTTGGTGGGTAACAATTCCACGCTTTAGAGAGATGGTAGATGGTGTCAAGGTGGCGAGGAAATAATTGCCATGATCCCGCAACGGGGCACCTTGGGAAAGGTGACTCGAAGAACTATTCCCCTAAGTGGCAAAAAGAATTACTTTTGATACAAGATCACTAAAATTCTTTGTACCAGCCTAAGGCAATCACAAACGATCGTGTGAACGAATTCGAAGGAATGGCATACCCATACCAGAATGGATGATGTGGACTACCTTGTTGAAGACAACGCAATGGATGACTTTGCTTATCACCGGAAATGGATGGGACCCAAGATAGAATGGCACAACGGTGGTGCAAGCTGGGAACATAATGCAAATGCTGGGAATGATTCTGGTAACTGGGAATAACTCAACAAGGGTGATTCCACCGTTCGAATGGTTATAGCTTAATCGAAGAACTAAGAGCACAAGAATACATAGGAAGCAACTTCTAGGATAAGTCGCACGAAATCCTCATGGAGAAGAGGGTCAAATAGCTCAATTAAGATACTACAATGATAGATCTTCCGGCTAGGTGTGTCGGCCAGACATCAAACTTGTCGGGACCTACATAATAGACCTTGGAAAAGTTCCAACCATCATATCTGCCTGAGATTCAGCTCTGGTTGGTAACGGAATATTTCAGACAGCCTGTCTGGAAAAGAAAGTTTGCAACAGAAGTCGACGAGATAGCGTTGCGAGACTCTCGGGAGATGAACTACGATAGCAAGCTCCAAAACATGAGCTGGTTCTGCTACACACATGTGAACATGTTGTCCAAGACAAGCATGACCACAGAGTAGTCTTACAATAAAACACTACCAAAGTTCAGGTGAGGAACCATCATTGAGGATATCGAAGTCTTGTGCACTTAAATTAGACTTCTTTACCTAGAACAAGTCAATCAGTGGCTTGGTGTGCTACGGAATTCATATGGAGTGGAGGTAATTAATCTACCAAACCATAGTATACTTTGCACGTGCATGACTGACTTGGGACGATTCCAAAGGAAGCAAAACAAACCTTTCTCAAATTCATGGCGGCAACTTACACCAATGCACATGAATTCGAGGAAGTCACTTCTTCCATCCAAGCATAAGCTTCATGAACGGAACATGAAGGCATTGCTTACAAAGTTTCCAACACTAGCTTAATGTTCAACATGAATCATGGGGGAGACAAAATGCTGCTGATGGGCTCAACAACAACTCATTGGAATTTCCATATCACTGGACTTCCACCATCATGTGAACACGGTGATAGCATTGGTCAGACCAAAAGATGTAATGATGTATGCTCGAGGGATCAACCATGAGTATGACAACATTATGAACATCGTTGGCTCTGGTTTGACTTGACGATAGCCCATACTCAAGTCAAAATTTTGTCAAGACAATAGACCCAACAACTGATCACGAGGACCAATCGATGGAGATATCATCTTTCTTCAACACACACACACACACACACACACACAAAGATATCCCCTAACATGAACTAAGTCAGACAAGCTTTTATCTTCCAACTCTCCAAGTTGTTGTTTAGCTTAACCAACTAGCTCAGGGGTATCCACCACAGGTTCTTGGAGAAGGGGTGGTTTATAAGAAACCAACGTGATCACGAGCTCGACATAGCGGTCAGGTGACAACCAGGTAATACCTCCGAGAAGATCTTCGGAAAATCACGAACCACCGATATGTCACTAAGCACGAGAACAATCTTGCTTTTTAGGGCAAGATGATATGATCAAAAGAGTGAGGGATTGACACAATCCTAACTCATTGATCGAAGAGTGCACCAAAAATAAGGACTAGGTAGCATGGTCAATCTTAGGATGATGATTTAATAACCAACACGCTAAGAATGAGAATATTGTCCATTTACTACCAAGCAATGAGTTGCTCGGAGTATTGATTTCACACAACACGATTCACTTGTCGGCATTCAGGTTGCAATAACACGGGACCAAGGAATGAATAATGATGGCGAGAAGTATTACTGCGTCAAGAATTCATAAGAGGTAGTGCAATTCTCATGACACTCTTGACATAAAGATGGTAACACTCCAAGGTAGAGCAGAGCAAAAGCTGGATTGGCATTTTGATCTGCGAAGTACAACTATTTTGACCCATTCCTAGATACGGATGAGGTACTGGAGTTTGTTTCTCCTTAGTCATTCCGGAATAGAATGGCTTGACGGACCACAAGAATGATAAGCATTGATATCACGAATGCACAATTACTCCTGACTATCAATTGATAGCCAAGGGTCCGGATACAACTAAAGAGGGGCAACTCAAGGAACATATAACTTTCTGAGTTGTGGATGCATAGATTAGCATGTCGAACGAGTTCAACATATTTCTTCCGGATAACCCATGCAGAAAGGTATAACTGGTAGAGCCACAATATAGAATGGAGTACTCCTCAAGAGCACCCTGGTTGTGATCTTTTGGTTCAAAGAACATCTGTCATAAGCGGTTCGTAGTGTTTGGAAGAAGGAACTACCACAGACCTCGGGGACTAATGCAAAGGTTACTAATATCCTAAAGGAACTAGCAAGCACTATCGACATGAGGTAAGTAGAGTGAATCTCGGGTTCAAGAACCCAGGAATAGAATGCCTACTACTAAGTGGCATCACGGGATGCTTTCGAGAATGGTGGCCAGATTCAACACACCGGGAACACAAAACATGGACAGATTACTAGATGGTTTCATAAGACACCTAGGGTCATAGTAGTAGCTCCAACATATACGTCAAGGCAACGGAGTACCTCAACAGACCGATTAGCGTGCTTATTCTGACCATAAAGGACAACGGGAACGGGAAGAAAGGATTTGCAAATGCATCAGACTATTTAGAGACCTGGGATGACTCGGACAGCATAACGGCTGTAAATGCTCAAAATTATTTGAGACATCCTGCAAAAATTGTGGCATAACCACACAACACCACAATATCAAGGTCCTGAGATCAACTGACAACATACTAAAAGTAGTAGAAACTGAACAGGGGCTCGAATCCAACAATCCTATAAGTCTCTATCATAGTAACTCGCCATCCTGATAGATAGATGAGAAGGCCTAGTTCTTAACCCCCGTAGAAGAGAAGAGGATGACTCAGATCAGAATGCCATGAGGTATAAGGAATAAAAAGAGCCTTACATTCCCTTCCACAATCAATTCCCTTACATAACTAAAGCATTTCTAGACTCAACTTCGACCAGTTTGGCTTGGTAATCCTACAGGCAGTCAGGCTCTGATACCAACGCTGTCAGGACCCCGATCCTAAGTCACAGCGATCTAGCATGTAACACATCATATCACTTTGCGTCCTCACGCACGGTACTCCCACGGGTGCCACCTTACCTGGCCCGGGACCGTTTGCGTCTTTTGGCTCACGTATATGATAGTGTCGCTAGCATCCATTTGACAAAGAACCCGGGCCGACATGGCTAGTCGTGAACCCAAGGCGACACTAACCCATGAGGACAGGCATACATGAATCACATCGAGCATGTCGGTCAACAACATATAAATCCGGGCTGTAGCACTGGGCTAACAGGACTCCGGATAACACCGCGTGACATTTCCCCGAAGGGACAGACACAGGAACCACGTGAATCACATGCCGGCCAGTCATGTGTTCCGAGCAGTAGTGCTGGGCTAGCAGGACTCTGGTGAACCGGGCTGTAGCGGACTACTATCGCTCAGAAGCACTAGACTACATTTCCTCATATGATAGGCTGCCAAGGATAAACAACTAGATAGTCGGATCCCACACATAGCAAGCATTTAAATCATACACACAATATGCTCGATATGTGTAAGTACAACATGGCATCACAACAAGACTCTACGACTCAAGTATTATTCATTAGGCTCCGAGGAGCGAGATATTACAAACATGGGTCTCATGACCCAACATTCAGAGCATACAAGTCAAAACACAAGCGGAAGCTTAACATGTCTGAGTACAGACTTCTATAAATGAAAAAGGCTGAGAAGCCTGACTATCTACCAGATTCTGCCGAGGGCACAAGATCGTAGCTGAGGTATCAAGCTAAACGTCGAAGTCCACACGGAACTACTAGCGAGACTGACGTCTCTCTGCAAAACATAAAATAGGCAAACGTGAGTACAAATGTACCCAGCAAGACTTACATCAGAACTAACTACATATGCATCAGTATCAATAAAAGGGGTGGTGGAGTTTGACTGCAGCAAGCCAGCTTTGACTCGGTTGCTATCCTGAACTACGACTGCAAGCAACTCTTTGAGGTGGCGCACACGAGTCCACATATTCACCATATCAATACACCACTATGGATCCGCTCCCGTCTACCTACGAGAACGCCATCCATAGCACTCACGCTTATCTTGCATATTTTAGAGTATCCACTTTCACTTGTCTATGAACTGTTATAGGCAACCCAGAAGTCCATTACCGCGGACACAGCTATTCGAATAGATGATGTTAACCCTGCAGGGGTGTACTTCTTCACACACGCTCTCACCACTTATCGCCGTTTACACGACATGTACTCGGCAACCTTCAAGCGGAACC
This sequence comes from Aegilops umbellulata, assembly GCA_032464435.1. Taxonomy (NCBI): domain Eukaryota; kingdom Viridiplantae; phylum Streptophyta; class Magnoliopsida; order Poales; family Poaceae; genus Aegilops; species Aegilops umbellulata. The sequence goes on along the minus strand of CP136054.1, from coordinate 344,354,825 downwards.
CCAGCGAGGGTGTCGGCCACGGCCTACCTAAACATTCGAGTCTCTAGTCTAGGTTTATCGCCTATTCAGGTTCCATCCGCAGGGAGTCCGGCCGAGGTTTCCACATACGGCCCCGAACGATGTGTACAGGGTTCCGAGACACCAAACGGGCGCCCGGCTGGCCCGGCCACGTGCCTACCGCAACACAGCCCACCCCTACGGTCAGCGCTGCGTGCGGCCCCCGGCATACTACAAACACCAGAAACTACTTTGCAACTCCTGGACAGAGGACAAGGGTGATCAAGAAGCCGAGAGAGTCAATTAAGGATCCCAATGTGTGGTAGTAACTGTTTCATGGATCACAAACACAGAACTCAGTTCCTGAGGACGGCTTCAATGAGACAACCCACCATGTACTCCTACATGGCCTCTCACCAATACCTTTACCAAATCATGTTCACACACTTAGCTCACACATAGTAGGACATGTTCATCACCATTCCAATTCATTCCCGGTGAATCAGACCCGACTCAACTCTAAGAAGTAGCAGGCATGACAAACAAACATGAATGAGTAGGCACATCAGGGCTCAAACAACTCCTACTCATGCTAGTGGGTTTCATCTATTTACTGTGGCAATGACAGGTCATGCAGAGGATAAGGGGTTCAACTATCGCAGCATGTAACAGTTGAATCGTTGTTGTCCTAATGCAGTAAAAGAGAGCAGGAGCAAGAGAGTGGGTTTGTATCGGAATGAACAAGGGGGTTTTGCTTGCCTGTCACTTCTGAAGATAATATAGTTCTTCATCGGTGTCATCGATCTCATCGTCGAAACCACGTCTATCGAGAGGGGACGAACACCGGCAACTAAGAATGAACATAATCAATGCAATGCCACAATATGATGCATGATCATGACATGGCAATATGCTGTGATTGGAGCTAATGCATCTAGCTATGATTTAAATGAAGTTGGTTTGAATACATGATTCAAATTCCAACTCCATATATGATTATTTAAATGCTCTTTATTTGTTTTGTCCAAAACAGAGGACAAACATTGTTCAAACATGCATGAAAATGGCACAGATGGATTCCTTGAATTTTTCTGATAATTTTTCATATATAAATTATTTCATTCTGAGCTACGGTTGAATTCCTATGATTTTTAGAAGTTTATACTATTTTCTGGAATTTCCTGTATTATTTAAAATCCAGAAATTCCTTTACTGCGTCAGCACTACGCCATGCTGACCTCAGCAAGTCAACAGCAGCGGTCTAGGTTAAACCTGACCAGTGGGGTCCACTGGTCAGTGACACGGTGCTGTTCAGAGTCAATGACACGTGGGGCCTGGTCAACGGCCACGTCAGCTTGGTCAAAGCTGACTCGTGGGCCCACTGTGATTAGTTAAACTTTAACAGAAAAATAAACTGTGTCTAGTTAGGAAGTGGGACCCAGCTGTCAGTGTGAGAGAGGGTTAATTAGCTGGGTCATTAGCCCCTAATGGCGGAGCCACGTCAGCACGCCGGATTGTCGCCTGCGACGACCACAACCGCGGCAGGAGCTCGCCGGAGTGGTGCTACGGACGATGTTGGGCAAAACCAAGGGCACCAGAGGGTTGCCCTTCCTCGCGCGCATCAAGGGGAGGCACGCGGGAGGCGCGGGGTGGCCGGAGCTCGCCGGAAACGAGCTCGCGGCGGCGGCCGGAGTCTGGCCAGGTCTGGCTCGGCGCTAGGGTGCACGGGAGGGAAAACGGGTGGTGGAGTTGGCCTTCTGGGGAGCTCCTGAGCACGGGCCTGAGGTCGGACGCGAGCTGCGGTGGCTAGAGCGACGGCGGCAACATGGCCGGCGGCAGTGGAGTCTCGGCCTCGGTAGATAAACTAGCTACGGCGCACGAACAACGAAACAGAGAGGGGGAAACGAAAGGTAAGCTCACGTAGATACCGTAGAGATGGAAGGCGAGCTCGAGGGAGGCCGGACTGCGACGAATTTGACGGCGGCGAGCCACGGTACCAACGAGGAATACGACGTCAGGGGCAGCTCTGCAGGGCGTCCCGGCTTGCGTGGGTCGTCGGGGAGGTCGATGGCGAGTAGGCGGAGCACTCGAGCATGTTGGATGGGAGAGGGAGGGCGGTGGCCACGGTGGCTGTTGATGGCGGCGACGACGCGCTCGGCTGCGGGATGGAGAAGGGGCCAGAGGAGAGGAGGGCCACGGGAGAGAGGGGTAAGGGTGACTGGCTGTCGTGGCGTCCTCCAGGGCGTCCAGGGAGAGGAGGGGACAGGCAGGCAGGGTGGAGGTGGCGCGCGCGCGGCGAGCACACGCCCTTCGTCCTCCTGGCAAGAGGAGGAAGACGACACGGGAGGTGGAGATAGGCTGGGCTGGCTTTGCCCGGCTGGGCTGCTACAGTGGTGGGCCGGGTGGGCCCGCCAGGTAAGTTCTCCTTCTTTCTCTTTTAATTCTTTTTTCTATTATTCTGTAGTGTTTAGGGCTTTACTAAAAATATTTAGACACCTCCAAAAATCATGAAACTACTCATGATCACTGTTGGGAATATATCTACAGTAAACATTTGAGTATATGATTATTTGAGAATCTAAAATATTTAATAGCATTTTAAATACCCAAAAGCAAATAGAGTATGATTTAATCCAGAGCCCAAATATGTCATGCAAAAATGTGCATCACCACTGGTTACTGTTTCTAGCTTTTTCCAAGAATGATGAACATTTTTTTAAAGCCATTTGGATTTACTGGAAATATTTTGGTTGAACCTAGTGAATTTCTTTAATGCTAGGGTTATGCGATCCCCGTTCAACTTTCTGAGAAATTTAAACATGATGACATGAATGCCTTAATGCAACTATTGACAAGCAAATTCTAGGGCTGTGACAGTAAATTTGTATGTGCCAAACTCTAAACCTTCAAATGAAATTATGTTTTGTATGCTCGAATAGCTCATGTATCAACTAGAGTTGTCCATATCTTCCATACTAGGCGGGTTATTCTTAAGAGGAGTGGACTCCGCTCCTCACTCATGAGAAAATGGCTGGTCACCGGGATGCCCAGTCCCATGCTTTAGGCTAATCAAATCAAAATAATTGCAAACAAAACTCCCCCGGGACTGTTGTTAGTTGGAGGCACTCGTTGTTTCGAGCAAGCCATGGATTGATGCTTGTTGGTGGAGGGGGAGTATAAACTTTACCATTCTATTTGGGAACCGCCTATAATGTTTGTAGCATGGAAGATATCGCCATCTCTCGGTTGTTATGTTGACAATGAAAGTATGCCGCTCAAAATATTATTTATCTCTGCTTTAAAATCGAGCTCTGGCACCTCTACAAATCCCTGCTTCCCTCTGCGAAGGGCCTATCTATTTACTTTTATGTTGAGTCATCACTCTCTTGTTAAAAAGCACGAGCTGGAGAGCACCGCTGTCATTTGCATCCATTACTATTAATTTATATTGGGTATGACTATGACTCGATCTGTTTTACCATGAATTACAATGTTTAGTCAGTCCTTGATCTTTAAAGGTGCTCTGCATTTATGTTATGAGGTCTCAGAAAGGGCTAGCGAGATACCATCTTGTTATATCATATCACGATTGTTTTGAGAAAGTGTTCTCATCCGAGATTTATTATTATTGCTCGCTAGTTGATTATGCTATTGACATGAGTAAACTTGAGACCGAAGTGTTATTGTGAATATGGTTAGTCATAATCTTTGCTGAAAACTTGAATGCTTGCTTTACATATTTAGAACAACAAGAGGAAACAGAGTTTGTAAAAGTTTCAATTTATCACTTTCAGTTTATCAACTGAATTACTTGAGGACAAGCAAAGGTTTAAGCTTGGGGGAGTTGATACGTCTCCGTCGTATCTACTTTTCCAAACACTATTGCCCTTGTTTTGGACTCTAACTTGCAAGATTTGAATGGAACCAACCCGGACTGACGCTGTTTTCAGCAGAATTTCCATGGTGTTATTTATGTGCAGAAACAAAAGTTCTCGGAATGACCTGAAACTCCACGGAACTTATTTTTGGAAAATATAAAAAATACTGGAAGAAGAATCCATGTCAGGGGGCCTCCACCTGCCCACGAGGGTGGGGGCACGCCTGACCCCCTGGGCGTGCCCCTCTGCCTCGTGGGCCCCCTAACGCTCCACCTACCTCAACTCCAACTCCATATATTCGTCTTGAGGGAGAAAAAAAATCAGAGAGAAGGATTCATCGCGTTTTACGATATGGAGCCGCCGCCAAGCCCTAAAACCTCTCGGGATGGCTGATCTGGAGTCCGTTCGGGGCTCCGGAGAGGGGAATCTATCGCCATCGTCATCATCAACCATCCTCCATCACCAATTTCATGATGCTCACCGCCGTGCGTGAGTAATTCCATCGTAGGCTTGCTGGACGGTGATGGGTTGGATGAGATCTATCATGTAATCGAGTTAGTTTTGTTAGGGTTTGATCCCTGGTATCCACTATGTTCTGAGATTGATGTTTCTATGACTTTGCTATGCTTAATGCTTGTCACTAAGGCCCGGGTGCCATGATTTCAGATCTGAACCTATTATGTTTTCATCAATATATGTGAGTTCTTGATCCTATCTTGCAAGTCTATAGTCACCTACTATGTGTTATGATCCGGCAACCCCGAAGTGACAATAATCAGGACCACTCCCGGTGATGACCATAGTTTGGGGAGTTCATGTATTCACTATGTGTTAATGCTTTGGTCTGGTACTCTATTAAAAGGAGGCCTTAATATCCCTTAGTTTCCATTAGGACCCCGCTGCCACAGGAGGGTAGGACAAAAGATGCCATGCAAGTTCTTTTCCATAAGCATGTATGACTATGTTCGGAATACATGCCTACATTACATTGATGGATTGGAGCTAGTTCTGTGTCACCCTATGTTATGACTGTTACATGATGAACCACATCCGGCATAATTCTCCATCACCGATCCAATGCCTACGAGCTTTCCACATATTGTTCTCCGCTTATTTACTTTTCCGTTGCTACTGTTACAATCACTACAAAACCCAAAAATATTACTTTTGCTACTGTTACCGTTACTTCCATACTACTTTGCTACTAAATACTTTCCTGCAGATACTAAGTTATCCGGGTGTGGTTGAATTGACAACTCAACTGCTAATACTTGAGAATATTCTTTGGCTCCCCTTGTGTCGAATCAATAAATTTGGGTTGAAAACTCTACCCTCGAAAACTATTGCGATCCCCTATACTTGTGGGTTATCAGGGCCCTCCAGGAGTGTCGTTGTGCCACCCACGGGCGGCGCAGCAACCTCCAAGACGCCCATGCCGGCGACCACTGTGCGCTCTTCCCATGGTGTGCGCGACGAGCAGCGTCACCACGCCGGGACACCACCGTGGGAAGAACCCTGTGCGTCGGCCGCGGGATGAAGGAGTTCAACATGCCTGCCGAAGTGCTGGCAAAAATGGCGCGCAACCGCTGGGTCGTGATGGAGCTCCTTATAACGTGGTTAGAAGTCGAAGCGCACCACGGTCCACGCAGTTGTCATCGCCACCCACGCCAGCAGAAGCTTTGGCGCGCGCGCAGCTGCTCCTCGACTTCCCTCCTGCTGCGGAGAAGCTCGACGAGTGGAGGGCCACCATTCGGAGCCTCGTCGCCGTCGCCAACAAACATGATCCGCGACCGGCGGGACCCTCGGGCCGGCGCTCCACCGAGCCACCACATGCCAACGCTGGGAGGACCAGGGGTCCGCGGTCACGGTGCACTCTCCTCCTCCTCTCTAGCCGCCGCGGGCGTCGGCCTATCGTGACGACGCTTGTGATAACATCTCTATAGCGTCGTCCGACCCGTGGACCCACCGCGACCAGCGCCAAGTTCTTCGAGAACGAGCTCACAAAGATGCTCAAACCACTATCGAGCGCCGGCGTGATACACGCCACCAGTCGGACAAGCGGGCGGTACCCGCTATGGACCACCAGCATCGGGGGGCTCCGGCGGCCTACCTTACGAGGTGGGCTGCCCGGCCTTTACCCGCGAGCTGCGGCAGTTCCAGTGGCCGTCCCACCGCATGTTCAAGCCCGAGGCGAGAAGTACACTGGAAGGACCCATCCATCCGAGTTCCTCAGCATCTACACCATCGCGATGCAGGCTGCCGGACCTCGCGACGACAAGGTGCTTGCCAATTATTTCCCGCTGGCACTGAAGCCCAATGTTATGTCTTGGTTGATGCACTTGCCGGCGGATTCCATTTCTTCTTGGTCGGATCTGTGCCATGAGTTCGTTGGCACCTTCATAGGAGGCGACCAATCTCATGGCCAGGCCAGTGATCTGCATATCATTCCCCAGAAGGAAGGGGAAACCCTGTGCAAGTACATCCAGAGATTCAGCCGGGTCCAGTACAACATCCCCGACGTTCATCCCGCTGTCGTGATCAGCGCGTTCCATCAGAACATGCACAACCGCAAGATGCGCGCAGAGCTGGCGATGACCAAGGTTAAGGATGTGGCCGAACTCTATGTTCTGGCCGATAGGTGCGCCCAGGCTGAAGAGGGAAGGAAGTACCCCGGCGAAGATGCCGGCGTGGAAACCTACTCTACTGATGAAGACATAGCCGCTCCGACGAAGAAGGGTCGGCGTCGCAACAGGAAACGCAAGGGCAAGGCTGTGCTTTCCGTTGAAGGATCTGGAGACACCGGCGCTGCCAAGAAGGTCAAGGCAGACGACCCCGGCAAGGAGATCGCCGGGTGCACTGCCTCCCGAGCCTTAGCAGCTGCCGACAAGCCAGGGGGCTCCGGCAAGCAGTACTGCAAGATCCACCGCACCAAGGGCCACGACCTCCAGAACTGCCGGCAAGTCGAGCTGCTTGCTGAGAAGCAAAAGGCCGAGTATGAGAGGCAGGACAAGGAGAAGGGCCAAGACGGTGCCGACAGATCCGGCAAGAAGCATGGCGGCCAAGGAGGCCGTTGCGGCAAGGACAACCAGCAAGAGAGGCCCGCCCGGGGCCGTGATAAGAAGTAAGAAGACGATGATCATGACGAGGACGACGAGTCCGGCGAGCAAGAGTTCCAGAAGGCTACAGAGGCCATGTGCGTCGATGGTGGCGCCTCGCTGCATACTTCTCACCGCCAGCTCAAGTAATGGGCGTGAGAGATTACAGCAGCGGAGCCATCGTTCGACTCTCAGAAGCCGCTTTAGTGGTCCAGCACGCCCCTCACCTTTGACGCCGAGGACCACCCTGACCGCACAACCGCAGTCGGGTGTTTGCCGTTGTTGGTCTCACCAACGATATGCAACCTCAAGCTGAACAAGATGTTGGTCGACGGAGGGGCCGTCCTGAACTTGATCTCGCCCGTCGTGATCAAAAGTCTGCAAATTCCTAATGGATACCTCGAGGAAACAGGCACGTTTCAAGGGGTCAATCCGGGGAGGAGCCAGCCGAAGGGGAAGGTCACACTGCCCGTGACGTTTGGAGGAGAGTTGAACTACAGGACGGAGAGGATCGTCTTCGACGTGGCCGAGATCCCCTTGCCCTACAACAGGATCCTCGGTCGCCCGGCACTAGCCAAGTTCATGGTGGCGTCACACTACACCTACAAAATGCTAAAGATGCTCGGGCCATTGACCATCGTCTTCGTCCCCTCCGACAAGAAGGACGCGCTGATTTGCGCCGACCAACTCTACCGGGAAGCGGTTGCAGCAGCTACCGTCAAGGCACTTGCTCCTGCCGCTGAAGGCCCGGGAGGGAAGAAGAAGCCCGGCAAGACCTCTCGCACCCACTCCGGCAAGCGCACCTCCTCGAAGTGTTGTGCTACCGTCGAGGACGTGCCAGAGAGCTCTACTGACAAGATCAAGAAATCCATAGCTGAGCCACCGTAGACCAAGAAGGTGTTCGTCAGGGAGGATGGCACGGGAGGGGCCTTTACCATAGGCTCCACCCTCGACAGCAAATAGGAAGGCGTGCTCGTCACCTTCCTGCGGGCGAATGTCGATGTGTTTGCGTGGCAAGCATCCGACATCCCCGGTGTTCCCAGGGAGATGATTGAGCGCCACCTAGCTATTTGTCCTCATGCACGGCCCGTCAAGCAGAAGGTCAAAAAGTAGGATCTGGAGAGGCAGGAGTTCATCACAGAGCAAATCAGAAAGTTAGAAGCGGCAGGTTTGGTGAGAGGAGTGCTCCATCCGACGTGGTTGGCCAATCCGGTAGTGGTGCGCAAGGCAAATGGGAAGTGGAGGCTGTGTATTGACTACACAGATATCAATAAGGCTTGTCCTAAGGACCCCTTCCTATTGCCACGCATCGACCAGATTGTCGACTCAACGGCCGGGTGTGATCTACTGTCGTTCCTCAACGCCTACTTGGGCTACCACCAAATCTACATGACAAGAGAAGAAGAAGAGAAGACAACATTCATCACCCCATGTGGTACGTATTGCTTTTTACGGATGCCTTTCGGGTTGAAGAGTTTTGGCTCGATGTTTGCAAGAGCAGTCCAAATTGGTTTTGAACCCCAGCTCCATAGAAATATGGAAGCATACATGGATGACATAGTGGTCAAAACCAACGACGGGGCAACTCTTGTGCAAGATCTAAAAGAGACATTTGCCAACCTGCGCAAGATCAACCTTAAACTGAACCCTGAGAAGTGTGTCTTCGGCGTTTCGTCCGGCAAGCTTATCGGATTGTTTGTCTCGCAGCGCAGGATCGAGGCAAACCCAGACAAAATCAAGGCTATTGAGCAGATTGAGGCGCCCAAGCGGATCAATAATGTGTGTCGGCTCACTGGTTGCGTCGCCGCCATGAGTCGATTCATCTCCAAGTCCGCCGAGCGTGCCCTTCATTTTTTCAAAATCTTGAAGAGGTAGGCCCAATGGAGTGGACCCCAGAAGCCGAGGCAGCGTTGCAGGATCTGAAGAAATATCCTTCCTCCACGCCAATACCGGTTGATGTAGGATCTAGAAGTAGGTGTGTCTAGAGGGGGGTGATTAGACACTTAGTGCTAAAGTTGCAATTTTTAAACTTTTTCGGTTTGAGTGGAGTTTTAGGCACAATTTCAACATACACAATACATATCAAGCAAGCATGCAAAGAGTATATGAGCAGCGGAATGTAAAGCATGCAACTTGCAAGAATGTAAAGGGAAGGGTTTGGAGAATTCAAACGCAATTGGAGACAAGGATATTTTTCCCGTGGTTCGGATAGGTGGTGCTATCCTACATCCACGTTGATGGAGACTTCAACCCACGAAGGGTAACGGTTGCGCGAGTCCACGGAGGGCTCCACCCACGAAGGGTCCACGAAGAAGCAACCTTGTCTATCCCACCATGGCCATCGCCCACGAAGGACTTGCCTCACTAGCGGTAGATCTTCATGAAGTAGGCGATCTCCTTGCCCTTACAAACTCCTTGGTTCAACTCCACAATCTTGTCGGAGGCTCCCAAGTGACACCTAGCCAATCTAGGAGACACCACTCTCCAAGAAGTAACAAATGGTGTGTTGATGATGAACTCATTGCTCTTGTGCTTCAAATGATAGTCTCCCCAACACTCAACTCTCTCTCACAGGATTTGGATTTGGTAGAAAGAAGATTTGAGTGGAAAGCAACTTGGGGAAGGCTAGAGATCAAGATTCATATGGTAGGAATGGAATATTTTGGCCTCAACACATGAGTAGGTGGTTCTCTCTCAGAACATATGAGTTGGAAGTGTAGATGTGTTCTGATGGCTCTCTCCACGAGTGAAGAGGAGGTGGAGGGGTATATATAGCCTCCACACAAAATCCAACCGTTACACACAATTTACCAATCTCGGTGGGACCGAATCAACAAACTCGGTCGGACCGAAATAGTAAACCTAGTGACCGTTAGAGATTTTCGGTGGGACTGACATGCAACTCGGTAGGACCGATATGGTTAGGGTTAGGGCATAACGTAATCTCGGTGAGACCGATTACACAAACTCGGTGAGACCGATTTGGTAATTAGCTAACCAGAGAGTTGGTCAGGCAAACTCGGTGGGACCGATTACTAAAATCGGTTGGACCGATTTTGGTAATAAGTTAACCTGAGAGTTTGCATTGTAATCTCGGTAGTACCGATTGCCTAAACTCGGTGAGACCGATTTTGATTATGGACATACATAGTGAGATTACAATCCCATCTCGGTGAGACCGAGATCCCTGTCGGTGAAACCGATTTGCTAGGGTTTGTGGCAGTGGCTATGACATGTGAAACTCGGTGGCGCCGGATAGAAAGAATCGGTAGGTCCGAGTTTGACTTTGGGTTTAGGTCATATATGGAAGTGGGAAAGTAGCTGAGGGTTTTTGGAGCATATCATTAAGCACATGAAGCAAGAGGCTCATTAAGCAACACCTCATCCCTCCTTGATAGTATTGGCTTTTCCTATAGACTCAATGTGATCTTGGATCACTAAAATGTAAAATTAGGAGTCTTGAGCTTGAAGCTTTAGCCAATCCTTTGTCCTTAGCATCTTGAAGGAGTTCCCACAACCTTTAGTCCATGCCACTCCATTTTTGAACTTATCTGAAACATGCTAGATAGAAACGTTAGTCCAACAAGAGATATGTTGACATTAATTACCAAAACCACCTGGGGAGCACTTGTGCTTTCAATCTCCCCCTTTTCGGTAATTGATGGCAACATACATCAAAGCTTTAGATAAAGATACAAATAATAACAAGTTAAGCTTTGGAAGGACATGTAACAAACATAGGCTCCCCCTACATGTATGCAATCATGTGAATATAAAATATAGAAGCATGTGAGAGCATAATCATGACAGAGTAGGCAATGTGTTACATGTATCTTGGCCATATGCATAAGAGCAAAAGATTATTAAGAGAAATACATTCATGCTTATGAGTCCTTCTTGCAAACAGTATGTACATAAGCAAGAATTCCTCATACTCATGATTTTGATGCATATACTTACCTTGTAGTTTTGAGTTGGCTTGGGATGGAATGAACCTGCACAAACAAGGTTAGATAACACAGGTACATCCACTAGCCAGAGCAAACAAAAGAAAACACAAGAATACCAAGACTGGGATGACCTGTAGAGAGTGAGTACAAGGTACCACATTGGATTAGACATGTCCCCAAGAGTAAAGATATGCAATGAATTTGAATGATTTCTTTCCCTTAGATGTCTTGCTCCCCCTGAATCTGACTTGGGATATTGGGAGAAGATAGGGAACAGAAAATCAAAGCTGAAAGATATAAATGAATAGAACTTAATGCAAATAAGCACATATGAACATGTCTTTCCCCCAAAAAGACATTTGGCATCTCTCCTCTTGAACATCAAGCATCTGGGATCCTTGAGTATTCTCTCCCCCTGGAGATCTCTTTCTCCCCCTTAATACTTTCTCCTTTGTAGGTGATAAGCTTTGATGTGATCTCTCTCTCTCTCCCTTTGACATCAATTTCCAAGAAGGTTTTTCTGGAATCCGTCGAATGGGTTTGGTCCTTGAGACTCAGCACAAAGCAGTGGATAAAACTGTTATGCTTGTAGAGGACAAGATTCATTGAGTGGAGCTGGATCAGAAGAAATATAGAACAAGTGGCAAACTGTTTTTCCTGTTGTGAAGTCGGTGGCACCGAGTGGCATGTGTCGTTGGTACCGAAAGGATTCGGTTGGACCGAGAACAATAACTCGGTGAAGCAGAGTTCATCACAGAGAAAAACATTTGTCACCTCAACTCACTAGTCAAATAAGATCTTCACAAAGATTTGCAATGAATTAACTGAAGGATTTGCAAGGAATTGGATGCAGAAAATGCAGAACAAAGAAAAACAGAAAAGAGAAGAAACTGAAGGATCTAGATGAAGGTTTTTTTAAAAAGAGACAGCAAATAAATATGCATGATACAAATGCAATATCACAGAAAAGAACACAAGAGAACTTCATCTAGAGTTGGGCAGTGACATAGTCACCTATGTTAGAGTATATTGACTTAGGAGTCAAGTGAGAACACTTGATCATAGGTCATACTCATCGTTTAAGCTCAAAATGGGGTTACCATTTTTCGTTTAAGCATCTTGATGTATTCTCATGTAACATCCCAAATTTCCTATTTGGAATGTTTTACAATTATAGCTAAGCATCCATGCATTTTGTTTTAATTGAGTGGCATTTGGAAATTTCAGAAGCATTGAGTTTTATTTGAATTTGAATTTGATTTTTGGCAATTGAAATTTATTTCAGAAGTACCTGACAAATACTTGAGAAAAGTATGAGAGGAGTAAACATGACACTCCAAAGAAAAAAATGTCAGAAGAAAATATTGCCAAAAAGTTTGAGTTCAAATTTGGTTTTTATTTGGAATTTATTTTTGTTTCTGTTTTGCCTCTGAAAAAAAAAATGTTCACGTTGTAGGAATTATTTTTTCTGATTTTATTGATATATATATGTCCTATATAAAACTATTATATATTTCTCTTTTTCTCTCTCTGTTTTTATTTCAAAAAAAAAAAATAGAAACCGGGCGCCAACCGGCCCAGCCAGCGCCGAGCCGCGGTCCAGCTAGCGCCCGAGCCGGCCTGCCCCGACGCCGCGCGCCCGAACCCCTCCCGCTCGATCCCCTCTCTCCCTCTCTCACCGACACGCCAACCCGCGCCATCACCGCCGCCGTCGCCGGAATCCCGGAGATCGCGGGATCCCCTCCCCCGATTCGCCCCTCCTCCAAGTCGGGCACCCCCCCTATAAATACCCGCCCCCTCGACCCATTCCCCACCCCTCCCCCTCGCCTAACCCCTCCACCTCGCCGCTATTCCTCGCCGGAGCCCGACGCCGCCGCCGCGCCATTGCTCCTGCCCCGAGCTCCACCGACCCCCCCGAGCTCCACCAACTCCACCCCGACTCCCCCTCGCTCCGCCGCACCCGCCGGAAGTCTCCGCCGTCCTCCCCGACCACCGGAGTCGCCGCGCCGTCCACGCCCGAGCCACCGTCGTCCGTCGCCGTCGTCGCCGCCGCTGTAAGTCGCCGGAGCCGCTCGTCGCCGTTCGATCTAAATCCTAGGGCCTAGATTAGATCACGCGAAGGGTTAGGTTTAGTTTAGTTAGACCGGTTTATTTTCGGTTTAGATCGGTTTATTTTAGTACGGTTTAGTTAGACCGGCATGATCGGTTTATTCCCTCGGGCGCGTTTTAATTATTTGTCGCCTGAGCGTTAGATAGGCCCGTTAGCGCGTTAGTATTTTTTTTATGTTAATTTTCGTTTCTGTTTTTAACAGAATAGTTCCAGTTTTGTAAAATCCATATCTTTTAGGTTACTTAACATTTTTAGTTGATTCTTTTTTTGTTAGTTTGCAAATTTGTTGTAATTTCTGTAGAAAATATGTTTGGCCATGTTTAAATTATTAGAAATTGTTTATATTAGTTTTAGTCAGATTAGTTTTTCTGCTATATATTGAGTTAGGATTATTATTTCTCAGTGATTCCTTTTGCTACTGCTTTGTTTTGACCTTGCCTAGCAGTAGGAAGTTATTTTAGTATTTTTAGTCTTTATTAAAAATAGTTTTATACGAAAACAAGTGTTTCTATTTTATTTTAATTGCTGCTGTTTTCTACTGTTCTAATTAGTTTTAAATTTTTATTTTACCTCTGTTATAGCTTATTTTAGATTAGTTTCTGTAGTTACAGAGGATGAACTTTTAATTACAGTAGAATAAAAATTTTATTTTCTTTGCTAGGTTTGCCTTAGGCATAATATGAGTTCTATAATAGCTTTTAATATGATTCCTTTTGCTCCTAGTTTGTTTAAAGTTTTCCTTGCTGTTAGTTAGCAAGATCCATGCTTAGGTTCTGTTAAGAAAATTTGTAGTTGTGTAAAACTATTTCTTAGTTGTTGCTTGATGTGGCGAAAATCCTCGATTTGCTTTCTTCGAGTTTTTCTTGGGTTTTGGTTTGAGTGCTTGGGTGTTTTACTTCAACTTGCTGTTATGTTATTTTGTGCTATACTTATTTGTGTTATTGTTTGACTCGGTAGAATTCCCGGAGTGCGAAGCCTGCTATTACGAGTCGCTAGCTTTTGAAGACCGTCAGCCAGGCAAGTCATTTGATCATGTTTTTCAATACCTATGATTTTGTTGCATTAGAATTATGCCTCCCCACCATGCATGCAGTAGGAGAATTTTAAGTTATGTTCTTGAGTAGTATCATGAGGTAGGATGAACCCAAATCCCCTTACCATTGCCCGGGACGATGTAGTTTATTTTGCTATGCCCGTAGACGGGGTTTGGTTGAGAGATTCACAAATGAGATGTGAGAGTCAAGTTGATGACAACCCCATGATTTCAAGCTCAAGATGGACTTCAAAATTCACTACTGGGTGGAGGACGGTTGACGGGCACCCTGGAGAAACCAGCGGATGGCCGGGATGCATGGAGAAGCGCCATGACATCTTGCGGAAAGCTTCACCCAGCCACGAAGGGACGGATGGATACACCTTGACCGGATGCTTACCTGTGCAGCCGCAAGCCATTATGGGCTCTGGCTGGGTTGACCCTAGGCGTAACTCTGGACGGACGGTGCCAGCAGATGTAGAAGAACGGTAGGACATGGATGGGCACCGGCAGTGACCAGAGAAACTCTACGGAAGACCCTGTTTCGTTCGTCCCGTCTTCAAACACCAGGCAGTGCGAGGACATAAAGGAGGGAACGATTCTTGCGGGTAAAGTGCACAAGACTCTGCAGAGTAACAACCTAATCGATTAGCCGTGTCCCCGGTTACGGACAAATGAGCCTCTGGAAATTGGAGTATTTCGGAAATCTCAACACCGAACTTAATAAATTAAATTGAGGGGTATTTAATAATTGGGAATGAGACATTGGTTGGCGGAACCATCTCAATAACAACCAACATTTTGTAGTAATTGCAAGCAAGTCCTTTGTCATAGGAAAAAATTGGCTTTTTCGCAAAAACATAAACCACAGAGCCCACAGCCAAATTGCATATAGTGTTAGTATTATTATTGTTGTGCTCTCTATGATTTGCCGGCATATTCAAAATGCTGACCTACACGGCTGCAACGTCTTATGTTGCAGAGGAGTTTTCCGACCAGGAGTGAGGCTACGATCCACGCTTGGCGATTGCCCTATGGAGTCGGATGGACCCGCTATTCGTCTACGTTTCCGCAGCTTTATTTTAGTTTATTTCTCATGAGTTGGCCTTCGGCCGAATTTATTATGATGTAATAAAGACTCGATATGAGAACCGTGTAATAAATTCAGGTGTGATTGAACTTTGAATCTTTGCATCAATGTACTGTGTGTGCCAGCATTCTTGGGATGGTACAGCTACACAGAGACTTGACCGATTTCGGGTCGGGTCGCTACAGAGATGGTATCAGAGCACACGCTGACCGTAGGACGTAACCCCTAGGATCGGAAAGCCATAGGAAGAGGCTATTCTATTTTATGTCCTTATCATTCCGTAATTCTCCCCTGTTCATTTCTGACTTCTCTCCGATTTTCAACTTCCTAGATGGCCGTCAAGTTCATCCCAGTTCTGCTCCCGGAGTTTTGCCAGCCAGACGAGACAATGCTTTTCGGCAGGAGGCTGGTCCAGATCACCAAGGAATTGAAGATTGCTCTGCCATCGATCACCGGGACACCTATCATGGCATTTCCAGAAGACCGTCGCTATAGGATTAAGGTGCACATACCAGGGAGGACTTTTGGAAGTCTCTCGGTGCCCGTTGACTTCAGGTTCACTGCTCCCACTTGGATCCTCGGGAGAAACATAGCAGTTCATACCGCACTTGGACGCATCCAGGAGGAATACAGGGCCGAGCTTGTTGGACCAGACCACGCCATGATTTCTCGCAGGACTGCAGATGGAGAGATTATCCGCACCATAGATGACGACTCCGTTCACTCATATGTCCAAGACTTGGAGGCTCACATCAGGACTCTAGAGATCCAGATGCGCAGGAGTTTGAAGACGGACCAAAAGATGCATCTTCGTGAAATTGATCTGGAGGATGCAGCACGTGAAGCCCACTATGAGCATGAGGAAGAAATCAAGGATTTTATGGATAGGATGAAGGAACGAGATAATTATATTGCCACACTGCAGGAGAAGATGGACTTGGGGGAAGAACTTTTTCCGAGTGGAGATGATGGACCTCTCGTGAGCAATGACCAGGACTATGAAGAGAGCTCCACCGAAGGAAGTCGCAAGAGGAGGCGCCGCACCAGAGGACACAGCACCGGAGGACACCGCACCAGAGGACGCAAGGATAATTGATGAAGACATTTAGTGGACCACCATGTTATTTTACTTTTTCATCGATCAGTTAGGCCGTTATATTTTGCGATTAGTCATGAGATTTTGTAATTCGAGATTGAACCTTGTTCGAGATGAATGAATAAATGATTGGTGTGTTATGATTGTGCATTCATATGGGTAGTGCTATTTTCTCATTAGACCCTTGATCTATTCTAATTTCTCATCCACTCCAAAACACCAGATGCCTCCGAGACGTGACCCCGGTTCCAACTTCCCGCCGGAGCTCACCCAGCTGATCCAGCAGCAGAATGCCCTGATGCAGATGCTCATCCAGAACCAGAACAACAACAACAACAATCCACCGCCACCACCCCCTGTTGACAACTTGACCCGCTTCCTAAGGCTGAATCCGCCGGTGTTCTCTAGCAGCACTGAGCCGATTGTGGCCGATGATTGGCTCCGCAAGGTCGGAAGGGAGTTAGTAACTGCTGGATGCACAGATGCAGAGAAGGTGCGCTTTGCCGCACATCAGCTTGATGGACCTGCAGCCTCTTGGTGGGAGAACTACACCACCACTTATCCCATCGCCACCATCACGTGGGATCAGTTCCAGCAGGCTTTTCGCACCGCCCATGTCTCAGCTGGAGCCATGAGTCTGAAGAAGCGTGAGTTCCGCAACTTACGCCAGGGGAATCGTACTGTGGGGCAGTATGTGGATGAGTTTAGCCAGCTAGCTCGTTATGCCCCGGATGATGTGGCCACAGATGCCGCAAAACAGGAGAAGTTCCTCGAAGGCCTTAATGATGAGCTGGGAATGCAACTGATGGTGACCACATTCAATAACTATCAGGAGCTGGTAGACAAGGCCATCATCCTTGAAGGCAAACAACAGCAGATTGATAGCCGCAAGCGAAAGTATAGTCAGGGGAAGTATAACTCGGGAGCTCAGCAGAAGCCTCGCTACACCCCATACCAGGGAGGCCACAACCATCACACTCATGGAGGACATAACCATGGAGGACATAACCATGGAGGGAATGGGAACAATCGCAACAACAACACCAACTTCAAGTCTGGCAGTGGAGGCAAGGGCAACCAGCACCGTCCTGCTCCGGCTCAGAAGGATCTGAGTCACATCACCTGTTTCAAGTGCCAGAAGACAGGACACTATGCCACCGACTGCCCGGAGGCCAAGCAGAGGAATGGAAACGGCAACGGCAATGGAAGCTCAGCAAAGAAGCCCAACCCTTTTCCTCGTGCTTAGGTGAATCACATTGACGTGGAGGACGTCTATGAACAGCCAGAAACTGTGGTTGGTAAGTTTTTATTAAATTCACGTCCAGTATTGGTACTCTTTGATTCTGGTGCAACCCATTCATTCATATCAAGGGTAGTTGTGGAAAAGTACGGGTTGCCCACTAGAACCCTTAGAACCCCGCTTCAGGTCACTTCCCCAGGAGGAGAGATGACGGCAGGCTTAGGCTGTCATTCAACCCTCAGCATCGGAAATCATGATTTTCCCGCAGACCTCATAGTATTGGAATCCCAGAGTTTGGATGTAATCCTAGGCATGGATTGGTTGACCAAGTTTGAAGGAAACATCGACTGTGCCCGCAAGACGATTTTGCTCACCACCCCGGAGCAGAAAAGGATCAAGTATGTATCCAGACGCACTCCGACGAAACATCAGGTGAATTCCCTCACGGGAGTTGTTCAAGAGGAAGTGCCCGTAGTGCAAGATTTCCCCGATGTATTTCCAGAGGAATTACCGGGAATGCCACCGGACAGAGACATTGAATTTCTGATTGAGTTATTGCCCGGCACAGCCCCAATATCCAAGAGACCTTATCGGATGCCCCCGAACGATTTGGAAGAGATCAAGAAGCAAATCAATGAGCTATTGGAGAAAGGATATATTCGCCCAAGTTCGTCACCTTGGGGAGCCCCAGTTCTTTTGGTAGAGAAGAAGGATGGAACTCTGAGAATGGTTGTGGATTATCGTTCATTGAACGACGTGACCATCAAGAACAAGTACCCTCTGCCGATGATTAACGATCTATTTGATCAGCTAGTTGGAGCCAAGGTATTCTCTAAGATCGATCTTCGATCAGGGTATCATCAGTTGAAGATCCGTGAAAAGGATATACCCAAAACAGCTTTTACCACCAGGTATGGTTTATATGAGTATACCGTCATGTCATTTGGATTGACTAATGCCCCTGCATACTTCATGAATTTGATGAACAAGGTATTTATGGAATATCTGGACAAGTTTGTCGTGGTTTTCATCGATGACATACTGATTTTCTCCAAGAGCGAGGAAGAGCATAAGGAACATTTGCGTCTAGTTCTGGAGAAACTCCAAGAACATCAGTTATATGCCAAGTTCAGCAAATGTGAATTTTGGCTGAAGGAAGTCGGATTCCTTGGACATGTTATTTCAGGAGAAGGAATAGCAGTCGACCCCACCAAGGTTGAATCGGTCACCAACTGGCAGTCCCCCACCTCAGTCAAGGAGATCCGCAGTTTTCTCGGACTCGCAGGATATTACCGGAGATTTATTGAGAACTTCTCGAAGATTGCAAAGCCCATGACTGAGCTGTTGAAGAAGGAAGCCAAGTACATTTGGACCGAGGATTGTGAGGCCAGTTTTCAGGAGCTGAAGAAACGTCTGGTTACAGCCCCAGTGCTCATTTTGCCGGACATACACAAGGATTACCAGGTATACTGTGATGCTTCTCGTCAAGGACTCGGAGGAGTACTCATGCAGGAAGGAAAAGTTGTAGCTTATACCTCCAGACAGCTACGACCTCACGAGATGAATTATGCCACACACGATTTGGAGTTAGCAGCCGTAGTGCATGCACTCAAGACCTGGAGACATTTCCTTGTCGGAAACAGTTGTGATGTTTACACGGATCATAAGAGCCTGAAGTATATTTTCACGCAGAAGGAGTTGAACCTCAGGCAGAGGAGATGGCTTGAATTGATCAAGGACTATGACATGAGATTGCATTATCACCCAGGGAAGGCAAATGTTGTAGCAGATGCCTTGAGCCGTAAAAGCTATGTGAACACTCTCATAGCTGGAGGATTACCTCAGGAATTAACCGATGATCTCAGCGAGCTCCGACTTGAGATAGTACCGAGAGGATATGTCGCCACCCTGGATATTCAGTCCACTTTGACCCAAAGAATCCGTGAAGCCCAGAAGACGGACAAGGAAATTGCTGAGATAAAGGAAAAGATGAGTAACGGAAAGGCTAAAGGTTTTCGTGAAGATGAGCACGGAACTTTATGGTTTGAGGATCGCATCTATGTACCCAATGACCCAGAGGTCAGGAAGTTAATTCTTCAGGAGGCCCATGATTCACCGTACTCGATTCACCCAGGCAACACCAAGATGTATCTGGATCTGAAGGAAAGTTTCTGGTGGACAGGTATGAAGAAGGATATTGCCGAGTATGTAGCAGTATGCGATGTTTGCCAGCGAGTAAAAGCGGAACATCAGAAGCCGGCAGGGTTACTTCAACCTCTGCCGATACCCGAGTGGAAATGGGAAAAACTTGGAATGGATTTTATCACAGGATTACCGAGGACCCGTTCAGGGTATGATTCCATCTGGGTAGTGGTTGATCGCTTGACCAAGGTAGCTCATTTCATTCCCGTGAAGACTACCTATACCAGTGCTAAGTTAGCCAAGATATACATGACCAGGATCGTATGTCTGCATGGAGTTCCGAGGAGTATCGTGTCAGATAGAGGAACGCAATTTACCTCAAAGTTTTGGAATCAGTTGCATGAAACTTTGGGTACGAGGCTAGAGTTTAGCACAGCCTTTCATCCGCAGACAGATGGACAGACCGAGAGAGTCAATCAGATTCTGGAGGACATGTTGAGAGCTTGTGCGCTAGACTATGGGTCTAGCTGGGATGATAATTTGCCATACGCAGAGTTCTCGTACAATAACAGTTATCAGACCAGTCTGAAGATGGCCCCTTTCGAAGCTCTATACGGAAGGAGGTGTAGAACACCATTGCTGTGGGATGGTGTTGGAGACCGAAAGCTTTTTGGTCCCGATCTTATCAGAGACTCCGAAGAGAAGGTCAAGCTGATTCGAGATAGACTCAAGATAGCTCAATCGAGACAGAAGAGTTATGCCGATAGTAAACGCAAGGAAGTAACATATGAAATTGGAGACCGAGCATATCTCCGCGTGTCCCCACTTCGTGGAATCAAGAGGTTCGGTGTTAAAGGAAAGTTAGCACCACGATTCATTGGCCCCTACAAAATCCTCGAACGCAGAGGAGAAGTTGCATACAAGTTGGAATTGCCGGAAGGATTGTCCGGAGTTCATGATGTCTTCCATGTTTCTCAGCTGAAGAAATGTCATGCCGAGATGGCCGATATTCCGTTGAGAGACACAGTGCCCCTAGAGGCCATACATATCGACAGTGATCTAACTTATGAGGAGAAACCCGTCAAAATTCTCGAGACTGCGACCAGAGTCACTCGCAGCAAGATCATCAAGTTTTGCAAGGTTCTGTGGAGTAATCATTCCGAAGAGGAAGCCACCTGGGAGCGAGAAGAAGATCTCCGCCGAGACCACGCGCACCTATTTGCTAGCCAACCCGAATCTCGAGGGCGAGATTCATCTTAAGGTGGGTAGGTTTGTAACATCCCAAATTTCCTATTTGGAATGTTTTACAATTATAGCTAAGCATCCATGCATTTTGTTTTAATTGAGTGGCATTTGGAAATTTCAGAAGCATTGAGTTTTATTTGAATTTGAATTTGATTTTTGGCAATTGAAATTTATTTCAGAAGTACCTGACAAATACTTGAGAAAAGTATGAGAGGAGTAAACATGACACTCCAAAGAAAAAAATGTCAGAAGAAAATATTGCCAAAAAGTTTGAGTTCAAATTTGGTTTTTATTTGGAATTTATTTTTGTTTCTGTTTTGCCTCTGAAAAAAAAAATGTTCACATTGTAGGAATTATTTTTTCTGATTTTATTGATATATATATATGTCCTATATAAAACTATTATATATTTCTCTTTTTCTCTCTCTGTTTTTATTTCAAAAAAAAAAAAATAGAAACCGGGCGCCAACCGGCCCAGCCAGCGCCGAGCCGCGGCCCAGCTAGCGCCCGAGCCGGCCTGCCCCGACGCCGCGCGCCCGAACCCCTCCCGCTCGATCCCCTCTCTCCCTCTCTCACCGACACGCCAACCCGCGCCATCACCGCCGCCGTCGCCGGAATCCCGGAGATCGCGGGATCCCCTCCCCCGATTCGCCCCTCCTCCAAGTCGGGCACCCCCCCTATAAATACCCGCCCCCTCGACCCATTCCCCACCCCTCCCCCTCGCCTAACCCCTCCACCTCGCCGCTATTCCTCGCCGGAGCCCGACGCCGCCGCCGCGCCATTGCTCCTGCCCCGAGCTCCACCGACCCCCCCGAGCTCCACCAACTCCACCCCGACTCCCCCTCGCTCCGCCGCACCCGCCGGAAGTCTCCGCCGTCCTCCCCGACCACCGGAGTCGCCGCGCCGTCCACGCCCGAGCCACCGTCGTCCGTCGCCGTCGTCGCCGCCGCTGTAAGTCGCCGGAGCCGCTCGTCGCCGTTCGATCTAAATCCTAGGGCCTAGATTAGATCACGCGAAGGGTTAGGTTTAGTTTAGTTAGACCGGTTTATTTTCGGTTTAGATCGGTTTATTTTAGTACGGTTTAGTTAGACCGGCCCGATCGGTTTATTCCCTCGGGCGCGTTTTAATTATTTGTCGCCTGAGCGTTAGATAGGCCCGTTAGCGCGTTAGTATTTTTTTTATGTTAATTTTCGTTTCTGTTTTTAACAGAATAGTTCCAGTTTTGTAAAATCCATATCTTTTAGGTTACTTAACATTTTTAGTTGATTCTTTTTTTGTTAGTTTGCAAATTTGTTGTAATTTCTGTAGAAAATATGTTTGGCCATGTTTAAATTATTAGAAATTGTTTATATTAGTTTTAGTCAGATTAGTTTTTCTGCTATATATTGAGTTAGGATTATTATTTCTCAGTGATTCCTTTTGCTACTGCTTTGTTTTGACCTTGCCTAGCAGTAGGAAGTTATTTTAGTATTTTTAGTCTTTATTAAAAATAGTTTTATACGAAAACAAGTGTTTCTATTTTATTTTAATTGCTGCTGTTTTCTACTGTTCTAATTAGTTTTAAATTTTTATTTTACCTCTGTTATAGCTTATTTTAGATTAGTTTCTGTAGTTACAGAGGATGAACTTTTAATTACAGTAGAATAAAAATTTTATTTTCTTTGCTAGGTTTGCCTTAGGCATAATATGAGTTCTATAATAGCTTTTAATATGATTCCTTTTGCTCCTAGTTTGTTTAAAGTTTTCCTTGCTGTTAGTTAGCAAGATCCATGCTTAGGTTCTGTTAAGAAAATTTGTAGTTGTGTAAAACTATTTCTTAGTTGTTGCTTGATGTGGCGAAAATCCTCGATTTGCTTTCTTCGAGTTTTTCTTGGGTTTTGGTTTGAGTGCTTGGGTGTTTTACTTCAACTTGCTGTTATGTTATTTTGTGCTATACTTATTTGTGTTATTGTTTGACTCGGTAGAATTCCCGGAGTGCGAAGCCTGCTATTACGAGTCGCTAGCTTTTGAAGACCGTCAGCCAGGCAAGTCATTTGATCATGTTTTTCAATACCTATGATTTTGTTGCATTAGAATTATGCCTCCCCACCATGCATGTAGTAGGAGAATTTTAAGTTATGTTCTTGAGTAGTATCATGAGGTAGGATGAACCCAAATCCCCTTACCATTGCCCGGGACGATGTAGTTTATTTTGCTATGCCCGTAGACGGGGTTTGGTTGAGAGATTCACAAATGAGATGTGAGAGTCAAGTTGATGACAACCCCATGATTTCAAGCTCAAGATGGACTTCAAAATTCACTACTGGGTGGAGGACGGTTGACGGGCACCCTGGAGAAACCAGCGGATGGCCGGGATGCATGGAGAAGCGCCATGACATCTTGCGGAAAGCTTCACCCAGCCACGAAGGGACGGATGGATACACCTTGACCGGATGCTTACCTGTGCAGCCGCAAGCCATTATGGGCTCTGGCTGGGTTGACCCTAGGCGTAACTCTGGACGGACGGTGCCAGCAGATGTAGAAGAACGGTAGGACATGGATGGGCACCGGCAGTGACCAGAGAAACTCTACGGAAGACCCTGTTTCGTTCGTCCCGTCTTCAAACACCAGGCAGTGCGAGGACATAAAGGAGGGAACGATTCTTGCGGGTAAAGTGCACAAGACTCTGCAGAGTAACAACCTAATCGATTAGCCGTGTCCCCGGTTACGGACAAATGAGCCTCTGGAAATTGGAGTATTTCGGAAATCTCAACACCGAACTTAATAAATTAAATTGAGGGGTATTTAATAATTGGGAATGAGACATTGGTTGGCGGAACCATCTCAATAACAACCAACATTTTGTAGTAATTGCAAGCAAGTCCTTTGTCATAGGAAAAAATTGGCTTTTTCGCAAAAACATAAACCACAGAGCCCACAGCCAAATTGCATATAGTGTTAGTATTATTATTGTTGTGCTCTCTATGATTTGCCGGCATATTCAAAATGCTGACCTACACGGCTGCAACGTCTTATGTTGCAGAGGAGTTTTCCGACCAGGAGTGAGGCTACGATCCACGCTTGGCGATTGCCCTATGGAGTCGGATGGACCCGCTATTCGTCTATGTTTCCGCAGCTTTATTTTAGTTTATTTCTCATGAGTTGGCCTTCGGCCGAATTTATTATGATGTAATAAAGACTCGATATGAGAACCGTGTAATAAATTCAGGTGTGATTGAACTTTGAATCTTTGCATCAATGTACTGTGTGTGCCAGCATTCTTGGGATGGTACAGCTACACAGAGACTTGACCGATTTCGGGTCGGGTCGCTACATCTCATCTTGTTGAGTTGCTTTGACTCATGACTTGGAGTAAAGCTTCTCTAAGATGGAATATCATACCTTGGGTGGTGGTGTGGGTCTTGGAACTTGTGTGGGTGCTCAAGGTTGATGTAGCTCATCAAAAGTTGGGAGCACCACTTGGAATTTGAGTTCATCTACCTACATGGGTTAGTTCTTGCAAGGAAAAGCACTTGTATATCCAAAAATGACAATCATGAAGCTCAACATAGAATTTGTCAAAGGATATGTTCAAATGGTTTTGTGCTTCCTTGTCGTCAACCACCGTTGTGTAGAGACTTGGTGATGTAGAGATTGCTCAAGATGTGAGTAAGTTGCAATCTCATAGAATTAGATTCAACCAAGTGCCTACATGGGTTAGATAACATGCAACGTACAAAATATATCCAAGACACAAGATAGTCATCATAAGATATATATCATGGATTAGTCATAAGCTCATGTGTTGCATGTATCCAATGGAGTTTCTACTCCAAATTTGAAGCATCAATAATGTTCAATTCTCCTCTCAACCTGCAAAACACTTTCTCATCAAGTGGTTTAGTGAATATATCCGCTAATTGCTTATCGGTGCGAACATGCTTAAGATCAATGTCACCCTTAGCAACATGATCTCGAATGAGATGATGACGAACTTCAATATGCTTAGTTCGAGAATGTTGTACAGGATTATGACCAATTTTGATAGCACTTTCATTGTCACAAAGCAGTGGAACATGTTTCACATAGACCCCATAATCTTTAAGAGTTTGGGTCATCCAAAGTAATTGAGCACAACATGAACCAGCGGCAATGTACTCCGCTTCGGCGGTAGATAAGGATACCGAGTTTTGTTTCTTGGAGGACCAAGACACAAGAGATCTACCAAGAAATTGACAAGTACCCAAAGTGGACTTTCTATCAACCTTGTCTCCGGCATAATCCGAGTCGGAATAGCCAACAAGATCAAAAGAGGACCTCTTAGGATACCAATGCCAAAATTTGGTGTATGAATTAGGTATCTCACTATCCTTTTCACCGCTTTAAGATGACATTCTTTAGGAGCAGCTTGATATCATGCTCACATGCACACACTTAGCATAATGTCGGGACGTGAAGCACATAGGTATAACAATGAACCAATCATAGAGCGATAAACCTTTTGATCAACCGGTTCACCATCTTTCGTCAAATCAAGATGTCCACTAGTAGGCATGGGTGTAGGCATACCTTTGCATTCTTGCATATTGAACTTCTTGAATAAGTCCTTGGTGTACTTTGTTTGAGAGACAAATGTACCTTCCTTAGTTTGCTTGATTTGCAAACCGAGGAAGAATTTGAGTTCACTCATCATAGACATCTCAAATTTCTCCGACATAAGCTTTCAAAACTTTTCACTAAAAAGAGGGTTAGTTGATCCAAATATGATATCATCAACATAAATTTGGCATACAAATTGTTCTCCATTAACCCTTTTAGTAAAAAGTGTGGAATCAATTTTTCCAATTTCAAAACCACTTGCAATAAGGAACTTGGTCAAGCATTTATACCATGCTCTAGGAGCTTGTTTAAGACCACAAAGGGCTTTGTGAAGTTTGTAAACATGATTTGGTTTCTTAGGATTGAAAATTTTGGGAGGTTGTTTGACATAAACTTCCTCCTCTATTTCACCATTTAGAAAAGCACTTTTAATGTCCATTTGGTACAAGGTGATATTATGGTGATTAGCATAGGCAAGTAAGATGCGAATGGACTCAAGTCTAGCAACGGGAGCATATGTCTCACCATAGTCCATACCTTCGACTTGTGTGTACCCTTGGGCGACGAGACGTGCCTTGTTGTGAACCACTTGTCCATCTTCATCTTGCTTGTTGTGAAACACCCATTTGGTACCAATGATGTTGTGGCTGTTGTCGGGCTTCTCAACCAACGTCCAAACTTGGTTTCTCTCAAAGTTATGTAGCTCTTCATGCATAGCGTTTATCCAGTCCGGGTCTTCCAATGCTTCTTCAACCTTCATAGGTTCAATGCTAGAGATGAATGAATAGTTTTCACAAAAGTTAGCTAAACGAGTTTTTGAGCGAGTAATTCTCCCAGTTTGAATACCATTGTAGATTTGCTCGACGGGATGATCTTTGGCAATTCTTGCTCGA
Organism: Aegilops umbellulata; assembly: GCA_032464435.1. Taxonomy (NCBI): domain Eukaryota; kingdom Viridiplantae; phylum Streptophyta; class Magnoliopsida; order Poales; family Poaceae; genus Aegilops; species Aegilops umbellulata. The sequence goes on along the minus strand of CP136054.1, from coordinate 344,328,478 downwards.
ACTCGTGAAAGCTTTTGCTTGGGTCTTCGTTGAACATCTTCTTCATCTTGTTCTTCTTCTTGGTCTTATTCATTGTTGACGTTGTCATTCTCTTGTCGTGGTGGAGAAGGAGGTTGTTGATGTTCGTCTTGATGCATTTCCTCGTTTACTTCATCTTGGTGTGTCCCACTTGTGGATGCCTCCGTGTCGATTCTTGGTTCACCTTGTCATGAAGTAGAGGCTTCCACTTGGACGGATGAAGTACTCTCCTTCACCTCCGTTGGACGAACTTTGCCAATGGACAAGTCTTGGATTGCTTGTGAAGGGTCTTTGTCTCCTACATCAATTGGCAATTGCTCTACTTGCGAGCCGTTAGATTCATCAAACTTCACATCTACCGTCTCTTCAACCTTTCGGGTGAAATTGTTGTAGACACGGTAAGTGTGAGAGTTTGAGCCATAACCAAGTAGGAAACCTTCATGAGATTTAGGAGAAAACTTTGAACGACGATGCTTATCAAGAATGTAGCACTTTGAGCCAAATACTCGAAAGTATCCAACTTAGGGTTTGTTACCGGTGAGGAGCTCGTATGCCGTCTTGCCGAGTAGCTTGTGAAGATACAAGCGATTTGTTGCATGACAAGTTGTCTCAACCGCTTCTGCCCAAAAGTGCTTCGGTGTCTTGTACTCGTCAAGCATCGTTCTCGCCATTTCGATGAGCGTCCGGTTCTTCCTCTCAACAACTCCATTTTGTTGAGGTGTGTACGTAGCCGAGAACTCGTGTGAAATCCCTTCTTCGTCAAGAAAGGTGTCCACATTTGCGTTCTTGAACTCCGTTCCGTTGTCACTCCGAACCTTCTTGATCTTCACGTCAAACTGATTTTGGGCCTTCCTAGCGAAGTTTTTGAAGATCTTTTGGACCTGCGATTTATCATCAAGAAAGAACACCCACGTAAATCTTGAAAAATCATCAACTATAACTAGACCAAAAGAATTTCCACCGAGACTCTTGTATGCATTGGGACCAAAAAGATCCATATGAAGTAGCTCGAGTGGCCTCCTTGTGGTCATGATGTTCTTCACGGGATGCCTTCCTCCAACCTGTTTACCTGCTTGACAAGCACTGCAAAGTCTATCCTTATCAAATATGACATCGTTAACTCCAAGGATATGATTTCCTTTAATAAGCTTGTCAAGGTTTCTCATGCCAACGTGGCCTAGTCGTCTATGCCACAACCAACCTTTTGAGGATTTAGCGATAAAGCAAGTTTTAGGTTGTGCCTTTTTAGAGAAATCGACAATGTAAAGGTCACCTCTACGTATACCGGTAAAAACAATTTTATGATTGTCTCGATGAAACACTTGGCAATCTACCCCAGTAAATAGGACATTCAAACCGAAATCAGCAAGTCTAGATACTGAAAGTAAGTTGTAGCCAAGAGATTCGACGAGCATGACATTTTGAATGGAGCTATCGTGTGAGATGGCCACCTTACCAAGGCCAACCACCTTACCCTTTGAATTATCACCAAAAGTGACATACTTTCAAGGGCCGTCATTTTCAGCAAGCTCACGGAACATCTCTTCGTCTCCGGTCATATGATCAGTACATCCACTGTCGAGAACCCATTCCTTTCCTCCTGACACATATCCCCGAAGATTAGCCATAAGACCAAAGTGTCTCATTGCATCATCAAGATCGAAGTCACTATCATCATTCTCATCATAGTATCCATGTTCAACATGATCTTGTGACTCATCATTTCCTAGAGAGAGTGATTCATTAGATAAATTATCATCAAAGTGGTCACTTTTATGAATTCTTATAGCTTCGGATATAATATCACTAATGATTCCAACATTTCCTTTAGCATGCATGAGATTAGTAAGCTCAAATAGACAATCACCAAAACTAGGATAACTAGAGTTCATTTTACTCAAGGCAATAGATTTATGGAGAATTTCATCCAAATTTTTCAAGGAATAATCGGGGAATCGTTCCTCAAGAAATTTCCATATAGTATAGGCACAATTAAGAGTAGGTAAACTAGCAATCAAGTTTTTGGGCAATCCTCTAATGATGAGCTCAACAGTTCTAAGATTGCGAATCATGTCAACGTCTTCATCTAGGGTAGGATCCAAAGAATCAATATTAGGTGCACAAGGGCTAGCAATGTACTTGTTCAAATGATATACATTGAAAATTACAAGCATCTCATTTTTCCACTCATGAAAATACTCTCCATCAAGAATAGGCACTCTATGTCTAAGACTCCCTAAAGTAGACACATCCATCTTCCTCCAATGGTGATTAAACCAAGGCAATGGAGACCAAAGCTCTGATACCACTTGTAAGATCTAGAAGTAGGTGTGTCTAGAGGGGGGTGATTAGACACTTAGTGCTAAAGTTGCAATTTTTAAACTTTTTCGGTTTGAGTGGAGTTTTAGGCACAATTTCAACATACACAATACATATCAAGCAAGCATGCAAAGAGTATATGAGCAGCGGAATGTAAAGCATGCAACTTGCAAGAATGTAAAGGGAAGGGTTTGGAGAATTCAGACGCAATTGGAGACAAGGATGTTTTTCCCGTGGTTCGGATAGGTGGTGCTATCCTACATCCACGTTGATGGAGACTTCAACCCACGAAGGGTAACGGTTGCACGAGTCCATGGAGGGCTCCACCCACGAAGGATCCACGAAGAAGCAACCTTGTATATCCCACCATGGCCATCGCCCACGAAGGACTTGCCTCACTAGCGGTAGATCTTCATGAAGTAGGCGATCTCCTTGCCCTTACAAACTCCTTGATTCAACTCCACAATCTTGTCGGAGGCTCCCAAGTGACACCTAGCCAATCTAGGAGACACCACTCTCCAAGAAGTAACAAATGGTGTGTTGATGATGAACTCCTTGCTCTTGTGCTTCAAATGATAGTCTCCCCAACACTCAACTCTCTCTCACAGGATTTGGATTCGGTAGAAAGAAGAATTGAGTGGAAAGCAACTTGGGGAAGGCTAGAGATCAAGATTCATATGGTAGGAATGGAATATCTTGGCCTCAACACATGAGTAGGTGGTTCTCTCTCAAAACATATGAGTTGGAAGTGTAGATGTGTTTTGATGGCTCTCTCCATGAGTGAAGAGGAGGTGCAGGGGTATATATAGCCTCCACACAAAATCCAACCGTTACACACAATTTACCAATCTCGGTGGGACCGAATCAACAAACTCGGTCGGACCGAAATAGTAAACCTAGTGACCGTTAGAGATTTTTGGTGGGACTGACATGCAACTCGGTAGGACCGATATGGTTAGGGTTAGGGCATAAAGTAATCTCGGTGAGACCGATTACACAAACTCGGTGAGACCGATTTGGTAATTAGCTAACCAGAGAGTTGGTCAGGCAAACTCGATGGGACCGATTACTAAACTCGGTTGGACCGATTTTGGTAATAAGTTAACCAGAGAGTTTGCATTGTAATCTCGGTAGTACCGATTGCCTAAACTCGGTGAGACCGACTTTGGTAATGGACATACACAGTGAGATTACAATCCCATCTCTGTGAGACCGAGATCCCTGTCGGTGAAACCGATTTGCTAGGGTTTGTGGCAGTGGCTATGACATGTGAAACTCGGTGGCGCCGGATAGAAAGAATCGGTAGGTCCGAGTTTGACTTTGGGTTTAGGTCATATGTGGAAGTGGGAAAGTAGCTAAGGGTTTTTGGAGCATATCATTAAGCACATGAAGCAAGAGGCTCATTAAGCAACACCTCATCCCTCCATGATAGTATTGGCTTTTCCTATAGACTCAATGTGATCTTGGATCACTAAAATGTAAAATGAGGAGGCTTGAGCTTGAAGCTTTAGCCAATCCTTTGTCCTTAGCATCTTGAAGGAGTTCCCACAACCTTTAGTCCATGCCACTCCATTGTTGAACTTATCTGAAACATGCTAGATAGAAACGTTAGTCCAACAAGAGATATGTTGATATTAATTACCAAAACCACCTGGGGAGCACTTGTGCTTTCAGTTGCGCCTAAACCACAAGAGTCGTTCCTGCTGTATCTAGCGGCGACAAATCAAGTGGTCAGCGCCGCACTGGTGGCGCAGAGGGAGGTCGACGAGGAGGCAGTGGCGACGGCAGAACCAGCGGATGGCAAGCCAAAGATTCCCCCGGCAGTGCGTGGTGCCGGCAAGGCGAGGCCCCTGGCAGAGTCTGATGCCACCAAGGCAGTGCCCACGCAGTCGAGTGAGGTGATGCAGCACCCGGTTTACTTTGTCAGCTCCCTCTTGCAGGGGGCTAGGTCGAGGTACTCCGGTGTGCAGAAATTGCTCTTCGGCCTCCTTATGGCCTCGAGGAAGCTGCATCCTTACTTCCAAGCCCACGAGATCACTGTCGTCACCCGCCTCCCGTTGCAACGGATACTGCATAACCCAGATGCGACCAGAAGGAATGTGGAATGGGCCCTGGAGTTGTCGAGCTTTGGGTTGAAGTTTGAAAGTACCTCGACAATCCAGAGCAGAGTCTTGGCGGAGTTCGTTGTTGAATGGACCTCAACGCCCGACGAAGAAATCCAAGAGACCGCTCTCCCCGGCAAGGAAGCAGACCGCGACTGGATCATGTACTTTGATGGGGCTTTCTTGCTGAAAGGCGCCGGTGCGGGTGTGCTGCTTGTCGCGCCCACCGGAGAGCACCTCAAGTATGTGATCCAGATGCACTTTCCCAGGGAGATGTCCACAAACAACACTGCTGAGTACGAGGGGCTGCTTGCCGGTCTCAGGATCGCGGCAGACCTCGGGGTGAAGAAGCTCATCGTCAGGGGTGACTCGCAGCTTGTCATCAGACAAGTCAACAAGGATTACCAGAGCCCATTGATGGAGGCCTACGTAGATGAAGTGAGGAAGCTGGAGGAGTGCTTTGACGGTATCCAAGCGGAGCACGTTCCCCGAGCGGAGAACGACATCGCCGATTACCTGTCAAAGCGTGCTGCATTCAAGCTACCTGTGGAACCAGGTACCTTTTTGCTCTGGTTAACTCAGCCATCCGTCGAACCGTCAATGGGGCAGAACAAGCGGAGGAAACCAGGTCCCGCCAAGTACTTTCCCGCCGAGCCCCCTGGGGCTGCCGGCAAGGATGTTGCCGTGCACACTAAGCCTGCCAAAGAGCAACTCGCTCCGGCAGGGCGTCAAGCCCTGGCCGTGGAGACAGTCGCTCCCGTAGCAGAAGAGATGCCTTTGGTCCTTGTCGTCGAGCACCAGGCTCCGGCATGGGCGCAACATACCATCTGATTCCTCCAAACAGGGGAGCTTCATGAGGAGCAGGAAGAAGCGGAAAAAGTAGCCCGTCGGTCTGCCCTGTACCAGTTCGTCGATGACGTCCTGTACAGGAGAAGGCCGAACGGTGTGAAATTGAAGTGCATCCTCCGGGAGGAAGGACTGGAGCTGTTGGCAGAGATACATGGAGGCATATGTGGCTCCCACATAGGGTCCAGGGCCCTTGCCGGCAAGGCGTTCCGGCAAGGTTTCTTCTGGCCCACCGCCCTCCAGGATGCAACGACACTAGTAACCAAGTGTGAAGCGTGTCAGTTCCATTCAAAGAAGCTTCATCAACCAGCTCACGCCCTTCAAACAATCCCACTCTCCTGGCCATTCTCGGTCTGGGGGCTCGATATACTGGACCCCTTCCCCCGTGCCGTCGGGGGCTTTGAGTACTTGTACGTTGCAATTGACAAGTTCACAAAGTGGCCGGAAGTGGAAGCAGTGAGAAAGGTGACAGCACAGTCAGCCGTCAAGTTCTTCAAGGGACTGGTCTGCCGCTTTGGTGTGCCAAGCAGAATTGTCACCAACAACGGCATGTAGTTCACGAGCCACACCTTCACGCAGTACATTCAAGACCTCAGCAGCATGGTCTGTTTTGCTTCTGTGGCATGCCCCGGGAGCAACGGCCAAGCAGAGAGGGCGAATGCTGAAGTGTTGCGAGGCCTGAGAACGAAGACCTTTGACAGGTTGCACAAGAGCGGAAGGCACTGGATTGATGAGTTGCCGAAGGTTCTTTGGTCGATCAGGACGATGCCAAATTGAGCCACCGGTGAGACACCCTTTGCCCTAGTATATGGGGCGGAGGCAGTTCTCCCCACAGAACTCACATACGGGTCACCTCGAGTGCTCGCTTATGATGAGCTTGAGCAAGAGCAGTTGCGGCAAGATGACGCAACGCTCCTTGAGGAAGATCGTCTTCAGGCGGCTGTGAGAGCATCATGCTACCAGCAAGCCTTGCGCCGCTACCATAGCCGCAACGTTCATGCCCGAAGCTTTGAGGATGGCGACCTTGTTCTTCGGCGCATTCAGTCGGCAAAGAATACCAACAAGTTGACGCCAAAGTGGGAAGGCCCTTATCGGGTAATATGAATCACCAGGCTCGGCGCGGTTCGCCTGGAGACCGAAGATGTTGTCCCAGTGAGAAATTCCAGGAACATCGAGCATCTTTGCAAGTTTTACCCATAAGGCGCGGCTTGCCGGGCCCCCCGGCAAGCCACCTTTTGTACAAGCTTTGCCGGCAAGGCATGTAACCCTCTGTACAAAGCCAGGCGCAGACCCTGAGCATAAATAAACGAAGTGCTGGCACCCTAAGTTATAGCATGCATGCTAGGTTGAGTCTCTTCCTCGGTTAGGGTTGATAGTGTTAGCGGCAACTAACCCCTAGCCTAGAGGTCGAGTGTGCGTCTTTTCTGTTTTCTTTGGTTCACAGGGCACTTCTGCTGAGCCACTTGGGAAAAGGAGAATGAACTGGCGCTCCGGCCCCGGCAAGGCAAGGCTGCCGGTGGCTGAAGATGTAAGAGTCCAACCACGGCGAGCCAAGGTTGCCGAGGGATGCGGATTCAGATAAATCTTTCATCCCCCTGCTATGCGTTTTCGTATGGAACTGGGACATGTGAAGCCTCATTTATGTCTTAAAACCACCATGCTCCCTTTTTCCTGTACCCGAGAGTTACTTCCTGGGTCGGAATTTGGTAGTAGTTGCGGTGGCCAAGAGATGAACGAGGAGCCCAACTCTACTTCGCCCCTGCCTCGGCCGAAAGCGCGAGAACAGTCGGCTGAAGAAGAGAAACGGCAAGGCCTGTTGCCGGGCGATAACGTTTATTATAAAAATAACAAGGATTCATCATTGGCATGGGCCTCTCTCACACACGAAGAACCCGCCAAGCACCCTTTTTCATTAAAAACGTCCCATATAGGTACAGTTCGTACGGAAAGAAAAACATGAACAAGGGGGATTAGAAGCTTTAAATCTAACAAGGCCCGAAGGCTTACAGACTAAAAAAGAGACAGAATGCACGTAAGCCCTTTCTTGTCCCTCTCCTCAGAAGATGGACCAGGACAGCGGGAGGGCAAAAAGAGCGCCTAGGTGAGGTGCGAGGAGCAGAAAGCTGGAAGATGAGGCAGCGGCTCGCCAATACGCGACAAAGGCGTGGTGCCCACGTACTCCAAGTTGACGGCCGCCGCCCGCCTTCTCCGGCCCTCCTATGCCAGCCGCCCAAGGAGACGACGGGGAGCACCCCGATGGAGAGCTTGGCGAGGATGGCCCTCGGCCGGGCGCGTGACCGAGGGAGGAGCGGCGCGGTCAGTCGAAGTCGGAGTCGGCATCCTGCCGCTCGACTCCCTCGTCGCCGTTGTTGCTGTCCTCCTTGTCACTCCCACTTGAGGAAGAGTCTTCATCGTCGGAAGAGCTCTCCATGCAGCACTTCAGACGAGTTCCAAGATCTCCGAAGACCTTGACGGAGAGCAGGCCGCCCTCCATTAACTTGAAGTAGAGGACGAGACCCACCGTTAGGCTATGGATGCAGGCAAACGTCTTCCACCCGCGACGGAGATACATGACATGAGGAGCGGGGAATTCGACGTCGACTCGCGTGCCGCCGGTCTTGCAGCCCCTCATGTGCAACCTGAGCGTCTGGGGCGGATCAAGCTCCATCTCCGTTGCGAAGATGGTGGGGAGACGGAGACGACGACGCGGTGGCCGGCGCAGCCTGATGAAGAACTCGCGGGGCCAGTCCCCGACGTGACCCTCCATCATGGGAGGCACCGTTGGCAGAGGCACGGTCGCCGCGCCACCTCGTGCCCCTCTCCCTCGACTGCCGCGGCGACCTCGGCCACGCCCCCTCCCCCTTCCTCTCGTGGCTGGCTCCGCTGCTACGGGCTCGAGGGAAGGAGGGACGCGCTGATGAGCAGCGACCCTCGCTGCCACCGTTGAAGGCCCAACACCTCCTCTCGCCATGGAAGGTGGAAGAAAGAAGCAAAGATGAAGGAGGATGGATACTGAAGAATGTGGGGTGGTGCGCTCTCTCCCCCTCTTTATAAAGGGGCAGGGTCGAGACCCGGCCGCCCCACTCAGCCAATCCAGCCGGCGGAGGCACAGGGAATCAGGACCGACCCGCTGCCCCAATCAGCGACGGCCCGGTTTCCCGCCTCCACAGCCTGCCACTTGCATGAAGGACGCGTGGCGAAGGTGCAGGGTCGAAAGAACGGTTGAGGAGACCGTTCCCCGCCTCGTGATCAAGGGGCGTGGGCGCCTTGAAGACTGCGACCCGAGTCCATCCAGTAAATGAGTCGTGCCTCCACGCCTCCCTCTTTTATGGGGAAGGTGTGAGCCGCCTCTTTACCATGATGTGACGCATGCGTGCGGAAACCGCCCCATGCATGCCGCCCACGTCACGCGCACCCCTGCATGTCGCGCATTCAGCGCAGGACGTGGGAAGCGCAGCAGACAGAAAAATTACCACGGTAAAATCCACCCCTCCTGCCCGCGCACCGTTCTGGGTCTGGCCCAACAATGTGTCGCGTTTTTGTGTGGCCCAGGCCCGGGGGCTCCTGTCGGTGTACAAAAGTAGGGGCGCACCTTTGTACCCCTTTACTTGTGCATGGGCAGTCAGAGCCGCGCGCCACGGCCACACGTAGCAGGGCAAAGGAGGGAAGCCGGAGAGAAGCCGAAGCCCAACACAAGACAATCAAGGCAATGCCAAGGCCAAGAACACAAAGAAGCAGAGGGACGGAGCAGTTTCCCCTGGCAAGACCCTTGCCGGGGGTAGCCTCAGCAGCCCCGGCAAGACCCTTGCCGGGGCAGCATGCCCAAACACCAACAGAGCGAGCCGCCCTTGAGCCACAGGTTCCAACCCAACCGGCTACGATTGGGCCAGGGCTCGGGAGGCACCTCTGTGGTGGCATGCAGATCTTTGTCAAGACCATAGATATATGAGATTAAGATGAGGACCAGAAGACAGCAACCCTCGGCAGGATCCTTGCCGAGGAAAGCCACAAGACCCCTGGCAAGATCCTTGCCGGGGACGACTACGCATCGCGGCAAGACCCTTTCCGGGCCACCCAGCAAGACCCTTGCCAAGAACGCCAGCAGGGCCACCGCCAGGGCCGCACCAGCCAAGCTTCCACCGCCATTCGCATGCAGCTGCCAGCCCAACCAGCTGGGCTGGCACCTGCGTGGCAGCATGCAACTACCAGCCCAACCAGCTGGGCTGGCACCTGCATGGCAACATGCAGCTCCCAGACCAGATCAGCAAGCACATGCGTGGTGGCATGCAGATCTTCGTGAAGACTCTATCATCGCGCCACCTCAGCTGCTTGCCTGCCTACATGGCGTCGCATGCATCGTTGGCCAGGGCGCGTGTCAAAGCAAGGGGGAGCGGCGACGGACAGGACGGGCCTCGCCCCCGTCCCCGATAAAGCTAGGGGACACCTAAGCAACGCATTAAATGCATCTTGTCCTGTAATGCGAGCGATAAGCTCATAGTACTGTATGCCTTTCCACCTCCTGTGTGCCACTGTGGCAGCCCCTTTTGACTATAAAAGGAGGCCCATGGCGTACTGGAGAGGGATTCGGGTCTTTGGAACTACTCAGCCACCGTAGCTAGTTCGAGGGCTCAAGAACACTCAATACACCCACCAAAGCAAGACTAGGGTTTTACGCATCCTCGCGGCCCGAACCTGGTTAAACGATCCTTGTGCTGATTACTAATCCTGCTCTTCTTGCAACCCTGCGCCCCGGCAACTGTAGTAGGGATTCTTGTGATCCCATAGGTGTCATTTCCCACCGACAACTTTATTCTACTATATCAAGATATAACTGAAATGATCGAACTAAGAAAAATGATAAAGGTAAAAGTGTGATGGTGATATAATACTGGGGCACGTCCCCCAAGCTTGGCAGTTGCCAAGGGGAGTGCCCATACCCATGTATTTATGTCTCTTTCTTCGGAGGTGATGATGTGATATTCTTGGCGATGATGCCCCTTAAGATGTGATTCTCCTCCTCGAGCTTACTATTTTGCCGCTTAAGATCCATTATTTCCTTGCGAAGTTTATCCGTGACGGCTAGAGCTCTAATCACCCAAGGATGTTTCATAGTTGCGGGAGAAAAACTAACACTCTTTTTCATATTTTCATAAGAGAGAAAGAGAGCATTAGGAGGGATTACCGAGTTTGGTATTGATGAGCTCTGAAGTTCCTCCAACATGAATCCAGCTTGAAGATGAGAGGTAACTTCCTGATCCTCCTCCATGGCATCCACTCTTTTCAAGTCAGCCTCCATCTCTTCCTCTGTTGCTTGCCCGAAGTGGTTAGCTTCGATGTATGCTCTTGGGCCCGGTGTCGGGTGAGATACACGACTCTCCCCGACCGACTCTTGCGAAGACATCTTGCTCCAAATCTACTGCAGAAACAACTCAAAACGAAAACAGGGGATTTTGTCGTGGTATTGTGTTCAAAACCTTCGGTAGATTATATAATGTTTTTTTACCGACCAAAAGAAGTGTCGTGCAAGAAAATGGAGTCCAGAGGGCACACGAGGTGGCCACAAGGCAGTGGGGCACACATAGGGGGTAGGGGCGCCCTCCACCCTTGTGGTCGCCTCGTGTCTCCTTCGGACAACTTTTAATTTTTCCTAATTTTTTAAATATTCCAAAACGGAAAAAATTGCCATTAGAACAGTTTTGGAGTCGGCTTACTTACCGTACCACATACCTATTCCTTTTCAGAGTGTGAAATGTTCTGTAAAGTGTCCCTTATGTACTCCTCCGGTGTTACGGTATCAATTATATTGGTTTCAACATTTATGGGAGTACCTGAGATATAATGTTTGATTCTTTGACCGTTTACCACCTTCGGATTTGTGCCTTCGGCATTGTTAATTTTGATGGCACCGGAACGATGGACCTGCTCGATAATGTAAGGGCCTTCCCATTTGGAGAAAAAAATTCCTGCAAAAAATCTTAAATGAGAGTTGTATAGCAAAACATGATCGCCTACATTAAACTCACGCTTTTGTATCCTCTTATCATGCCATCTTTTAAACCTTTTCTTTAAACAACTTGGCTTCTCATAGGCTTAGGTTCTCCATTCATCAAGTGAGCTAATGTCAAATAACCTCTTCGCACCAGCAAGTTTGAAATCATAATTGAGCTCTTTAATAGCCCAATATGCCTTATGTTCTAATTCAAGAGGTAAGTGACAAGCCTTTCCATAAACCATTTTATATGGAGACATACCCATAGGGTTCTTATAAGCAGTTCTATAAGCCCACAATGTATCATCAAGTTTCTTAGACCAATTCTTTCTAGATCTGTTAACAGTTTTTTTGCAAAATCAATTTAATCTCTCTATTGCTCAATTCTAGTTGACCACTAGACTCAGGATGATATGGAGATGCAATTCTATGGTTAACATCATACTTAGCAATCATTTTACGGAAAGCACCATGAATAAAATGTGAACCACCATCAGTCATTAAATATCGAGGGACTCCAAACCTCGGAAAAATAACTTATTTAAGCATCTTGATAGAAGTGTTATGATCAGCGCTACTAGTTGGAATACCTTCTACCCACTTGGTAACATAATCAACAACAACTAAAATATGTGTATACCCATTAGAGGAAGGAAAAGGTCCCATATAATCAAAGCCCCAAACATCAAACGGTTCAATAACAAGTGAATAATTCATAGGCATTTCCTGAAGTCTACTAATATTGCCATTATTTGGCATTCATCACAAGACAAGACAAACTTACGAGCATCCTTGAAGAGAGTAGGCCAATAAAAACGGGACTGCAATACCTTGTGTGCAGTTCTATCTCCAGCGTGGTGTCCTCCGTAAGACTCCGAGTGGCACTTGTGTAGGGTTTGTTCATGTTCATGCTCAGGCACACAACGTCTAATAAAACCATCTACTCCTTCTTTATAAAGGTGTGGGTCATCCCAAAAGTAATGTCTTAAATTATATTAAAAAAATTATTTTGCTCGTATGTGAAACTAGGTGGTATAAATTTAACAACAATGTAATTAGCATAATCAGCATACCATGGAGTATTATGAGAAGCATTTATGATAGCTAATTGTTCATCAGGAAAGCTATCATCAATAGGCAGTGGGTCATCAAGAACATTTTCTAACCTAGACAAGTTATCTGCAACAGGGTTCTCAGCTCCCTTTCTATCAATAATATGCAAATCAAATTCTTGTAACAAGAGAACCCATCTAATAAGTCTAGGTTTAGCATCTTTCTTTTCCATAAGATATTTAATAGCAGCATGATCAATGTGAACAGTTACTTTGGAATCAACAATATAAGATCTGAACTTATCACAAGCAAAAACAACTGCTAAAAATTCTTTTTCAATGGTAGCATAATTTCTTTGGGGCTATCTAGAGTTTTACTAGCATAATAAATAACATTTAATTTCTTATCAAGTCTTTGTCCTAGAACAACACCAACAACATAATCACTAGCATCACACATAATTTCAAAGGGTAAATTCCAATCAGGTGGCTGAACAATAGGTGCAGAAATCAAGGCTTCCTTAAGTATTTCAAATGCTTCTACACAGTCATCATCAAAAACAAAAGGAACATCTTTTTGCAAGATATTAGTGAGAGGCCTAGAAATTTTAGAGAAGTCTTTCATAAACCTTCTATAGAAACCAGCATGACCAAGGAAACTTCTTATACCTTTGATATCTTTAGGACACGGCATCTTTTCAATATCATCTACTTTAGCTTTATCAACTTCAATGCCTCTTTCAGAAATTTTATGACCCAAGACAATACCTTAATTAACCATAAAGTGGCACTTCTCCCAATTCAAGACAAGATTAGTTTCTTCACATCTATGCAAAACTCGATCAAGGTTGCTTAAGCAATCATCAAAAAAAGTTCCGTAAATGGACAAATCATCCATGAAAACCTCAACAATATTTTCATAAAAGTCAGAGAATATAGCAGTCATACATGTTTGAAAGGTAGCAGGTGCATTGCATAAACCAAAAGGCATACGTCTATAAGCAATGGTACCGAAAGGGCAAGTAAAAGTGGTCTTCTCCTGGTCATCTTTTGACATAGGTATTTGAGAAAAAACAGAATAACCATCTAGAAAGCAAAAATGTGTATGTTTGGATAGTCTTTATAGCATTTGATCAATAAAAGGTAGAGGGTAATGATGTTTTCTAGTAGCTTTGTTTAATTTATGGAAATCAATTACCATTCTATAACCTATAACAATTCTTTGTGGGATCAAGTCATTCTTATCATTAGTGTTAAGGCATATCTCTCTCGATGTAGTTTTGGTGATTGATGACAACATGTTTGCGGACTAATTGTGGGTTTAAGCATTTCAGAGATTCATCCTTTGTCACGAGACGATTCTTTCCCCTCGGAGTGTTAATCAAGATGGTGTAGCTCTTTCGTTTCTGTTTTGGTGGACTTATTTCGTAGGAGTCACCGTACTATCAAGAGGGGTCTTCTTTGGTAAGGCTTGGGTGGAATCAACACGTACACATCCTTTTCACACCCTCTGAACCTTCCCGCTTTGACGGAGGTTTCATTCCCTTTCTTTTTGAGTATGATTTGGTCCCAGCGGTAGTACCGCGGTGCCCAGCGATAGTACCGCTCAAGAGCCACACGCGGCAGTACCGCTCGGCAGCGGCAGTACCGCTGGTGGGTCCTCCGTCGTAGTACCACAGCGGTACCGGGCTCCTACTGCGTCGACTCGAGGGGGTCGCCTCTCGTGTCGGATTGTGCGGCACTAAGCAGCGGCAGTGCCGCTCGAGAGCGGTAGTACCGCCCCACCACCGCGGCAGTACCGCACTGGGTCTGACTCCTGCTCATTCGCTAGCCCTCCCAGACTGCACGGCAGTACCGCGAGGGGGAGCGGTAGTGTCGCTGGTCACAGCGGTAGTACCGCTGCCCCCTGCGGTAGTACCGCCCTACGCGGGGCACTTTAGGGGGGTAACGGTTGGATTGTTCCCCCCTCTATAAAAGGGGGTCTTCTTCTCCAAAGTTGACTAACCTCTTCCCCCAAAAGCTCCAATGTTGCTCCAAGCTCCATTTTCACCCGATCTCTCTCCCTAGCCAATCAAACTTGTTGATTTGCTCGGGATTGGTTGAGAAGGCCCCGATCTACACTTCCACCAAGAGAAATTTGATTCCCCCACTAATCCCTAGCAGATCTTGTTACTCTTGGGTGTTTGAGCACCCTAGACGGTTGAGGTCACCGCGTAGCCATAGTCCATTGTGGTGAAGCTTTGTGGTGACGTTGGGAGCCTCCAACTAAGTTGTGGAGATTGCCCCAACCTTGTTTGTAAAGTTCCGGTCGCCACCTTCAACGGCACCAATAGTGGAATAACGGCACCTCGCATTGTGTGAGGGCGTGAGGAGAATACGGTGGCCCTAGTGGCTTCTTGGGGAGCATTGTGCCTCCACACCGCTCCAACAGAGACGTACTTGATACGTCTCCAATGTATCTATAATTTTTTATTGCTCCATGCTATATTATCTACTGTTTTGGACATTATTGGGCTTTATTATCCACCTTTATATTATTTTTAGGACTAACCTATTAACCGGAGGCCCAGCCCAGAATCGCTGTTTTTTTGCCTATTTCAAAGTTCCGCAGAAAAGGAATATCAAACGGAGTCCAAACGGAATGAAACCTTCGGGAACGTGATTTTTAGGAAGATTATGATCCAGGAGACTTGGACCCTACGTCAAGAAACAAAAGAGGAGGCCACGAGGTAGGGGGCGCGCCCACCCCCCAGGGCGCGCCCTCCACCCTCGTGGGCCCCCTGTTGCTCCATCGACGTATTCCTTCCTCCTATATATACCTACGTACCCCCAAACGATCAGGGACGGAGCCAAAAACCTAATTCCACCGCCGCAACCTTCTGTACCCACGAGATCCCTTCTTGGGGCCTGTTCTGGAGCTCCGCCGGAGGGGGCATCCATCATGGAGGGCTTCTACATCATCACCATAGCCTCTCCAATGAAGTGTGAGTACTTTACCTCAGACCTTCGGGTCCATAGTTAGTATCTAGATGGCTTCTTCTCTCTTTTTGTTTCTCAATACAATGTTCTCCCCCTCTCTTGTGGAGATCTATTCGATGTAATCTTATTTTTGCGGTGTGTTTGTTGAGACCGATGAATTGTGGGTTTATGATCAATATTATCTATGAACAATATTCGAATCTTCTCTGAATTCTTTTATGTATGATTGGTTATCTTTGCAAGTCTCTTCGAATTATGAGTTTGGTTTGGCCTACTAGATTGATCTTTCTTGCAATGGGAGAAGTGCTTAGCTTTGGGTTCAATCTTGCGGTGTCCTTTCCCAGTGACAGTAGGGGCGGCAAGGCACGTATTGTATTGTTGCCATCGAGGATAACAAGATGGTTTTTTTTATCATATTGCATGAATTTATCCCTCTACATCATATCATCTTGCTTAAGCCGTTACTCTATTTTCATGAACTTAATACTCTAGATGCATGCTGGATAGCGGTCGATGAGTGGAATAATAGTAGTAGATGCAGACAGGAGTCGGTCTACTTGTCTCAGACGTGATGCCTATATACATGATCATACCTAGATATTCACATAACTATGCTCAATTCTGTCAATTGCTCAACAGTAATTCGTTCACCCACTGTAAAATACTTATGCTCTTGAGAGAAGCCACTAGTGAAACCTATGGCCCCGGGGTCTATCTTCATCATATTAATATTCCAACACTTAGTTATTTCCTTTGCTTTTTACTTTGCTTTTATTTTTCTTTGCATCTTTATCACAAAAATACCAAAAATATTATCCTATCATATCTATCAGATCTCACTCTCGTAAGTGACCTTGAAGGGATTGACAACCCCTTATCGCGTTGGTTGCGAGGAGTTATTTGTTTTGTGTAGGTGCGAGGGACTCGCGCGTAGCCTTCTACTGGATTGATACCTTGGTTCTCAAAAACTGAGGGAAATACTTATGCTACTTTGCTGCATCATTTCCTCTTCAAGGGAAAACCAACGCAGTGCTCAAGAGGTAGCAGTACTTCCCCTCAAAAGGAAGGAACTTCGGTAACACATCCTCGTCTTCACCGGCTCCACTTTTGGTTATCTCATCCCTTTACTTGTGCAAGCTTACTTGTGTTATATCCCTTGCTTGCTTGTATGCTTGTTGTTGTTGCTTCATATAGGTTTCTCACCTAGTTGCATATCTAGAAAACCTACTTTGATGCAAAGTTTAATTTGGTAAAGAAAAGCTAAAAATTGTTATTAGACAGTGCGGAGGAGCACTGCGGTATATCGATCCCCCTCTGGTCAACTATATCGATCCTTTCAATTGGTATTAGAGCCTCATCTCTTTATTAAGGACTTTGCCGTCCGAAGAGTATGGTTGACACCATAGACAGTGCGGAGGAGCACTGCGGTGTGAATCCATTCTCGTCTACGGCCGATGGGGGAACTGCGGTCTCTCGTGAGGAATTCAATGTGGCTTTGGACACATTGAAGACCTCCATGACGACCGAGGTTGAAAGCATGTTTAGTAAATTCATTGAAGGGCTCAAACTATCTACCGCACCGTTGAAAGTGGGTGATCCCACTAACAAGGTGATGGATGCTAACTCTGACAAGGGGAAAGCTACTAGTGAAAAGGCTCCTTCTTCTAGTGGTAAGAATGGCACCGGCATCTTTGCCCATGTGGAACCTCCACTTGTTTATGGTGGACCTATTCCTTCTACTCATTTGAATCATGCCGGTCCTCCCCCTAAGATTGTGAAAATGAGGACTTTGATTCTTGGGTCTATCGGTTTAAGCGTCATTTAAATCATGTGAATATTAATCTTTGGAGAATCATTGAAGAAGGTTTCTATCCGCATGACCGAAGCAACTTCACTCCTAGAGAAGCCGTGGATAATAAATTCAATGAGAATGCTCTCTTCATCATCCAAGATGCAATTCCACCCGAAGATCTTCCTCACCTCCGGCCCTACGCCATGGACAAAGATGCATGGCACCAAGTTGTTTCCCTCTACCGGGGAAGTGCAAGCATTCAACGCTCCAACTATGAAGTGGTGCAAGATGAAGCCGACGAGTTTGCAATGAAAGAGGATGAAGAACCTCGTGAGCTTTATCGTAGAGTAACCAAACTCGCGGTTTCACTCCGAGATCATGGAAGCAAGGACACAGATGACAATTGGATCAAGCGCAAATTCCTCAAGGCAATGATGCCCTACCACAAGGCCATGTCCTCCGTCATTCGTTAAAGGCCGGACTTCCATGCTTTGTCCTCAAGTGAAGTGTTGGATGAGTTTGTGGCTATGAGCATCTTGGACAAGACCGCCGACAATGCGGTGCTAAGATCTCAAAGGGCAAAGAAGCCCAACCTTGCATTGAAGGCCAAGGCTTGTGTTGAAGAAGAAGAAGAAGAAGAAGAAGAAGAAGAAGAAGAAGAAGAAGAGGAATAAGAGGAAAACAACCCCGAAGATACAAAGTATGCTTATCATGAACACATGGCTCTTGCTTCAAGGCAATTTTGGAGCAAGAAGAACACAAGGCCCAACTTCAACAAGAGCAACTCAAGTGGAATGAAGGTCAAGAAACGTGTGAGGACTTGCTATAATTGTGGCAATGTGGGCCATTTTGTTGCGGAATGCCCTTATGAGAAAAGGGAAGACAATGGTGGCAAGCTCATCCGAAAGGACAAGGCCAAGTCTTTCTCTAACAAGAGCAACTTCACCAAGAAGACTCCTCCCAAGGCGTTGGTGGTACAAGAAGAGTACAATGAGGATGATGATGATGATGAAGATGGTGAGTCGGTTGCCATGGCCTCCGTTGCCATTGCAACAACTCCACGGGCTTCTCTCTTCGACTCACCTAATGATAACATCACCGCCAAGTGCCTCATGGCTAAAGCCACCAACAAGGTAACCTCCAACATCAAAACTACCATCATTAATAATCCCTCTTTGATGGATTGCATTGATGAACATGAGGGGTCTAGTGTGGAGGAGAATGAGTTTGAGTCTTTTATGAACAAACTCAAAGGTAAACCCAAGAAGCACTTCGTTGCTCTCTTGGAACAACTTGGTGAAGCCAATGACATGATCGAGGCTCACGAAGACACCATCTCTAAGATGGAGGGGCATAGTCGTGACTATGCCGATGAGATTTCGGATCTTTCCGATGCTCTTGAAGAAGAGTGTGGTCTTCGTTTGGCTCTTGAGGAGTCACACAACGATGATCATGCTAAGTTAAAGAAAGATCTTGATCATGCTCTTGTTGTATCTCGTGTGCTAAATTCCGAGAAGGGCAAACTTGGGGTTGATCTTGCTAGACTCAAGGAGGAGTTTGATATACTTGACAAGGCTCACAAGGCCTTGAAAGGTGTTCATGCTAGCCTCAAGGAGTCTCATGATCAACTCCAAGTGAAGCTAACCAAGGAGAAAGCCACCTTTCCTCATATGGTGCTAATTGATAATGCAAATGCTACTAATCCTTGTTGTGAGCATGTGCATCTTGTTGAGGAGAATGCTAAGTTGAAGGAGCAACTTGATAAAGGCCTTGTGTCGTGCATTCAAGGCGAGAAGAACCTCAACGACCTTTTGAGCAATCAAAAGGAAGTTGTGGCCAAGGAAGGGATTGGGTTCGCACCCATGCCCAAGAACAAGAAGAAGAATGACAAGACCAAACGACCTCCCCCTCTCAAGCAAACCTTTGTGAAGGAGGGAGAGGGTGTTTCCAAGGATAAGAAGAACAATGTGAAGGGTGATGGCGTCAATAAAGGCAATGCCACCCCTTCCAACAAAGCCGGCGACTTTAACCCTTCTTATGTGTTGTGTCGTGCTAGTGATGGGCATGTTTATGCCAAATTTGTTGGTTCTCCTTATGAGTACATTGAATGGCCTATTTGGGTTCCTAAGACCCTTGTTACTAACATCAAAGGACCCATTACAAAATGGGTACCTAAAACCAAGCATTGATTTCTTGTAGGTGTTTTCTTCCGGTGGGGATCATGGTTGCTCGATAGTGGAGCAACTAATCATATGACCGGGAGCAAGGACTTGGTGGTGGATGTTCACAAGATTCCATCTATGCCCACCAATGTCGAGTGGGGTGATGCCTTGTCCTCTAAGGTATTGGGACTTGGCAAGGTTGTCATTTCTCATGATCTCACGATCGAGAAGGTCATGCTTGTTAAGTCCCTTGCAAAAAATTTACTTTTCGTTCGTCAACTTGCACTCATGGGTTTTTCCACTTTCTTTGATATTGATACCGTGGCCCTCTTGTGGAGCAAGACTCTTAAAGTAGACTTTGTTGGGCATGTCGAAAATGGTCTCTATGTGATTAACTTTTTGGAGCGACCCACTAAGACCGCGACATGCCTAATGGCTAAAGTTGATGTGGGATGGATTTGGCATCGCCGTTTAGCCCATGTCAATATGAGATCTTTGCAAAGTCTTCTCAAGGGGGACCATGTCCATGGACTAATGAATGTTAGTTTTGCTAAAGATCGTGCTTGCAGTGCTTGTATCGAAGGAAAGCTCCATGAGAAGGATCACCCTCCCACGACTATCATTTACTCGAAGAGGCCTTTGGAGCTCCTTCATTCGGATCTCTTTGGGCCTTGTAGGATCGAAAGTATGTCTAGAGGGGGGTGATTAGACTACTTGACCAAATAAAAACTTAACCTTTTCCCAATTTTAGTTCTTGGCAGATTTTAGCTATTTTAGGACAAGTCAAGCAATCATCACACAATTCAAGCAAGCATGCAAAGAGTATATAGGCAGCGGAAAGTAAAGGATGCAACTTGAAAGAATGTAAAGGGAAGGGTTTCGAGAATTCAAACGCAATTGGAGACCCGGATGTTTTTAGCATGGTTCAGATAGGTGGTGCTATCCTACATCCACGTTGATGGAGACTTCAACCCATGAAGGGTAACGGTTGCGCGAGTCCACGGAGGGCTCCACCCACGAAGGGTCCACGAAGAAGCAACCTTGTCTATCCCACCATGGCCATCGCCCATGAAGGACTTGCCTCACTAGCGGTAGATCTTCACGAAGTAGGCGATCTCCTTGCCCTTACAAACTCCTTGGTTCAACTCCACAATCTTGTCGGAGGCTCCCAAGTAACACCTAGCCAATCTAGGAGACACCACTATCCAAGAAGTAACAAATGGTGTGTTGATGATGAACTCCTTGCTCTTGTGCTTAAAATGATAGTCTCCCCAACACTCAACTCTCTCTCACAGGATTTGGATTTGGTGGAAAGAAGATTTGAGTGGAAAGCAACTTGGGAAGGCTAGAGATCAAGATTCATATGGTAGGAATGGAATATCTTGGCCTCCACACAAGGGTAGGTGGTTCTCTCTCATAACATATGAGTTGGAAGTGTAGATGTGTTCTGATGGCTCTCTCCACGAATGAAGAGAAGGTGGAGGGGTATATATAGCCTCCACACAAAATCCAACCGTTACACACAATTTACCAATCTCGGTGGGACCGAATCAACAAACTCGGTCGGACCGATTTAGTAAACCTAGTGACCGTTAGAGATTTTTGGTGGGACCGACATGCAACTCGGTAGGACCGATATGGTTAGGGTTAGGGCATAATGTAATCTCAGTGAGACCGATTACACAGACTCGGTGAGACCGATTTGGTAATAAGCTAACCAGAGAGTTGGTCAGGTAAACTCGGTGGGACCGATTTGCTCTTTCGGTGAGACCGAAAAGTTACAAAAAGGAAACAGAGAGTTTACATTGCAATCTCGGTGGGAACGATCCGCTCTTTCGGTGAGACCGAAAAGTTACGAAAAGGAAATAGAGAAATTGCAATCCCATCTCGGTGAGACCGAGATCCCTATCGGTAGAACCGAATTGCTAGGGTTTGGCAGTGGCTTATGACAAATGAAACTTGGTGGCGCCGGATTGAAAGAATCAGTAGGTACGAGTTTGGCTTTGGGTTTAGGTCAAATGTGGATATGGGAAAGTAGTTGAGGGTTTTGGAGCATATCACTAAGCACATAAAGCAAGAGGCTCATTAAGCAACACCTCATCCCTCCTTGATAGTATTGGCTTTTCCTATAGACTCAATGTGATCTTGGATCACTAAAATGTAAAATGAAGAGTCTTGAGCTTTTGAGCTTGAGCCAATCTTTTGTCCTTAGCATTTTGAGGGATCTACTTTCATCATCCATGCCATGCCAATCATTAAGCTTTCCTGAAATAATCATCTTGGAATAGCATTAGCTCAATGAGCTATATGTTGTTATGAATTACCAAAACCACCTAGGGATAGTTGCACTTTCAGGCCTCCATCCTTTGATAGTCTTGGGGGCAGGAAGTATTGCTTGTTGGTTGTGGATGACTATTCAAGATACACTTGGGTATATTTCTTCAAGAGGAAGAGCGAGACCCAACAAACCGTCATTGACTTTGCAAATGAAGCCCAACGTCAACATAATGCAAAGATCTTGACAATAAGAAGTGACAACGGCACCGAGTTCAAGAACTACACCTTGGATGAGTTTCTTAGTGATGAGGGGATCAAGCATCAATATTCCGCACCTTACACCCCTCAACAAAATGGTGTAGCGGAGAGGAAGAACCAGACGTTGATGGATGCGGCAAGGACTATGATGGCGGAGTTCAAGTCTCCATACAACTTTTGGGCCGAAGCCATCAACACCGCATGTCATGCTTCAAATCGTCTCTATCTCCGCAAAGGCTTGAACAAGACTCCGTATGAGATACTCAACAGTAACAATCCCAACCTCAAGTACTTATGGGTGTTCGGGTGTAAATGTTTCATTCTCAAAAAGGGTGTTCGCTTGTCTAAATTTGAGGCTAGAGCTTATGAGGGCACATTTGTTGGTTATGCTACAAACTCTCGTGCTTATCGTGTCCTCAATAAGTCCATGGGGCTTATTGAGGAGACGTGCAACGTGGAGTTTGATGAGAATAACGGCTCCCAAGTGGAGCAAAGTGGCACTTGTGATGTAGGTGATGAAATTCCTCCTCAAGCCATAAGAAGAATGGGTGTTGGTTTTATCCTACCCATTGAGGAACCCCTTGTGGCCGAAGGAGAAGGACAATGCTCCACTCAAGTGGATCCATCACCAACCCAAGGCCCACATGCTTCTGAAGAACAAAGTGAAGGCCCTCAACCTCAAGAACAAGACCAAGGACAAGATCAATCTCAAGATGGTGTTGTAACAACAAGTGATGCCCAAGGTCAAGTTCTATCCTCCGAGCAAGTTCAAGATCAATAGCTTCCTTGAGATCAAGAACAAGCTCAAGACGGCGCTCAAGATGATCAAGTGACCACTCCTCAACTCACCCCCGAGGAGGAATTAGAGCGTCGTGCCGCCAAGATTGCTTCCAAGCTCTCCACCAAGGGTCATATCATGAAGAATGTGCTTGGAAGCATTCAAAAGGGGGTAATCACTCGTAGACAACTGGCAAACTGTTGTGAACATCATGCGTTTGTCTCTTGTGTTGAACCCCAAAAGGTATATGAGGCGCTCGAAGATCCGGTTGGCTTAATGCCATGCATGAAGAACTCAACAACTTTGAGTACAACAAGGTGTGGAGATTGGTGCCAAGGCCAATGGGGAACCACAATGTCATTGGAACCAAGTGGATATTCAAGAACAAGCAAGATGCTCATGGGACCATCGTTCACAACAAGGCTAGGTTGGTGGCACAAGGCTACTCCCAAGTCGAGGGCATCGACTACGGTGAAACATTTGCTCCCGTTGGTTGCCTTGAATCCATTCGTTTGTTGATTGCTTATGCTTCTCATCACAACTTTAAGTTGCGACAAATGGATGTTAAAAGTGCTTTTCTTAATGGTCCTATTAATGAGTTGGTATATGTCAAGCAATCCCCCGGGTTCGAGGATCCCTACTTTCCCGATCATGTGTATCAACTCGATAAGGCACTCTATGGCCTTAAACAAGCCTCACGTGTGTGGTATGACCACCTTACCGAGTTGTTACAAGACCGTGGATTTGAAGTTGGGCTAATCGACCCCACTATTTTTACTAAGAAGGTCAAAGGGGAGTTGTTTGTGTGCCAACTATATGTTGATGATATTATCTTTGGTTCCCCTAACAAAGCTTTCAATGAGGAATTTGCCGCTCTCATGACCTCAAAGTTCAAGATGTCTTCGATGGGAGAGTTGAAGTTCTTTCTCGTGTTTGAAGTCAAGAAAAGAAGAGAAGGAACATTCATCAACCAAGCCAAATACACTCAAGACATGCTAAAGAGATTCAATCTAAGTGATGTCAAGCCAGCTTCCACTCCAATGCCCACCAAGTGCCAACTTGATATTGATCCCAATGGTAAAGCGGTGGACCAAAAGGTATATCGCTCCATGATTGGCTCCTTGCTTTACCTTTGTGCATCTAGACTGGATATCATGTTGAGTGTGGGAATTTGTGCATGTTTTCAAGCCGCACCTAAGGAAAGCCATTTTGTGGCGGTCAAGCGAATCTTTTGATATTTGGCTCATACCCCAAACTTTGTCTTATGGTATCCAAGAGGAGCAAACTTCAAGCTAGTAGGATTTTCGGACTCCAATTGGGTGGGAGACAAAGTGGATAGGAAGTCCACTTCAGGAGGGTGCCAATTTCTTGGTTGCTCTTTGGTGAGTTGGTCTGCCAAGAAGCAAGGTTGTGCGTCTCTCTCATCCACCGAAGCGGAGTATGTGGTTGCCGGTAGTTGTTGTTCACAACTCCTATGGATGAGGCAAACTCTAAAGGATTACGGTGTCATTTGTGACAAAGTGCCTCTTTGGTGTGAGAATGAAAGTGCCATCAAAATTTCTCTCAACCCGGTGCAACACTTCAAGACGAAGCATATTGAGATTCGGTATCACTTCATCCGGGATCACATTAGGCGAAGGGAGATCGAGCTCAACTACGTCAACACTCATGATAACCTTGCAGATATTTTCACGAAGCCCTTGGATGAAGCAAGATTTCGCGAGTCAGGGCATGAGCTAAATATCATTGATTCGAGCAATGTTGCTTGAACCCGTGCACACCCCACCACCCTCAATTTGATGTCTAGTTTAGATGTAGGCATGGACATAGGGGGAGTGTTGTTATCTCAATGAACTTTCCCTCCCCCCATTATGCATAAACTAATCAAACTCTTTCACATTAGCCATTTTTTATGGTACTTATGCTTCAAAGATGAGTTTTGGTCATGGGCCCAAGGTTAAAATCTTCGCGGCGCCATACCTCCGGACTCAAACATAGGTGGCCTCGGCCACCGCCCTCTCTTGGAGAGGTGTGTGTTTCTCGTCCTCTTTGTTTTGGCTTTGTGTGTGTGTTTGCTCTCATTTTCTAGTCGGTTTCCTATGTTTGTGTGTGTGTGTTTTGGCTTTGTATGCTGGCCAGTCTTTTTGCGTCCGAGCGGTACTACCACTGGGTGCGCGGTACTGCCGCTTATGATCATCAAGTGGTACTACCGCCCACCCCAGCGGTACTACCACTACGGGGCGGGCGATGGGGGTTATGTCGGGGCAGGGGGAGTTGTTTTTCTCCCCCATACCCATTCGCTCCACTCACCCGTCTTCTTCGTCGCTCCAGTGATGTCTCGCCGCAGGAGGGCTTCGGTCGGTTGGCCGCCCTCCTCGTGTCGTCCCTCTCCAGTTCCTCCGGTGGAGTTGATCCCCACCGCGTCCTCTTGCCATGTATGCCGGTATTGCCCCCATTCTCGTTCTCTCTTTGCCTAGATATCGCATCTAGTTGTTAGGGGCAATAGGCATTGTTTTTCTCGATTTTTGGCTAAGTCGAGGCTTGAGTAGGATGGAGAGGGCTTCTAGGCTGTTTGGATTGATGTTTGGTAGGTTTATTTTTGAATTTGGCATCCCCGGTAGTGCCGGATCTGTCCACGTCAGTAGTGAACCGCCGTTCCCTGTCTAGAGCGATACTATCACTCACCTCACGCAGTACTACCGCTGAATGCCCAATTCCATCATTTTCCTACCACTTTTTGATCCATGTTGTTTTGTTTGGAGGTTTATGCTCTTTCTTTCGTGTTGTTTCTTCTGCTCGTGTGTTTGGTTCCAGGTGATGAACATCCTGAGCAGCAAGTCTGCCGTGTCAACCCCGGACGTGCAATGTCAAAGCGCTACCGCACCTCTGAGTCAGCGGGTGCTTCCTCAAGTGATCCACCTCCGCCTCAACTCAAGAAGAAGTCTGCCAACAGGCCGATGCCAAGGAGCAAGTCTGTGACTGAGTTGACTGCCAAGGAATTCTGGGAAAAGCATCGCCGCAACCCCTATGCGGAAGACCAAGAACCCACTTTGGTCAACCGCCCGTTCTGGAACCACTTTCAGTTTGCCATCTTCAAGGGAAAACCAATGCAGTGCTCAAGAGGTAGCAGTACTTCCCCTCAAAAGGAAGGAACTTCGGTAACACATCCTCGTCTTCACCGGCTCCACTCTTGGTTATCTCATCCCTTTACTTGTGCAAGCTTACTTGTGTTATATCCCTTGCTTGCTTGTATGCTTGTTGTTGTTGCTTCATATAGGTTGCTCACCTAGTTGCATATCTAGACAACCTACTTTGATGCAAAGTTTAAGTTGGTAAAGAAAAGCTAAAAATTGTTAGTTGCCTATTCACCCCCCCCCCCCCTCTAGTCAACTATATCGATCCTTTCAATTAGGGACAACAATAATTCCTCCCTTCTTAGGGACACAATGAACGGGACTTACCCATCTACTATCAGCAATAGGATAAATTATACATGTCTCTAGAAGCTTTAGTATTTCATTTCTTACCAGTTCTTTCATCTTAGGACTTCATTGATGATCAACAGCTGGTTTAGCCTCAGGTTCCAATTTAATTTTGTGTTGACATAGAGTGGGACTAATACCCTTAAGATCGTTAAGAGTATATCCAATAGCAGCATGGTGCTTCTTTAGAGTTTTCAATAATTTCTTTTCTTCATGCTCTCAAAGGTTAGCACTAATAATAACAGGATATATCTTCTTTTCATCCAGATAAGCATATTTCAAAGTATCAGGTAATTTTTAAGCTCAAACATGGGATCACCCTTGGGTGGAGGAGGATCCCCAAGGATTTCAACAGGAAAATTGTGTTTCTAAACCGGCCCTTGATTAAAGAATATTCCATCTATTTCCCTTCTTTCATTCATAAACAAATCATTTTCATGGTCTAGCAAATATTGTTCTAAAGGATCAGTAGGAGGCACGGCAGTAGAAGCAAGACCAACAATTTCATCCTTACTAGGTAATTCTTTATCATGGGGTTGTCTACGAAATTTAGAGAAATTAAAATCATGAGACATATCCACTAAACCAACAGTAACAATATCTTTCTTGCAGTCTATCTTAGCATTAACAATATTCAAGAAAGGTCTACTAATATAATGGGACAAAAATTATCTTGTGGGGAACCAAGAACAAGAAAATCTGTAGGGTATTTAATTTTCCCACACAACACTTCAACATCTCTAACAATCCCAATTGGTGAAATAGTATCTCTATTGGTAAGCTTAATAGTAACATCAATATCTTCTATCTCAGCAGGTGCAATATCATTCATAATTTCTTCATATAGAGTATAAGGAATTGCACTCACACTAGCACCCACATCACATAAGCCATGATAATAATGATCTTCTATTTTAACGGAAACAACATGCATGCCAACAACAGGTCTATGTTTATCTTTAACATCGGGTTTAGCAATCCTAGCAGCTTCATCACAGAAATAGATAACATGCCCATCAATATTATCGACCAAGATATCTTTAACCATAGCAATACTAGGTTCAACTTTAATTTGTTCAGGGGGTGTAGGTGTTCTAGTATAACTCTTATGAACCACAGTTGAAGCTTTAACATGATCCTTTATTCTAATAGGAAAAGGTGGTTTCTCAATATAAGCAGTAGGAACAATAGGATCAACGTTATAAGTAATAGTTTCTTCTTCAACATTAATAGGTTCTAATACTTTCACTTCAATGGGAGGATGATATTTAAACTACTTATCCTTAGGGAGATCAACATGAGTAGCAAAAGATTCACAGAAAGAAGCTACTATCTCATAGTCAAGTCCATATTTAGTGCTAAAATCACGAAAATCATCGGTATCCATAAAATATTTAACACAATCAAACTTAAGGTTTATACCTGAGAGTTGCGTTTAATTCTTTTCAATAAATCCCATTTGAATTCAATATCCTTCTTCACGAAAGAACCAGTACAAGAAGTATCGAGCATGGATCGATCATTATGAGAAAGCCGAGCATAAATTTTTTGAATAATAATTTCTCTTGAGAGCTCATGATTGGGGCATTAATATAACATTGAATTATGCCTCCCCCAATATTGAGCGACACTTTCTCCTTCACGAGGACAAAAATTATATATATAATTCCGATCACGATGAACCAGATGCATAGGATAAAACTTCTGATGAAATTCCAATTTCAATCGGTTGTAGTTCCATGATCCAATATCATCACATAGCCTATGCCATGTCAATGCCTTTCCCTTCAAAGATAAAGGGAAGACCTTCTTATTGACAACATCCTTGGGCATACCTGCAAGCTTAAATAATCCACGAACTTCATCCACGTAGATTAGGTGCATATCGGGATGTAATGTTCCATCACATGCATAAGGATTAGCTAGCAGTTTCTCTATCATACCCGAAGGAATTTCAAAATAAATATTTTTAGTAGGTGAAGTAGGTTGAGGACCAACTCTTTGGTCTTCTGGTCAGGGTGAAGATACCCCGAACAAGCCCCTCAAAGGGTTATTTTCCATAGTAACAAGTGACAGTAAATTTCAGCACACTATATAAATGTTTCCTTACCAAACGTGCTTCACTCCCTGGCAACGGCGCCAGAAAAGAGTCTTGATGACCCACAAGTATAGGGGATATATCTTAGTCCTTTCGATAAGTAAGAGTGTCGAACCCAACGAGAAGCAGAAGGATATGACAAGCGGTTTTCACCAAGGTATTGTCTGCAAGCACTGAAATTATCGGTAATAGATAGTTGTGTGATAAGATGATTCGTAACAGGTAACAAGTAACAAAAGTAAACAAGGTGCAGCAAGGTGGCCCAATCCTTTTCGTATCAAAGTACAAGCCTGGACGAACCCTTATATAAAGGAAAGCGCTCCCAAGGACACATGGGTATTACTGTCAAGTTAGTTTTCATCATGCCCATATGATCCGCGTCCGTTACTTTGATAATTTGATATGTGGGTGGACCGGTGCTTGGGGCTGCCCTTCCTTGGAAAAGCCTCCCACTTATGATTAACCCCTCTCGCAAGCATCTGCAACTACAAAAGAAGAATTAAGATAAATCTAACCATAGCATGAAACATATGGATCCAAATCAGCCCCTTACGAAGCAACGCATAAACTAGGGTTTAAGCTTCTGTCATTCTAGCAACCCATCATCTACTTATTACTTCCCAATGCCTTCCCCTAGGCCCAAATCATGGTGAAGTGTCATGTAGTCAACGTTCACATAACACCACTAGAGGAAAGACAACATACATCTCATCAAAATATCGAACGAATACCAAATTCACATGATTACTTATAACAAGACTTCTCTCATATCCTCAGGAACAAACGTAACTACTCACAAAGCATATTCATGTTCATAACCGGAGGAGTATTAATTATCATTAAGGATCTGAACATATGATTTTCCACCGAATAAACCAACTAGCATCAACTACAGAGAGTAATCAACACTACTAGCAACCCGAGTATTCACGTTCGACCTTTCGGTCTCAGTGTTCCGAGGCCATATCTCCATGTGCTAGGCTCGTCAATTTTAACCCGAGTATTCTGCACGTGCAAAACTGTCTTACACCCATTGTGTGTGAACGTAGATCTTATCACACCCGATCATCATGTGGTGTCTCAGCATGACGAACTGTAGCAACGGTGCATACTCAGGGAGAACACTTTGTACCATGAAATTTAGTGAGGGATCATCTTATAGTACTACCGCCGTTCTAAGCAAAATAAGATGCATAAAAGATAAACATCACGTGCAATCAAAACATGTGACATGATATGGCCATCATCATCTTGTGCCTTTGATCTCCATCTCCAAAGCACTGTCATGATCTCCATCATCACCGGCTTGACACCTTGATCTCCATCGTAGCGTCGTTGTCGTCTCGCCAACTATTGCTTCTACAACTATCGCTACTGCATCATGATAAAGTAAAGCAATTACATGGCGATTGCACTTCATACAACAAAGCGACAACCATAAGGCTCCTGCTAGTTGCCGATAACTTTTACAACATCATCATCTGATACAATAACTTATATCTCATCATGTCTTGCCCATATCATATCACAACATGCCCGGCAAAAACAAGTTAGGTGTCCTCTACTTTGTTGTTCCAAGTTTTACGTGGCTGCTATGGGCTTCTAGCAAGAACCGTTCTTACCTACACATCAAAACCACAACGATTTTTCGTCAAGTGTGTTGTTCTATCCTTCAACAAGGACCGGCCATAGTCAAATTCGTTTCAACTAAAGTTGGAGAAACAGACACTCGCCAGCCACCTTTATGCAAAACAAGTTGCATGTCTGTTGGTGGAACCGATCTCATGAACGTGGTCATGTAAGGTTGGTCCGGGCCGCTTCATCCAACAATACTGTCGAATCAAAATAAGACGTTGGTGGTAAGCAGTATGACTATTATCGCCCACAACTCTTTGTGTTCTACTCGTGCATATCATCTATGCATAGATCTGGCTCTGATACCACTATTGGGGAACGTAGCATGCAATTTTAAAAAAAAATCCTATGATCACGCAAGATCTATCTAGGAGATGCATAGCAACAAGAGGGGGAGAGTGTGTCCATGTACCCTCATAGATCGAAAGCGGAAGCGTTAGGTTAACACAGTTGATGTAGTCAAACGTCTTCATGATCCATGCGATCTAGAACCGAACATACGACACCTCCCAGTTCAGCACACATTCAGCTCGATGGCGTCCCTCGAACTCTTGATCCAGTAGAGGATTGAGGGAGAGTTTCATCAGCACGACGGCATGGTGATGTGATTCGCGCAGGGCTTCGCCTAAGCACTACAAGACTATGACCGGAGGAGTAAACTGTGGAGGGGGGCACCGCACACGGCTAAGAGAACAACTGATGTGCTTTGGGCTGCCCCCTGCCCCCGTATATAAAGGAGGGGAGGAGGAGGCCGGCCACCAAGGGGGCGCACCATGGGGGAGTCCTACTATGACTTCACTCCTAGTAGGATTCGCCCCCCCCCCCCCCCTTTTCCTTTCTCATCGGAGGGGGAAAAGGAAGGAGAGGGATAGGGAAAGGGGGCCGCGCCCCCTCCTCCTTTTCCAATTCAAACTCCCTTGGAGGGGGGAGCGCGCCACCCCATGCGGGCTACCCTCTCTCCCCTAAGGCCCATGTAGGCCCAATACTTCCCCGGGGGGTTCCGGTAACCCATCAGCACTCCGAAATATAGCCGAGCCATTCCAAAACCATTCCAGTGTCCGAATATCATCGTCCAATATATCAATCTTTACCTCTCGACCATTTCGAGACTCCTCCTCATGTCCGTGATCTCATCCAGGACTCCGAACAAACTTCGGTCACCAAAACACATAACTCATAATACAAATCGTCATCGAACGTTAAGCGTGCGGACCCTACGGGTTCGAGAACTATGTAGACATGACCGAGACACATCTCCGGTCAATAACCAATAGCAAAACCTAGATGTTGTTCCTACATATTCTACAAAGATCTTTATCAGTCAAACTGCAATAACACCATATGTTATTCCCTTTGTCATCGGTATGTTACTTGCTTGAGATTCAATCGTCGGTATCATCATACCTAGTTCAATCTCGTTACTGGCAAGTCTCTTTACTCGTTTTGTAATGCATCATCCCGTAACTAACTCATTAGTCACATTTTTTGCAAGGCTTACAGTGATGTGCATTACCGAGAGGGCCCAGAGATACCTCTTCGATACTCGGAGTGACAAATTCTAATCTTGATCTATTCCAGCCCAACAAACACCTTCGGAGACACCAGTAGAGCATCTTTATAATCACCCAGTTACGTTGTGACGTTTCATAGCACACAAGGTGTTCTTGTGGTATTCGGGAGTTGCATAATCTCATAGTCAGAGGAATATGTATAAGTTATGAAGGGAGCAATAGCAATAAAACTTAACGATCATTATGCTAAGCTAACGGATGGGTCTTGTGCATCACATCATTCTCTAATGATGTGATCCTATTCATCAAATGACAACACATGTCTATGGTTAGGAAACTTAACCATCTTTGATTAATGAGCTAAGTAGAGGCATACTAGGGACACTTTGTTTTGTCTATGCATTCACACATGTACTAAGTTTTCGGTCAATACAATTCTAGCATGAATAATAAACATTTCTCATGATATAAGGAAATATAAATAACAACTTTATTATTTCCTCTAGGGCATATTTCCATCAGCCTCCCACTTGCACTAGTCAATAATCTAGATTACATAGTAATGATTCTAACACCCATGGAGTCTTGGTGTTGATCATGTTTTGCTCATGGAAGAAGCTTAGTCAACAGGTCTGCAACATTCAGATCTGTATGTATTTTGCAAATCTCTATGTCTCCCTCCTTGACTTGATCGCGGATAGAGTTGAAGCGTCTCTTGATGTGTTTGGTTCTCTTGTGAAATCTGGATTCCTTCGCTAAGGCAATTGCTCCAGTATTGTCACAAAAGATTTTCATTAGACCCGATGCACTAGGTATTGCACCTAGATCGGATACGAACTCCTTCATCCAGACTCTTTCAATTGTTGCTTCCGAAACAGCTATGCACTCCGCTTCACATGTAGATCACGCCACGACGATCTGCTTGGAACTGCACCAACTAATAGCTCCACCATTCAATATAAATAAGTATCTGGTTTGCGACTTAGAGTCATCTGGATCAGTTTCAAAGCTTGCATCGACGTAACCATTTATGACAAGCTCTTTGTCACCTCCATCAATGAGAAACATATCCTTAGTCCTTTTCAGGTATTTCAGGATGTTCTCGACCGCTGTCCAGTGATCCACTCCTGGATTACTTTGGTACCCCCCTGCTAAACTTATAGCAAGGCACACATCAGGTCTGGTACACAGCATTGCATATATGATAGAACCTATGGCTGAGGCATAGGGAATGACTTTCATTTTCACTCTATCTTCTGCAGTGGTCGGGCATTGAGTCTGACGCGACTTCACACCTTGTAACACAGGCAAGAACCCTTTCTTTGACTGGTCGATTTTGAACTTCTTCAAAACTTTATCAAGGTATGTGCTTTGTGAAAGTCCAATTAAGCGTCTTGATCTATCTCTATAGATCTTGATGACCAATATATAAGCAGCTTCACCGAGGTCCTTCATTGAAAAATTCTTATTCAAATATCCTTTTATGCTATCCAGAAATTATGTATTATTTCCAATCAACAATATGTCATCCACATATAATATTACAAATGCTACAGAGCTCCTACTCACTTTCTTGTAAATACAGGCTTCTCCAAAAGTCTGTATAAAACCATATGCTTTGTTCACACTATCAAAGCGTATATTCCAACTCCGAGAGGCATGTACCAGTCCATAAATGGATCGCTGGAGCTTGCACACTTTGTTAGCACCTTTAGGATCGACAAAACCTTCTAGTTGCATCATATACAACTCTTCTTTAAGAAATCCATTAAGGAATGTAGTTTTGACATCCATTTGCCAAATTTCATAATCGTAAAATGCGGCAATTGCTAATATGATTCGGATAGACTTAAGCATCGCTACGGGTGAGAAGGTCTCATCGTAGTCAACTCCTTGAACTTGTCGAAAACCTTTCGCAAAAAGCCGAGCTTTGTAGACAGTAACATTACCGTCAGCATCTATCTTCTTCTTGAAGAACCATTTATTCTCTATGGCTTGCTGATCATCGGGCAAGTCAACCAGAGTACACACTTTGTTCTCATACATGGATCCCATCTCAGATTTCATGGCCTCAAGCCATTCTGCGGAACCTGGGCCCCTCACTTCCTCATAGTTCATAGGTTCATCATGGTCTAGTAACATGACTTCCAGAACAGGATTACCGTACCACTCTGGTGTGGACCATACTCTGGTTGACCTACGAGGTTCGGTAGTAAATTGATCTGAAGTTTCATGATCATCATCATTGACTTCCTCACTAATTGGTGTAGGCATCACTGGAACTGTTTTCTGTGATGAACCATTTTCCAATTCAGGAGAAGGTACAATTACCTCATCAAGTTCTACTTTCCTCCCACTCACTTCTTTCAAGAGAAACTCCTTCTCTAGAAAGGATCCATTCTTAGCAACGAATATCTTGCCTTCGAATCTGTGATAGAAGGTGTACCCAACAGTTTCCTTTGGGTATCCTATGAAGACGCATTTCTCCGATTTGGGTTCGAGCTTATCAGGTTGAAGCTTTTTCACATAAGCATCGCAGCCCCAAACTTTAAGAAAAGACAGCTTAGGTTTCTTGCCAAACCACTGTTCATATGGACTCTTCTCAACGGATTTAGATGGTGCCCTATTTAACATGAATGCAGCCGTCTCTAAAGCATAACCCCAAAATGATAGTGGTAAATCGCTAAGAGACATCATAGATCGCACCATATCTAATAAAGTACGGTTACGACGTTCGGACACACCATTACACTCTGGTGTTCCAGGTGGCGTGAGTTGCGAAAATATTCCACATTGTTTCAAATGAAGACCAAACTGGTAACTCAAATATTCGCCTCCGCGATCAAATCGTAGAAACTTTATTTTCTTGTTACGATGATTTTCCACTTCACTTTGAAATTATTTGAACTTTTCAAATGTTTCAGACTTATGTTTCATTAAGTAGATATACCCATATCTGCTCAAATCATCTTTGAAGGTTAGAAAATAACGATACCCGCACGAGCCTCAACACTCATAGGACCGCATACATCAGTATATATTATTTCCAATAAGTCAGTGGCTCACTCATTGTTCCGGAGAACGGGGTCTTAGTCATCTTGCCCATGAGGCATGGTTCGCAAGCATCAAGTGATTCATAATCAAGTGATTCCAAAAGCCCATCATCATGGAGTTTCTTTATGCGCTTTACACCAATATGACCTAAACGGTAGTGCCACAAATAAGATGCACTAGCATTATTAACTTTGCATCTGTTGGCTTCAATATTATGAATATGTGTATCACTACGATCGAGATTCGACGAAAATAGACCGCTCATCAAGGGTGCATGACCATAAAAGATATTACTCATATAAATAGAACAACCATTATTCTCTGATTTAAATGAATAACTATCTCGCATCAAACAAGATCCAGATATAATGTTCATGCTCAATGCTGGCACCAAATAACAATTATTCAGGTCTAAAACTAATCCCGAAGGTAGATGTAGAGGTAGCGTGCCGACGGCGATCACATCGACCTTGGAATCATTTCCGACGTGCATCGTCACCTCGTCCTTAGCCAGTCTTCGTTTAATCCGTAGCCCTTGTTTCGAGTTGCAAATATGAGCAACAGAACCAGTATCAAATACCCAGGCGCTACTACGAGCATTAGTAAGGTACACATCAATAACATGTATATCAAATATACCTTTCACTTTGCCATCCTTCTTATCCGCCAAATACTTGGGGCAGTTCCGCTTCTAGTGACTAGTCCCTTTGCAGTAGAAGCACTCAGTTTCAGGCTTAGGTCCATACTTGGGCTTCTTCCCGGGAGCTGCAACTTGCTTGCTATTCTTCTTGAAGTTCCCCTTCTTCCCTTTGCCCTTTTTCTTGAAACTAGTGGTCTTGTTAACCATCAACACTTGATGCTCTTCTTGGTTTCTACCTCCGCAACCTTAAGCATCGCGAAGAGCTCAGAAATTGTCTTTTCCATCCCTTGCATGTTATAGTTCATCACGAAGCCTTTATAGCTTGTTGGCGGTGATTGAAGAACTCTGTCAATGACACTATCATCAGCAAGATTAACTCCTAGTTGAGTCAAGTGGTTATGGTACCCAGACATTCTGAGTATGTGTTCACTGACAGAACTGTTCTCCTCCATCTTGCAGCTATAGAACTTGTTGGAGACCTCATATCTCTCAACTCGGGCATTTGCTTGAAATATTAACTTCAACTCTTGGAACATCTCATATACTCCATGATGTTCAAAACGTCTATGAAGTCCCGATTCTAAGACGTAAAGCACGGCACACTGAACTATCGAGTAGTCATTATCTTTAGTTTTCCAGACGTTCATAACGTCTGGAGTTGCTCCTGCAACGGGCCTTGCACCTAGCGGTGCTTCCAGGACGCAATTCTTCTGTGCAGCAATGAGGATAATCCTCAAGTTACAGACCCAGTCCGTGTAGTTGCTACCATCATCTTTCAACTTAGCTTTCTCTAGGAACGCATTAAAATTCAAGGGAACGGTAGCACGGGCCATTGATCTACAACAACATAGATATGCAAAAACTATCAGGACTAAGATCATGATAAATTAAAGTTCAATTAATCATATTACTTAAGAACTCCCACTTAGATAGACATCCCTCTAGTCATCTAAATGATCGCGTTATCCATATCGAGTAAACCATGTCCGATCATCACGTGAGATGGAGTAGTTTTCAATGGTGCACATCTCTATGTTGATCATATTCACTATATGATTCACGTTCGACCTTTCGGTCTCAGTGTTCCAAGGCCATATCTGCATATGCTAGGCTCGTCAAGTTTAACCCGAGTATTCTGCATGTGCAAAACTGTCTTGCACCCATTATATGTGAGCATAGAGCTTATCACACGCGATCATCACGTGGTGTCTCGGGACGACGAACGGTAGCAACGGTGCATACTCAGGGAGAACACTTATACCATGAAATTTAGTGAGGGATCATCTTATAATGCTACCGCCGTTCTAAGCAAAATAAGATGCAAAAAAGGTAAACATCACATGCAATCAAAATATGTTGCATGATATGCCCATCAT
The DNA here is from genome assembly GCA_032464435.1 of Aegilops umbellulata. Lineage (NCBI taxonomy): Eukaryota > Viridiplantae > Streptophyta > Magnoliopsida > Poales > Poaceae > Aegilops > Aegilops umbellulata. The sequence continues at coordinate 344,292,110 of CP136054.1, read as the reverse complement.
CATCTTGTGCCTTTGATCTCCGTCTCCAAAGCACCGTCATGATCTCCATCGTCACCGGCTTGACACCTTTATCTCCATCGTAGCATCGTTGTCGTCTCGCCAACTATTGCTTCTACAACTATCGCTACCGCATAGTGATAAAGTAAAGCAATTACATGGCGATTGCATTTCATACAATAAAGCGACAACCATAAGGCTCCTGCCAGTTGCCGATAACTTCTACAAAACATGATCATCTCATACAATAACTTATATCTCATCATATCTTGACCATATCATACCACAACATGCCTTGCAAAAACAAGTTAGGCGTCCTCTACTTTGTTGTTGCAAGTTTTACGTGGCTGCTACGGGCTTCTAGCAAAAACCGTTCTTACCTACGCATTGATACATCTCCAACGTATCTATAATTTATGAAGTATTCATGCTATTATATTATCCTTCTAGGATGTTTGATATGCATTTATATGATACTTTATATGATTTTTGGGACTAACCTATTAACCTAGAGTCCAGTGCCAGTTTCTGTTTTCTCCTCGTTTTTGAGTTTTGCAGAAAAGGAATACCAAACGGAGTCCAATTGACGGGCCAATTTTTGATGATTTTTTATGGACCAAAAGAAGACCACAGAGTATCGGAGTTGGGCCAGAAGAGTCCCGAGCTGCCCACGAGGGTGGGGGGCGCGCCCACCCCCCAGGGCGTGTGGGCCTGCCTCGTGGACAGCTCGGGCACCTCCTTGACGTGAGACCGACGCCAAAAATTCCTATAAATACAGAAACCTCGGAAAACTAACCTAGATCAGGAGTTTCGCTGCCGCAAGCCTCTGTAGCCACGAGAAATCAATCTAGGCCCTCTCTGGCACCCTGCCGGAGGGGGCCATCATCATCGGTGGCCATGGAGGAGTATCCCGGAGGGGCCATCATCACCATGAAGGCCAAGGACCAGAAGGTGGAGGCCATGGAGGAGGAAGCACAATGGGGAGAACCTCTCCTCCTCTCTTCCGGTGGCGCCAGAGTGCCATCGGGAGGGGAATCATCGGCACGGTGATCATCTTCATCAACATCACCATCATCATCACCATCCTCATCTCTTTTACACGGTCCACTCTCCCGCACCCCGCTGTAATCCCTACCTTAACATGGTGCTTTATGCCACATATTATGATTCAATGATGTGTTGCCATCCTATGATGTTTTGAGTAGATATCTTTTGTATTTGGGTTGATTGATGATCTAGATTGGTATGAGTTGTATGTTTTACTTTGGTGCTATCCTATGGTGCCCTCTGTGTCGCGCAAGCGTGAGGGATTCTCGTTGTAGGGTGTTGCAATACGTTCATGATTCGCTTATAGTGGGTTGGTGAGTGACTGAAACACAAACCCGAGTAAGAGGGATTGTTGCGTATGGGAATAAAGAGGACTTGATGCTTTAATGCTATGGTTGGGTTTTACCTTAATGATCTTTAGTAGTTGCGTATGCTTGCTAGAGTTCCAATCATAAGTGCATATGATCCAAGTAGAGAAAGTATGTTAGCTTATGCCTCTCCCTCATATGAAACCGCAATAGTGATTATCGGTCTTGTTAACAATTGCCTAGGACAATTCCGCACACCGATCCACCATTATTCCACACTCACTATTTATATTATTTAGTAATATATTCTAAATTTATGATAAAAGCACCTACTTTTATGTTTTAGCTCTCCGATATCATGCAAAGTTATCCTCTTCATACCCACAACGTTGTTTTATTTCTCGTTTCTAGTTGGAAGTAAACGTCCGGTGCACGTAGAGTCGTATCAGTGGCAGATAGGGCTTGAGAGAATATTGATCATACCTTTAGCTCCTTGTGGGTTCGACACTCCATACTTATCACTTCCACCTATGGAAAGTTCTACGATGATTCCTTGCACTTGGGGATTATCAAGCTCTTTTCTGGCGCTGTTGCCGGGGAACAATAGCGTGGGGTTGATATTCTCGTGTGTGCTTGTTTGCTTTCTTCACTAAGTAGATTTTGTTTTCCTTTTTGTTTATGTTTAGTTGTGGGTGAAACATAAAAAAATTAAAGAACAAAAATACAAAAAATATATTACTTGCCTCTCATGCCTAAAAAGTTTTTCAAAAAGAGAAGTGATTGGAAAGTTATGCATTGAAGAAGTGAGGGTCGACCTTGAGCACTTGTGTTCATGCTCACGGAAACAATGTAGAATTTTTCATGGAAGTTTAAATGTAAATAATTATCCCCTTGTATATATCCATTGTATTATAAAAATAATGTGCCAAGCTTTGGTTTTAAGATGATTAGATTGCTTGCTTACTATGTGCAAAACAAAAACAGAAACTTTGGCTGTAGCGCATGAATTTACATTTTTTACTGTAAGGTCAAATAGGTCTGAAACTTTTTGCAAATTACTTCTCTACAAATTGTTCAAATTTTCAAATTTATTTCATAATTTTAGGAGTTACAGAAGTTTATCAAACTTCCATATTACTACAGACTGTTCTGTTTTTAACAGATTCTGTTGTGCGTGTGTTGTTTGCTTATTTTGATGAATCTATGTCTAGTATCGGGGGTATGAACCATAGAGAAGTTGGAATACAGTAGGTTTAACACCAACATAAATAAAGAATGAGTTCATTACAGTACCTAAAGGTAGTGGTTTGCTTTATTGCACTAACGGATCTCACAAGTTTTTGTTAAAGTTTTGTGTGGATGAAGTGTCCGAAGGTCGAGGAGCTATCAATATGAGAAGAATAAAGAGAGGCAAGAGTTAAAGATTGGGGATGCCCAAGGCACCCCAAGTAAATATTTCAAAGTATACTCAAGCATCTAAGCTTGGGGATGCCCCGGTTGGCATCCCATCTTTCTTCTTCAACAATTATCGGTATACCTCGGTTTTTGTTTTGTTCACATGATTTGTGTCCTTTGTGTTTTTGTTTTTCTTCAAGAACCACTCTAGCATGAGATAGACCTTCATTGATTTATAGAATACTCCATGAGCTTCACTTATATCTTTTAAGTATGATTTTATAGAATTGCTCTTTGTGCTTCACTTAAATCTTTTGAGTATGGTTTTATAGAATGCTTCGTGCGCTTCACTTATACATTTTGAGCTTGGTTAGTCTATATTAATTGTAGAATGCCCCATGAACTTCACTTATATCCTTTGGAGTATGAATAATACTATCATTTAAAGTGGGTTTGGAAGAGTGTCAACTTTAGGAATTAGTGATCCCACTATCTTGGAGGGTGTTGAATTTTAGTGTGATATTTATGAAATTGGATTTGGAAGAGTGTCAACTTTAGCTAGTAATGATTCCACTATTTCGGACGAGGTTCCAATTTAGTATGAGAACAAAGTTGCTATCCATGATGCTACTGAGAATTATTCTGAGGGAGGAATACATGCTTATAGAAGTGCAATAATATCAAGTTTCCTCTCTATGTGCTTAAAATTTTGAAGTTATACTTGCTTTGACTTCCTATGCTAGTTGATTGTTGTTCTTATAAATTGTGTGCTCACAAAATTCCTAGGCATAGGTAGTAGGTTATATTTAAGTGTGCTAGTCATATTCTTCAAGATGCTCTCTTTGTGCTTCAATTCCTATCTTTTATGTGAGCATCATTGAAATCATCATGCCTAGCTAAAAGGCATTAAAGAAAAGCGCTTGTTGGGAGACAACCCAATATTTACCCTTACTATTTTTGTGTGTTTACATGATTAAGCTACTGTAGTAATCATGTTTTATAGCTTTTGTTTCAATAAAGTGCCAAGTAAGACCTTTGGGAAGACTTGTGTGAAAGTTAATGTGATCTTGCTGTAAAAAACAGAAACTTTGCGCTCACAAGAATAGATGTCATTTTTGTACAGAAGAGTGATTTTGAGTTGATTATTTTTGCAGAAGATTAATATACAAATTCCTCACATCCACCAATTTATTTCATAATTTTTGGAGTAGCAGAAGTATGGTTATTGTTCAGATCATTACAGACTGTTCTGTTTCTGACAGATTCTGTTTTCATTGCATAGTTTGCTTGTTTTCTAGTTTCTATGGCTTATATTCCTCAATATAAATTGTACAAATGATATGGTACAGTAGGCATTGTGTGAGAAAAATTATGAGCCTTGTCTTTGCCAGTACCGAAGTGAATGGTTTGCTCTTTATCATACTAACCTATCTCACGAAGTTTGGTTAAGTTTTGTGTGATTGAAGTTTTCAAGTTTTGGGTGAGATATCGATATAAGGAGAATAAGGAGTGGAAAGACCCTAATCTTGGGGATGCCCAAGGCACCCCAAGGTAATATTCAAGGAAGACTCAAGCGCCTAAGCTTGGGGATGCCCCGGAAGGCATCCTCTCTTTCGTCTTCAAAACTATCGGTATACCTTACTCGGAGCTATATTTTTATTCGTCACATGATATGTGTTTTTCTTGGAGCATGTTTTCGATTTTACTTGATGTTTGAATAAAATCATTGGATATGAAATATTGAATGAAAAAGAATCCTCCCATGGCTAGTTAATTATTTGACTACTCAGTGTTCTTCACTCATATCTTTCGGAGTAGTTTGTCATTTACTTATGTGCTTCACGTATATCATATGAGTAAATGGTTGAATAAATTGAATGTCATAAATCTGAATTTATATATGTTCCATATGCCTATAACATGGGGAGTAATTACTTCATACATAATAAGTATAGGTGGTAAACTTATTAAAAGTTAGCAAACGTAGAATTGGTCACTTGAACAATTCATGAAAGAATATTGAAGGGAGAGGGATTTCACATATAAATATACTATCTTGGACATCTTTTGTACTTGTGAGCACTCATTAAAATATGACATGCTAAAAGGTTGATGTTGGACAAGGAAGACAACGTAATGGGTTATGTTTTCTTATATCTGAAATAAAGTATATTGTCATGGATCGCCCAACACACTAAGCTTGCCTTTCCCCCTCATGCTAGCCAAATTCTTTGCACTAAGTAGAGATACTACTTGTGCTTCCAAATATCCTTAAACCAAGTTTTGCCATGAGAGTCCACCATACCTACCTATGGATTGAGTAAGATCCTTCAAGTAAGTTGTCATCGGTGCAAACAATAAAAATTGCCCTCTAATTATGTATGATTGATTGGTGTGGAGGAAATAAGCTTTATACGATCTTGTGATGTGGAAGAAATAAAAGCGACTGACCGCATAATAAAGGTCCATATCACAAGTGGCAATATAAAGTGACGTTCTTTCGCATTAAGATTTTGTGCATCCAACCCTGAAAGCGCATGGCAACCTCTGCTTCCCTCTGCGAAGGGCCTATCTTTTACTTTTATCTCCTACCCTTATGCAAGAGTCATGGTGATTTTCACCTTTTCTTTTTACATTTTATCCTTTGGCAAGCACCTTGTGTTGGAAAGATCCTGATATATATATCCAATTGGATGTAAGGCATCATGAACTATTATTGTTGACATTACCCTTGACGTAAAAGGTTGGGAGGCGAAACTATAAGCCCCTATCTTTCTCTGTGTCCGATTAAAACTCCATAACCACAAGTATTAATTGCATGAGTGTTAGCAATTGTGAAAGACTAAATGATAGTTGAGTATGTGGAGTTTGCTAAATCAAAGCTCTGACATAGACTCTTCCTGAAAATAAGATGAATTGCAATTGTTTGATGACTAAGAATATTGTTTGTTAGTTTTCAAGAAGTTTATGATCTATACTTTAAACATGTGATTTGCTTGTCACTTGATCATGAAAAGTTTTATGAGATGAGCTATTGTTATGACATATAATGATGCTAGAAAAAGTGATTGGAATTATCATTGATCAAACTTAAGCACTTGCTAGCATTCCCACTTCATAAATTATTTCTTTTATCATTTACATACTCGAGGACAAGCAGGAATTAAGCTTGGGGATGCTGATACGTCTCCAACGTACCTATAATTTATGAAGTATTCATGCTATTATATTATCCTTCTAGGATGTTTGATATGCATTTATATGATATTTTATATGATTTTTGGGACTAACCTATTAACCTAGAGCCCAGTGCCAGTTTATGTTTTCTCCTTGTTTTTGAGTTTTGCAGAAAAGGAATACCAAACGGAGTCCAATTGACGGGCCAATTTTTGATGATCTTTTATGGACCAAAAGAAGACCACGTAGTATCGGAGTTGGGCCAGAAGAGTCCTGAGCTGCCCACGAGGGTGGGGGGCGCGCTCACCCCCCAGGGCGCGTGGGCCTGCCTCGTGGACAGCTCGGGCACCTCCTTGACATGAGACCGACGCCAAAAATTCATATAAATACAGAAACCTCAGAAAATTAACCTAGATCGGGAGTTCCACCGCCGCAAGCCTCTGTAGCCACGAGAAATCAATCATGGCCCTCTCTGGCACCCTGCCGGAGGGGGCCATCATCACCAGTGGCCATGGAGGAGTATCCCGAAGGGGCCATCATCACCATGAAGGCCAAGGACCAGAAGGTGGAGGCCATGGAGGAGGAAGCACAAGGGGGAGAACCTCTCCTCCTCTCTTCCCGTGGCGCCGGAGTGCCATCGGGAGGGGAATCATCGCCACGGTGATCGTCTTCATCAACATCACCATCATCATCACCATCCTCATCTCTTTTACGCGGTCCACTCTCCCGCACCCCGCTGTAATCCCTACTTGAACATGGTGCTTTATGCCACATATTATGATCCAATGATGTGTTGCCATCCTATGATGTTTTGAGTAGATATCTTTTGTATTTGGGTTGATTGATGATCTAGATTGGTATGAGTTGTATGTTTTACTTTGGTGCTGTCCTATGGTGCCCTTCGTGTTGCGCAAGCGTGAGGGATTCTCATTGTAGGGTGTTGCAATACGTTCATGATTCCCTTATAGTGGGTGGGTGAGTGACTGAAACACAACCCCGAGTAAGAGGGATTGTTGCGTATGGGAATAAAGAGGACTTGATGCTTTAATGCTATGGTTGGGTTTTACCTCAATGATCTTTAGTAGTTGCGGATGCTTGCTAGAGTTCCAATCATAAGTGCATATGATCCAAGTAAAGAAAGTATGTTAGCAAGCCTCTCCCTCATATGAAACTGCAATAGTGATCACCGGTCTTGTTAACAATTGCCTAGGACAATTCCGCACACCGATCCACCATTATTCCACACTCGCTATTTATATTATTTAGTAGTATATTCTAACTTTATGATAACAACACCTACTTTTATGTTTTAGCTCTCTAATATCATGCAAAGTTATCCTCTTCATACCCACAACGTAGTTTTATTTCTCGTTTCTAGTTGGAAGTAAACGTTCAGTGCACGTAGAGTCGTATCAGTGGCAGATAGGGCTTGAGAGAATATTGATCTTACCTTTAGCTCCTTGTGGGTTCGACACTCCATACTTATCACTTCCACATTTGGAAAGTGCTACGATGATTCCTTGCACTTGGGGATTATCACGCATCAAAACCACAATGATTTTTTGTCAAGTGTGTTGTTTTAACCTTCAACAAGGACCGGTCGTAGTCAAAATCGATTTAACTAAAGTTGGAGAAACAAACACCCGCCAGCCACCTTTATGCAAACAAGTTGCATGTCGGTCTCATGAACGTGGTCATGTAAGGTTGGTCCGGGCCGCTTCATCCAACAATGCCGCCGAATCAGAATAAGACGTTGGTGGTAAGCAGTATGACTATTATCGCCCACAACTCTTTGTGTTCTACTCATGCATATCATCTACGCATAGACATGGCTCTGATACCACTGTTGGCGAACGTAGCATGCAATTTCAAAAAAATTCCTACGATCACGCAAGATCTATCTAGGAGATGCACAACAACGAGAGGGGGAGAGTGTGTCCATGTACCCTCGTAGACCAAAAGCGGAAGCGTTAGATTTATGCGGTTGATGTAGTCAAACGTCTTCATGATCCAACTGATCTAGTACCGAATGTACGGCACCTCCGAGTTCAGCACACGTTCAGCTCGATGACGTCCCTCGAACTCTTGATCCAGTAGAGGGTCGAGGGAGAGTTTCGTCAGCACGACGGCGTGGTAATGGTGATGGTGATGTGATCCGCGCAGGGCTTTGCCTAAGCACTACGATGTTATGACCGGAGGAGTAAACTGTGGAGGGGGACACCGCACACGGCTAAGAGAACAACTGATGTGCTTTGGGGTGCCCCCTGCCCTCGTATATAAATGAGGGGAGGAGGAGGCCGGCCACCAAGGGGGCGCGCCATGGGGGGGAGTCCTACTAGGACTCCACTCCTAGTAGGATTCGCCCTACCCCCTTTTCCTTTCTCACTGGAGGGGGAAAAGAAGGAGAGGGAGAGGGAGAGGGAAAGGGGGCCGCGCCCCCTCCTCCTTGCCCAATTCAGACTCCCGTGGAGGGGGGCGCGCGCCACCCCTTGCGGGCTCCCCTCTCTCTCCCATAAGGCCCATGTAGGCCCAATACTTCCCCGGGTGGGTTCCGGTAACCCCTCGGTACTCCAAAATATACCCAAACCATTCCGAAACCATTCCGGTGTCCAAATATCATCATCCAATATATCAATCTTTACCTCTCGACCATTTCGAGACTCCTCTTCATGTCCGTGATCTCATTTGGGACTTCGAACAAACTTCGATCACCAAAACACTTAACTCATAATACAAATCATCATCGAACCTTAAGTGTGCGGACCCTACGTGTTCGAGAACTATGTAGACATGACCGAGACACATCTCCGGTCAATAACCAATAGCGGAACCTGGATGCTCATATTGGTTCCTACATATTCTACGAATATCTTTATCGGTCAAACCGCAATAACAACATACGTTATTCCCTTTGTCATCGGTATGTTACTTGCCCGTGATTCGATCGTCGGTATCATCATACCTAGTTCAATCTCGTTACCGGCAAGTCCCTTTACTCGATCCGTAGTGCATCATCCCGTAACTAACTCATTAGTCACATTTCTTGCAAGGCTTATAGTGATGTGCATACCGAGAGGGCCCAGATATACCTCTTCGATACTCGGAGTGACAAATCCTAATCTTGATCTATGTCAACCCAACAAACACCTTCGGAGACACCTATAGAGCATATTTTAATCACCCAGTTACATTGTGATGTTTGATAGCACACAAGGTGTTCTTCCGGTATTCGGGAGTTGCATAATCCCATAGTTAGAGGAATATGTATGAGTTATGAAGAGAGAAATAGCAATAAAACTTAACGATCATTATGATAAGCTAACGGATGGGTCTTGTCCATCACATCATTCTCTAATGATGTGATCCCATTCATCAAATGACAACATATGTCTATGGTTAGGAAACTTAACCATCTTTGATTAACGAGCTAGTCAAGTAGAGGCATACTAGGGACACTCTGTTTTGTCTATGCATTCACACATGTACTAAGTTTCCGGTCAATACAATTCTAGCATGAATAATGAACATTTATCATGATATAAGGAAATATAAATAACAACTTTATTATTGCCTCTAGGGCATATTTCCTTCAAGAATAGTTGCTTGCATTACAAAAAAGGCACCATCACTATGTGGAATGACTATTCTAACTTTTTTTGACTAAGTATTTCCCTCCAGGTAAAGCTATGCAGCTTCATGCTAATATCACATGTTTTAGACATGAAGATTGCAAACCACTAGCACTTGCCTAGGAAAGGATGAAGGGAACTGTTAGAAACTATCCTAACGATGACATGGAGGAGTGTCTTATCCTCCATATATATTTTTATGATGCTTTGAACCTTTTGTCGGAAAATATGTTAGACGTTGCTACATGAGGCTCCTTCATGGGATGACATGTGCTGGAAGCAAAGAAATTGCTAGATGATATGCAAGAAAACCATGCCCAATGGCATGTGGAAAGGACTTCGACGTGTAAGGTAAATTGTATAGGTGAAGATAAAAATCAAGAGCTTCGAGCTCCTTGGCATGATAGAAGGTAAAGGATATTTGTACCAATGTTGCCGCTGAATCTGCTACCAATAATATTAATTTTGTTGCTCATGGAAATTGCAATACCGATTGAAAAAAAAACTTATGGACATAATTATCAGAAGCACTAAACTAAACCTATAGGTGCTCAAAATAATTTTAGCAAAAACAATGGCAATAGCAAGGATAGTTTTAAGACCTAAAGGAAACTCTAAAATCCTTTATTGCCGCTCAGACCAAGCAAAATAATTCCTTTGTCGAATTGCTAAAAGCTCATGATGTTGTCCCGAGAATATGACCAAAAAATTGATTAGACTTACGAATTGCATGCTTGCTCTTCAAAAATAACTCATAACGTCGGGACACTGGTTGTAAAGATTGTTTGAAAGCCAAACTCTAATCCTAGCAAGTTTGTGGGAGAAATGAAACCAAATCATGTGGAATTTGTAAAGATGTTGAGAAGCAGCAATGAAATATGTCTAAAGAACTCGACTTCAACAATGCACCAACTTATCTTGGTCCTTACGTTGTTAGCAATTTAATATTGAATTTAACCGGTTCAACTTTTACACAAGCTATGGGCATTAAGGAAAACATTGTGGCACAAATCAAGGATTATCATGTACTCCTTGATCTTGTCAATGTAGACATGTCAAAAGATGAGAACGCCTAATTATTTTAGAAGGAACCCTTCTGAGGATTGTTAAGGCTTTAATTAATATGCAAGAGGAGAACATTAAGTTTTACTCACAGATGTGAAAATTTGTATTTCATTTCTCTAGGAAGAATAAGATGAAGGTCTATGGCGCTTAAGGTGTCATGTGGAAGGTGCGACACTATGGCCATGTGGTTACAAGTGCACCGAAAGCTATCTGAATATCAATAGGGTCGAGCTCGAACCGAACCAAAAGCGCTTCATGGTAAGCAACCCATGTGGACTGGAGGTCGTCTTAGTTTTATTCTTTTCCTATTGCTGATGAATAAAAGAGCATTTTAGATATCACCAGAGGAGGAGAAAGGTAAAATCCCTAATGTTGCTTGAAATTTATGTGCATGCGATGTGCATGCCCTATTGAGGGTGTCCTATGGCCCACAATCTTGGCCTTCTTGATACCCTTTGAACAAAAACAACCTTGTTATTTTTATATAATTTTTCTATATATGTTTCCTAGAATAATAGATCCCACTAAAAAAAGTTTGCTAAAAAACATGTCAGTCCTTATTAGTTTTATTTATACAAGCAAGTTTTTAGGGAAAAAGCTATGAAAAGTATTCGGAAACATAGATATGTCTAAGATGTATCAGATCACCCAAACTTAACTTATTGCTTGTCCTCAAGAAATTCACTTGGCAAAGTGAAGCGACGAAGGAAAAAATTATGAACACTTGCTTAACCCATGTGTAGAGATTTATGAACATGCTTTAAATATAACAATCATATAAGAATAAGCATGCATAGAGTGAGGATGTATGGCATGATTATCTCAAGATAAAATATTAATCTCCAAGAAAGTCGTAGTGTAATAACATGGGGTATAACTAGTTTGAGATGGATCAAATCATAGAGGCATAATAGATTATGTCATAAATCATACAAGCCTAGATTGCAAACATAAAATAATATATATATATATATATATATATATATATATATATATATATATATATATATATACATCAATGAAGTTGAGGTGGTGACTAGATCCATTCATATGAAAGTGGAAGCATCACACTCATGCTATACTCAACCATAACTGTTAGAAAAAAATGCATATTACACTAGGAACTACCTCTAGGCTCACTCTAACTGGTGCTGCAAGTTTTGTTAGGGTTTGATCCCTAGTATCCACTATGTTCTGAGATTGATGTTGCTATGACTTTGCTATGCTTAATGCTTGTTACTAGGGCCCGAGTGCCATGATTTCAGATCTGAACCTATTATGTTTTCATGAATATATGTGATTTCTTGATCCTATCTTGCAAGTCTATAGTCACCTATTATGTGTTATGATCCGTTAACCCCGAAGTGACAATAATCAGGACCACTACCGGTGATGATCGTAGTCTGAGGAGTTCATGTTTTCACTAAGTGTCAATGCTTTGGTCCGGTACTCTATTAAAAGGAGGCCTTAATATCCCTTAGTTTCCAATCCCTTACTGATATTCTCTTGATCCTGGTTGTGTGCATAGTCCCTAGGATATGATTTATTACTTCTCTACTAAATATTTCCCCACTCATAAGAAACAAGCTGCTTTAAGGGAAATATATAATTTTGTGCAAATTGAACAAGAGAGTCTCCCACAAGCTTGCGGGAGGCTTCTCCAATTACTTAATGATTTGCCTGATCATCCTCTCAAGAAAAATGAAATACTTGATATCTTTTATAATGGACTAACCGATGCTTCCAGAGACCACCTGGATAGTTGTGCTGGTTGTGTTTTCAGGGAAAGAACAGCTGATCAAGCTGAATTGCTATTGAATAATATGTTGACTAATGAAAATAATTGGACACTTCCTGAATTAACTCCTAAGCCAACTCCGAAGAAAAGGGGTATTCTATTTCTCAGTCCTGAAGATATGCAAGAGGCAAAGAAATCTATGAAAGAAAAGGTTATTAAAGCTGATGATGTTAAGAATTTCCCTCCTATTGAAGAAATACATGGTCTTAATTTGCCGCCTGTTGAAGAAATACATGGTCTTGATAATCCGACACGGGTAGTAAAGGTAAATTCTCTCTATAGATTTGATGAAGGTGATATTCCTTGTTATAAGTCTGCTAGCCAATGCTTAGATGAGTTTGATAATTTTATTGTCAAACAGGAAAACTTCAATGCTTATGTTGGTAGACAATTGAAACGCAATGCTTATATGATTGAACTCTTGAGTGATTATATGTCTAGTGTTAAAGGTGAACTTAAACTCGTTAGTAAACATGCTTCTATGGTTACCACTCAAGTAGAACAAGTGCTTAAAGCTCAAAATGATTTACTCAATGAATTAAATAATAAGAAGAATGATAATGTTGTTAGAGTTATGACTAGAGGGGGTAAAATGACTCAGGAACCTTTGTATCCTAAGGGCCACCCTAAGAGAATTGAGCAGGATTCTCAGAGAACTAATGTTGATGCACCTAGTCCTTCTAAAAGGAAGAAAAAGAAAAATGATAGGACTTTGCATGCTTCAAGTGAACCTGTAGTTGACACACCTGAGCATCCCAATGATATTTCTATTTCTGATGTTGAAACACAATCTGGTGATGAACATGAACCTAGTGATAATGCTAATGATGATGTTCATGTTGATGCTCAACCTAGCAATGACAATGATGTAGAGATTGAACCTGCTATTGATCTTGATAACCCACAATCAAAGAATCAGCGTTATGATAAGAGAGACTTCGTTGCTAGGAAGCACGGTAAAGAAAGAGAACCATGTGTTCAGAAACCAATGTCCTTTCCTCCCAAACCATCAAAGAAAAAGGATGATGAGGATTTTGAGCGCTTTGCTGAAATGATTAGACCTATCTTTTTGCGTATGCATTTTACTGATATGCTTAAAATGAATTCTCATGCTAAGTACATGAAAGATATTGTCACAAATAAGAGAAAGATACCGGAAGCTGAAATTTCCACCATGCTTGCTAATTATACTTTTAAGGGTGGAATACCAAAGAAACTTGGAGATCCAGGAGTACCAACTATACCATGCTCCATTAAAAGAAACTATGTTAGAACTGCTTTATGTGATCTTGGAGCCGGTGTTAGTGTTATGCCTCTCTCTTTATATCATAGACTTGATTTGAATAAGTTGACACCTACTAAAATATCTTTGCAAATGGCTGATAAATCAACTGCTATACCTATTGGTATTTGTGAGGATGTGCCTGTTGTGGTTGCAAACGTTACTATTTTAACGGACTTTGTTATTCTCAATATTCCCGAGGACGATAGTATGTCGATTATCCTTGGTAGACCCTTTTTGAATACTGCAGGGGCTGTAATTGATTGCAACAAAGGCAATGTCACTTTTCATGTTAATGGAAACGAGCATACGGTACACTTTCCGAGGGAACAACCTCAAGTCCACAGTATCAATTCTATTGGAAAAATTCCATCAATTATTATTGGAGGTTTTGAATTTCCTCTTCCTACTGTCAAGAAGAAATATGATATTCTTATTGTTGGGGATGTGCATATCCCCATTGAGGTAACATAGTGCTATTCGAAAATTCTCCGGTTTCATGCGATTCGGAATGAGTTTGTTAACAAGACTTGATCAACCTTGTTAGTGGATTCCTTTTGATGAGCATGAGATGGATGAAGTTAGAAAGCACAACTCTCGGTACCCTCCTTTTACTTTCTGTTATTTAGATTAAATAAAGCAAAAATAGTATTTTTCTGTCTGTTTTCTGAATTAACCGTGCAATAAAAATACCCTAAAAATAAAAGTTCTCCAAATGCCCTGGAAATGAAATATGATTTTTTTTTGGAATATTTGACAATATTTGGCACTGAGAACACATCAGGGGGAGCAAGCACCTGGCCACGAGGGTCCAGGGCGCGCCCACCCCCTGGGCGCGCCCCTGCCTCATGGGCCCTTGGTGACCCCCCTCCACTTATTCCAGCCACCACACACTCCTTCTTCCTCCCAAAAAAATCACCAACCGACTCAAGCACGAGTTCTAGCTCATCTTGCTGCCATTTTTTATCTCCTTGCACAAAGCTCCACTCACAAAACTGCTTTGGGGGATTGTTCTTCGGTGTGTGACTCCTCCAATGGTCCAATTAGTTTTTGTTCTAGTGCTTTATTCATTGCAAATTTTTGCTACCTAGGTGACCCTGTTCTTGAGCTTGCATGTCAAATTTATATGGTCCCAAGTAGTATGATATAGTCTCTAGGCACTTGTGGGAGTAGTTGCTATCAATTTTGTTGAGTTTGGTTCACTTTTATTTTAAGTTACTAAAAATCTATGAAATTTTCAGAAAATGATGAAGAGATTTTTGAGGGGCTCTTCGAGTCGAAACTCGAAGGACAAGAAAAGTGAAGAGGATAAAAGTCCCAAATATAATCTCCCTCACACCACGGAGGTTCGGCCGTGTGAATGGCCTTGTGATGATTTCTTGAGGGCAGCCGGGATTCATGATGATTTTTATTATTTGGCTGAGAATGCGGGCCTCACCGACTTCCTCCGCGACCAGCGCGAACAGTATCTCCTACTCACTAATATTTTTGTGCAAAATTTTCATTTCCATGCTAGGAGATCACCACCCTCGGTGGATTTTTATTTATATGATGAGTATAAGGAGATGTCCCTTTTTTTATTTCTGCCGGGTCTGTAAGATACCCTTTACGGGCAGCATAGAGGAACCACATCGTAATGATGTGGAAGGGTTTATTGATATGATTGATGTAGGGGAAACGAGGAAAGTTTCTGATGCAAGAATTACTAGCATACATTTTCCGATTCTGCGTTACTTTGCGATATTTGCTAGTAGATGTTTAATTGCTCGCGGAAACTGTGGAAACCTTAGTGCCCCTGATATTGTTATTTTGGGCCATGCCTTGTTTCGTGATAACACTTTTAGTCTAGGTGCTATTGTTGCCAAGCGGTTAAATCTGAACCGCACGAAGGGTCCCATCTTGGGAGGTATCTTCCCCTCGCGCCTCGCTGCACACTTTAACATACCTATTAGGCATTATGATAAAGAAGAAAAGTTGTTGCCTCCTGTTTTTCTAGACTGTAAGAGTATGGTAGCACATGATTTTATTGTTAAGAATAAGAAAAAGATGCTTAACTACAAACTGATATTTGATAAAAATCACCCTGAGACTATTACTTTGCCTGCTCCTTCTTTATTTAACTTATCTTCAGGCAAGTATCTTGTTCTACCGGAGGCATTTCATGCCTACCAAAGCCTCACACCAACTCCAGAGCCAGAGTCGGAACCAAAACTTGATCCTCCACGTCAGTCTGTTTACCAGTGGGATCCGGAGGAGATCGCCAACCAGTGGTAGCCCGAGGCTCCATCTCAGTACGACCCCAGCTACAACTTTGGATATCCGCCAAGCCAGCCGTGGCCATAGACCAACTTAGGCCAAAAGCCTAAGCTTGGGGGAGTACGTATCTCTCACCGACATTACATTCATGTTCACACACTCATGCTAGTTGTCGGTGCTCATACTTTTTCACTGTAATATCCATGCTAGTTTATTTTATTTTTTGCTTTCTTCTTGTGTGTTTGAAAAAACTTAAGAAAAACAAAACAATTTAGTTGTAGCTTTTAGCTAGTTTACTTTTCATGCCTGTAGTAGTAGTAATTAAAAGAAAACCCAAAAAGATTTCTTGTTCTTATTTTGCTTGTTGGGAGCTTTCCCGTGTAAATAGTTTTATTTCTTTTCTTGTTCTTTGGGGGTCGAGAGGAGAAGACCATAATGAAAATGTTGAAGCGGCTCTTATATGCATTATTGTTGATTTAACCAAGAGCCCATATTATCTTGTCTTCTCCTTTGTATTGAATGCCTACAGATTCCAACTTAGTCCAATGCACGTGCACTATTATTATTATCCACATCGTTCAGTCGTGCAAGTGAAAGGCAATAATGACGATATATGATGGACTGATTGAGATGAGAGAAGCTGGTATGAACTCGACCTCTCTTGTTTTTGTAAATATGATTAGTTCATCATTCCTGATTCAGCCTATTATGAATGAAACATGTTTGCAATGACAATTAGAGATTATAGTTGCTTATGCCATGCTTAATTTGCTAGGAGTTTATAATGGTTTACCTTGCGTGCCAACATGCTATTAAAATTATTGTGATGTGGTATGATAGGGTGGTATCCTCCTTTGAATGATTCGAGTGACTTGACTTGGCACATGTTCACACATGTAGTTGAAACAAAATCAACATAGCCTCCACCATGTTTATGTTCATGGTGGATTATATCCTACTCATGCTTGCACTCAATGTTTATTAATTTTAATGCATGTAAATGACTGTTGTCGCTCTCTAGTTGGTCGCTTCCCAGTCTTTTTCTAGCCTTCACTTGTACTAAGCGGGAATACTGATGTGCATCCACTTCCATAAACCCCAAAGTTATTTCATATGATTCCACTATACCTTCCTAAATGCGGTATCTACTTGCCCTTCCAAGTAAATTTGTATGTGCCAAACTCTAAACCTTCAAATGAAATTATGTTTTGCATGCTCGAATAGCTCATGTATCAACTAGGGTTGTATGTATCTTCCATGCTAGGCGGGTTATTCTCAAGAGGAGTGGACTCCGCTCCTCACTCACGAGAAAATGGCTGGTCACCGGGATGCCCAGCCCCATGCTCTAAGCAACTCAAATCGAAATAATTGCAAACAAAACTCCCCCAAGGCTGTTGCTAGTTGGAGGCACTCGTTGTTTCGAGCAAGCCATGGATTGATGCTTGTTGGTGGTGGGGGAGTATAAACTTTACCATTCTGCTTGGGAACCGCCTATAATGTGTGTAGCATGGAAGATATCAAGATATCTAGGTTGTTATGTTGACAATGAAAGTATGCCGCTCAAAATATTATTTATCTCTATTTCAAAACCGAGCTCTGGCAGCTCTACAAATCCCTGCTTCCCTCTGCGAAGGGCCTATCTATTTACTTTCATATTGAGTAATCACCCTCTTATTAAAAAGCACCAGCTGGAGAGCACCGCTGTCATTTGCATCCATTACTATTAATTTATATTGGGTATGACTATGACTGGATCTCCTTTACCATGAATTACAATGTCTAGTCAGTCCTTGATCTTCAAAGATGCTCTGCATTTATGTTTTGCGGTCTCAGAAAGGGCTCGCGAGATACCATCTTGTTATATCATATTATGATTGTTTTGAGAAAGTGTTGTCATCCGAGATTTATTATTATTGCTCGCTAGTTGATTATGTCATTGATATGAGTAAACATGAGACCTAAATGTTATTGTGAATATGGTTTGTTCATAATCTTTGCTGAAAACTTGAATGTTGGCTTTACATATTTACAACAACAAGAGCAAACAGAGTTTGTAAAAGTTCTTCTTTATCACTTTCAGTTTGTCAACTGAATTGCTTGAGGACAAGCAAAGGTTTAAGCTTGGGGGATTTGAACATCTCCATCGTATCTACTTTTCCAAACACTTCTGCCCTTGTTTTGGACTCTAACTTGCATGATTTGAATGGAACTAACCCGGACTGACGCTGTTTTCAGCAAAATTGCCATGGTGTTATTTTTGTGCAGAAATAAAAGTTCTCGAAATGACCTGGAACTTCACGGAGAATATTTTTGGAATTAATAAAAATACTGGCGAAAGAATCAAGGCCAGGGGGCCCACACCCTATCCACAAGGGTGGGGGCACGCCTACCCCCCCCTAGGCGCGCCCCTGCCTCATGGGCCCCCTGGTGCTCCACCAACCTCAACTCCAACTCTATATATTCACGTTCGGGGAGAAAACATCAGAGAGAAGGATTCATCGCGTTTTACTATACGGAGCCGCCGCCAAGCCCTAATCTCCCCCGGGAGGGCTGGTCTGGAGTCCGTTCGGGGCTCCGGAGAGGGGAATCCGTCGACATCGTCATCATCAACCTTCCTCCATCACCAATTTCATGATGCTCACCGCCGTGCGTGAGTAATTCCATTGTAGGCTTGCTGGACGGTGATGGGTTGGATGAGATTTACCATGTAATCGAGTTAGTTTTGTTAGGGTTTGATCCCTAGTATCCACTTTGTTCTGAGATTGATGTTGCTATGACTTTGCTATGCTTAATTCTTGTCACTAGGGCCCGAGTGCCATGATTTCAGATCTGAACCTATTATGTTTTCATGAATATATGTGAGTTCTTGATCCTATCTTGCAAGTCTATAGTCACCTATTATGTGTTATGATCCGTTAACCCCGAAGTGACAATAATCGGGACCACTACCGGTGATGACCGTAGTTTGAAGAGTTCATGTATTCACTAAGTGTTAATGCTTTGGTCCGGTACTCTATTAAAAGGAGGCCGTAATATCCCTTAGTTTCCAGTAGGACCCCGCTGCCACGGGAGGGTAGGAAAAAAGATGTCATGCAAGTTCTTTTCCATAAGCATGTATGACTATATTCAGAATACATGCCTACATTACATTGATGAACTGGAGCTAGTTCTGTGTCACCCTATGTTATAACTATTACATGAGGAATCGCATCCGACATAATTCTCCATCACCGATCCAATGCCTACGAGCTTTTCACATATTGATCTTTGCTTAGTTACTTTTCCGTTGCCACTGTTACAATTACTACAAAACTACTACTGTTACTTTTGCCACCATTACCGTTACTTCCATACTACTTTGCTACTAAATACTTTGTTGCAGATATTAAGTTATCCAGGTGTGGTTGAATTAACAACTCAACTGCTAATACTTGAGAATATTCTTTGGCTCCCCTTGTGTCGAATCAGTAAATTTGGGTTAAAAACTCTACCCTCGAAAATTGTTGCGATCCCCTATACTTGTGGGTTATTAATGCAAAATGTACGTGAAAATGGCTAGATGGATAAGATATGATGGATTTTGATGCAAAAATGTGCAAAAAATGATCTCTAAAACATGATACAAAATCCACTGATCATCCACCATCACAAGCTCGTAGAATATTGCTCTTCCCACCCATCAAAAACTTGGGCAATCAAAATGTAACAAGTTATTATGACAATGAAAATTTACTTGGAATGAATTTGCAGACAAGGATAGGTAGATACAATGGACTCTTTTTGGCATTCACTTTTGACTTAACAATTTGGATGCATAAGCAGAATTCATGCTTTGCACAAGTGGACGCTAGCATGGGATTTAGAGTGAACAACTAGGGAGCATAGAGATGCCTAGATAGGGCCCCAGGACTCGACTAGCCCAGGGTCTTGACCTCCCAACTCTCTTTTATGACATTTCCGGCACAAATAGGTAAGACCAAAGAAAATCTCATGAAAACAACATCAATCATTATTATATTTTATACATTGGAGCAAGTTTTAAGGGCATAAGCTATGCAAAGTGTTTGTAAAGTAACCACATTTAAGATGTATCAATCTTCAACATCGAATTTGAATCCACTAAACAAAGAAGAAGTTTAGAAGGTTTTGGTCCCTTGGATTGAGATCAACTATTACCACTCTCTACATGGCTAACGATTTTGAATTCCTATGTGGTAATGTTGGCATGCACCAAACTTGGTTTGTGGGATGCATATACTTATCGTCGGTTGATACACGAGTATTTGTCCATCGAAAACTATGTCGAAGGAAGTGGCATGATCCATCATCGACTTATGAGTTGCCAACTTCGACCTCTCTCTCTCAATGAATGGTGTGGTAGTCATCTTCATTATAGCTATGATGTTCTCAATCCTCCAGGACTGCAAAAGTTCCGCTAGTTTAGCATTTGGAGGCTAACACCAAGGACAAATGGCATTAAATGTCCTTCCATTTGCTACTTTTTCTATCGTATCTCTAACACTTTGCAGGCACGCGGGGAGTTTATCAAAGTTAACAAACAAGAGGTGATAATTCTTGCAAAAGTTATACTCCCTCCGTCCCAAAATAAGTGTCTCAAGTTTGTACTAACTTTAGTACAAATTTGTACTCAGCTTGAGACCCTTATTTTGGGACAGAGGGAGTGTTCCCTAACTCCAACATATGGCCAAATTTGGGAGCGATGCTTGTATTCCACCTATACCTCCAAGCATTCTAGAGCTAAGGTAATATCACTTTTGGAGGAATCATTACCGTCCTAAACAATAGACTTGGACCTAACTGGTAAGAATTTTACCCTTTGAATGGCAAAAAATTCACTAATATTTCTACATGGTGGTACTAAGAAATGGTAGGCCTTTTGTTCATATCTTAGGTGTCGCACATCTATTTCCGACACCTATGCATAAACTATTCTCTCTTGAGGATGGTATTATGCACTATATTGTGCAGGGAGAAGATGAAGAAGTCAAACCCGAAGTAAAAATGCAATTGTGCGTGGAAGAAGAAGGTGCACCCGAAGAACAAATGCCGACAAAATAACAATAAGGAGAGGCACCATACTCAACTTATGCGGGTGTGAACTAGACCGAAGATGTCATCAACAACATGAGAGACCTCACATATGCTCACCGAGACACTATTGAAGCTATGACATCCTAGTTTGTGACGTGGTGCAATGATTGGACTCCCGGTTATTATACTTCGCCAACACAATGAATTCTTGAGCTTTGACTTGCCAAAGTCAAACACTTAGAGGTCACTATAACTACTACATCAGGAAGTGGAAATATGTTATTTCTTATTTGTAGTATGATTGTTGAGATCGTGCTACAGCTCTTGAAGAGCTCTAAAACACTCATGTTGGACTTATTCCACCACTTTGCCATTTTTGTTTGATTTTAATTTTATTTTTAGTTGAACTGCCTTGCCTTTTATCACTGCTTTCTTTGGAAGTTTAGTTTGATTTTATTACCCCTTTCCCTCTAGTGTTCAAAAATAAATAAAAATCCTTTGCTTTTTCAGTGTGTGTACTCTTTGGTAGCTTTGCTAATTCTTTTTGCAATTAAGCACAGTCAATCTGAGAATGGAAGGAACACATCATAAGGAGAGAAGCATGAACATTCATGGACGAGAGGTACGACCTAGAACTCCCGCTTTAGAAACTTGAATACCCATGCTAGTTGGTAGTAATAATTGTAAAGTGTGATGTACTCAAGTTGGAGTAGGTCTTGGTAGTTAGTATAAAAAATATTCACCTAGATAAACTAATCAAGTAGCATTTGTTGTGTATCTTTTAGTTAACTGAGGCTAGTTATTGTTTTTTAATGAGAGAAATAAGAAAACATAATAAGAGAAGTCCTTTAAGACTCGGGTGTCATTGTTATAATTGTGTTAAAGGTATAGTCTTATAGGAACACGACACCATAGTACTTGAAATAATAGATTTGTCATTGCTTGCGGAGGAGGTTGGCCGATGAAATTGATGTTTCGAATTTTTTGGGATTGCAACAGGCCAAAACTTGTCTCATAAACATTAAAATATGATGTATGTTTGTCTTAAGCCCTTTGTGACAATAAGAGAAAGTTGGCTACTCCATTGGTGGTTCACGCGCGTACCAGCAATGTTGTGAGGTGTAATATTTTGCTTTCTCTAATATTTGTGATATGGCTTGTGAAAGTTGAGCACTCAATGACCAATGAGTGATCCACCAAGGGTAAATCTCTGATCTCGGTTACGAGTGGGATCTCTGTTTAGCGGCAACACTATATTAGGTATTGCAACTCCTTCCACAAACACATCCCCGCTTTATAGATATCACTTTTGGACATGGTCTTGTTTACCGAGAAATGGATATCGGCAGTAAGCACAATGACTGAATTGAGCACTTGAAAGGCTTGACTGGATAATATTTGTGGGAGAGTAACATGATACTCTAGTTCTGCTCTTTCTTTTCGACACTATCTCACACTCTTAATAAAGCTTTACTTACTTTTTAGTTTTCCCAGCAAGCAAGTGTTGACTAGATAGAAATAGAATAAATGTTAGCTAACTAATTTAACTTTATAATAATAGTTTTTTCCTAACTATATTGGCCTAACAATCATTTGTACTAACCAAGTTGTTGTTGTAGCTATGATACATTTTCATATGAAAGAACATGTAGACCTACCTAGGCATTACCAGTCGTAAGTGAAGCTAACCTTCTTCAAATTTTAGTTTAAACTCCAAGTTCCTTATGGGTCAGGATTCTTGTGCAAGGACAATGGAAGCTTAAGCTTGGGAATTTAAATGAGTGGATTTTACACTCGTATTTTCATGAGTTTAAACTTGATTTTCTATGTGATTATCACTTCAATTTGCCTACTAATCACTAATAATTGCAACAATATGCAAGTATCCCTGTTCTGATGTGTGTTTTAGATATGGATGTAATCTGGAGGAAATGAAGACATGACTAGGCAATACATAAAGAAAGGATCATTTCCATACAAAGAAAACCACGTGGGTGACTCCAAAATTCAGACAACCTCTGGTGCGAGTGGGTTGTGATCATACTGATGGTCATATCGCCTGGAATCGGAGCTGAGAAGTCCATCCAATGCACTTCTTTGTTGGGCCCGAGGTCCACTTCGCAACGCTTCACCCCCGAAATCCTATTCCAGATGATCTACACTATATAAAGGAGGAAGACTATGGAGTCGTCCGCTCGTTGCCATACCAAGTCATCTCAATCATGCATGAGCTCCACCAACATCTCCGTCTAGGAGCAGCCACCATCTTCATCTCCCTTAGATATACTTGCACTCGAGATTCCATCGCGGTCTGCAATAATGTAAGACAGTTAATCATTCATCATCAAATAAACCCTTCTACAATGCCTCTTATTTGTTATTCGATTGCGAGGCGTGGGTAAATCCCACAGACTGAGGGTTGAGGCATAGCCACACAATCCATGTACGTTCCACCCACAGGATCCACTCTATGATTATCTTTGTATTATGTTTGTATAACTATTTGTCTCCTTTATCCTCTTGATCCGAGGACTCGCTGGTATCTGACGCATCGACGACCGACCAAGTGATAGGCAATTAGCAAGGAAGAATGGAAGGCTACATTGATGATCGGTGACAGTAAGGCGACACCAAGTTGTTGTTTTTTACTTTGATGACATCCTAATTAATAGAAGTATCTTCATAATCATCTGGTGCATGTTGTGATGAAGTGTTATGTAGCCACGAATTGTTCAGCAACATTAATAAATGGACCTTTTGCACTGCCCAACTCGTTTTCTTAGGCATCGTTGTTTCCTCAAATGGCATGAAGTTGATGAGTTTAAGATTGACACGATAAAAAGTTGGCATCAACCCACTAATGTGACACAAGTATTGAGTGTGCTATTTATGAGCTTTTAAGTTTGCGGGGCCGATTCAATCTCCCTCAA
The DNA here is from genome assembly GCA_032464435.1 of Aegilops umbellulata. Classification (NCBI taxonomy): domain Eukaryota; kingdom Viridiplantae; phylum Streptophyta; class Magnoliopsida; order Poales; family Poaceae; genus Aegilops; species Aegilops umbellulata. Next base: position 344,268,174 of record CP136054.1, on the reverse strand, counting down.
CGCAGACTGTATCAAAATTCTAATCCTCTTGCTTGAGAGTTTGAGCTTTACGGAAGGCGGCTTCAGCTATCGCCGCTTCGACCTCCTCCTTGGCACGGATTGGGAATCACATTTCGAGGCATGGCACGTGCTTGGTTCAAAGACAGGGTAACTATCTACTACAATTTGTTCAAAGTCGAAATCTATCAAAGCGTCAAGTGCACAATGGGTGATACTCTTTCTCAGATTTCTTCAGACTATTCCAACACAACACTACTCCGTTCGTGTTTGAAATGCTTGTCTTTGGGATATTTATACAGTCTACTTTGATCATCTATTAAAAATATTTATACATTGCAATATTGTAAGTTTGATGTTTTCAATGTTGACAACTCTTCTCGATTGATAATCAAGCATGTAAAGGTTGACAAATGCAATTTCTACAAGGAGTGACATTTTGAAAAGGAATGAGTAGTAGATTTACCCATTTCTTGTTGTAGAATTGATACTAACGATTCATGAGATTGGCCAAAAAATTGTTATTTAATGTGATGAAGACTTCTAAGATAACTAACTTAATTGACATGCTTTCAAGAATCTTTCTATATTTTTTATATCAAAACTGAAAAGTGTTATTTAGAAAAGGACAAATGTTTCCTATAACCAGGCGGTAGTTACACTCAGTGAGTTTTATATGTTGTATGTTGTATCTGTCAAACCAGAGTATGTACGCATAGTAGCTACTCCCTCCGTTCCTAAATATTTATCTTTCTAGAGATTTCAACAAATGACTACACATGGAGCAAAATGAGTGAAACTATACTCTAAAATATGTCTATATACATCCGTATGTGATAGTTAATTTGAAATCTCTAAAAAGACAAATATTTAGGAACGGAAGGAGTAGTATATATACTTTTTAGGTAGTATACACTACTAGTATATTGTTATATATGTATAAATATAAAGGTTTTTTAATATACTAAAAATTATGGACTCGCATGTCATTTTTTCATATACCTCGCTTTGATCATATGAACATATACATAAATCGATAAAATAGTATATACATTACCATATGATAGTATCCTTCCGTCCCATAATATAAAACCAGTATGGACAGAGGGTGTATATGAGATATGAGGGAGTATATGGTAGGATATGTTTTCCTCGTTAGAAAATGTGTATGCCTTAATGTCTATGTAAGACGTTATGCATTATGGAAGAGGGAGTGCACACTTTAGTTAGACGGTCAGGAGTAGCTTGGATTGCTTAGGATAAGACGAGGTAAAAGTGAAGCGGAGTTTAGGTCAAATGCGGCCAACAACGGCTCCACTGCCGGTAGTCCTATCCTAGCCGCACCACCAACTGTTGTATCTGTATGTACAACTAAACTATAGTACGGTAGTACAAAGAGAAGAGAAACAGTAGTACAAGGACCTAAACGCAATAACGAAATCGAACTAGCCGTGGTGGGCACAAAAGGACACGCGCCCAATACAAAAGTGCGGCTACAAAGGCGGGCCCTTTCTCCCAAAACCGGAGCATATCCCCAGCTAAACCCACCTCGCATCGCATCAGCAACAAAGTGCCCCAAGCAACCTCCCCTCCTCCTCCTCCTCCCCCTCGAGCTCCCTCGTTCCCTCCACTACCCCGCACGCGCCGCCACCATACGCCACGCACCACCAACCCAAGAAGCTCCCTCTCCCCTTCATTCTTCCGTCTTCCTTCTCTCTCACAGGCACAAGAGTAGGTACTGCCGGCCGGCATCGAGATTCGAGACCGGCCATGTCGGCGTCGCCCGAGTTCTACAAGCCGGCGCCGGCCTTCTCCCCGTGCCGCTCGCCGCTTGCCCCGCGCGGAGATGTTGCCCCAGGAGCGGCCGGCGGAGCAGGAGTAGCAGGAGGAGTGGACCAGCAGGCAGGCGCGTGGGAGGAGCAGTGCTGCCGGACGCCGACGGGCGCGGGGAGCGAGCTGAAGCAGGCGGCCGTGACGTGCCCGCCGGCGCCGAGGAAGCCGCGGGCGCCGGCCGCGCCGTGCCGGAAGCGGCTGTTCGAGGTGGAGGTGTTCAGCCTGCGGCTGGAGGAGCTGGAGCGCCTCTTCTGGCGCCCGCACGCGCCGCCTCCGCCGCCCGAGAAGAAGGTCAAGCTCAAGCGCCGCAGGGTCGCGCCGCCGAGCGCCTCGCCGTCGCCGTCGCCGGGGCCCAGCAAGAGCTAGCTCGCCAGCAGGACGTGCGTCTCCCGGCCGGCCAAGCCGTTTTGGCCTGCCGGTGCTGGTCGCGGTAGGCAGCTAGTGTAAGATTTGGTACCGCGTTTTTACTGCTGTACTCGTGCTCTATGCTACTACTACTCGATTAGGTCAGTTCGTGGTACCCGTAGCTAGGCAGTAGTAGTAGCAGTAGCAGTTCTTTCTTTTTACTGTATGTGATACCCCGTAGCGCCGTGGTCAATGGAGTAATAGTAGTAGTGGTAAACTTGTAACAGGTTAAATTTCCTTCTTCCATAGTGTAATAATAGGTTAAATTCCCTTCCATGGAGATGGAGTGCAGGCTGTATAGATGTGTAATGAGACGCTTGATCGATGCTGTATCTTCCTATGTACCAGTCCAAGCAGTCTCGTTCCCAATACAAGCACTCCATACCACTTATTATTTGTTCTTCAGTCTTGTGTTAATTTTCTCTGAAATGTTAGTCTCGTTCTGTCCAAAATCCCCTCAATTCCCTCCAACCTTCTCAGAGTCTAATCCCATAGCAAGAGGATTGTTAACCGAGCAAGGCCAAGTGGGTCGCTGCCATGCTTAGGGCAAGCTAGGGCACGAGAGCTGCTGTGATTCGTCAGTGATTTTGAGCAGTTTTCAATGGAATAATCCTGGCTTCCTTGCACGATGGTTGGCGTGGGGCGCCTCGTACGCCGGCGCAGTCGGCCCTATGCGGGCGCTGCGAGTTGCTGTCTCCGTCCGTCGTTGTCGCCTACGTTTGCCGCTTGGTGGCGTTCTGTTTCCTTTTGATTGCAACCCTGGTGCTTAATGGATTCTTAACTCCTTCCGTTCAGTGGATCACTCCTTCCGTTCAGTGGATCACACAGCGACGGCCGCATCTTGTTACTATAAAAATCCGGTCCTGCGCTATGCAGGCCGCAGGGGAGAGGAGGAATATCACCCGTGCAGAGGTAAAGAGAGCAGTGGTACAAACTAGCAATGATATGCCGCCGTGACTTTTACCGAAGTTTCTGCAGCTTTTTGGCGTCCGCAGCTCGTGAGGCGGAATGATTCCGCCACCACTGCTGCTAATGAATGTGTTGGGGGTGTTCAGTGTTCGCAGGCAGTTTCTGTCCTGGAATAGTCGAGCCGCAGGCGCTGCGAGAGGAGACGGCGTACGGCCGGGGAGATCTCCTGATGCCTGTTGCAGCCTTCCAGGCTCCCATCATCACGTCGTCCTCAAATCCATCTGCCTTGACGGGAACACTGTATTCCGGGGCGGGGGCTTTTCTTTAGCACAGCAGCACGACTAATACGGCCATTAAATGGCTGTGTACGTATGCGATTTCCATACGGGTGAACGCAGCAGAAACCGTATCATATCATTATGGGTTCCCATATGGGTATTATTACAGCATCGTTCATTTGAAGTTTTAACACCGCAATCTGCTGCATCCATGACGCAATTGCTGTCATTTAAGACGCGTGCAGAAAGCTGAGGACGCGCAGCACGTTCGCATACCTGGATGGCTATTCGATTTCGTATTTATTGAGCCAACGCTCGTCTTGCACGGTGTACATACAGTACTGTACTGTTCGTTTGCTTCTGGTTGCTAACCCAGCTAAATCACTAATACAAGGCTCTTGTCCCATAAATATACACCAAGGATAATGATGGTAGCATCATCAAAATGTAAAGAGGTTGAAGGAATTGACAATATCGATGCGGTCCAAAAATATAAAGAGGAAAACAGCTCTATATGCAGCTCGAGCAAACAAAAATGAAACGGTTACAAACCACCGCCTTCGCCTACGCCGCTGCCTCGATCTTCTCAATGGTTTCTAACCTCGTTTTCCTTTTCCATCCTTTCATGGTGGCCACCAGGTTAACCAGCCCGACAACCTGGCTCTTGCTGTATTCCTACAGAGTTACGCAGCGATAGAAGGTGTAAATTATTTGCATCTTCTAGTTTAAAATGAGCTTCTAGTAAGATTCTCCGAGTTCTTACTGGATGAGACCGTGCCCAGTGGACATACTCCGTCTCTGGCAAATAATAAGCCTGTTTTATTCAAAGAAGAATCGTTAACAGCAATAAGCCTGTTTTATTCAAAGAAGAATCGTTAACAGCAATAAGCCTGTTTTATTCAAAGAAGAATCGTTAACAGCAATAAGCCTATTTTATTCAAAGAAGAATCGTTAACAGCAATGGTCTTTGTCAATACCAAATTTATATGGGAAATGAAACACAAGGTCAAATGACGTCCGTGCAAAAGGTACTCTCCAGGCAGAACTAATGCCATTAAATTACGGTAATGCTATTCAGCTGACGTTCGCTGGGAGGGGATGGCAAATCGAACGTTTTTTATGGCAATTTATATTGTCGCGAGGATGTCAATTTTGCTTTGCAAGCACGGCAAATCCTGGCAAAAAACTGAACTGAGGCAGATTTACCATACTTGCCAACTATAACTTGCCATCCTCGGCCAACATAAATTGCCATGCTTCCCAGCTGACGTTCGCTGGTTAAGCCGGTCCTTAAAGTACTGGTATGCACATGATGGTTCAACAAATCTGTGTTACATACCTTCACGAAAGTCTCCACAATTTGTAGCCTCGGCTTAACATTTGACGATACTATGTGTTGCAGCCCATTGATCAGTACCTGAAAGAACAGCAAAACTCTTATACCAAGTCTTGCTCCATGCCTTTCATCAACTCACAAAAGATCACTACGTAAGATTACAACCTGAAGGTCAAGTGACATCAATGCACGCCCTTCATCAGTGCACCTTTTCACTCTAGACAGACCTTCAACTAACACTTCTGCAATGCTCTCTATGCCATAGTCCAGCAAGAGGTGTTGGAGCTGGGAAGAACATGAGAAATTTAATTGCCATCAATGTCGGTAATCATCAAAATTTTGTTAGGAGGAACAAATGCAGAGATTCTTGAATTCTGGAAAGTTACTCCCTCCGTTCCAAAATAACTGTCGTGGTTTTAGTTCAAATTTGAACTAAAACCACTGCACTTATTTTGAAACAGAGGGAGTAAAAATTTAATTAACACACGCATAATAAACAAAGTCAAGTGATACTAAAGAGAAAAATATTCAGTTAACTGGCTCACGCTAACCTCCTTAGAAATTCCTCCATGATCCAATCTTGTTTTGTAATGTTTGAACTCGCCCAATAATAAATCAACGTAACTGGAATAGAAAAAAAGGTCCAAACCAAACAATAATCAGAGGCACTTTCAGAGCATCATGTATTCAGCTTCACAGTACCAAGGAGTAACACTGACTGCAAGAGTAGAAGGTGTAATTTTATCTTCAAAAACTAAACTTTGCAAGACATAGAAAGGAAGCAATACTATATAGCCACAGAACTCCATCAACATCGCATGCAAATTGATGGATTTAATTTGAAAACTATAATGCACAAGTGAATAAGACACAGTACCAAAGAATAGTTCAAACGGAACATAAAAAGGGGGCCAAAGAGAGAGACTCAAAGCAAGAATTTTCAAGCTACTGGCAAAAAGGCAGCTTAAATATAACCATACCCATTGTGGTCTGTGCCAAGCTCCTTGACCTCCCATTTGGCATTTGCTATCTTATCCGGATACCTGAAAAGCACATCAAATGCAGTAGCTGAGCAAGATACTATTGTTATGTACTTCTAATAGCATCTATGGAGATGCCTATCTCACCCAAGTTATACTCGGCCAAAAGAAATATTAATGACACAAGATTTCAAGGGATTCGCGGAACACATGAAAAGTTTATTCAACATACCCATTGATATGCAAAAGCATCCGTGCACTTGTTCTATGAATGTGCTCAGCCAAGTCTGGAACGGTGTCCACCTATCATAAACAAGAAAAATGGCAGATTTCAGCATTTACACAGAATGTACCATGGACAATAGCAGCAGCAATTACAAAAAAAGTCGAGATTTACCAATGTCCCGAAAAACTCTTCAACAACAGAAGTATTATTTTGAGACAACACAGAATGTAGATGGGCTCGAGATCTGTTCAAAACTCGAGCAACCAGTGATACTGTTTCGGCAGCTGCGCATCTCTCCTGCGAGAAAAGGAGAAGTTCCAAATATAGATTCAGGTATTCACTCCCCACTCATAATAGTAGTTTTAAGGTAAACTGGGATATGGAATTATGGGGATTGTGGACATACAGACATACATTTTTCTTATACTAATGTGAAGAAAAAGCTTATAATAGCATCCATGGCGCTTTATAAAGCATATGTTCAGGCACAAAAATAATCTGCTAGCCATAAGGAAACTTCAGAACACAAAATTTTCAGTTTGACCTAGTTCATGAGAGAGAATTACACTGATAGTGAGGCACGCGTTCAAGGACTTACGTAAGAATATTATCATAAAGAAAGGATCACATCAGCCACATGACTACACCTTATAAATTTCTCCCAGTCCTACATCTAGATTCTTTCCATTGTGCCTTTTTTTAAATGACACATAATCCTCCATTAATTTGTACATGAAAATCATCTGCAGACAATATTTGTTTTTCCTTACTTTCGCCCTCCACTTTCTCCATACTCCAGTTATAGGCCGACAATGACAAGGACTCTGCTCTCCTCACCATCCACAAGTAAGTTCACAAGGCTAAAAGGTACTCGGCATTCCCTCACATTACATCCAAAAGTTTTGCCTTCCCAATAACCAGCTGCTATAACTTCTTTCTCATATTCACACAAATCAATATAAGCTACTCCCTCCGTATCAAAATACAAGACGTTTTTGTAGGCTGTGGTGCCAAGGGGAGTAATTGGCTATTAAAAGAAAACCTGAACCAAATATGGAAAACTGTTCCGTGGTAACCAGCAGAAATGGATGAGTAAATTCATCACAGCTGCGAAAGTTTATCTTTTTAAATTTAGAAACATATTGGAGCAGTTAATGCTGAAGCCATGAAAATATAGACATGTCGCTAATGTTATGAAACTTCATTCACAGCCTCTTAATAACTCCAAGGGCTGCATGAAACCATGAATTAACAGACATGACCTGAATTCTTATGAAGCAAGCTCAAGCCTAATGTGTTGTCTATGACAGGCAAACATTAAATTTATGGTGAGTACTGTACTCAGTTCCAAATACTAAAAATATGTTAAAGTGCACATACATAAGGCTATAAGCATAGCCATGTAAAACAAGCTGTTACCTTTAACCCATAGGAGGTGAACATTGAGCTTGGGGGTGCAGTAGGCATTACATCCATTTGGGCAATAGTTGAACCAACTGATAAAGGTGATGAAGATGGATACAAACTGTTCTGTGGTTTAATCCACTGATCAGAGTCTTGTGTTATTTTTGATAAAGCCGCTTTAAGCCGAACTGAATACAACACAAGCATCAGAAAGGACATACGAGCTCCAAATCAGCAATCATGAATTTGCATTAATAGCAACGAACCACGAGCCAAGAAAAATGTTGGATAAAGCATAACCCATACATGATTGAGAATCAGGTAGTGGCTTGCCACTTTGACTCCTGTCCTGGTACCCAAATGTCTCGTATATGTGGTGATAAAAGATGCCAAAAAGTTGGAACATGCCCTGGAATAAGTTGTTCAGTATGAACAGCAGAAGATATTCCACAAACTCCAAATGCATGCAATTTACCGCAACAAAAATCTTTTGACACCATAACTGACCTTAAAAAGCTCAACATTGACCATTTCCAGCTTTTGCATAAGTCTAGCATATTTATCCATCATCCTGATTCCAGTGAAGCAGTGACAGCTTAGCTTAGGCAGTTATGTTATAGGAATTTCTCAAGTTAAGGTACATAAGTATTTGATACCTTAACAAAGAAAGTGATGATCCTGTCTGTGATGAAATGTCTCCATCTTTCCAATGTGAAGTATTGCCTTTCACAATTTTTGTTTTCAATGTCCTACTGGGCAATTGACTATCTTCATCAATGAAATCAGCAAGAAGGTCTTCATTCTCTTCATCAAATGGTGAATTGTTTCCATTGCCAACTGATGAGTTGAACAGCACATTGCCCTTCGGGGAGTCCGCGGAGCCATTCTCTAACTTGAAAGAAAATGGGTTCCCAATATTAAGCCAGGAAGCAAATCCATTGTTTTGCCTTCCTGTATTGGTTGCGGTAGAATTTCCACGGAAATAATCTTTTGGCAAGGTAGAACTACCACTGGTAGGCGAAATCAGTGCAGCGCCATCACCAGTAAGTCCTGCTAAACTAATTATTTGACTAGCTTCAGCAGACATTATTGTCCAAGATTCCTTTTCCAGTACCATTTTAAGTGCCTGCCAAAAGAATCACAAAATGAAAACTATTAAAATGCCACACTGAAATAAAAGTCAACAATGACCATGCCATCAATAAAGTAAAATGCTGACGAGAGCAACCCATACAATACCAGAACACAAAACAGTAGTGAAACATAGCAAAGTATGTAAATGCCCCAGTTCATAATGCGGTTATACTTGTACTGTTAAAAAACGAGCCGGGGGAGGGCGGGGTAGGGAAGCCTCAGGTTGTTTTATCAAAAGAGTGACAAGTGGATTTACTGTTGTACTGACTCAGGAAATTGATGCAAAGATAAACAGAAGCAGCTCGCATCGAGATCAGTCTACAACAGCAAATCCTGAAATACAATGGCTAAAACATTGGCACCATGTTTCTACAGAAACTACACTCTTTGCTCGATGCTATAGTTTCAACAGTGGTTTAATAACTTGACAGCACTCATGGAGTTTGCATAGTTGGATAAAGGTCTAGTGTGATAGTTTCCTTTTATCTGACCCGCAGAACAATTAATGCTTGTACTCCTAATAACTGAATACTCCCTCCGTTCCCAAATATTTGTCTTTCTAGACATTTCAAATGGTTACAACAAACGGATGTATGTAGACATATTTTAGAATGTAGGTTCATTCATTTTGCTTTGTATGTAGTCACTTGTTGAAATCTCTAGAAAGACAAATATTTAGGAACGGAGGGAGTAGTAGTCATTGGGCATACGTATATATTTTGCCGGTGAAAGGTCACTATGTAGTTCAAACAGACTGTCTTCAGCTTCTGTCTGAATTCGCTAGCTTCAAACCCACAAAATGCTTCACCGGCCAAAATAAATATTGTGAGATCTTCATAGTTCTTCAGAAATTGGTATATGCTAGTTGAAGAAACAGCTGAACAAGCCAGTAAAACAGACAGGCGACTTGTTGCCAGTTGCCAAAGATTTCTCCGCCCCCTTTCAAATGTATATGCAACAAGTTTTGTAGCATCTTTCCTCAGTTGATAGAATGGAGCATCTGTTCCTGATGTGCTAGCATCAGGATTACTGACAGAAGATGGCATCCTGTCGCTCTTCGTGGCAGCAACATCATCCTGATTGACTACTGCACTTGAATGGCTTCTTCCTGTATCAGCTGAAGTTCCACTTGCACTCTGAGATGTGTTATTCTGAAGAGAAGAAAACACAGGTTCCATTAATAACAAACATTCAAATCAGAATTGTTAAGAACTCAACCAAAATATTTCATCAGATTTAGATGCAAATATATGGGAAGATAGATCAAACTAGATTTGATTTACTTCATACTGAGATCAGGTCGACTGGCAACATATATGATTTTTACCAACTATCAGTTCCATAAACAGGGAAGAGTTTTAAAAACTGTTGACATTTGACACCTGTATATAAGAAGCTTCTTCAGCTGGAAGTTCCTACGGCATCACATATACAATCAATAACGCAGAAAGTTCCAATTTGTAGTTTTTCATAATGGTTTACACTTACATAGACATGGATTCACCAATTCTAGTACAAACATGATTCAGAAGGCAAGTCCAAATACGAATTGGACTTGCTTATGAGGCTGCCATTAATCTAGACACACCATCAAAATTTCAAGAAAAAAATTTGACTGCACACCTATAAAAAAAAGTTACCTTTGCTTCTGGGCGAAAGCTCATAATAGCATAATATGACCGCATCAACGAAAATATGCTCTCGAGAGTTTTTAACAAGCAGGGGCGGAGTTTGGACTCAGGAACTTGAACACAAAGATCACTATATGTAAATCTGCAGAAAATAAACATCAGTGAGTACTCAAGAGAAACTTGAATAGTGTCTGGTTTTATATTGGAGTATCTAGCCCACAAGATTCCCTCAAAAAAACTAACGTGAGTTTATCTGTAAAATGACACAAATGATAGGACACATTTACATACATCTTATACTGCTTTAGATGATTGGAAACGGTCGGTCAGTGTATGGCAACATGGACTGGGTTGGTACACCACTATTCTAGCAGAGAAGGGACCATGATTTTCTGCAGAAACTGCAGCACTCGAGACAATAGCATGCCAACATATGAAGCTCTAATTTTTCAGTAAATCAATCCCAGTGTAAGATGTAAATTGTGAAACATAATCCTTTTAAGTTAATAGTTTGGTTTGCCAAAAAAAATCGTCCAAGGCTGATAAAATTCACCCATCCATATGTACGGAAAACAGTATAAGTTCTATTTAATCTTAGTGCAATGAAAAGAACAAACATAAGGTGCTAAATACATACCTATTTCTCTGCGTATTGTTTCCCACCTCCTGCAATATTAGAGAAAATGGTACGTTATGGAAAGAGCTGTCATATTGCACAACAACCCAAGTGAGCAAAAATACATTACTACATAACTTGGACTGCAAGTCAATCTACTCTTATCTGGACCAAAGCCATCTACTAGACCTAGACTAACAGGAAACCATAATAACCCCTAAAAAATATGGCATGTGAAGAAGTTAACAGTAAAAGAGTGTATGAACAGCAAGAGTATAGCAAGAAAGAATATGCCAATAAATCAAATGTGATACCTCTTCCAACATTTCCTTCAGGACAATATGTGTTCGAGAGAGTACTTCTTGCAAAAAGAAACTCTGCATCTTTTCAGCCATGCCACCAATGTCACCCATCAATGCGAATGCATCAATCACCTATAATTCAGAGTTAATCGTTAAAAGGATATAATTCAAGAAAGTTAGCAAAAAATATAACCAACCCAAGAAAGCATACAAATTAATGGCCAGGTAAATACTCACGGTTAGATAGCTTTCTTCACTGAAGGTCTGACAGACTCCCAGTAAATGGTTGTCCAACTTTCTGATTGTCCTTGCTAACCATGCCTGCAGGGAAGAAATACCGTCATCAGAATATAAATATAAAAAATAAAACAAACGAAGTGAGAAATGCAGAGGACTCCATCGAATTTGATGGTGCTCAAGAGTTTTGTTTCTCTGAATAACCCAACAGAAAACCATGGGATGAATGCCACAATTACCTCAATCCCTCGTCCCATTTCTTGTACGGCAGAAAGGCCTGAATAGTTCTCCAAGATTTGCAGATACTCTGGTAATAATTGAAATGCCTGCGACCATCAGTAAGGTATCATAAGGAAACTAACATAATTTGGACGAAAAATATGGATTGCCATACACATAGCAAACACACATCACTAGGGTCATTTAAGTGGAGTAACAAACAACCCTCATTCCAAAATGTGATTATGGGGTTGAAAACTACTGTAGTAAGATTGTGAAATAAAGATTATGCAGATATCTATCTTGAGTAGAGAAGAAGATAAACAATGAACTAGAGCAAATTAGAAGTGCTCATGGCCAAAATCAGCCTACCTGAAAGTAATTTTCTTTCTCAACAAAAGTTTCTAGCTCCATTTGCATATCTTGAGCATGTCGAAGTTCTGTAAGAACAGGAAGAACATCCTGCATTACACAAAAACTAAACCTTTTTATGTATAGATCCTCAATTCTACGTATCTAGAGCTAGCTGTAGTGAAAGAGATATAGCATTTAAATTTAACAATGCATTAAACATTTATAACTCCATCTTCCAGATAAAACAATAGCAGGCACCTACCAACAAAGCTTGTTTTTTCTTTGATTTTACATTGACAACCAGATCCCTTGACACCTCATTCTTGGAAGAGGATATGTGCCTTCGACCGTTCTGAAATAATGATTAATTCATAAGGACCAGATACCCATGAGGGGTAAAATAATGTTTGCAAGGAGAAATTTTCGTGAGGTAATACCATGCAGATCACATTTGCAACCTTTAAGTCTTGTTCTAACTCCATCACTAACTGCATCCCCTTCACTGGCCAAAAATTAGTATCAGAAATCTGGTTTTCGTTAAAGGCGACGTTTTGGTAGCATATAATACATATGTCTATTAATCATAACTAAAAGGGCTTAAAAACCTAAACATGTCAAAGGAGAAGCACCCATCGAATGGATCAGTCAAAGACAAAATTGCAAAGGAATTCAATCGAAATATATCCTATAGCGTGCAGAGAAATAGAAAACTAATCAACGAAGATATTGTACAGTCTGATCGGACACATACCCATTTCTTCATGGTGACCCATCACATGATGAGACAATCGTTCTGCAATCTTGTCGAGCTGCGCTAATCTCAAAGTAGACTGCAAAAATGAAATGTGCATCGTTAAGAAAAAGATGGAAAGTGTTAATGTGGTCACAGAAGTGCACATTAATAGAGAGAACTGAACTTTTGGTGGCGATTGTCAAATATATTCATGGATAACTAGAATGATAGGAATGACAAAAGGGAGTCGGTTTCCTCTACAGAGGGCATAAGTTGCATTCATAAGGCAATTACTTCCGAAACTGTCATTAACATATCCGCACTGGTATACGTGCAAATGTCACTCAGAAGAATGGTCTACATAAGTTTGTACATAGCATGCACTGTGGTGATAATGACTTGAGGTGATTATAACTGGCACACTGACCTGCTTGTCGAAATAGGTGGCGTCACCAGCTCCTTCCGAAATATTTGCCAGAATGTACTTTATGGGGTCGAATTCCTGCACATAATTCGAACTCAAAAGCATCAAGCCCAACTGGCACAAAGCGGCAGCACCCACACCTCGAAAAATGCAGCACCAACCTCCTCATAGAACACCTCCTCGAGCTCACCCACAGCGGGCCCCTGCGGGTTGCTCCCGTAGATCGAGACCAGGTCCTCCGAATTGGACGGCAGGTTGATCCTCTCGTGCGGTGGCAGCCCGGCGATCGCGCGCGCAGCGGCCGCGGCTGCGGCAGCTCGAGCTGGAACCTACAGGCGCACGGCACAATGATGAGCAGCCAACCACTATCGCCGGATCCAACACGGGGCGACGGGAGGGAGGGAGGGAGGGGTGGAGCAGCACGATACCTCGGGGCGGGAAGGGGCAGGGGCTGGGGTCGGGGGGATGAGGCCGAGGGAGCGCGCGGAGCGGACGGAGCTGAGGAGCCTCTCGCCGACGCGGGAGAGGTCCATGCCGCCGCCCTGGATCAGGAGCAGGGGCAGGAAGACGAGCGGCGAGGGCCCCGACTCGAAGAGCTCGCCGCCGCCGCCGCCGAAGAGGGAGGGGGAGGCGGAGGAGGAAGAAGAGGCCGATGGCGCGGAAGGCGGCGGCGCGTCGCCCCGCATCTCAGCGGCGCCGCGCCCCCTCGGCGCGGCGGGGGACCATGGGAGGGAGCGCCGCCCGCGGCAGCTCCCAGATCCGCGCGCGGGTTAGGGCTCGCCCCGCGCGTCGTCGGTGGGCTGGATCGCGCGGGGGAGAGGACCGGGTGGTTGGTCGGTCGGTCGCGTGGCTCCTGTGTGTCTGCGTGTGTTGGAGTGGGGGAGAGGACGCACGGTACGGGGCTGGAGGAGAAGAAAGAGCGGGTGAGGTAATAGGCGAGACGAGGAAGGGGATGAACTGGTTTTTTTCTTGTTTCTCCGCGGCATTTTTCCATGGGGAAAGGTCGCCGTGTTTTCGGGTAGTCGCTTTGAATGACTATCTTGTGAAGCGTTCGGGTCATGTGTGTTGAACTGTCGATGAGTTTCCTTTTTCAGACCTCGTGTTTTTGCATGTGCACGAATAAACATACAAGTAATCCTATATAGTATTAAAATTGGCATTACGTCATTTTTATGGTTTTTACTCCTTTGATCCCAAATTACTTATCTTACATTTATCTAGACACAGATGTATTTATTTTATGTTTTTTTATGGATCATGAGAATGGCAAAGGTCTTGGTTGAGTTTTACCTTTTGCATGTTTAGGTATAAACCATCATAAATTTACTCAATGAGATGTTCAATGTGTGCAATTACAAAATAAAAGGAAAAGACACACCTACGTGCTTGAGGCGAGCTCAAATGGCGTGGCAAGGGCAATAAACCGCCAAACCTTAGCAAAAAAAAAAAATAGATGATACATCTCCCGCTGTTGCATGAGCAATAGGATTTGGTCTTTGAAGCATTGGTATTTGAATTAATAATATGAGAACTGAAATTAAAAATACATAAGATTTATTGGACTTGATTTGGCCTATGAATTTTATGACGGTATAATGTTGTATTGCTCATCCTTACGCTAGTGTAGTTATCCCTACAAATTATGTTAACACACAATCAACACATACATAGCATACACCACACAATATATATTGGTACAACAAATCCCATTGCACTTGCATAATCAAGAGGATTAATACAACTCTACCATAACTCCGCATACAATGTTACACCACACGTATAAGGTTTGCACAATATAACAGCAACACTGGTAAAAAAAGATTCGATAAATTATGGACTCTGTCTCAACCATGGACAGAGCTAATTAAGCTATGATCGGGGTGTCCTAGCCAACTAAGTCAGGACGGGAGGCTTTTTTCACTTCGACCTGTTTATAAAGCATACACCACATAAAAATTAGATAATCGTCACCATGTGTTGATCCTAAAACCCAGCCAATTTAGTTTGCTTCATCTAGTTTTCATGTTTTTGATCCACTTTGCTTTTCACCCAAGGTCACCGTAGTGATAAGGCCAATGTTGATGGGTAGTCAATGAAGGTGATATGGGGGGCCGCTCAAGTTGCGTTTTTACAGTTGTTAGTGATATCTTGTTATGCGTTTGCTTTACTTCGAGATGAATTCTATCTCTCCAAAAAATAAAGAAAAGGTTTGGAAGATTTTTGGAATCTCATTTTTCACGGTCTTCTCATCACTAAACAGGAAGGACTCAATGCGGTAGCAACCATACACATCATTTTTCATTCAAACTTTGAGCCCGTTTGGATCTTCTCCGGCCTCACCAAATAGCCAGCTTCATGAGAAGCCAGCCGCCGCCAACTTCTGACAGGAGAACAATGGGTTACGTAGCACTGAGCAGCTTCTCTCCGTCTGCATGGGCTGGAAGCCCAGGAAGCGAGTTTGAGGCCTAGTTTGGTGGCTCATAACGAGAGCAAAACGGTTCGATCGAGAAAAAAACGGTTCGCATGAGGCACTTCGGGCATTTCCATGTAATTATAAGCAACTTCCCCTTCTCCTTTACGTGAAGCAGCACTTCCGCTGCTCCTGGGATTTGCATTGTAGGCCGCTCGTCCTCCTGGAGCAGGATTCTCGAAGCTACATCGTTCGGCAGGCTTCTCGGGAAGCTGGATCGTGGAGGAGATCCGAACGGGCCCTTACTCAGACATTTTAATCCCTATGTGTCCCAGAAAAAACATCGTCATGTGAATTCAAATAGTTTCTATGGTTTTTACATCTTCTGTCCTATATTACTTGTCTTGGATTTATCTAGACACATATGTATCTATTTTACGATTTTTGTGAATCATGAGAACTACATAGGCCTTGGTTGAGTTTTAGCTTTTGCATGCTTAGGTCTAAACCATCATAAATTTTCTTAGTGAGATATTCAATTCGTGCAACTATAAAACAAAAGGAAAAGACAAACCTACGTGCTTGAGGCGAGCTCAAATGATGTGGCAAGGGCAATAATCCGCCAAGACTTTTAGCAAAAAAAATATGATACATCTTCCCATGCTACATGAATTGGTCGCAACATATTTCAATAGGATTTGATCGTTGAAGCATGAATATTTGAATTGATAATATGAGAACTAAAATTTAAAATATATAAGATTTATTGTACTTTATTTCACCCACGAATTTTATGCCGGTAAAGTTGTATTGTTCATCCTTACACTAGTGTAATTATCCCTGATAATTGTGTTAGGACACAACCAACACATACATAGCATACACCACATGATATACATTTGTACCATACAACCCGCCTACCATAATTCTACATACAATGTTACACCACACGTATAAGCTTTGCACAATATAACAGCAACACTAGTAAAAAAAAGAGATTCGATGAATTATGAACTTTGTCTCAACCATGGACAAAGCTAATTAAGCTATGCCTGGGGTGTCCTAGCCCCCCTCCCCCCCAATTAAGTTAGGGTGGGAGGCTTTTTCCACTTCGACCTGTTTATACAATGGCGGAGCTAGGCAAAAATGTTTGGGGGGGGGGGCTGAAAACAAACACACACAAAAAGAAAATTTGTAGTGAGCAACTGCTACTCAGAGAACAGATTTGTTATGTGTATAGTCCAATTCAATCCACCACCGGTCAACCGCTGATGAGAGAGAGAAAAATAGTGTCACCACCAAACAATTCTCAATTAGAGTACATAATAAAATCACACAATGTTGGGGATATTACTACTGAGTATAAACCGGCCATGAGGGGCCGGGTTATGCTCATAATGATTTAGTTATATTTGAAGCCCATGAAGACAAGGAGTATGGCGCTTTACGGAGGAGATCAAATACAGAGGCCCAGGGCCCAAATGCGGTTTAGGGCCTGTAGGCGTAAACCGCCATATAATATGTAACTTGTGTTGTAAGATAAGAAAGGGTAGAAACCGAGCCGGACACGTTTATGAGCCGGCCTCGGGATTCTGTAAACCGCCGGGCGTCAACTTGTGTATATAAAGGGATGACCCGACGGCGGTTTAGGGACAACAAACAACAACTCGAGAGCCGGGCATAGCGGATTCGCTCCTTGGTCATCGAAACCCTAGCAATTCCACATCAACTGGATTAGGCCTTTACCTTCACCGCAAGGGGCTGAACCAGTATAAACTCCCTGCGTCCTTTGTCTGCTTTAACCCCTTTAAGCTAACCCATCGCGATGGCTCCACGACTAAGTCCTTTCACTAGGACATCTGCCGTGACAAAACCACAACAGTTGCCGCCCACCGTGGGGCTATCGCACGATGGTTTCGAGTTCTTAGAGGGCAGCTTCGAAGGGCTCAAGGGATACGCTGTAGGCCGGATGACCAAGAGTCGTCGCAGCAAGCTCTACGTCGACAACACAGGCTGGGGCCCCGAGGCCGGCTCAATCGAGTACGGGTACCGGGTCCCCTTCGGCGGTATTCACGTCTTCATTGGCAAGATTGGCGAGCCGGGCACTGAGCCGAACATCTGCACCGACATCGTCGAGACGGCTCAGTGTGCAAGACCCGCCCGGGCTCAGCCCGCCATGAAGCGTGCCTTCGTGGGAGTCATCCACGGAGCGGAATCTGAGGATAGATCAGCATCTGGTGGTGAAACCGTCTTTACTCTGATGACGAGTCATCTACTGGAGAGACCGAGTCGTTGTACCAACTGCAAGATAGCCGGTTTGGGGGCTGTTCCGATGGCGACAGTATTCTGGACCCCTTCGATCCGCCAAGCCGGGTTGCGATCTTCATGGCCGGTACGCAGCCTGCGCACCACTCTTCGACTGCAGCGGCGATGGTTTCCGGATCAGTAGCGGCGACAGCAGCCGGGGCAGGAGGCCCTGTGCGACCGCTGGCTCAGGTTTTGTCTAACTTATTTGACGCTTTGGCAACGCTACTGGCGGAAGTTAAACCGGCGAATCAGGATGAGCATAACACGGAAATCACGAAGGTGAAGGATCAGATAACTCAAGCCAAGGCAGACCTGGCAGCTGAGGATACCAGGATAGCTGCAAAGTGGGCCGAGTTGGATGCACAGGCTTACCGGCTTATGTTAGATCAAAGCGCGTCAAATGATGTCATGAGGAGAAGGTACCGATCTCACCTACCTCTAGTTTATGAGGCAAGGAATCTCTTTAACACACCAGGAGCAGGGACCAGTAATCAGCCAGTGGTAAACCGGGTGGAGGCACCTGGAACGAGGGCGCCGGTTCAGCCGCGCCCGATGGATCCGCCTCGTCAGAACAACGTCCTGTCAGAGCACGTCCCAACACCACCGGGTCATTACTCTAACCCGTTGGATAACATTGTTGCCGCCGCTTCACGATTGGCAACTCTCCCGATCGAAGGCGAGTCTCCGGTAGCAGTTGAGACACGACGGGCTAGGGAGCTCCTTCAGACGGCCTTGACTCAGCAGCAGACTTATTCATACAGCTGCGAGAGGATTCATTCCACTCCCCTCCTGAGCCGGAGTTACAGCAGGCGCATTGATGAACCAGCTGTGTCAAGCAGTGCGCGGAACCGTAATCCGCCTCGTGGCCATAACCCGGCGGGTGGTGGTGCTGACGCTCAGAACGTGGTAGACCAAGGAAGGGCACGTCAAGAAGCCGAGTTAGCGGCGCAGTACGCGGCCCGTTAGATTACTCCGGTTCGTCCAACAACTTCAGTGGAGCCAGGAGTTACCTCCAGTTCTTTGGGGGTGCCGTGTCTCACCCCGGCTTTGCGTAATGTACGGCTACCCAAGGATTTCAAGGGTCCGCGTAAAGTGCCCAATTACACCGTCGATTTATCCCCTGAGTCATGGGTTGAAAGCTATGAGATGGCAATGGATATGCTGGATGTGGATGATGCGGCATGTGCTAAATACTTCACCATGATGTTGGAAGGGACAGCTCGCACTTGGTTGAAAAACTTGCCAGCTAACTCCATTGGGTCATGGGCCGAGTTAAGGGCCCGGTTCATTCAGAATTTCAAAGACACGTGCAAACAGCCCATGTCAATTGTGGACTTAGCTGCCTGTGTCCAAGAGGAAGGGGAGTCAACAACCCATTGGGTGCGCCGGGTTTCAGAAATTTTGCATTCATCGGACCGCATCAACGCTGATACAACAGTTTTAACGTTGGAAGGCAATTGCCAGTTTGCACCTCTGAAATTGAAGTTGGGACGGCTCAAACGTCACTGCAATGACATGGGGACGCTTATGGCAGCTTTGGTGAAGTATGCCGACTCTGATAGTACCAAGGACCCTGAGTCTGACGATGACAAGACAGGAAAGGGAAAGAAGAGCGGCAACACCAAAGGGCAGCAGCATAACCCGGCGGGTCATGGAAACAGTGGTAAGCGTAAAGCGGATAACAGTTTAGATTTTGTGGCTAACACCAACACGCAGGATAATGGTCAGCGTCGTAAGGGTAAACCGCCCCCGCGTGGTGGAGGATCAGGTCCCAATCTTGAGAGCCTATCTCACCTGTTAAACCAGCCTTGCCCAAAGCACGGTTCGCGAGAGAGGCCAGCCACGCACCTCTGGAAGGATTGCTTTATTATGCGGGAGTTCAAAAATTTAGATCTTTTCCGATATGATCAGGGGCCGTCCGGCGGTTCAGGGGCCGGTTCTCATGGGCTGGGTTATGGTGGAGGCAGTTTCGGTTCAGGATTTCAAGGTAATCAAAGCGGACATGGCAATCAAGGCAGTCAGGGCAACCAAGGTGGTTATAATCATCAGGGGAATCAGCAGCAGCAGCAGCAGTCGGGTTACTAGAGCAACCCGAAGTAGTTGAATAGTGGGCAATATCATGTCTTCACCACTAGCATGTGCAAGCGCGATCAGAAGCTTCATAAAAGGGCAGTGAACTCCGTTGAACCGGCGGTGCCCCGTTACTTGCGCTAGTCTGAACATCCCATTGTGTGGAGTCGAGAGGATCATCCACCCCGGGTTGATAATCCGGGTCATCTAGCATTGGTGGTGGCGCCTCAGGTTGGAGGATATAAGTTCACCAAGGTACTCATGGATGGAGGGAGTAGTATCAATATCCTTTATTATGAAACCTTCCGTCGCATGGGGTTAACATCGTTTTTGATCCGTCAAACATTGTTTTTCATGGTGTGGTGCCTGGTAAATCGGCATATCCAGTTGGTAAGATAGCTCTGGAGGTTGCTTTTGGAGATGAGCATGATTCAAGATCAGAAACATTGACTTTTGAAGTGGTGAAGATCAAGAGCCCATATCATGCCCTGTTTGGACGGCCGGCTTATGCCAAGTTCATGGCAAGGCCCTGTTATGTTTATCTGCAGCTCAAGATGTCAGGTCATAAGGGGACCATCACAGTACATGGAAGCCGTAAGATTGCTTTGGAATGTGAAGAAGGTGATGCGGCTTATGCTGAGTCGGTTTGTGCAACAAAGGAGTTGAAGTTCTACAAGGACAATGTTGATCCGGAGGATATGACTTCTTTGAAAAAGCCAACTACAGAGTATGATCCGGCCTTGAAGTTTAAATCGGCTGATGAGACTAAGCTAGTTGATTTTGTTCCTGGCGATTCATCCAAGCAGTTTAGCATCAGCGCTAACTTGGATCCGAAATAGGAAAGCGCGCTCATCGAGTTCATCCGCGAGAACCAGGACATCTTTGCGTGGAAACCTTCTGACATGCCAGGTGTACCGAGGGAACTCGCTGAGCACACTCTTAATGTCGATCCCAAGTTTAAACCGGTCAAGCAGTTTCTCCGCCGATTCAATGAAGAAAGACGCAAGGCCGTTGGTGAGGAGGTAGCCAGGCTCTTGGCGGCTGGATTTATCATTGAAGTATTTCATCCTGAGTGGTTGGCTAATCCGGTGCTAGTACTTAAGAAGAACGACACTTGGCGTATGTGTGTGGACTATACAGATTTGAACAAGACTTGTCCGGCAGATCTTTTTGCTCTCCCTCGAATTGATCAAATCATTGATGCTACGGCGGGTTGTGAGCGTTTGAGATTTCTGGATGCTTACTCTGGTTATCATCAGATCAAAATGGCAGTTAAGGACCAGGAGAAGACAACTTTTATAACTCCCTTTGGAGCCTTCTGCTATGTATCTATGCCTTTTGGGCTTAAGAGTGCCCAGGCGACTTACCAGCGCTGTGTGCAAAACTGTCTTCATGATCAGATTGGGCGCAATGTTCACGCTTATGTGGATGATATTGTGGTGAAATCCAGAAAAGAGGAGACATTGATAGATGATTTGAAGGAGACTTTTGATAACCTCCGGGTTTATAAGATGATGCTTAATCCAGCCAAGTGTGTCTTTGGTGTACCGGCGGGCAAGCTCTTGGGTTTTCTGGTGTCTAGCAGGGGCATTGAAGCTAATCCGGAGAAGATCAAGGCTATTACTTCACTGGCTAAACCAAAGTGTGTCAATGATGTTCAACACTTGGCAGGCCGGATTGCCGCCTTAAGCCGGTTTATCAGTCGCCTTGGGGAGAAGGCCATCCCTTTGTATCAAATGCTGAAGAAGATGGATGACTTCGTCTGGAGTGATGCCGCCAATGAAGCATTTGAGGATCTAAAGCGGCAGCTAGCTGAGCCGCATGTCCTTGCTGCTCCCGTTGATAAAGAGCCCTTGTTATTATATGTGGCTGCTAATGCCCGGGTTGTTAGTGTGGCTATTGTGGTGGAGCGCAAGGAGGCTAGAAAGGAGTATCCGTTTCAACGGTCGGTTTATTATATCAGTGAGGTGCTTATTGAGTCTAAGCAGAGGTACCCACATTGGTAGAAGCTGGTGTATGGGTTTTCATGGCAAGCCGGAAGCTTAAACAGTATTTCCAGGGTCATCCTATCATTGTGGTCAGCTCTACCCCTTTGGGGGATATAATCCAAAACAGGGAAGCAACTGGCCGAGTTGCCAAGTGGGCTATTGAGCTTGGGCCTCACGGGTTAAAATATATGCCCTGGACGGCGATCAAATCTCAGGCACTTGTGGATTTCATCAATGATTGGACAGAGTTACAAGCGCCGGAAGAAAAGCCGGATCAGACTTATTAGACTATTCATTTCAATGGGTCCAGGCAATTGGAGGGCTCGGGGGCTGGAGTCGTGTTAACTTCCCCACGAGGTGATAAGTTTTGTTATGTTCTCCGTTTAATGTTCCCTTGCACTAACAATGCAGCTGAATATGAGGCTTTACTCCACGGTCTTCGGATGGCTAAGGAGATGAATTTAAGCCGGGTTAAATGCTTCGGTGACTCGGACCTAGTGGCTCAACAAGTATATGGTACTTGGGATTCCAAGGACCCACTCATGGCAGCATATCGTTGAGAGGTGGATATTGTTGCTGGTCACTTCAAAGGTTATCAGGTCGATCATGTGGACCGGCGGAAGAACGAAGCGGCGGACGCTTTAAGCCGTATGGGTTCCCAAGGTAAATCGGTTCCACCCAATGTCTTCCTGGATGTGCTACATAATCCGTCAGTAAAGCTCCCCTCCGAGGAGGATCTGGCCGTTCCTAATCCGGAGGCTCAGTTGGTGGCGGCTCTTCATGTCATCCCAGATTGGACGGTCCCATATTTGGCGTATATGAACCGGGGCGAGTTACCGGAGATTGAAACCTTGTCCAGGCAGGTAATCCGGCAGTCCAAGTCAATGACCATTGTCAATGGAGAGTTACATCATTGCAGTGTGACAGGGGCGTTTCAGCGTTGCGTGTCTCCTGAAGAAGGCCGTGAGATTTTGCTTGAGATCCATGAAGGTGATTGTGGTCACCACGCCGGTTCAAAGTCTCTGGTAGCCAAGGCTTTTCGTTATGGTTTGTATTGGCTAACGGCTCATGCCGATGCTGAGGACTTGGTAAAAAAGTGTGATGGTTGTCAAAAATTCTCACGGCACGCTCATGTACCGGCTCAAGAGTTGAGGATGATTCCAATCACTTGGGCGTTTGCGACTTGGGGGCTGGATATGGTTGGGCCCTTTAAGAGATCTAAGGATAAGAAGACCCACCTTCTGATGGCAGTTGATAAGTTCACTAAGTGGGTGGAGGCAGAGCCAGTCAGTAAGTGTGATGCAGCTATGACGGTTCAATTCATCAAGAAGGTGATCATCCGGTTTGGCTTTCCACACAGCATTATAACTGATAATGGCACTAATCTGTCCAAAGGTGCTATGAAAGAGTTCTGTCAACGTGAGCACATCCGGCTTGACGTATCATCAGTGGCTCACCCCAGTCTAATGGTCAAGCGGAGAGAGCCAATCAAGAGATCCTGAGAGGCATCAAGCCCCGGCTCATGGTTCCTTTACAACGGACGCCGGGTTGTTGGGTGGAAGAGTTACCTTCTGTGTTATGGAGCATCAACACCACGCCCAACAGATCTACGGGTTACACGCCTTTTTTCATGGTTTACGGGGCAGAGGCGGTTCTCCCTAGTGACATCCGTCATGACTCTCCTCGTGTGGCGGCTTATGTCGAAGCTCACAGTGAGAAGGCACAACAGGAAGCACTCGACCTGTTAGATGAGGAGTGCGACATTGCAGCAGCTCGTTTGGCGATTTACCAACAAGATCCGCGTCGCTATCATAGCCGCCGGGTTAGAACCAGAACTTTTCAAGAAGGCGATCTGGTGCTCCGACTCATCCAGGATCAGACTGATATGCACAAGTTATCCCCGCCTTGGGAAGGGCCCTTTGTGGTCAGCAAGAATCTGCATAACGGGTCATACTACGTTATCGATGTTCGAGAGCACAAAGACTCACGTATCAGAGGTGGAGACCCATCGGCCGCGGAATATCGCTCATCTTCGGCCTTATTATACTTGAGCCACATGCTCTTCTTATGTACATAATTATGACAATGTATATATTATGATCAATATAATAAACCGGAGCCTCAGCTATAGCGGGGTCTCTGTTGTTTTTCTTACATCTTGTGCGGTTACATGGGGGCTTCTGTTTATAAAGCGGAGCCCTGTTTACCCATTGATCCGGCTTATAAAGCCATATATAAAAATCACTTGGGGGCTTGGTCATATTCGAACCATAGCTACACCTCTTGATCGGCGTAAGGCCACCAGGGAAATCACTTGGGGGCTTGGTCGTATTCGAACCATAGCTACACTTCTTGATTGGCTTAAAGCCAAAAGGAAATTACTTAGGGGCCAAAGAGAGTGTTGCAAAAGCACAACTCAAACATAGGCACCCAATGAGCACAGCTCAAAATATTGCTTGGGGGCTCTTTGCTTCTCAAAGAACAAAGAATCTACACCCTTGTAATAGGCTATCAAGCCAGGCTTGGAAGCCAGGTGTATTCACCTAAAACCCTGGGTTATCCTGCCTCTTTAAGTAAGCCACTCCGTCCAGGTAATCCTAGTATGACCCATCGAACATTTGACAAGTCAATCTCATAGACCCTGAACTTGTCAAAGTTAAAACGATGATTGGTTAATGTGAGGTCCATCTTAAAAGGCTTTGTAAAATGGTTTAACTCAGTGGCCTGGCAGCCCATGAAAAGCCTCGATTTTAGGCCTGGCAGCCCATGAAAATCCTCGCATATTCTTTTTATGCTTTTATTTGCCAAGTTTTTTCTCCTTAGATGAGGTTTATAATATTTTATGATAAACCGACGTCTATTGACCCGGCTTGGCTTCCAACTACAAGTTGCTAGTACATGATCAGTTATAATCCTGTGTTTCTTGACCCGGTCTGGTTTCGACTATAAGTCGCCAGTGTTATATGGATAATCCAGTGTTTATCACAACCCGGTACGGTTTTATCATAAACCGGCACAATATGGAAGGAGTTATCATTACTCAAGATTGGGGTTATCACCCTTACTACAAAAAAAGTTGGTCAACCAACGACGTGATTCAATGTCATAGGTATCATCTATTTCATATTTGCTTATTTTCAAATACAGCCTTGGTTATAAACCCTGGCTATATATTTGGGCATCATGACCCGTCCAGCGGTAAACCGCCAGGACACTTTCAACTTCTTGTATGCAGGAACATCTTGAATAAACCGCTACGGATTATGAACATAATATATCCTAAGCATGGCGGATTAACAATGTCAGGCAAGATAAATATGCGCAATGGCATAGCAGACTAGCCTATTACAAGGCGCTTTAATGCCCAAAAGAATAATTGTTTTCAGCAAGTGTTGCAGTACGCAGAAGGCTATACCGACCTCCGGATCATGACTCGACACCAGGCTGACTTGACGGCTGTGGATCATCTTGCGTCGGTTCATCCTCTTCCTCTCTACCCAGTGGCTGGAAGTCGAATGTTGTCCAATCGATCCCAGTTAGGGATTGGAATACAACTTCATCGCTTATAAGTGTGGACGGTTCAACGTCAGGGGCATAGGTATGCTTACGGATTGGTGGGATAAGATTTTGAGCGTCAGGAGTTGGTGCAGCAACCCGTTTGTTGTTGACATCATAAATCGCCTGATAGTGTGAAATATCAGTTTCTTCAGCCAATTGGCAAGCCAGTGGATGCATTTCCCTGGTTATGGCCCGGAGGTGATCATTGTCAAAATCTGATCCGTCTTCCCTTAAGCTCGGATAACCTTTACCCACATCCATCGAATCAAGATCAGGCACCCATGCTTTAGCCCGGGTTAGTGCGGTCAAAGTGCCTGCCCTTGCAGCCGATCTTTTTAACTCTTCAAACCGGGCAGGCAGCATTGACAACCTTTCTAAGGTTTCCTCGATTAAGGTTGGGGCGGCTTGTTATGAGAGGCAGTGCATATGATCCGTTGCGCGCCAGTATATAATTGCTCTATAAGAGTATATGCAGCCTTCGATTTCTTCCGCATGTCAGAGCCCAGATGGGTAATGCGAGTTCCTGTATCATTAAGAGCATCAGTAAACCGGCAACTGATGGGATAATATATGTTGAAAACTTAAAGTGAGGAGACTTACCAAACACAGCAGTGGTCATGGCATTTATCTGCCGCTTTAAACCAGTCAGCTCTTCTGCCACTGGTTTAAGGGCTGCTTCTACATCTTCAACTCTCTTTTGCAATGTGTTTTTTTCTCTGTCCCAATCCGCCCGCTCCTTCTTGAAATTTTCCTTCAGCTTCTCCACGGCTGCTAAGGCACTGGTCAGCTCATCTTTGGCTTTGGAGGTTTCTGCTTGCTGGGACTTGATGTTTTCTTGTAGATTAGCGGTTTGGGCTTCCTTTTTTGCTCAGCTCACCTATAAAAGAAAGACATATCATGAGTTGGCAGCACATATTTGAAGTACCAAGCATATAACAAGTTATACACTTGGTACTTGGGGGCTAATGCCTATTTGCTTGTTATCAGAAATTTTTTCAAGTCCCAAGCTCAATACAAGTATTATTCTTGGCACTTGGGGGCTAATGTATATTTGCTCAAAGTAACATTATGGATAGTCTTCCATTCGTTAGCTTAACAAAGATGATTGATATACAATGGTATTCAACAAGAAATTTGACAGAGTAAAAGTCCCGATTCATCTTGAAAAGATAAACCGGCCCTTGGAGACTACACAGGCGAAAGTTACAAGTTTACAATTTTAAAGTACCGGTTCATCTCAAAAAGATAAACCGACCCTTGATGGCTAAGCATGCAGAGTTGAGATATTTCAAAGTCCCGGTTTAGATTGACATCATAAACCGGCCCTTGGGGGCTACTGGAGGTGATATTTGAAATTGGACATAAGAGACAAACAATTATGGAGTTACCTCATATTGCTCCTTCATCAGATTCACTAAACCAGCTTCAAAGTCGCGGCTTGTGTACAAACGGTTTAAAAAGCCAAAATGATTGTCTTGGGCGTTGAGGTGGGCATAGCTTGATAAATATGTGTTCCACTTGCCTTTGCCCATAGCAGAAAGTTCTTCCTTGGCACTATGCTTTGATAAAGCAACATGATTGCCAGGCATGGTGTGGCCGAAGCCAGTAATCATAATGTCATCCTCTTTATCATCAGCAGCCTTCGATGGAGTTGACGGTTTATCAGCAGCCTTAGCTGGGCTGGACGGTTTACCATCAGTTCGGATCGGGCTTGTCGGTTTATCAGCATGGCCCGTTGTATCAACTTCTACTTGTCCAACAAAAAAGTCATGATCTTGAGGTGGCGGATCATTAAGCATGGCGTCAGCATTTGTTCCTTACGGTTCTGAAGTTCTCTCCGGTTAAATAACCACATTATCATCAGACGGTTTATTTAACCGAGCCTTCTTGTTGGGTCTAGGCTTGGCACTGAGAAGAACACATATAAAGGTTAATACATCGGGTGAACATAAGGTATTAAAGGTAAATTTAAAGTATAACTCACCCAGGAACTATCTTGAGGGGTGGAAGTTGTGTGGCCGTTGACTCGCCAGAGGATGAGTGAGGTGTTCCCTGATAATTTGAATCAGACGGATTAAGAGGTTGTCGGAAACAACCCGCCTTGGGGTAAGAAGTATCAGGAATATAAGAGACCTCTGATCTACGTTTCCATACTAGAGTGTTCGGTAAACCGGCGGAGGTAACTACCTGGCCACTGTGCCGGGTTGTGCGGCGGGCTTCGTGTTGCTGCTTCTTCAAAAGAAAGTTTGGGTCCAAGTGAGCTAGGGGGGTGAGAAAATCTTACTTTCCGGTTTGCTTGACGGATTTTCTGTGTTGGCAGAGGATCTGAACCGGAGGAAAGAATAATTACCTCTACATCGTTAGCTTGGCTGCCTTCAGCGTCATCCTGATAATAGTCATTGTCAATGAGGTGTATGAAAAAAGAACCAAGAGAATCAAGTTCTACCTCTGATTCCGGATTATCCAAATCATCATCAGCATTTGGTTCAGAGGACTCAGTGGTTTTCTTCTTGGCAGGTTTTTTAGTAACCTTGGTCTTAGGGCGAGGTGTCTTGGCCGGTTTATCCTATGTCTTCTTCTTCCAGAACGGATAATCGCCCTGTCAAAGATGGACAAAATTTTGAGAGAGTATTTAAAAGGATCAAGCTAAAACAAAAAGTTATATGATTCTTACAGCTGGCGGTTTATTGGAAGTGCAGAAAGGACTTAACCCTGTCTTGCTACAAACATCCTCCGGTTCATTTAGTATTTTCTTGACAGATTCAGTAATTTCAGCCTCTGTTAGCCGAATGTTAATATGGCGTTGAGGATCTTTCAAATCCCCTGTGTATCCACACATTAAACTGGGGCTCCGGCTTAAAGGCAGAATACTCCAGGATATCCAGCAGCGAACAAAGTCAACACCTGTTAAACCGTTCGCCATAAAGGCTCTGAGCTTTGAGAGTTGTGGTGCGTAGTTGGACCGTTCCTTTGCAGTCAGCCTCTGAGGAAATGGATGTGTATTGCTAAGCCGGTGAGGACGATAACCCGACAGAGGATTTTCATCAGTTGGAGACGTATCTCGGCAATAAAACCAAGTATGATTCCAGTCCTTGGGTGACTATGAAGCTTGGCGTGAGGGAAGCTGACATCTTTCCTCTTTTGAATAGCCATTCCACCAAGTTCAGTGTTGGGTCCGTTTGTAAACTCTGTACGACGGTTCAAATAGAAGAAATCCCTAAACAGTTCAACTGTGGGCTCCTCTTGAAGATAAGCCTCGCAAAATACTTGGAAATTGCAAACATTGGACACAGAGTTTGGTCCAATGTCCTGAGGATGGAGTTGGAAGCTAGCAAGTACATCTCGGAAATCTTTTGATCCGGGAGGGCTAAAACCTCGACCCAGGTGGTCAACAAACACAACTACTTCTCCATCCTTGGGCTCAGAAGGATTTTCTGGACCAGGGGCCCTCCAGTGGATGACTTCTTTCTTTGCTTAAGCGTCGGTTGATACGTCTCCAACGTATCTCTAATTTTTGGTTGTTCCATGCTATATTATATTCTATTTTGGATGTTAATGGGCTTTATTATACATTTTTATTTTGTTTTTGGGACTAACCTATTAACCGGAGGCCTAGCCCAAATTGCTGTTTTTTTTGCGTATTTCAGTGTTTCATAGAAAAAGAATATCAAACGGAGTCCAAACAGAATGAAACCTTCGGGAACATGATTTTTTAGTCCACGTCAAGAAAGCAACCAGGAGAGCACGAGGCAGGGGGCGCGCCTACCCCCTGGGCACGCCCTCCACCCTCGTGGGGCCCACGTTGCTCCACCGACGTACTTCTTCCTCCTATATATACCTACGTACCCCCAAACTACCAGATACGAAGCCAAAAACCTAATTCCACCGCTGCAACCTTCTGTACCCGTGAGATCCCATCTTGGGGCCTTTTCCGGCGCTCCGCCGGAGGGGGCATTGATCATGGAGGGCTTCTACATCAACACCATATCCTCTCCGATGATGTGTGAGTAGTTTACCTCAGACCTTCGGGTCCATAGTTATTAGCTAGATGACTTCTTCTCTCTCTTTGGATCTCAATACAAAGTTCTCCATGATTCTCATGGATATCTATTCGATGTAATCTTCTTTTGCAGTGTGTTTGTTGAGACTGATGAATTGTGGGTTTATGATCAAGTTTATCTATGAACAATATTTGAATCTTCTCTGAATTCTTTTATGTATGATTGGTTATCTTTGCAAGTCTCTTCGAATTATCAGTTTGGTTTGGCCTACTAGATTGATCTTTCTTGCAATGGGAGAAGTGCTTAGCTTTGGGCTCAATCTTGCGGTGTCCTTTCCGAGTGACAGTAGGGGCAGCAAGGCACGTATTGTATTGTTGCCATCGAGGATAACAAGATGGGGGTTATATCATATTGCATGAGTTTATCCCTCTACATCATGTCATCTTGCTTAAAGCGTTACTCTGTTCTTATGAACTTAATACTCTAGATGCATGCTGGATAGCGGGCGATGTGTGGAGTAATAGTGGTAGATGCAGGCAGGAG
Source organism: Aegilops umbellulata (assembly GCA_032464435.1). Taxonomy (NCBI): domain Eukaryota; kingdom Viridiplantae; phylum Streptophyta; class Magnoliopsida; order Poales; family Poaceae; genus Aegilops; species Aegilops umbellulata. The sequence goes on along the minus strand of CP136054.1, from coordinate 344,238,279 downwards.
CCGGTCTACTTGTCACGGACATGATGCCTATATACATGATCATACCTAGATATTCTCATAATATGCTCAATTATATCAATTGCTCGACAGTAATTTGTTCACCCACCGTAATACTTATGCTCTCGAGAGAAGCCACTAGTGAAACCTATGGCCCCCGGGTCTATTTTTCATCATATTAATCTTCCAACACTTAGTTATTTCTTTTGCCTCTTATTTTACTTTGCATCTTTTATTTCTCTTTATCATAAAAATACCAAAAATATTATCTTATCATATCTATCAGACCTCACTCTCGTAAGTGACCGTTGAGGGCTTGACAACCCCTTTATCGCGTTGGTTGCGAGGTTCTTATTTGTTTGTGTAGGTGCGAGGGACTCATGCGTGGTCTCCTACTGGATTGATACCTTGGTTTTCAAAACTGAGGGAAATACTTACGCTACTTTACTGCATCACCCTTTCCTCTTCAAGGGAAAACCAACGCAGTGCTCAAGAGGTAGCACCGGTTGTGACACATCCCTCTAGTTGCTCTTCAGTAACCCGGGAAGGGACCTAGTTACAAGCGTAAAATTGTTTGGCCATTTCAATGAAAAGCTAGAAAAAGATCAATGCTGGTTTAAGATTTATGACAAACAAGCATAAAGCGACGCAAGATCAGAAGGAGAAGACAGAAGCATATACACATTGTTAAACCAGAGTCTAACATTGGAGGGGTTACAAAGGTAAACGAATCGGCGGTTTATAAGGGGACTAATGGTACCTGCCGGATTATCATTTTCTAAAAAGTTAAACCGCCTACGTTGGTCTGGAAGGTACAAATCTAAAAAATCTAAGTAAGGGAAAAACAAGTTTCACAGATTGGTACGGTAATTTTAGATCAGCAGCGATCAGTAAATCAAAATATATTCAGACTTAAAATACAGGTGTTTAAGTAGTTCATCAGGCCCAGATGAGTTTTTCCATATGAAGAAGATGTTCTAAGGATGAAAAAGGGGATTACAACTACGACTGCGCAAGAAAATGTCAGATCTGAGTGCCGCTTACACTATGAAGATGAACAGAGAAGAACAACTTCGAGCTTTGATGAATATCGAAACCTTAATCGCGGATCTAGAACAAGGAAAACCGAGACTTACTGCTGCTGACGGAACAGCGAAGGCGCGCCGCGTTTCTCTGGTATGTTCAGGTTGATGCAGCGTCCGGAGATGAGGTCGAGGGTGGAGCTTGACGACGGCGGCCGCGCGTGAGGGTCAGGTCGGCGCAAGGAGGAAGAAGAAGTGAGGAGGCACGGGAAAAAAATGAAAATGACCCCCTGGTCTTATTTATAAGGCGAAGGGATAAGTGACAGGCGCGAAAATCGAGGAGCCCAAAAGTTGGATATTGACAGAGCTGTCGCCTCGATTGTCGGAGGCTCATTAATGGAGGTGAGATATAAACAATTTTTAATAACAGGTGACGTCATGGCGGTTTATTATGATCCTGGAAGATGACGTCATGGCGGTTTACAAGATTTATGCGAAGGTGCTTAAGGAGGAATTTTTTAAGTGTTGAAGATTGACATGAACAGGTTCAAATCAATCTGGAGCCTAATGTTCGGGATATTACTACTGAGTATAAACCGGCCATGAGGGGCCGGGTTATGCTCATAATGAGTTAGTTATATTTGAAGCCCATGAAGACAAGGAGTATGGCGCTTTACGGAGGAGATCAAATACAGAGGCCCAGGGCCCAAAGGCGGTTTAGGGCCTGTAGGCGTAAACCGCCATATAATATGTAACTTGTGTTGTAAGATAAGAAACGGTAGAAACCGAGCCGGACACGTTTATGAGCTGGCCTCGGGATTCTGTAAACTGCCGGGCGTCAACTTGTGTATATAAAGGGATGACCCGGCGGCGGTTTAGGGACAACAAACAACAACTCGAGAGCCAGGCATAGCGGATTCGCTCCCTGGTCATCGAAACCCTAGCAATTCCACATCAACTGGATTAGGCCTTTACCTTCACCGCAAGGGGCCGAACCAGTATAAACTCCCTGCATCCTTTGTCCGCTTTAACCCCGTTAAGCTAACCCGTCACGATGGCTCCACGACTAAGTCCTTTCACTAGGACATCTACCGTGACAAAACCATGACACACAACGAAACAACAAACCCTTCTCCATCACCAACCCTTCTCCATCATCAATTCCATGATGCTCCCCACCCGGAGTGAGTAATTCCTTCGTAGGCTCGCTGATCGGTGAGGAGTTCGATGAGATTCATCATGTAACCGAGTTAGTTTTGTTAGGGCTTGATCCCTAGTATCCATTATGTTATGAGATTAATGTTGCTATGACTTTGCCATGCTTAATGCTTGTCACTTTGGGCCCGGGTGACACGATTTCAGATCTGAACCGTTTATATTATCGCCATTATATGTATGTTCTAGATCCGATCTTGCAAGTTATAGTCACCTACTATGTGTTATGATCCGGCAACTCCGGAGTGACAATAGTCAGGACACTTCCCAGTGATGACTGTAGTTTTGAGGAGTTCATGTATTCACCGTGTGTTAATGCTATGTTTTGGTTCTCTATTAAAAGGAGGCCTTAATATCCCTTAGTTTTCTTATGGACCCCGCTGCCACGAGAGGGTAGAACAAAAGATGTCATGCAAGTTATTTCCATAAGCATGTATGACTATTTACGGAATACATGCCTACACTATATCTATGAACTAGAGCTAGTGTCGTATTGATACGTCTCCAACGTATCTATAATTTTTTATTGTTCCATGATATTATATTATCTGTTTTGGATGTTTTATATGCATTAATATGCTATTTTATATTATTTTTGGGACTAACCTATTAACCTAGAGTCCAGTGCCAGTTTTGGTTTTTTCCTTGTTTTAGAGTTTCACAGAAAAGGAATACCAAACGGAGTCCAAACGGAATAAAACTTTTGTGATGTTTTTTCTTGGACAAGAAGACATCTAGAGGACTTAGAGTGCAAGTCAAGAAAGCCACGAGGCGGCCACAAGGACGGAGGGCGCGCCCCTACCCTTGTGGGCCCCTCATGACTCCACCGACCTATTTCTTCCGCCTATATATTCTCAAATATTCCAAAACCAATCAGGAGACACTACCGCAGGATGCTGCTAACGCGACACTATGATCAGAGACCCTGTCGCGAAACTATGTGCGATGCATTAATCGCAAACGGGGATGTAAAAACACCTTCAAAAAAGGTGCAAAACGTTTGCGATGGCGGAGCCATCAAACACGGTTCAGATTTTAGTTGTGTGTGCGATGCAGGGCACACAGTTAATCCATTTGAACTATTTGCGATGAGGCGGAACAACAGAAACGAGCAGCCATATCAATGTGTGTGCGATATATGGCATACAGTTCGCTCCGATGAACTGGTTGCTATTAGGGAGTGCAACAAAAACGGTTAGCCATACCAAAATGGGTGATATACGGCATACGGTTCACTCGGAAGAAATGTTTTCGATTAGGGAACACAACAAAAACGGTTCAACTTAACAAGATGTGTGTGATACATGGCAAACAACCGACTTGGATGAACGGAGCGCGCCGCGGCCGCCTCAATGGCGAGCAAAACACTCAGACGGACGCGAGCAGAGCGCACCGCGGCCGCCCCAACGGCGAGCAACCATGTGGTCAACCTTCTGCCATCAATAAATGTCGACCTTGTTTCTCGTCACATTGCAGATTACAACGCAATAAGTAATTGCAAATCTGTTTACACCTATAAAACTAATATGTGTTCACACGTAGCACCAGGCTATAAAAACTACCCACTCAAAAATTACTTCACAGTTCATCTCCTCATCACCCACAAATCTGGTCTTTCCTGTCAATCGTTCCGCCATGACCGGTAGGAGGAGTTTAGGGTGGACATATAACCAGGCAGTAAAGACCAAGGCCGCGGAAGCACTAGAGGGGTCCCGCCGCGAAGCCGCAGCCACATCAGAGATGTCCCGGCGCGTCGCGGAGCCCTCGAACAAGCTCTCACGAGCACGTGAGGGCTCTTACAAGCGCATTCGCGGCGTCGGCCATCGCGACGAGCCGGCGTTCCTGGAGTCCTTCACCGGCGACGATGACATTCTCGCTGGCGTCACTACGCAGCAGGAGCTGGTCGACATCTTGATGAAGCTGCTCAAGATCAGCGATGCCTCCGTTGACAAGGCGACCAGCCTCGTCGAGCAACTCATGTGTGACAATGCGAAGCTCCTCAAGGCGCTCGCCGAGAAGGAGGAGGAGGCCGCCGGCTGGAAGATGCTGCATGAGCAGAGCAGTGCCTTGGGGATGACGCTGACAACGATTGTCGAGGAATTGATGGGTGACTTGAGGAAGCTCCGGATCGAGCGCGAGCAGGAGGTGGAGGAATCTGTGGCTGCTTTCAAGCAAAGTCATGAGGAATTGAAGAAGGAGCTGGAGGATGTCGTCGCCGGTGATCCATCGACGAGTAGAGAAAGTAGCGACCCAGATCATTGTATGCAATTTCCTTCTTCTCTTGCCCCCGTGTCTTCTGGGCTTTGCGGCATGTGGCATTTTAAATTATCCGGAATATGTAAGACAATTATTATCTGCGCCATTGTAAATTTGTCGTTGTATTATTGTTGCCATTTTATTTGTGGTCGTATTATCTGTTGCCCTATGTGGAAATTTAAATTAGGGCGGAATACGAGTTGAAAACACAAACAAAGCAAATGCTACTGTGGGATCACAAGCAAACACCCTCCGTCCAGGTGCTTTAATTAACCCATTAATGGGGAGGTTGTGAGCGAGGCGGGCGGCGGCTGGTCAATGAGGTCAAAGAGTTCGCTTCCCGGTGAGCATGGGCGACCTTGCTGCTCGCATGTGTCCCGTCGAGCCTGGGCGGCGGACTGCTCGCACGCGTCCCGTCGAGCCTGCACGATGGACTTCTCGTGCTCGTCCCGTCTAATCAAACAGTTGCACGCACACCACCCAGTATGGTTAAATTTCGACAAGGTTAATATAATACAACCATTTGCGATATTAACGTGTCAACTTTCTGTTTCAAAAAGGACTTCGTTGGCTACTAATGTGTGCGCCTCTTCTCAAACTGGACGATTTTTTTACCACGACATATATGTGCCATGTCATGAAACCATGCCAAGTTTCATGTTTTTGGGTGTGTTTTTGATTTACTGGGATTTAAAAACTGGGATTCTCAATGTTTCAGGACGACGACAAGTTTATAATTCATTCCCATTCCTTAAATGAGACCTAAACATGCACCCAATGACACATGTAAGATTTCCCACCCATTTTGCTTCATTGGAGCATGTGCTTGTAGTTCAAATTTGAATTATGGACTACATTAAATGCGTAAAAAACTTAGTAATTAGTAATATATACAATGGCCAAACAAACCCTGAACAATTTCAAATTTCAGCATGACACTCCTGTTATTCTGTGTTCCCTGTAGAAAACAAAGTTCAAGGCGAGAAGTTCAGATCTGAAATCATGGCACTCAGGCCCTAGTGACAAGCATTAAGCATGGCAAAGTCATAGCAACATCAATCTCAAAACATAGTGGATACTAGGGATCAAACCCTAACAAAACTAACTCGATGACATTATAGATCTCATCCAACCCATCACCGTCCAGCAAGCCTACGATGGAATTACTCACGCACGGCTGTGAGCATCATGAAATTGGTGATGGAGGATGGTTGATGATGACGAAGGCGATGAATCCCCCTCTCCGCAGCCCCGAATGGACTCCAGATCAGCCCTCCCGAGAGGTTTTAGGGCTTGGCGGCGGCTCCGTATCGTAAAACGCGATTATTTCTTCTCCTCTATTTTTTCTCCCCGAAAGCAAATATATAGAGTTGGAGTTGGTGTCGGAGGAGCTCCAGGGAGCCCACGAGGTAGGGGCACGCCCTAGGGGGAGGGGGCGCCCCCACCCTCGTGGACAGGGTGTGGGCACCCTGGTCTTCATCTTTGGCAAGGATTTTTTATTATTTTTAACTAGATGTTCTGTGGAGTTTTAGGTCATTCCGAGAACTTTTGTTTTCTGCACATAAAACAACATCATGGCAATTCTGCTGAAAACAGCGTCAGTCCGGGTTAGTTCCATTCAAATCATGCAAGTTAGAGTCCAAAACAAGGGCAAAAGTGTTTGGAAAAGTAGATACGTTGGAGACGTATCAGCTACCGAGCCCTCGGACATCATTAAGAGGTCCCGGACTACATCGCAATAGGACGGCGCGGCTCGTCAAGAGCTCGACTAGCAATCCGGCCTCCGTCCCTGTCCCAATGAGGTAGTGGCATTAGTACCACGCGTACACAATTACGCACTCAAAATTCCATAGGACATCGACGGAGGCACAAGATAACTCGGGGTCTACAGTTCGGGCAGACAGATCCCGGACACACATACTTTTACTTTTTTCTTGTTTCAGGTTCCTTTTTCCGCGGGCCTGATCGCAAGTCCTTTAGAAGGATTGGCATACAACGGTGGCAAGAAGCACAAGTGTGTAGGGTAACCTTTATACGTTCTTCTTGTCGATATTCAAACTTATTTCTCAGGACCCGCACGCTGCGCCCTACTGACTCCGGCATGTTAAATAGCCCGATTACTTCTCGCACCATCTGAACAAGATACGCCTTGACGTATCCATCCAGTTATAATAAAAATGGTTCGTGGCCCAGTTTATGTGGTTTTCGCTTCTTACTTCGTTTTGTTTCGATCCGCTTATTTGCGGCATCGATACTCTTCTGTACGTTTCATATTCTCCAGGGGCTACTTGTCTCCCAACAATACGGCAGCAAAGTCCGAACACTTCTTATAAATAAGTTCGGCACCCCGAATTTAGCATTATATGCATTGGCTCCGAATCATGTCTTTGGTCAATAGTTGGGTTGCCCGGCTCCTGTGCTTGCTACCCTACGTTCCGCTCTATCGGCTAGGGTAGTAAAGGGAGAACTACTACGATTGTGCCCTGGCCTTGACCGGATGAGCACCTTAGTAGATAAAGTCGAAAACTGACTGCCATGATACGGCGAGAGCCAGTCAGCTGTTCGAGGGTTACAAAATTGTTGGAGATTTTTTCCGCGTCATGCGAAGGATCGACACTTCCCAATCAGATGCTGACAGCACCCTGGCCTGGACCAGGGGCTGCACACTTGCTTAATTATAAAACTCCTATGGCTAAGTGAGGGAGTTCAAGCCATACAGTCCGATTGCCTTGTTCGTTGCGCTAAACAACTCCTCCAAAGGACCATATAATTGGATCAAGATTGTTTAGAATCCATCCCGAACACCTCCATACTACCTATGTGAGGGCAGAAGCCGACGACTGGCCAACACTCAGATTACAAAATAACACGGCCGCACAGGAGGAAACAATTCAAAGCATAACAAAATTATTTTACAAACACCGGCTTTGTTCCCATAATACAAGGCAAAGGTAACATGAATACATTTATTCAAATACAATGTCCCGCGAACATTGCGCCGCCACAAGTCAAGACCCCTCTACGACATCCACGAAATATCGCTCGGGTATGCGGTGCTCCTTGCCCTCCGGCGGCCTGCTGGCAACTTCAACAACGTTCATCTTCGCCCACCACATCTTGCAGCGAGCCAAGGCCATACGGGCACCTTCGATATAGGTGGAGCGCTTGATGATGTCCAGCCGCGGACAGGCCTCCACCAGATGCCTCACGAGTCCAAAGTAGCTGCCGGGCATAGCTTTGGCTGGCCATAGCCGGATTATCAAATCCTTCATGGCTAGTTCGGCCACCCTGTGCAGCTCCACCAGCTGCTTCAGCTGATCGGTGAAGGACACGGGATGCTCTGGCGTCGCGTACTGCGACCAGAATAGCTTCTCCGTAGAACCTCCTCCTTCGGCTCGGTAGAACTCTGCAGCGTCTGATACGCTGCGTGGTAGATCCGCAAAAGCCCATGGGGAACTCCGAACCCGGGTTAGTAAAAGGTATTGCTTCTCCGCATACTTGCTTTGCATCTTAATTGCCTTACCCGCCGTGATCTTCTTGGCCTCCTGGATCTCCTGGAGGGCGGCCCGGGCCTCATTCCGTGCAGTCCCCGCACTCCGACGAGCCTTGGTGAACTCGGCCCCTTGAGCCGATGCATCATTCTCTAAGGTCTCACATTTTTTCACCGCATCCTGGAGCTCCTGCTGGATTTCCTTGACCTGGGCCTTGAGCTTCTTACGGGCGGCTTGCTGCTGGACAGCTTTTTCCTCGGCCTCTCCGAGAGCCTTCATCAGGGCCTCGACCTCGGTCGCGGCTCCTGCAAATATTACGACACTACACTCAATATACAAGCGTCTACGCTTTCCAAACATACAACAAGTCATTACTCACCTTGCTTCTCCTGGAGCCGAACCTTAACCTCGCCGAGCTTGTTCTCGGTCCGCTCCAGCCTCTGCCTCAACTCAGAGACTCCGGCAGCATGCGAGGTTGCGGCCAACAGCGATGCGTGCTTATCAATACATGTTCAGTCAGCCTCTTATAATTATGGATTGATCCTCTGTCCGGTTCTTCTCGCCGAACACCGGACAACGTCTCAGGGGCTATGGACTACACATGGTTTTTCTCTTTCTTACCTCGAAACCTGTTAATAGGCTGCTGCATGCTTCATTTAGTCTGCTCTTAGCGGACTGAACCTTCTCGATCACCGCACCCATAAGGACATGGAGCTCTTCCATGACGGAGGCGCTTCGTAACGCCCCCATCAGGTCATTCGGCGCTCCTGGAAGGACATGAGCCGCCGGTGGAGGCGGTGCACCCCCCTCCTTCAAAGGGGGCTACTTGCCCGACTCCGGAGCCATATGGGCCTCCAGAATCATATTCGGCTGAGGGTCGAACTGGATACGGCCCTCCTCACCAGTCTACAAAGGGACTGGCTCCCTCGTGTGTCCGACAGTGGAGGTCTCACCTTGTGGCGCCTCCCAGACAATGTCCTGGGCTCCTCCCTTCAGAGCGGTCCTCCGGGACAACACTTCGATGTCGTCCCTGGCCCCGGGGAAGTAAGTAGGCGGTGGCGACTGGCTCACCATCTCCGATGGAGCCAACAAACCTCCAGATGTGGATCGCTAGATAAGGTCACGGGGCGGACTATGATGGCGTAGTTAACCATGTTAAAATAATAAAGAGAAAGGGCTGGAAGTGCGCATAAATAAGCCGTGTCACTTACGCGCGGCCTGGGGCTTAGTGCGGGGGCGTCGTTCCGGACTACTGTCAACGTCTGATACGTCCATTTTGCATCATGCTTTTATATCGATGATTATTGCATTATGGGCTGTTATTACACGTTAAGTCACAATACTTATGCCTATTCTCTCTTATTTTACAAGGTTTACATAAGGAAGGAGAATGCCGGCAGCTGGAATTCTGGGCTGGAAAAGGAGCAAATATTAGAGAACTATTCTGCACAACTCCAAAAGTCCTGAAACTCCACGAAAGTCATTTTTCGAAATAATAAAAAATACTGAGTGGAAGATATACGTCAGGGGGGCTACCACCTGTCCACAAGGATGGGGGGTGCCCCCAACCCCCCAGGGCGCGCCCCCTACCTCGTGAGCCCCCTGTTGGCTCTTCGGTGGCCATCTTCTGCTATATGAAGTCTTTCGTCAAGGGAAAATCATAAGAAACCTTTCAGGACGAGACTCCGCTGCCACAAGGCGGGAACTTGGCGGAACAAATCTAGGGCTCCGGCAGAGCGGTTCTGCCCGGGACACTTCCCTCCGGGAGGGGGAAATCATCGCCATTGTCATCACCAACGCTCCTTTCATAGGGAGAGGTTAATCTCCATCAACATCTTCACCAGCACCATCTCCTCTCAAAACCCTAGTTCATCTCTTGTATCCAATTCTTGTCTCCAAGTCCGGGATTGGTACTAGTAGGTTGCTAGTAGTGTTGATTACTCCTTGTAGTTGATGCTAGTTGGTTTACTTGGTGGAAGATCATATGTTCAGATCCTTTATGCATATTAATACCCCTCTGATTATGAACATGAATATGCTTTGTGAGTAGTTACGTTTGTTCCTGAGGACATGGGAGAAGTCTTGCTATTAGTAGTCATGTGAATTTGGTATTCGTTCGATATTTGATGAGATGTATGTTGTCTAGCCTCTAGTGGTGTTATGTGAACATCGACTACATAACACTTAACCATTATTTGGGCCTAGAGGAAGGCATTGGGAAGTAATAAGTAGATGATGGGTTGCTAGAGTGACAGAAGCTTAAACCCTAGTTTATGCGTTGCTTCGTAAGGGGCTGATTTGGATCCATATGTTTCATGCTATGGTTAGGTTTACCTTAATACTTTTGTTGTAGTTGCGGATGCTTGCAATAGAGGTTAATCATAAGTGGGATGCTTGTTCAAGTAAGAACAACACCCAAGCACCGGTCCACCCACATATCAAATTATCAAAGTACCGAACACGAATCATATGAACATGATGAAAACTAGCTTGACGATAATTCCCATGTGTCCTCGGGAGCGCTTTTCTCTATATAAGAGTTTGTCCAGGCTTGTCCTTTGCTACAAAAAGGATTGGGACACCTTGCTGCACTTTATTTAATTTTGTTACTTGTTGCTCGTTACAAATTATCCTATCACAAAACTATCTGTTACCACTTATTTCAGTACTTGCAGAGAATACCTTGCTGAAAACCGCTTATCATTTCCTTCTCCTCCTCGTTGGGTTCGACACTCTTACTTATCGAAAGGAGTACGATAGATCCCCTATACTTGTGGATCATCAAGACTCTTTTCTGGCGCCGTTGCCGGGGAGTGAAGCGCCTTTGGTAGGTGGAATTTGGTAAGGAAAAATTTATATAGTGTGCTGAAATTTACTTTGACTTGTTACTATGGAAAATAATACTCCGAGGGGCTTGTTCGTGGTATCTTCACCCCGACCTGTAGAGCAAAGAGTTGCTCCTCAACCTACTGAACCTATTGAAAATGAAAATGTTCCCTTTGAAGTTCCTTCAGACATGTTAGAAAAACTGCTAGCTAATCCTTTTGCAGGAGATGGAACAAAGCATCCTAATGAGCATCTAATCTATGTGGATGAAGTTTGTGGATTATTTAAGCTTGCAGGTATACCCGATGATGTTGTTAAGAAGAAGGTCTTACCTTTATCTTTGAAGGGAGATGCATCGACATGGTATAGGCTATGTGATGATACGGGGTCATGGAACTACAAGCGATTGAAATTGGAATTTCATCAGAAGTTTTATCCTATGCACCTTGTTCATCATGATCGCAATTATATATATAATTTTTGGCCTCACGAAGGAGAAAGCATCGATCAAGCTTGGGGGAGGCTTAAATCAATGTTATATTCATGCCCCAATCATGAGCTCCCAAGAGAAACAATTATTCAAAGTTTTTATGCTCGGCTTTTTTATAACAATCGCACCATGCTCGATATTTCTTGTGCTGGCTCTTTTATGATGAAGACTATTGAATTCAAATGGAATTTATTGGATAGAATCAAACACAACTCTGAAGATTGGGATCTCAACGAAGGTAAGGAGTCAGGTATGACACCTAAGTTTGATCGTGTTAAATCTTTTATGGATACCGATGTTTTCCGTAAATTTAGCACTAAATACAGACTTGACTCTGAGATAGTAGCTTCTTTCTGTGAATCTTTTGCTACTTATGTTGATCTCCCCAAGGAGAAGTGGTTTAAATATCATCCTCCCATAGAAGTAAAAGTAGTTGCACCTACTAAAGTTGAAGAAAAGACTGTCACTTATAATGATCCTATTGTTCCTACTTCTTATGTTGAGAAACCACCTTTCCCTGTTAGGATGAAGGATCATGCTAAAGCTTCAACTATAGTTCGTAAAAGCAATATTAGAACTTATACACCCCCTGAGCAAGTTAAAGTTGAACCTAATATTTCTATTGTTAAAGATCTCTTAGCTGATAATATTGATGGGCATGTTATTTATTTATGCGATGAAACTGCTAGAATTGCCAAACCTTGTGCTAAAGATAAACATAGACCTGTGGTAGGCATGCCTGTTATTTCTGTTAAAATAGGAGATCATTGTTATCATGTCTTATGTGATATGGGTGCTAGTGCTAGTGCTATACCTCATGACTTATACAAAGAAATTGTGCATGAAATTGCACCTGCTAAGATAGAAGGTATTGATGTTACCATCAAACTTGCTAATAGAGATACAATATCACCCATTGGAATTGTTAGAGATGTTGAAGTCTTGTGTGGGAAAACTAAATATCCTGCTGATTTTCTTGTTCTTGGTTCCCCACAATATAGCTTTTGTCCCATTATTTTTGGTAGACCCTTCTTGAACACTGTCAATGCTAGAATAGACTGCGAAAAGAGTGTTGTTACTATTGGTTTGGGTGATATGTCTCAGGAGTTTAATTTCTCTAAATTTAGTAGACAACACCATGAAGAAGAATTACCTAGTAAGGATGAAATTATTGGTCTTGCTTCTATTGCCGTACCTCCTAGTGATCCTTTAGAACAATATTTGCTAGACCATGAAAATGATATGTTTATGAATGAAGGAAGGGAGATAGATGAAGTATTCTTTAAACAGGAACCCATTCTGAAACACAATTTGCCTGTTGAAATCCTAGGGGATCCTCCTCCACCCAAGGGTGATCCCGTGTTTGAGCTTAAACCGTTATCTGATATTCTTAAATATGCTTATCTTGATGAAAAGAAGATATATCCTGTTATTATTAGTGCTAACCTTTTAGAGCATGAAGAAGAGAGATTATTGAAAACTCCGAAGAAGCACCGTGCTGCTATTGGATATACTCTTGATGATCTTAAGGGCATTAGTCCCACTCTATGTCAGCACAAAATAAATTTGGAAGAAGATGCCAAACCAGTTGTTGATCATCAACGATGGCTGAATTCTAAGATGAAGGAAGTGGTAAGAAAGGAAATACCAAAGCTCCTTGAGGCAGGTATAATTTATCCCGTTGCTGATAGTCAGTGGGTAAGTCCTGTCCATTGTGTCCCTAAGAAGAGAGGTATTACCGTCGTTCCTAATGATAAAGATGAATTGATTCCGCAAAGAATTATTACAGGTTATAGGATGGTAATTGATTTCCGCAAATTAAATAAGGCTACTAAAAAAGATCATTACCCCTTACCTTTTATCAATCAAATACTAGAAAGACTATCCAAACATACACATTTTTCCTTTCTAGATGGTTATTCTGGTTTGTCTCAAATACCTGTGTCAGCCAATGACCAATCAAAGACCACTTTTACTTGCCCTTTTGGTACTTTTGCTTATAGACGTATGCCTTTTGGTTTATGTAATGCACGTGCTACCTTTCAAAGATGCATGATGGCTATATTCTCTGACTTTTGTGAAAAGATTTGTGACGTTTTCATGGACGATTTCTCCGTTTATGGATCCTATTTTGATGATTGCTTGAGCAACCTTGATCGAGTTTTGCAAAGATGTGAAGAAACTAATCTTGTCTTGAATTGGGAAAAGTGTCACTTTATGGTTAATGAAGGTATTGTCTTGGGGCATAAAGTTTCTGAAAGAGGTATTGAAGTTGATAAAGCCAAGGTAGATGCTATTGAAAAGATGCCATGTACCAAGGACATCAAAGGTATAAGAAGTTTCCTTGGTCATGCCGGTTTTTATAGGAGGTTCATTAAGGATTTCTCCAAAATTTCTCGTCCTCTGACTAATTTATTACAAAAAGATATACCATTTGTCTTTCATGATGATTGTGTAGAAGCATTTGAAATACTTAAGAAAGCATTGATCTATGCACCAATTGTTCAACCACCTGATTGGAATTTACCCTTTGAAATTATGTGTGATGCTAGTGATTATGTTGTAGGTGCTGTTCTAGGGCAAAGAGTTGATAAGAAATTAAATGTTATTCATTATGCTAGTAAAACTCTAGACAATGCTTAGAGAAATTATGCTACTATTGAAAAAGAATTCTTAGCGGTTGTATTTGCTTGTGGTAAGTTTAGACCATATATTGTTGATTCTAAAGTAACTATTCACACGGATCATGCTGCTATTAAATACCTTATGGAAAAGAAAGATGCTAAACCTAGACTTATTAGATGGGTTCTCCTGCTACAAGAATTTGATTTGCATATTGTTGATAGAAAGGGAGTTGAGAACCCCGTTGCACATAACTTGTCTAGGTTAGAAAATGTTCTTGATGACCCACTGCCTATTGATGATAGCTTTCCTGATGAGCAATTAAATGTCATAAATGCTTCTCGTAGTACTCCATGGTATGCTGATTATGCCAATTACATCGTTGCTAAATTTATACCACCTAGTTTCACATACCAGCAAAAGAAAAAGTTTTTCTATGATTTGAGACATTACTTTTGGGATGACCCACATATTTATAAAGAAGGATTAGATGGTGTTATTAGACATTGTGTACATGAGCATGAACAGGAACAGATCCTACGCAAGTGTCACTCCGAGTCTTATGGAGGACACCACGCTGGAGATAGGACTGCACATAAGGTATTGCAATCCGGTTTTTATTGGCCTACTCTCTTCAAGGATGCCCGTAAGTTTGTCTTATCTTGTGATGAATGCCAAAGAATTGGTAATATTAGTAGAGGTCAAGAAATGCCTATGAATTATTCACTTGTTATTGAACCATTTGATGTTTGGGGCTTTGATTATATGGGACTCTTTCCTGCCTTAATGGATATACACATATTTTAGTTGTTGTTGATTACGTTACTAAGTGGGTAGAAGCTATTCCAACTAGTAGTGTTGATCATAACACCTCTATTAAGATGCTTAAAGAAGTTATTTTTCCTAGGTTTGGAGTCCCTAGATATTTAATGACTGATGGTGGTTCACATTTTATTCATGGTGCTTTCCGCAAAATGCTTGCTAAGTATGATGTTAATCATAGAATTGCATCTCCTTATCACCCATAGTCTAGTGGTCAAGTAGAATTGAGTAATAGAGAGCTCAAATTAATTTTGCAAAAGACTGTCAATAGGTCTAGAAAGAATTGGTCCAAGAAACTTGATGATGCATTATGGGCCTATAGAACTGCATATAAAAATCCTGTGGGTATGTCTCCGTATAAAATGGTTTATGGAATAGCATGTCACTTACCTCTCGAACTAGAACATAAGGCTTATTGGGCTATTAAAGAGCTCAATTATGATTTAAAACTTGCTGGTGAGAAGAGGTTATTTGATATTATCTCACTTGATGAATGGAGAACCCAAGCTTATGAAAATGCCAAGTTGTTTGAAGAAAAAGTTAAAAGATGGTATGACAAAAGGATACAAAAGCGTGAGTTTAATGTAGGTGATTATGTATTGCTATACAACTCTCGTTTAAGATTTTTTGCAGGAAAACTTCTCTCTAAATGGGAAGGCCCTTACGTTATCGAGGAGGTCTATCGTTTTGGTGCCATAAAAATCAACAACTTCGAAGGCACAAATCCGAAGGTGGTGAATGGTCAAAGAATCAAACATTATATCTCAGGTAATCCTATAAATGTTGAAACCAATGTTATTGAAACCGTAACCCCGGAGGAATACATAAGGGACACTTTCCGAAATGTTTCAGACTCCGAAAAGGAATAGGTATGTGGTACGGTAAGTAAACCGACTCCAAAACAGTTCTAATGGCAATTTTTCTACATTTTGGAATATTTAGAAAAATAGAAAAATAATAAGCAGTCCGAGAAGGACACGAGGCCTCCACGAGGGTAGAGGGCGCGCCCCCCTACCACGTGGGCACCTCGTGTGCTCTCCGAACTCCGTTTTCTTGCATGATACGTATTTTGGTCAGTAAAAGTTCATTATATAATCTCCCGAAGGTTTTGACTCCTGTATCACGCAATTGTCCTCTGTTCTTGTTTCGGGTTGTTTTCTGTCAGGGTTGTCAAGGCGAGGCATCATGTCGTCCCCCTCCTCCAACAATGGTGACAACGATGCTTGGCTAATGAAGATAGAGCTGAAGAGGGAAGAACCCGTGGAGATCAACAAGGATGAAGGGATCAAGAAGGCCACGGAGGACCAAGTTCCGGCAGCAGAAGACACCCTTCAACTTGATCACAATCTTCTTACCCCAACTGAGATCGAAGCTTTCAAGATGATTGAGTTAGCTCGCATACAAAACAAGTATCTCACACATGAAAATATTTTGTTGAAGGAGCATATCGTCGCACTCAAGGGCATTATCCGCAAGTTGGAGGATCTCTTATGCTCGATGTGCGATTACCCATCATCAACAACACCGCCACCTTCTTCATCAGCAAAGGAGATAAAATCACATGGGTATGGGCACTCCCCTTGGCAACTGCCAAGCTTGGGGGAGGTGCCCCGGTATCGTATCACCATCACACTCCTATCTTTACCATTTTTCTTAGTTCGACCCTATTAGTAGTATGTTGATCCAGTAGAATAAAGTTTATGGCATGATCTAGTTTTGAGTTTTTGCTTTTTGATCCCTCTATGTAATCGAGTCCGTGAGCTATATATATATATATTAAAGATTAGTGTTGAGTCAAGGGCTTGATTATTTTGCCATGATCTTGAGTGAATAAAAGAAAAGAGAAAAAGAATAAAAAGAAATAAAGAGATCATATTGATCTTATTGAGAGTAATGACTTCACATAGAAAGAGTATGATGATTAAAAGTTGTTGGGAGTTGGCAAACATAGCTTTGGTCATCGTTACGATTAATAGGAAGTAATAAAGAAAGAGAGGTTTCACACATAAATATACTATCATGGACATCTTTTATGATTGGGAGCACTCATTAAAATATGACATGCTAAAGAGTTGACGTTGGACAAGGAAGACAACGTAATGGGTTATGTTTTCTTATATCTGAGATAAAGTATATTGTCATGGATCATCCAACATGTTGAGCTTGTCTTTCCCCCCTCATGCTAGCCAAATTCTTTGCTCCAAGTAGAGATACTACTTGTGCTTCCAAAAAACCCTTAAACCAGTTTTGCCATGAGAGTCCACCATATCTACCTATGGACTGAGTAAGATCCTTCAAGTAAGTTGTCATCGGTGCAATCAATAAAAATTGCTCTCTAATTATGTATGATTGATTGGTGTGGGGGAAATAAGCTTTATACGATCTTGTGATGTGGAAGAAATAAAAGCAACAGACTGCATAATAAAGGTTCATATCACAAGTGGCAATATAAAGCGACGTTCTTTCGCATTAAGATTTTGTGCATTCAACCCTGAAAGCGCATGGCAACCTCTGCTTCCCTCTACGAAGGTCCTATCTTTTATTATTATCTTCTACCTTATGCAAGAGTCATGGTGATCTTCACCTTTCCTTTTTACATTTTATCCTTTGGCAAGCACAAGGTGTTGGAAAGATCCTAATAGATATATCTAATTGGATATGGGTTAGCATGAACTATTATTGTTGACATTACCCTTGAGGTAAAAGGTTGGGAGGCGAAACTATAAGCCCCTATCTTTCTCTGTGTCCGATTAAAACTCCGTAACCACAAGTATCGCGTGAGTGTTAGCAATTATGAAAGACTAAGTGATAGTTGAGTATGTGGACTTGCTATAAAGCTCTGACATAGATTCTTTCTGATGTTGTGATAAATTGCAATTGCTTCAGTGACTGTAGTTTGTTGGTTCTCAATAAATTTTATGATTCATACTTTTGCATTGTGAATAGATTATTACTTGAGAATAAGAAATCATATGACAATATCCATCTATGTTGCTGTTATGAGAATAATCATGATGCCCTCATGTCCGTATTTTATTTTATCGACACCTCTACCTCTAAACATGTGGACATATTTATCTTTATCGGCTTCCGCTTGAGGACAAGCGAGGTCTAAGCTTGGGGGAGTTGATACGTCCATTTTGCATCATGCTTTTATATCGATGATTATTGCATTATGGGTTGTTATTACACGTTATGTCACAATAATTATGCCCATTCTCTCTTATTTTACAAGGTTTACATAAGGAGGGAGAATGCCGGCAGCTGGAATTCTGGGCTGGAAAAGGAGCAAATATTAGAGACCTATTCTGCACAACTCCAAAAGTCATGAAACTCCACGAAAGTCATTTTTGGAAATAATAAAAAATACTAAGTGGAAGAAATACGTCAGGGGGGCCACCTGAAGGAAATATGCCCTAGAGGCAATAATAAAGTTATTATTTATTTCCTTATATCATGATAAATGTTTATTATTCATGCTAGAATTGTATTAACCGGAAACATAATACTTGTGTGAATACATAGACAAACAGAGTGTCACTAGTATGCCTCTACTTGACTAGCTCATTGATCAAAGATGGTTGTGTTTCCTAACCATAGACATGTGTTGTCATTTGATTAACGGGATCACATCATTAGGAGAATGATGTGATTGACATGACCCATTCCATTAGCTTAGCACCCGATCATTTAGTATGTTGCTATTGCTTTCTTCATAACTTATACATGTTCCTATGACTATGAGATTATGCAACTCCCGTTTGCCGGAGGAACACTTTGTGTGCTACCAAACGTCACAACATAACTGGGTGATTATAAAGGAGCTCTACAGGTGTCTCCGAAGGTACATGTTGGGTTGGCGTATTTCGAGATTAGGATTTGTCACTCCGATTGTCGGAGTGGTATCTCTGGGCCCTCTCGGTAATGCACATCACATAAGCCTTGCAAGCATTGCAACTAATGAGTTAGTTGTGAGATGATGTATTACGAAATGAGTAAAGAGACTTGCCGGTAACGAGATTGAACTAGGTATTGAGATACCGATGATCGAATCTCGGGCAAGTAACATACTGATGAC
Source organism: Aegilops umbellulata (assembly GCA_032464435.1). Lineage (NCBI taxonomy): Eukaryota > Viridiplantae > Streptophyta > Magnoliopsida > Poales > Poaceae > Aegilops > Aegilops umbellulata. The sequence continues at coordinate 344,219,460 of CP136054.1, read as the reverse complement.
AAAGGGAACAACGTATTTTGTTATGCGGTCTAACTGATAAAGATCTTCGAAGAATATGTGGGAGCCAATATGAGCATCCAGGTTCTGCTATTGGTTATTGACCGGAGACATGTCTCGGTCATGTCTACATTGTTCTCGAACCCGTAGGTCCGCACGCTTAACGTTACGATGACAGTTTCATTATGAGTTTATATGTTTTGATGTACCGAAGGTTGTTCGGAGTCCCAGATGTGATCACGGACATGACGAGGAGTCTCGAAATGGTCGAGACATAAAGATTGATATATTGGAAGCCTATATTTGGATATCGGAATCGTTCTGGGTGAAATCAGGATTTTGCCGGAGTACTAGGGGGTTACCGGAACCCCCCCGGGGGTTAATGGGCCTACATGGGCCCTAAGGGAGAAGAGGAGGGCCGGCTAGGGAAGGCTGCGCGCCCCCTCCCCCCTAGTCCGAATAAGACAAGGAAGGGGGGGGGGGGGCGCCCCCTTTCCTCTTTTTCCCTTCCCCTTTCCTTCTCCAACAAGGCAAGAGGGGGGAGTCCTACTCCCGGTGGGAGTAGGACTCCTCCAGGCGCACCCCTGGGGGCCGGCCGCACCTCTCCCTCCCTCCTTTAAATACGGGGGCAAGGGGGCACCCCAAGACACACAAGTTGATCTTCGTGATCGTTCCTTAGCCGTGTGCGGTGCCCTCTTCCACCATATTCCACCTCGGTCATATTGTAGCGGTGCTTAGGCGAAGCCCTGCGACGGTAGAACATCAAGATCGTCACCACACCGTCGTGCTGACGGAATTCATCCCCGACACTTTGCTGGATCGGAGTCCGGGGATCATCATCGAGCTGAATGTGTGCTAGAACTCGGAGGTGTCGTAGTTTCGGTGCTTGATCGGTCGGGCCGTGAAGACGTACGACTACATCAACCGCGTTGTTATAACGCTTCCGCTTTCGGTCTACGAGGGTACGTGGACAGCACTCTCCCCTCTCGTTGCTATGCATCACCATGATCTTGCGTGTGTGTAGGAAATTTTTGAAATTACTACGTTCCCCAACAGTGGCATCCGAGGCGGAACCTTGGTGGAACCAATCTAGGGCTCCGACAGAGCTGTTCTGCCGGGGACACTTCCCTCCGGGAGGGGGAAATCATCGCCATCGTCATCACCAACGCTCCTCTCATCGGGAGAGGGCAATCTCCATCAACATCTTCACCAGCACCATCTCCTCTCAAAACCCTAGTTCATCTCTTGTATCCAATTCTTGTCTCCAAGTCCGGGATTGGTACTAGTAGGTTGCTAGTAGTGTTGATTACTCATTGTAGTTGATGCTAGTTAGTTTACTTGGTGGAAGATCATATGTTCAGATCCTTTATGCATATTAATACCCCTCTGATTATGAACATGAATATGCTTTGTGAGTAGTTACGTTTGTTCCCGAGGACATGGGAGAAGTCTTGCTATTAGTAGTCATGTGAATTTGGTATTCGTTCGATATTTTGATGAGATGTATGTTGTCTAGCCTCTAGTGGTGTTATGTGAACGTCGACTACATAACACTTCACCATTATTTGGGCCTAGAGGAAGGCATTGGGAAGTAATAAGTAGATGATGGGTTGCTAGAGTGACAGAAGCTTAAACCCTAGTTTATGCGTTGCTTCGTAAGGGGCTGATTTGGATCCATATGTTTCATGCTATGGTTAGGTTTACCTTAATACTTTTGTTGTAGTTGCGGATGCTTGCAATAGAGGTTAATCATAAGTGGGATGCTTGTTCAAGTAAGAACAGCACCCAAGCACCGGTCCACCCACATATCAAATTATCAAAGTACCGAACGCGAATCATATGAACGTGATGAAAACTAGCTTGATGATAATTCCCATGTGTCCTCGGGAGCGCTTTTCTCTATATAAGAGTTTGTCCAGGCTCGTCCTTTGCTACAAAAAGGATTGGGCCACCTTGCTGCACTTTATTTACTTTTGTTACTTGTTGCTCGTTACAAATTATCCTATCACAAAACTATCTGTTACCACTTATTTCAGTACTTGCAGAGAATACCTTGCTGAAAACCGCTTATCATTTCCTTCTGCTCCTGTTGGATTCGACACTCTTACTTATCGAAAGGACTACGATAGATCCCCTATACTTGTGGGTCATCAACATCCCATGCGGTAATGACTGCTGGGGCGCCCTTCCCCTTTTTGGGCGCTTTCGCTTCTGGATGTGTCGAGGCCGCCCTCTTCTTCTTCTTCTCCTCGGGAGGAGGGTTGTTTTCCTCCTCCTCCTCCTCTTCCTCATCATTGTCCTCAGGGACAGAGGAATGGGCCTCGTCGTCTTCGGACATCACGTCCGAAGTGCCTTTGCAATGGGGGCCACTCTTGGCCCCCCTGGCCTTCTTCTTGGCCTTCTTCTCCGGCGCCTTATATGGCGCCGGCACCAGCATCTTCGCCAGGCGCGGGATGACTGGTTCTTCGGGCAGCGGTGTTGGACACTGGATCCGCTTCGCCCTCTCCACCAGTCCCGAGGGAGCAATACTAAAATCTCAGACATCATCCTTAAAACATTTAAGTTGGGGATACATTAAAAGTGACATACCTCACTGGCGGGGTGTTTACAGTTGTGACCACAGTCTGAATCCATGTCCGGCGGTTTCTCGTTGCCCTTAAAGAGTAACTTCCAGGCATATTCGTGGGTGGTCTCAAAGAGCCTCACCAGGGTCCGATGCTTCTTCGGATTGAACTCACACGGAGGCCGTCCTCTGCACTGGCATGGAAGAATCTGGCGAACTAGCATCACTTGGATCACATTGACGAGCTTGACGTCCTTGGCTATCATGCTCTGAACGCGCGTCTGCAATGCTACTAGCTCATCAGACGAACACCAGTCCGGACTCTTCTCGACCCAAAAGGTGAGCCGCATGGGAGCGCCGGAGCGGAATTCGGCAGCCATGTCCCAGGTAGTGCCGCGAGGTTCTGTTATATAGAACCATTGTCTCTGCCACTCCTTCACCATCTCCACAAAAATACCTTTCGGCCAAGAGACGTTGGGCAGCTTGCTCACCATGGCTCCTCCGCACTCTGCGTGTTGGCCGTCCACCACCTTCGGCTTCATGTTGAAGACTTTGAGCCACAGTCCGAAGTGGGGATGGGTGCGGAGGAAGGCCTCACACACGACAATAAACGCCGAGATGTTGAGGAAAGAATTCGGGGACAGATCATGGAAATCCACCCCGTAATAATACATTAGCCCGCGGACGAAGTGGTGGAGTGGAAACCCAAGCCCGCGGAAGAAATGGGGGATGAATACCACCCTCTCTGTGGGCTCCGGCGTGGGGACGATTTGTCCCTCGGCCAGCAGGCGATGGGCGATCTCCTTCGCCAAATATCCGGCCGCCCGGAGCTTAGTAATGTCCTCCTCCTTGACGGAGGAGACCATCCACTTGCCCTGACCACCGGATCCGGACATGATAGCTTGAGTGGAAAGGAGATGAGAACTTGGGCGCTGGAGCTTGATATCAGAAAGGCGGAGACAGAGAGAGAGAGCGTGAGGAGAGGAAGGAATCCGTATCCCCTTATAAAGGCAACGAATATTAAACGCCTCCTCACTCGCCTTAGGATTCGCCTGTTCCCAAGGGCTGTATAAACGGCACGATTGAGTTACTCATGCCTGCATTGATGAGAATCCCGCAATAAGGGGACACGATCTCTATTTCGAAGACGTGCCAATAGCAACCGCGTCTCGAAATGTGGGATGGCAGAAGAAAAACGGTTCAAAATTATGACCGGACGGGCACGATGTTGTGTCGAAAAGGAGCTGTCAACAGATTAGATTCGTGTGAATATTATATTCTCTCTACGGTTGTGTATGGTGTGTGTAACAGGTCCGGATACAATCATCGCATCCGAATACTATCTTGGAGTTCAGAAAAAGGGGAACCCGCCTTGCAATGCCGAAGACAATCTGCGCGCCGGACTCCTCGTCATTGAATCCAGGTTCAGGGGCTATTGAGGGAGTCCTGGACTAAGGGGTCCTCGGGCGTCTCGCCTGTTATCCATGGGCCGGACTGATGGGCTGTGAAGACATGAAGATCGAAGACCATACTCGTGTCCGGATTGGACTCTCCTTGGCGTGGAAGGCAAGCTAGGCGACCAGCTGTGAAGATTCCTTCTTATGTAACCGACTCCATGTAACCCTAGATCTCTCCGATGTATATATAAACCGGAGAGGATAGTCCGGATAGGACACATTCATTACCATATATTCACATAGGCTAGACTTTTAGGGTTTAGCCATTACGATCTCGTGGTAGATCAACTCTTGTAATACTCATATTCATCAAGATCAATCAAGCAGGAAGTAGGGTATTACCTCCATAGAGAGGGCCCGAACCTAGGTAAACATCGTGTCCCCCGTCTCCTGTTACCATCGATCCTAGACGCATAGTTCGGGACCCCCTACCCGAGATTCGCCGGTTTTGACACCGACAACACTCAAGTTCTTGTTTTTACAATTGTTAGTGATATCTTGTTATGCATTTGCTTTACTTCGAGAGGAATTCCATCTCTCAAGAAATAAAGAAAAAGTTTGGAAGATTTTTGGAACCTCATTTTTCACGGTTACCTTCTCATCACTAAACAAGAATGACTCAATGCGGTAGCAACCATACACATCATTTTTCATTCAAACTTACTCAGCCATTTTAATCCCTGTGTGTCCTAAAAACATCGTCATGTGAATTCAGATAGTTTTGGTTGTATTTTAACATATGAGAGATGGGTGGTGACTTCGGTAATCTCAAGACCCGAAATCACCCTATGTAGACACTGTGATCATACGTTGGTTGTTTAAGTACATATTTGATCTATCGATGGTTGATTAATGTTGGATGGGCATCATACAAAAAAATGTCTTACATCAAGCAGTGTTCCTTGCGAACCTGCCAGTTTAGCCTCTCATATGTTCTCATAGAGACAGGGGGTACATGTGTGCGTCCACAAAAGGTGAGTGTATATATGTGAGCGTCTGTGTTGTGTTGTGTTTATTAAAAGAACATAAGAGAGGGGAAGAAGTTACATTTTTTGAGCTGCTAAATAATAATCTTCATGAGCAAAAGATGAGAATGAGAATGACCATCTACCAGTAACTGTACCACAAACATAATTGATGAAATCGGGGCATGAAAAAGAAACTAGAGACTTCTGCCAGTAATCTATACCTAATAATAAAGCAAGGTGTGTTTCTCTAATTTTTTCATCTGTTCACCAATATTATACTTTTGAGATTTTTTTTCTATCCAAGGTGGTACTATTTTTTTGTCAATCCACACATATATACAAGTGCTGCTGTAAAATCACGACGAATTTTCCGCTCGCCTGCACGTAACCAGCCCATACACCCATACTGGGCCATGCCATTTCTATAGGCTTAGTTTTCCGAGTGGAGGCAGTAGGCTATTCTTGTTCTTAGCTTTATACACCGAAAAATGCCATTGCTTTGCCTTTGCTCGTCCCTTTGATTCAATCCTTCTTCTCCTCGAAAGCTACAACTAGAAAATATATTCTTCTTTGCCGATGCGAACGCTTCTTTTGAATAACAACCATTGGCAAGACCAGCGAAATCCGAATACTAATCCGAGGAAAGCCCATCCCTACTTACCTTTGCTGTTGTTCCTCGAAATCCTCTACTAGTCATTGGTTTCAAAGCAAAGGTATCCGGTATAGGGGGTCGTGGGCAGGTTAGTGTTTCATTTCGATAGGTGATAGTGGTATACCCAAACCATATGGTATAGGTCTTGGAAAGGAAAGTAAATCAAGTCCATCTTACAGGATTTCTTCACTTGCTTGGGCTTAAGCGGTACCAGTACCCAGAAAATAGTTCAATTCTCTTTCTCCACATGACACCCTTGTGTTGTCAAACTAATGAATCCCTCTCCGCCCCTGCTCCGACAAAGCAATAAGCACTAGGGTATCCACCCAGCCGCCAGTTCGAATAGCCGGTTTCCTCCCCTTCCACTCAAGCTAAAGGTTCTGGGCTACGACTTCTGGTTTCGTATTCCGATTCGTCTTCGGATAGCATTAGAAAATCCCTTTCATGCATTGCCAATACAACTATTATTTTTCTTAGCCGAGGAGCCTTTGGAAGTACCGTTGTTGGATCGGATTGAGCCATTATAGGATCGGATAAAGATTCACTCTATGCCAATGCCTGCTTGCTTGCTTTCCTACTTTCTGCATCGAAAGTGACTTTTTGCTCAATATCAAGAACCACTTCTTCTCCTTTTCGAGGCGTAGATCGCCCGTCATCTGATTTGCTTCGTCAAAGTGGATAGCATTAAGGAACTGATTATATTCGTAGAAAAAGCACCTCTATTTAATAAGTCCTCGGAAATGATCTCATCCAGTACTTCTCTCAGCCTAATTGCCAAGACTTTGGAGCATAGCTTGTAAATTACATTGCACAAAGATATCGGCCTATACTGTGATATTTCTTGGGGGTTCTACTGTCAGCATGTGCACTATTATTTACTTCACCGTGTACTTAAAGAATTGTTGGTAGCAAAGAACAGCACCTGATAGAAAGGATGCTAACCAAGCCTCTTCTGTTTAAGCAAGGCTAAGCCAGAATAAGGGGTACAGTAGGCTGGTGACCCTGACGATAGCACTAAGACTGCCTCGGGAATCTCCTTAATCATTGAAGAGTGCCTCGGGAATTGAATAAAAGCACTGATATCCATATAATCCTACAATTATGCTCTATTCTCTTGAAGAGAAGACACTTGAACTTCATCATGTGCTATTGATCCTTCTGAACCTAAATTCACATTGGCATTCTAATCTTTGATTGTTTCTTAATAAATTCGACCCGGAAGGCTTTTTAGCTGAACATAAGGAGTGGTGTGCAGACCCACGGGCAGTTACCAATATATCATTAGATTAGTTAATTCCCACGCGCCAGACAGGCGTCACCACACTGCCTCCCAAAGGCTTCTTTTAGGCTTCCCCGCAACATCACACACTTGCTTGCTTTTGCTAATACGATCCAGAAAAAACGAACATTCTCCCACGTGCTTCGGGCCTTACAATTGCAGTAGATGCTACAGACGTGGTGTCATTATCAGCGATTCCTCAATCGATTAGAAGAAAGGGAATATAACCTGCCCCTCATTGTCCTTCAATCATGGTGCAATGAATATCGTAGATAGAGTGATTTCGATCTCATATAGCTAGCTTTCCTTTCAAAGTGAAACGATTTTCCTTTTAAGTTGAGATATTTGAATTGGATTTTATTTCACCACTACTATCGTAACGCACAGAAAACACTAACGTTTCCGCTCGCTTTCAACCACTGCCACTTTACCTGAGCACTGTGACGCAGTCGGTCAAGTATTGAGTTTCTGCTAGTATATCAAGGACTTATGAGAACTGAAATGTAGCGACCCGACCTCAGATGGTCAAGTCTCTGTGCTCCGGTGTCATCCCTGGATCAGTAATGCTGACACCACACAGTACTTCGAAGGATTTATAGCAGAGTAGCAATCACACACTCATTACATCGGTGTCTCAAAGAGAACTTATTACAATAAATATGGCTTAAGGCCATCTAATAACGATAATAGCGGAAGGCTTGGAAGATAAGTGAGTCCATCAACTCCAACGGCATCACTGAGTATAGAATCACGACCTAAAAGCACCTTACTCGTCATCTGAAAAGTCTGCAACATGAAAGTTGCAGCCCGAAAACGGGTCAGCACATGGAATATGCTGGCAAAGTAACACATAGAGAGTAATGAATGATAAGCCTATACTACATGCATATATGGTTGGTGGAAAAGCTCTATGGTTACAGTTTTGCGTAAAGCCAATTTTTCCCTACTGCAAAGAAATAGATTTTATTTAACTATCATGGTGGTTGAAACATCGAGAATGGTTGACAGCATTCCGATCCCAATTAAAAGTAGTCATCAATAACCCAACAATATTAATTAGAAGTAACATGATGAGATTCACATGATATTCAGGTACTAGATACTCAAAACGTCCATAACCGGGGACACGGCTAATCATGATTAGTTTGTACACTTTGCAGAGGTTTGCACACTTTTCCCCACAAGACTCGATCGCCTCCGTTGGTTTCTCGCACTGCATGATGTTTGAGAGACGGATGACCGAGACATAGTCTTTCAGAAGCGCTCACACCTTACATTGTGATAGACCGTACCAACCTACATCCCCTACATCTGCTAGTCTACCACTGTAAGAGTTCGCACGACTTAGTCAGCTACGCCAGAGCCCATAATGGCTTGTGGCTGCACACGGAAGTTACTAGCATGAATGATCTTATGATCCCTTTGAGCCTAGGTGGCGGTCCAAAGAAAAATAGGCAAGTCCTGATAGAAACCAGGTGCCTCAATCCACCCAGATGTGTGTTTAAGTTGCCACCTTAAGTAAACCATTAAAATTAACAAACTCACATCTGTCATGGATATCACTCACCCAATCCACGTCTACTAGCATAACATGGCATGATAAGTAAACGTAGAAGTAACTCCCAAAGGTTTCATAAGTAAACTAGGTAATAGGTACTACCTCAACTACTTCCCATCCCACAGTTTTAAACAGATCCTAATCATGCAATGTCTGAGGATTGATCTAATGCAATAAAACTGGGTAGTAGAAAAGGTATGATCAAAGTGTTACTTGCCTTGCTGAGGATCCGCGAAACCTAGAGCTTCGAAATAACAGGCGGCGCACTCCGGGTGATCTATCGCAGACAAACAACAAGCATACAATAAGTATTCATCTAATGCACAGGTAAAGCTCAAACAGAAGATTGAACCAGAAAGTTCAACTTAAGAACTCCGGCTGCAAAAGAATCGAATTCGAACAAAGCAACGGAAAACAAACGGCAGAAGAAAACAACACGGTTCTAGCAATTTGAAACTAGGTCAAATTTTACAGTAGCGAAAACTTGTTTAAGTTGATTAGTCGGAAGGGCGGTTTCGAAACAAAACTCCAGGCGCTTGAATCACCTGATTCCGATAAACGAGCGAGAAGATAAATTAAAACGAAGATCGGATATGAAATTGCGATCAGAAAAATCGCAGAATAAATCCGACGAAAAAGAAAAACGACGGACGGTTAAACGAACGGACGTTCGTTAACCGAGACTAATCGGTGATCGCGTTCATTAAAACGAACGGTCCGGTGAACGCTCGCTAATTAACAAAACCGAAAAAAACGATCTAGGGTTTCAAAAAAAAAGCTGAAACATCAAAAAAATAAACCGGAACGGTTTTATTAGAAAACTGAACCGGGCGAGGGGGTGGGTGGCGCGGCACGGCTACCTCGACGAGGCGGGGCGGCGGCGGCGGGCGACGGCGACGGCGCTGCTGCTGCTGCTGCGGGAGGGGGCGACGGTGGCTTGGGGTGAGGAGGAGAGGGGGGGTGGGGTATATAAAGGGGGGAGGAGACTTGGGGGAGGGGGCAAGAAAACGGGGTCCGAGTCGGACTCCGACTCGCGGCAGCGGGCGGCGGCAGGTGCGGCGGCGGCGGCGTGCGCGCGCGCGCGAGGGGCGGCTGGCGCGGGCCGGCTCGGCTGGCTGGGCCCTTGGCCCAGTCGGCGCTGCGGGGGGTTTTTTTAAAAATAATTTCGCAAGCAGAAAAACGAAGAAAAATAAAATCTAACGAGCTCCAAAATTTACGAAGTAAATTTTCCCTGACTCCTAAAAATGAGTCAAACAAAATGAACTTTTTTTTGGGGCCTAAATGCAATTTTTGAAAACACGCATTTTTCCCTAATTCAAATAAAATGCAAATAAACTCCGAAAAATCCAAAATTTGATTTATTTATTAAATCTTTATCTTTTTCCTGAAGTTTGGGAAAGTCATATGATTCCCTCTCATATATTTGATATTTGAAAAATAATTGAAGATAAAATAAATAAATCAAATGATCCTCTTTTCAAAATTTGAGAAAACTCAAATAAGAAAATAACGAAATCTCCAACTCTCTCCGAGGGTCCTTGAGTTGCGTGAAATTTCTAGGATCGACCAAAATGCAAGAAAATATGATATGCATGATGATCTAATGTATAACATTCCAAATTGAAAATTTGGGATGTTACATGAAAAGAAAAAAACTAAAAAAGGAATTCCCATAGTTCATTGAGTTAAGGGAGGGCCATTCGTGGGGGGTTCGTGGAAGAGTTGGGTTCGATTCCCTTTATACGCGATGTGGCAAAAATGACTGATTCAACGAAATATTCCATGCCAGCATTAAGATTTAAAACGTGTCGTCTACTTCTAGGAAATGTTCGGAACATAGAACTTTCTCTAATCCAACACCGTATTCTCCGAAGATTGAGGAACAAGAGGAGATCCATTAAAAGAACTCTTTCTTGGAGAGAAAATCTAAACAGTAACATCAAATCACAAACTACATGAAAGTTGTCTCTTTATTATGGGGATTTACCCATAAGGGAGATGCACAGAGGAAGAAAACGAACTTCATATATCCCTTTTTTACTCAATCAAGAAACAAGATCGGACGTGATTCCGGTTCGTATCCATTTTAGTGACACTCTTCCTCAAGCAAGGTAGCCGATAAGTCATCGAAGGGTTTGTTTGAATAATGGACTGGTAACCATTACTCGTTTGAAAGTTTCCCACGGTGATCTAATATCTTTTAAAGAAAATGACGTGAGAACCCGCGGTTTTGAAATAAGGAGATCTTTCTATATCGACATATCAGTTGGAAAAATCATAGGCAAATTCCTATCGGCCAGATCAGTTGGAAAAAGAAGAGGCAAATTCCTACCGGCCAGAATCTAGAGAAGAACAAAAAAAGAATGGTTCCGCTTACTCACAACTCATAGGGGATGCCTCTTACTACTCAAATCCAAGGAATTGCAAAAGTTGTGTTCTTATATGCAAGAAGAAGACTTTGAAAGAACAAAGAAGTTTGGATCCGCAAAAGTATGCTTAGGCAGTTCCTTCGCTGAGCACAACAGAATGAAGAGGAATTTGTTTCATTTCAATACTTCTTCTTATTGAAAAGAGGGAAGGAGAAAAACCGAAATCTTCCTACTCGAACAATAAGTCCTTTTGTAGAAAAGTCTTCTTTATATAGTAATTCAACCTATTGCTCCGGATCCCCGTTTACTAGGAAGATAAGAATCAAAAGGATCGAACTACCTACTCATTATTCGGAGGTGAATCATAGAACACTAAAAGCTGTGGTATCTTATGGACCTAACATAGGTCACATCCCTCATGACATAAGATTGAAAGATCCAAACCTTCCTCTTCGGAGCGGAAACGGACGTGGCCAAAACATATAAAAAAAGATCGGCCTAGTCACTCATAGGGACATATCAATCCGGATAGAGGATAGTCTAGACCAATTTTGCAAAAAATATCTCTATATATAGATAGGTATCTTTGTGGATAGAGATAAAGATAGGGATCCCTATAAATCGAACTATATGGAAAAAGTGCACTTTTTGACTACTACTACTACTATTTCTTAGACTTTTTCAAGGAAACATCATTTTTTCAATTTTGACTGAATTGGTCGGAGCGTAGACGAGCAAGCAGAGCCCAGAAAAGAGGTCAGATTGTCATAGAGCAGTCGACTATAAGTATAACACTGCTGGCCTGAGAGAAGGCAGTCTCTCTCGGGAAACATGGCCCAATTTCTCTTCTTTCTTTTCACACGAGCAACAATTCAGAATAAAATAGACCATGAACATGAGTTTAAAATGTAAAAAAGGGAAGAGTGCATTCTCCACTTTCTTATCTCGAAAATGCGTAATATAGTGATGTCATGTGTCTGTTTCTCTGAAAAGGTGGGTCGGCCCTTAGGGCAAACAGTAGTGCTAGGTTCCATTGTGGAACGGTCGTTTGCCGGTGACCTTTGTCCGCTGTAGTACGAGTGACTGGCGCATCGCATCCAATCTCTCATGTGAATGAGTTAGTTAGAAACCAGCTCCAAATGAATCGGTGATTTCCCCTTTATTCCCCTCGGAACCAAGGGGAACAAGACGAGATTCCGTGTTCACTTATCGATTACAAAATGAATCGAATTCATGAACTTTATTACGATATTACTCTTCTTCCTTACGGCTCCCCTGTGCCTAGTGATTTCTCATGCTCGATTCATCCCATTCTAGTATATCTACTTGGCTATCCTTAGTAAAGTCAAAAGATAAGGAGCTCAACCTGTGGAAATCCTACTACCATCGGCTGTCACATTCGTTCCCACTTACCACAGGGATGGATCAAGTAACTGGTGATTCTTTTCAAGGTCAGATGCTTTTTGGGCTTATTTTCTAAAAATTCTTCATTTTGATCGAAAAAACCCGGGGTTAGGCGAATGCGCGGGTACTCTTGATCTGGCTGCTCCATGTAAATTTCCTCATCCAACTCCCCATTAAGGAAAGCCGTCTACCCATCTGATGAACAAGAAGACCGTGCGAGGCAGCCCGTGATAGTAGTACTCGAATGGTGGTAAATCTAGCCACAGGTGAGTAAGTATCAAAGAAATGCCTACTTTTGCTGCTATGCGGATGGAGGACTTTTGGGCCTGGCATTACGAGAAATCAGGATAGTTCTTTGTGTGTTCTGCTTACCGGATGTTGATAAAAACGAAGCAGCGACGGGGTACCCATGGATCCACTATGCAATAGACCACTCGGGTAGTGTTGCCATAGGCGACACGCAGAGCCCGCACTGCCAGATGGGAGAGCGCCAACGGCCTTTGGACGATGTCAGGAATGGGGGACATTGAAGGATCAGGAAGAGAAACATCTGAGCCACCGTCAGACTCATCACCGTCGGAGCCAGCGTTGTCAGGCGCCTGAATAGCATGGGATCAGTCCATCATCACCCGCAGCTTCACTTCACTTCAGTTCAGCTCAGCATACTAGGGAGACCACGGGGAATGTGAGAGTACTGACATATGACCCAATCACGACAAAGCCTTGTGCTGCAACAACTGTGGCTAGGGATAAGAGTTCCTCGGCTGCAACTTCCAATAACTAAGCTCGCGTAAAAGTATTAGTTAGCGGGTCTTGGTTGAATAGTGGATCTTGGTTGAGAAACTCATAGATAGAGATTGATCTGTTTGCTCTCTGCTTAGTGGTTTCTTACTCGGTCTCCTCATCTGAATAGATGGTCGCATGCTTCAACTAGAATCCAAACCATAGTAGAACAGGGGCTCAAAAGGAAACTTCAGAGCTGGAATATATAATCTCCAGTAGTACACTTAGCCCTTCGGCCTTATTTCAACTTGAACATGAATTTGCAGCACATTTTGGCGTTATTATATTAACATAAGCATTGAACACTGACGGCTAGCCCATACATGCAAACACAAGAAATCAAACCAAACAAAGACACTTAGCATAGGAGTAGATCGGAATCAAACTAAGACAAAGAACACCTGACATGAAAACAAATGTCTCCAGACACTTATTGAATTTAAACCAACCTTAGAAAACTAAAAAGAGTCTATGGACTCTTCTATTTTAGCGAGATGCTAGATGTATAAAGAGCACTTGCTGCTCCACCCGCAGCGCTTCCTGCCTCTCCTCCAAACCCTCTATGCGCTCTCTAGTAGCGCGAATGCGCACTTCTTTCTTTGCAAGATCCATTGTTCTAACACTTCTCAACTGGTCGTTTAGCACTCTACGACGCCCTTCAAACTCATTTTTCAGTTGCTCCGTTTCGGTAGCAATTGCAGAAAGCCTGTTTGCGGTTGCAGCATCCATAGCAATGCGTGCTAGTACTCAATTTCTTTGTGATGAAGTGAAGATATCTATATACCATTTATAGAGTGGTAGAGTAATATCGCCATGCAGTACGAATTGCATGGCTGCACGCAGCCTTTATGAACAAACAAAATTTGCAGAGCCGTTTCACCTAATCGATTCCGTCGGCGGATCATCCATGTCACGAATTGAATGGCAGGCACAAATCTTACTAGTTCTTCGCCCTACTTTTTTCAGTTGAAGACTATCAGGCCTGGAAATGGAAACTTTGGACCCGGGAGACGGTTTGATGTCTCGTACATAGCCAGCCCATAAGGGTCACTGTATGTAGGTTTTCAGCTCTAAGGTCCCCACTCATCACAATCTTGGCCCTCATCCCGCATTGGAGCATAGCGTTAGTATCTTTCGGTGTATCAACAACATAGGCACCTGATCTATTTGAACTTTAAACCACAAGGGAAGTTTTCACATAAGCTGCCTTTCTCCCGTTAAAAGGTGGGTACCTTTCCCTAAATCCTTCTCCCGTGCATGCTATTCTCTTGTTCCCCCGAAGAGTGGTATCAATACGGCAACCCGAAAGCTCGTTATCAAAGTGGTCTCTTCTCAAAAGCTTATCTGCCAGATGAAAACAAGTTCGTAGTAACAGGTGGTCGTTGAGCTCCTAGTTTAACTGTTGGTGCCAGACTAGAATGGAAGAATGCCCATAATACTGAAATGAAGAAGAATACCTCACTAATAAGAAATAGAGCAACACCCATTGTGCTTCCTTTCTTTTACTAGAGAGAGTAGTCCAAGCCTCTAAATATCTTGAGGGCTTTGTGTTGGATCTGATGGTTGAGCCTTTGTTCTTTGCGAGCCTTGCCTTTCTCTTTTTTGCTCTGTTGTGGAGTTCTTTGATGGTCTATCTTCGCACCTGGCGCTTTCTTCCTTCCACCTTCCTCTTGTACTCGACTCTTCCCCGATCACTCCCCAACAAAGGCTTGCTCTTCTTCATCATAGTCCAAACTCTTTCTCGTGTGACTGTGGTGCTTTCTTGAGCGATGACTTGGGAGGGTTCCGGTCACCCCTACCCGGGCAGACAACCTCCCTCATTCACATCAGAAATGGCAAAGATTCCATTTTGGAAAGTAAATCTCTTTTTGTATAGATATAAAATAGAAAAAGTACGGTTCGAAGTCTTTTTTTCTTTCTTATTTGAAATCCAAATCAAAATGCCTCAACTTGATAAATTAACTTATTTCTCACATTTTTCTGGTTATGTCTTCTCCTCTTTACTTTTTATATTCTCTTATTTAATAATAATAATGTAATACTTGGAATTAGTAGAACTCTCAAACTACGAAACCAACTGCTTTCGCGCCGGGGGGGGGGGGGGCGAGATCTAGAGCAAGGACCCTAAGAATCTGGAAGATATCTCGAGAAAAGGTTTTAGCACCGGTCTCTCATATATGTACTCCAGTTTATCCGAAGTATCCTAATGGTGTAAGACCCTCGACTATTTGGGAAAAAGGAGGAAAATCACTCTGATCTCTAATTTCGGAGAAATAAGTGGCTCACGAGGAATGGAGATATAGATTCTCTATTTGATATCGAAGTCCTCATATAACACTTCTTCCAGTCAGATCACTTGTTGGAAAAACATAATGCTCACACATGTTCCACACGGGAAAGGAAGCATAATATCATGAAAGTCAACTGATAATCTTTCTATAGGTTCCCCGAAGAGAATGAAAAAAATCACAAAAACACTTTCTATATGTTCTGTTATTTCGAGATTCAAAGAAGCAAGCAAGTTTTTCATATAACTGTTTCCTGTGTAGTGATCTCTGTTAGTGGAGATCACGAGGCCACTGATACCCGAAGTGGTTAGGTGGGATAGAAGAGAGGGAAAGCGGGCTTATATCACATAGTTTCTCTTTCGGGTACATAGGACGACCCTCTCGTCATTACCTTTTGTGCTTACCCGTAGCTAGTTGTGCCTGAAGTCATGGATGATGCTATTCCCACTGAGAGATGTGCTGCAAAATGGAAGCTGTGTTAGTCCTCGGCTAAAATTATCTTCCTTTATTAAAGACCATATATATTCATATGTAGATAGAAGAGGGGATATAGTCGTTCAAAGCTAAGGTGAGTCTGTTCCAACTAATTCCTCAGATTCCACTTTCTTGTCTGTCCATGTAAAAAGGAGTCCAACCCACAAGGAGAGAGAATCCATAATAATATCTGTTTTAGATGCTTTCTACTATGTTTCAAATGATCAAAGAATAGTATCTTCAGACAGAACTGAAATAGCAGATGCAGATTCGAATGTTAAGGTTATTAAAGCTTAAAGGAAAAAGCAGCCATAGGTTAGGTGGCTAAGAAAAGAATGTGGAAAGGGTCACGGATAGGATTGGTATATTAGTTTCAGCTATAACAGAGATTTCTCAGCATGTTTCTATCTGGTTGGTATCCGCTGGTACCATTCATTGTGAGTGCTTTTAGGGGTTGCTCAACTCTCGGCTATTTTCACCATCTAAATGATTGCATCTTCCCGTTCTCACAATTTCTCAAAGGTTATTGTATTGATACTGTGGAATTTATAGTGAAAAAACAATAGGGTTCAATTCGATTCATTTTGGAAACTCTAGCGGGGCCATCCCCAATTCCTCTCAGC
Source organism: Aegilops umbellulata (assembly GCA_032464435.1). NCBI lineage: Eukaryota > Viridiplantae > Streptophyta > Magnoliopsida > Poales > Poaceae > Aegilops > Aegilops umbellulata. Next base: position 344,203,045 of record CP136054.1, on the reverse strand, counting down.
TGTTATAATTGAATAAAAGGGATCGTATAGCTTTCCAATCCAGCAACATACATCTATCACCTAGGCATAACTGCCAACATCAGTATGCAGAAAGAATATGTTTAGAATGGTTTAGAGTCGGAACCAAGGCAAGATATCCAGGATTCCGTATAGTAGAGGAACAAACACACTGGGCTTTCCCTTTCAAATAGACGACCTGGAGACAGATCAACACATCCAATGCTTCTTTTAGACCTAGAACCCGGACCAGAACATGGAAATGGTTACAAGGCATCGAACATCACTTGTCCTATCATACCTTCTCTTGTGTCTTTAGACTGTGTATATACTTGACCTTGCCAAGCAGAAGAAGCAGAAGCCCTATTGGAATCTGAGTCAGGGTCATTGTTGTTACAGTTTCCCCTTTTGGTAAAGGTTGGCTTAAAGGGATTGGGATTGGCTTATCGAGGTGTGCGTGTATCTCATATCGTTCTAGTGACTCCGCTTTCCTGAACAGGGAACTGCTATCTCAAGGATAGTCAAGTCCCAGATTCAAAAGTTGACATGATACGCTTGATTGGTCTGGCATCGCCGGTTTTGCAGGATCACTGATGCTATTTCGAGAACAGAACCTGGCCCATGGGGAAGAAATAGTAGCCAATGCCGAAACTACTTGCTTGCTTTTACTTTCCGACGCCAATGCCAACAAGTGCTTTCCTGACTCGAGAACGAGTACATACGCTTTCTCTGATGCTTGCTCTTGTTACGAGCTTCTACCCGACCGATTAGCCCAGAGCACTAATACACTTTCTTTCCTCGAACAAGTACCTTTCCTTCGAACGAGAATGCCAACTGCTTCCTTCCAACAATCTAATACGAATACGAATGTACGAATGACAGGCCATTGCCCGGAGTAGAGTATAAATGAATTCATTCACATCTGCTAGAAACCAGAGCCTGAGTTATGAACCGATCTAAGAGCAGACAAGCAAGCCTATTCCTATTGTTTTGGGTGGCAGATTCCATATGTTATTTCTCATTGCGAATACAGATTCTTCTTGTACCATAGTAGCTCGACTGCTTTCCTGACTTGACTCGATAACTGCTTTCGCTTCCCCAATCCCAGAGCATCCAAGAGATTCGTTTCCACACGCCTGATCCGCAGTTCGATTCGTGCTGGTGCCGGCAAGAGATCATGTTCCTGTTGGGCAAGGGATTTGATAGCTATCAAGCCAGCCGCGTTAAAGCACCCGCATCTGTTTTCTTGCTGGGATGGACTAGTGCCAGAGCAAGCTTTCAGGGTTCCCAGGTGGATGGATCAAGACTGCTCTTCTCTGCGAGGAACGATCCTGTGCAATACTAGAATGCTCCTGTGCAAATTCTAGGCCAAATGAGAAATATCTCGTAGACAACAGAAAGGAGAGGCCCTTCAACGAACGGACATTACTACTCAAGGCATAGCTCCTAAAACATATAGGATAAATCATACAAGTCCGGGCCGGGCCATGGTGAGAACCATGAACTATAGACTTTCAACCGGAGAATCTCCTCTGTTCTGCTCATGTATTTTCATTGCTTAGATTTTCAATTCATATCCTTCATCCAAAAGAAAAGGAATCTCCCTTTGTTAGAAGAAAGCGGGTTGTTGTTTTCGAGGATATGGTTATAGTTCTTTAGGAAGAAGATAGCTCACCAAAGGGTTCCTTTACCGATTCTGGCATCTATCCAGTACCTTGACTGGCCCATTCTATTAGAAAGAATCTCTTTGATCCCGCGCAACAACAGGAAAGATTTAGTGGACACCTCTTAAGCTTGGCCTTGGCTTTCTCTTTCTCTTTCTTTGTTTTTGCAAAAAAGCATGGCTTTGCTTGTGCCGGTGCTTACCCAGACCCAGACATAAGAGAAGTTAGGATGCAGCAAGTGCCATGGTAGCGCTTCAGCTAGACGTATAGCTATAGAGTACAAAAAAACGCGCCTGGCTTGATAGCTAGAAAAACAAGCGGCGGATTCGATTCTTTCTTTGATAGAAGAACGGGATATTCCACTCTTTTAGATGCGCACCGCACTTCATCAGTAGAAAAGCCCGGCGCCTGAAACTCAAGCTCAAAACCACCCTTCCTTTAGTTGGACCGGCATACATATCTTATCTCGTAAGAAACCAGGGAATATTGATTTTGAGTAAGCATCGTATCCTGATCCTGCTATTGATGTAGATTTAGCCACACCAGCACCTCAGCCCGCAACTGCTGCCTCTGTAATCGAGGAATATCCCGTCCCGGATTTGCCCTAAAGTATTATGGGATATCTATTATTATTGGCAACTTGTTTAGTTCCCGCAGAAAGAGATGCGCCATAGTATCCCTCGGGCATGGGCCAACCACCAAAGCCAGGAACTAGAACAACTCGATACTTTCCACCATCCACAACCCTTGATTTCTCATATTTGCGCAACCGCTGTTCTGGCACTATTCTTTGATTTGCACCCATTGTTCACATTTTATATACCTTGCCCCCTCCTCGCAACTTCATCACACCCACATTTTTAACATTGTTTTGAAACAAAGGAAACATGCAACTGCTCGTACTTTCCCACTTGTATAGCCCACCACTTAATTAATGCGCGACCTGATGCGGGTCATATTGGATGATCAGCGGACCTAATTATATTCACCTGTAGCCAATGACCAATACATAATCTCAGAATCCTCACCTAGCTCGGTTGATTAGATCTCCCTTTAATTCATATATGCTACTTCCGGTCCGGGCATAAGTGGAAACCCATTGATCTTGGGATCTGGACTCGAACTTAGAAGTTCTTCCTCTTTTAGCAACCGGATTGCTCCTCGCAATAAATATGGCTCAGGTGTTGGATCAATAGCTCCTGTTTAGGAAGGATGTCATGGGCCCCCAAGCATCCCCTTAAATATGGTTAATGAAGAGAATTGGGCCAGTCCTTGAATAGGAAGGATGGGCACCCTTGTCATAGGGCTATGTTTCTGTCAGAGTCTAGTGGCACCCTTTAAAGTAGTGTGGCTGGATTGCTGCTAAATAGCTTGATGGGTCAGGGCAGATTGATAGGGAAAAAACCCTCGCCATCTGGAATCACTATCTTCTGTGGATGTTCTTGTTCTCCTTCTCTCATTTCTGTGATTGTATAAGCTAGATAGGCTTCTGTAGTTTCCGAGTTGCTGGGTTCCATTTTTCTTTGCTTGCTGCATATTTCGCTCAATCCCTTGCTTTCGAGAATAGCATTTCCCTAGCGCTAGTTGTGGGCCAGAGTTGACAGATCAGAAGTAGAATACTTGACTTCTCTAAGATGCCAGGAGGGAACAGAACAGTCATGCAGAAGAGAGAAGCAGGTGAGGATGGGACCCGGAAATGCATTCGATTTTCTTGAGTGAAGTAGTTGAAAATGTACCACCCTTTACGGGATCTTCTCTGGTGCGCCAACCCTAGAATGTCATATTATGATGGCGCTGGAACTGGATCACTCCACTCCAGAGGCAGGTAAGCTTGCTCCTTGCACTGGCTTGCTTCTCCCAGATAGGGCTTCTGTTGGTCTCTCTTTTTCACTATCACTGAAATCCACCTCATCTTTAGAAAAATGAGAGTTGCTCTTTGGTAATTTCGTAGTCCCAAGTAAGCTATCGACTCTGGTGTCCAATCAGTTCTGAAGTCTGGCTTGACATTAGAAAAGGTAGCAAAGAATATCGTATTAAGATATTGGTAGTACAAAGCAAGCTACTTCGTCTGTTCACTCAATTGGCTCCCTAATCTTGCCTTTCAAAGAAAGGATAATGCGTACGAGTGAAGCAGTTGACTACTGTGTCTTGAGGAGTTCTGTACCGTACCTTGTGTGTCCGACCGAGTTCTGCGGTCTACGGCTGTATCCGACCAATTATCCAAGGCGCGGTCTGATAACCCACAAGTATAGGGGATCGCAACAGCTTTCGAGGGTAGCGTATTCAACCCAAATTTATTGATTCGACACAAGGGGAGCCAAAGAATATTCTCAAGTATTAGCAGCTGAGTTGTCAATTCAACCACACCTGGAAACTTAGTATCTGCAGCAAAGTGTTTAGTAGCAAAGTAATATGATAGTGGTGGTAGCGGCAACAAAAGTAAAGACAGCAAAAGTAATGTTTTTGGTATTTTGTAGTGATTGTAACAGTAGCAGCGGGAAATTAAATAAGCGAGAACCAGTATATGGAAAACTCGTAGGCACCGGATTAGTGATGGATAATTATGCCGGATGCGGTTCATCATGTAACAGTCATAACATAGGGTGACACAGAACTAGCTCCAATTCATCAATGTAATGTAGGAATGTATTCCGTATATAGTCATACGTGCTTATGGAAAAGAACTTGCATGACATCTTTTGTCCTACCCTCCCGTGGCAGCGGGGTCCTGTTGGAAACTAAGGGATATTAAGGCCTCCTTTTAATAGAGAACCGAAACAAAGCATTAGCACATAGTGAATACATGAACTCCTCAAACTATGGTCATCACCGGGAGTGGTCCCGATTATTGTCACTTCGGGGTTGCCGGATCATAACACATAGTAGATGACTATAGACTTGCAAGATAGGATCAAGAACACACATATATTCATGAAAACATAATAGGTTCAGATCTGAAATCATGACACTCGGGCCCTAGTGACAAGCATTAAGCATAGCAAAGTCATAGCAACATCAATCTCAGAACATAGTGGATACTAGGGATCAAACCCTAACGAAACTAACTCGATTACATGATAAATCTCATCCAACCCATCACTGTCCAGCAAGCCTATGATGGAATTACTCACGCATGGCGGTGAACATAATGAAATTGGTGATGAGAATGGTTGATGATGACGACGGCGACGAATCCCCCTCTCCGGAGCCCCGAACGGACTCTAGATCAGCCCTCCCGAGAGGTTTTAGGGCTTGGCGGCGGCTCCGTATCGTAAAACGCGATGATTTCTTCTCTCCTATTTTTTCTCCCCGAAAGCCAATATATAGAGTTGGAGTTGCCGTCGGAGGGCATCCAAGGGGCCCACGAGGTAGGGGGCACGCCCCCACCCTCATGGACAGGGTGTGGGCCCCATGGTCTTCATCTTTGGCGAGGAGTTTTTATTGTTTTTTCTAAGGTGTTCCGTGGAGTTTCAAGACTTTCCGAGAATATATGTTTTCTGCACATAAAACAACATCATGGCAATTCTGCTGAAAACAGCGCCAGTCCGGTTTAGTTACATTCAAATCATACAAGTTAGAGTCCAAAACAAGGGCAAAAGTGTTTGGAAAAGTAGATACGACAGAGACGTATCACGGTCCACCTCTTTCTATGCTTCAATTTAGTGATGCAAGTAATGGTGGTGTTTGTTGTACTATAGGTCTTGGGTTCGTTCTCTCATTGTCAGTATGTATTGAACTACCGCAATACAGGACTAGTGGCCCCCCGTCTATCTATTAGACGTCTATCTATTAGACCTATCTAGAAGTAGAAGTTCGTTGCATTCCCGGAGATGTAGAATCGAGTGTTTAGCTTACCGGGCATTGTGCTAAGTTTGCATCCGAATCGAAATCTGGCGCTACTACTCAAACACGAAAGCTAGGGAAGGGAATAGAAGGGCGGGTAGATCAATGTGATGATAGCACCACGCCAGGCACCGAAGACGAAAGCGAAACATTGTCGATAACACTATACGTTGTAGTCTCGCATTATCCACTGGATCCGCGGCTAACCATATATAATGCTCAATGCTATGCAAAAGCAATAAAGGGGAGATTGTCTTCTAACTAACTATATAAGTAATTTATATAACTAGATGATTCTTGTTCAAAATATTCCCATTATCATTATATAGAGAGGCGGAGGCGCGTAGCAATAAAAAAGCTTGCTTGTTGGGCTAATGAGGCTCGAGAAAGACTGTGAAGTGAAGATGCGCCATTACCGAAACCATTTCTTTGCTTTGGGCGAAGTTCCTTTATAGGGAGCTCACTTCCTTGCTTGGTTGGTTGGTTGAACTTGCTTTTTAGGTGCGGTGCGTGCGGGTCTAGTTTCGTTTATGAGTGCTGCGTATATTTCTGTTAGTAATGGTTTTGAGCTTGGGAAGAAGGGATATGGGTATGGCATCATCCCAGATTTGATCTAAGGCTAGTTCCGTGTGTGCAACTACTATCTTATCTCAATATCAGGCTAAGGCTTGGCTAAGTGCTCTAGAGGTTTTCCTTATTGTCCTGGTTCTTACCTCAACAGGGCATGGGAGATAGTTGGAAGTTGAATAGTCGTATCGTATCAGTTCAGAGAATCCCTGTTGAATGGCTTGGCTTTCAGTGCGAGTCTAGTTGACTGATTCCTAGGCTAGCTTCTCCTTATGTGCGGGTCTAGTCTACAGAACAAATGAAGACCCAAAACCGAGGAGAACATAACGAATACCAATCTCAGAGCGGACAATCAATCCCAGTTCCTAGTTTCCTTCAAGCAATAGCCTGCATGTTCCCGTTCTTCGTGTAGCAAACCTCCTATAGTGGATACAACTGAGAACGAGCTTGACTCCACTCACTGCAAAGGAACAACTGACTCTCCAATTCCATGGTTTGTTTTGCTTTCATTCTACCTACCCTCTTTTCGCCGGAGGCATATTTGATACGTTATTTAACATTCCGAAGAAAGTGCAAACTTCCAGATCTGAAGGAATGGCAAGATCAGAGATCCATTTTATGCTGGGGCCTGGACAATGGGGAATCAGTAGTACTCGACCTTTGCTTCAGAAATCCACTGGTGCTGAAGAGAAGAGAAGAGATTTCTAGCGCGCACTCCTATCCGAGTAGAAAGACAGCCTACACTCACTGTTGGCAATGGAAGAGACTAGACTCTTTCCACACTTAAGATCCCAAGGGACAAGACAGATCTGATCTTTCTCTTTAGCCGGGGAGTGTTGAGTATTGGGCTGGGCTATATAGTGTGTGTTAGGCCCCACGACCCATGTACCTTGTATGTATAGCAGCACATAGGAGCAATGGAAGAGATTGATGATCACTCATCAAATAATACCCATGAAACGAATCCAGACTCAGTGAGTGGTGAAGACCAGTGACCCCAATAGGAATACGGAAGACCTAATTATTGAAGAGAATAGTATAATTAACAACTAAACCTAAAGGGATCCACTTGTCATAGAAGCAGTCTATAACTAATAGGAAGCGCCTATCTCTTACTTGATATCTGATTGATCTTGCAGAGCCGAATTGTTTGAACTTGATCGACCTTAAACGCTAGTTCAATTCCAGGACGACATCATATAATCGATCTCACCTCTCATGTCTGAGTAAAAAAACCATATTTGTTAGTATATATCAAGGCCGAGAGGACACATTCCTCTCATGTCGAGATTAGTATTAGGTTCCCTTAGTATTATTAACCGGTTACTATACGTACATGCAGTGAGACAATCAATCTATGCACTCATTCACATTTCATTCTAGCACTGACGACTCCAGCCCTATCTATCCCTAGAAGCAAATGGACCCTAGAAGCAAATGGAGTAAGTCCGATGGAACACTCGAATTGGAAAATATAATTATACTGATAGGCATGAATGAAAAAAATGCTTGGAAACTAGTTCAAATCAAACTCAAAAGCAACTAGGCAATCCAACTTCCATTGAAGCAGCTTCCCTAGAACTAGCTGCCATTGTATCGGTTGGTGCCATTTCTTCTCTTGGAGGCAGGGCAATAGATTAAGATTAGGCGGTAAGCGAAGGAACTGTAGGGCTTAGGGCTGCGGGTGAGCGCAACTTCAATAGGTCGAGGGGAGGAAGAGAAGAAAAAGCAGCTATTTCACCTGGTGTCGTAATAACCACTGCTTTCGGGTTTCAAGGCATAAGCGCAGCAGAGATCTTCTTTCATTTAAGAAGAAGCCACCATAAAGAAGAGGAAACTAGGCGTTTAAGGGACACCGACTCCCATTATTTTCTCTAAGCCTGCTTTGGCTAAATCGACAGAGTCTTAGCTTATTATGTTTCGGGCGTTTAGCTAGCTTAGAGAATCAAGAAATCTATCTCTAACGGGGGAGAGGTACGACTATTTTAGGTTAGAGGAAGGTTGAAGAGAGAATAGCTAAAATAGCCAGTCGGGTAGGCAAGTGCGGGTGGTTGTGGTCAAAGTCAATATGTCTTGTTTCGGTTAGCGGTTTCGGCTCTCCGGCACCGAAGTAAACTCTTTCTATTGCGGGGCCTATGGAGTTTGGGGATGAGTCCTGACACTTTACTGTGCAACATTCCTGTTTCTTTCATTCCCCTTACTAGATCAAAGAGGGCATATGTGTGGTTTGAAGATGCCTGGACCTTACCACCTTATTCTAATAGCCTGCATCAATGCCTCTGCCCAGAACATAGGAGCCCCCTGGGTTCAAGATCTCATATCAATTTTCAACTGCTGGGAAAGAATTGGGGTGCGGCAAGAAGAAATGGAATTCTCAATAAAAATATAAACAGGTCTTCCCCACTGTTGCATAGAATCTAAGCTGGGTGGAATTGAAGTTTGGTTTCGATCAAGACACCCCTGCCTACTTACCTTAAAAAAACGACTAATGATCAACCGATCACAGATGTCCTTTTCCAGCAACTTCAAATCAGAAAGCCCCGACTCCCATAAAGAATGCTTGCAGATCTTTCTTTTTACTACGATGACGATATGGACCTCATTACTGTCTCATTTTCTTATATTTATATAAGTTCTTTTTTTTGGATTCGACATAACAAGAACAGAATCATGCTCTGTAGGATTTGAACCTACGACATTAGGTTTTGGAGACACACGTTCTATCGAACTGAACTAAGAGCGCTTTCCGGGAGATAAAGCAGTAAAGGAAAGGATGATTTTTGTACCGCATGCATATAGGAAAATGAAACTCTGAATTTTGTCCAATTTGAATCGATCTCAATTGATCCCTCGTTACTGCCTATAGGAGAAGTAATAGGTAGGGATGACAGGATTTGAACCCCTGCCTTGTTTTCCACATCATAATTTATTCCTCCATCTATATACAACTTTCTTGTCATTTCTTCTTTTTGGTTTCATATAATAAATGATATACATCTGAAACCCAACCTAACGTATAAAGAATGAATATTTATCGGTAATGCTCAGGAAGAAAGAAGGGGTCATCTTTTTGATTTTTATTCCACCCTTATGTACCCTTCTTTGCATTTTTTTTCTAAAGCATGTTCAACCTCATATCACCTAGAATAAGTCATGGACTTCTTCAATGAAAGAAAGTCTCATGGAAACGTTTTCAACGAAATGAGAACCATACAAAATAGATTTCTTGATCTTTTTATTTAGGAAAACGGATTTTTTCACAGTTTTTTCTTTTATCCTAAAGATATGCAGAACGAGTGTATTATGAAATGTTCGTTGTCTAGCTTTGCATACATCGCTACTTAATTGTTTAGTGGTTATTGATGAAATTACTTCACCATAGAGAAAATATTATGGAAGTTTATATATATATATATATATATATATATATATATATATATATATTATTGGTTGCTTTTGTTTATGTCCAATTGGAAAAGTTGATCTTCTAAATTCATATGTTTAGCCTAAAGTACATAACTTGTGTTCCTCCCTAGTTCTTGCAAAGCCACCTAATCAAGCCTCACCTCATTTGTAGTTATAACATGTTCAGCTGAAAGCAAATTCAAAATAAAATTGGTATACTATTAGTAACACATATACTTTTTTACCTTAGCTCTTTCTTTATTGTTCGTTGAGCAGTTCAAATGCTTTGATTGCTTATCAGATAAGAGGTAAAAATATTCTTCATTTGTTTATTTTGTTAATTCAAAATTGCATTCAAATCCATTCTTTCTCATAACTTGAGAATATGTATAGCTCAGAACAGAAAAGAAGGCAGATTTGATGAGTTGTAGGGGCGGACCCACTTCCACTGATTTCTTGCGGGAAGATTCTATAAGGGAAGAAGAATCAAAGCTGTGACCTGGTAACCTTGATTTCTTTTGGAACGTCATTATGAGAGTAACAAAGAAAGAATAACGTAGATAGGAAGGAGCGAGCCTAGCCCCAAGGATAATGAATTGGTATGCCGGGTGCTTACTTGAGCAAGAAGCCAAGTCATCGATAATCAAAGAAAGGTGTGGGTGAACGAGCCCAACTTTCCGATTCAAATATGACTCCTTTCCACTTTCAACAAATAGAGAAATCTCCGCTAGGCTAGCAGTGGGTAACCAGCGTAGTGCCCCATTCGTTCCATGACATCCAATCAGTTCTCCTCGGATTCCAATCTAATCTCCCAATCTGTGAGAAATAGACGGTCGGATGAGATCTCGAACGTTTTCCCTACCTACTGAGGAATCAAAAGTGTACGTAGAAAAAGAGAGTGTTGGAAATGCATCGAGGAGAACTTACCTTGTGAGTCACTACTCTGGCACTGGGCAGGAATACTACTAGGGAGGCTTATAGGCGGCTAGTTCTTAAAAGAAATCTATCAGGTATAACCTAGCCTATTGAATCTGGTACGCCCGAAGCACGAAACTAGATAGGTAGCCCTACCTACGACTAGAAAAGTATCGTATTTTTTTCTTCCAGTAAATCTTCCACTCATTCCATCCATTATGGAATATCATTTGGAGTGTATTTTCCCTCTCAAAAAAGGCTTCGCCCTCACTTCATTGAACTTATTGGAAATGCCAAGGACAGAGTTCATTCACTTGCCCAGCAGCCCTACTCCTAATAGTTGATGCGAATTTCTATCCCTGATTGACTCAATCAGGAAGAGGAAGACTTGATAAAAGATGAAAAGAAAGGATTGATTACCTTTTTAAGTCAAGAAAAGAAAGGAAAGGGCTATTTATGAGTTTATGTAGATGAAGTTTCAGATTCTTGGATGAGCGGAACATCTTTGAGACAAATCATCTCTACCCGGGTACATAGCTTCATCCAAACCATGGATCCACGAATTGTTGACTCGCTCTAGAAAAGAGCTTCGAGGTTGGGAGCTTTGAACCGATGATCGATATGGTTTCCTAGGATGAGAACTATGGTTTACTACTTGACAATGAGAAAGTTGTTTTATCTTTTTTTTTACTTTTTGAGGTGTTTTGCCTAGTCTGAATTTCCCCTTCTTCTATTTGATCAAGATGGATAGCAAAAAAGCATGAATAGGCCTACTGGGATGGAAGGAGAGAAGGACTGAACGAGAAAAGGAAATACCTCTTTGTTTACCTTGGAATGAATTGCTCAACTACTTAGGTAACGAAACGAAACATTCATCTATGATGTTTCTTAAAAAAGATAGGATTGTACGGCAGTTCTCATTAGTAGATTCGTAGAATAGAAGAAGAAGTTCACTCTGACTTGCACACTACAAAAAGGCAGCCAACGACTTCGGACGTACTCCGTCTTTAGAGCCTCTGTTTAGCTTCAAAAGATAAGGCGCTAGTGCAACGAACGTTGCCTTGGTGCGTCCCACCCCAACTAACTAGTGCTTGACTTGACTTTCCCCCGCGCCCTATCCAATGAATAAGGAGAAGGTCGACCTATCATTGACCGAGCCAGTATGATCTCCTTTATGCTTACCTCAAACAACGAGCGAAGTCGAGATGTTGATGAGAAAGGGGCTTTTCTCAAGGCCAAAGAGTGCTCTTTGAAGGCTACTATGCATCCTTACGAATACAAGAGTGGTTTTTTTTGTTTTGGGTATAGCAGGACTTAAACTTGCGACCATTAGGTTAAAAGCCCAATGCTCTACCAACTAAGCTATACACCCGATTTTACAAGAAGGCTTGGTGCAGAAAAGAAAAGAGGGCGGCCTGGCCCCTTTTCTTCTTATCATATCACAAGGGCGCGGCTATGTATGGTATAGTAATGTGGAGCAAGTTTGGGAGTCCTTTCCACTCATTGAGGATTCTATCTAAAAAAGAAGGTCAACGGGGGAGACTACAGTAGCTCGAACTCAGACTATCTATGAAAAAGGTAAAGTCGTCTTTCCTAGGGTTCGACCGAAAGGAGCTACGTTCTATGGTTTGATGTTGTGGAGGTCCAGCACTCTTCTAAATGAAGAAAGAGGGGATTCGCGCTACCTCCTACTCCTACAGAAGATCGATTGGCGCGAACTTCCGATCGATTCCTTATTCATTGTTGCCGACCCTTACATCATCATAAAGAGAATCAAGATATCCCAAGAACCCAGCTAGGGATGAATGACTAGAGCTCAAGAACAGCAAGGGATGAGCACACGGGAGCGGGTTGCTTGTTGCTTTATTATCACATTAGAGAAGCGGAACCTCCAAGCTCAGACATCTCGAACTCAGAAACTACCCTTCTATCCCACCCTGCTCCTCCGGCATCGGAAGCAGAACTACCTGACCGAAGGAGATAGACAGGAAGGGAAGACGGCCATACAAAGGCTGAATAAAGCTCTCTTGAAGCTACATCTGAATAGACCTAGAGTCACTCAGTACATACGAACCCTTGAATAAATAAGAATTGAGAAGTATGAAATATGGGCATCATAACAAAAAAAAGAAAAAGACCGAACCAGTAAGACTAATGTCTCCTTATTTATACCTTTGAGAGGTAAACTTAGACTATTATGATTTTCTCTTTAGCTCCGTAGGTTATATAAGATTCAATTCAATCTAACAAGCGGACTGGACTACCTTCGGCTACTACAAGATATTTAGAAACCTAAGAAGTTGAGCCTACTTTACGCACTTAAGGCAGCAACAGATGATGAAGAAATGGGCGGTAGATGATAATGAGAAAGGGCGCCCCTTGGAATTTCCTGTGGGGAGTCTGATTGATCCAATCATGATGAATGATGTCAACCCCCTCTTTTGCGCCTCACTTGACTCCAATTCTCCCACTATGAGAGCTGATCCAGGGGCTAGTTCGGCTACAGAATGGAATTTACGAAAGCCCCCGTCTTTCCGACTCAATGTATTGCCCTTTGGGACCAGGATCCGACGAGGAAGTGAGAGAGGGGACACCAAACATAGATGCGTACCATTGCCCCAATCCAATGGACCATGTCATACAGGGAGGAACCCTTGGAGGTTGGGACAGAAAGAAAGCAGGTTTTGCTTCTGCTTCCTTCGAGCTACCAAACTCTTTCGTCATGTGTGGGTCAAGTTCCCTCATTATTGCTTTACTTCCCCTTTGGGGCATGAAAAGATGGACTAGGACTTTAGTAAGGGAGAGGACAACCCCTGTTTCTGGCTTACCTTCAACGAGTGAGTGCTATTCCCATTCCTTACTTTGATCCGACCCTGTTTCCCGACCAGTTTGCTTGCTCACTAGAAGAGTCAAGCGAGAGCAGCTAGTTTAGAAGGAAAAGGACACCTGGGGCTATTCGGCCTCACTTGTCAGAGACTGAACTACCGCTCGCTTACTTGCTGATTAAGGAGGTCATTTCCACTTACTCTAAGCATAGAAGGAAGGAGATTGAAAAACTAACAAACAAATTATCTTCAGCCCTACTTACTTATAGGCTAACTTGGCCCAGTAAACAAGGTTTTATTAGGCTTGCAGGACTTAAAAAAGAATGAGCTATATCGCAGGTATTTGGATACGAGGTAGTAGCGGGGTCTAGTCGAAGCGGTGCGCAAAGTGTACAAAGGCGAGTCTCATGGGCAGCGACACGTGAGGGGTCTCCCGAACTTCATGGAAGATGCAGTTAGGGAGTTGGAAGATGCACTTTGGACTCCTGCACCAGTAAGAATGGAACTGGAATAAAAAGTCGGGGTAGCTAGTCACTCCGTTACTGAGGAAACAGAGGATGGCATTTCCATAAGTAGACTCTCCTTCTTACTGAATCCTTATCCTGCCCTCTCTACTCGGGAACAATTCATTCTTAACTCGTACATAAGTTCCGGGCGTCGACAAGAGAGTTAGCGATCTATAGCTGGTTCGGTGGACTGGTGGTGACACGGGCGGGCCCTCTACTTTATTTGTCGAATCCAATCGATCATGGGCGGCCCTCTTCGTTCACAGTCTTTCTGTCCTTTCGAATCGAATTGTTATGATCTGAACAAATAGCAATTCATTGAAATCATTTGGGTCACCTCTTTTTTAAGCACTTGACCAAGACTATTTCTATAGAAAAGGACATGAATCTATTAACTTTGAGTCTGTCTCCTACTACGAAATTGGAACTGAACACAGGATGGCAATAGTGAGAGAGAAAATTCCCTCGTACTACGTCATTATTTATTCCATTTTCCCTGGTAAGTGCTCCAGATGCAGTTGCTTTAGTTGACGTAGTGAGTGGAACCTAATTATCTATTTCCTTTCATACCAGAGTTGCCTTTTGTAGATGAGAAAGCCAACAATTTTGCAAGGAGTTGATAATTGCACTTGAAGTAGTAAGTTTAAAGACAGTTGAAACTTAATGGCACCGTTTAACCAAGCACTCTTGTAGCTTCGGAAACTCCGTGTTCAGACTGGTGAGGCAAGAGACGAATTCATCGTCAGTTACCTCCACGATATCCAAAATACCCTCAAGACCATGAAGACAGATAATGAGAGTCAGGTTCAAACAATTCAAGGATTGTAAATACCATAACAGCAAAGTAGAATGCACCAAATTTTTCCTATTACCGGTTCGAGGAAGAGCACACCAAATGAAAGAAACTATTACTCAAAAAGCAAATCACATCTCGATCCACAAACTGCCAAAAGCCTTTGTTATTCCATTCCAGTGGAACGTCAACCTGCTTAACAACAATTTTCTAAGAAACTTGCTGAATTCTAAATGAAACAACCTTATTTTCAAGTGACAGGCAATATCCATTTCAACCAATTATTAAAGATAAAAGGGCTAACTGCACAGCTAATTGAATTCCTTTTCGAGGTTGAGTTCATCTTGAAACCGCATTTGCTTCCTAATTAAACTGAGAAAAAAAAGAATATTAAAAGAAAGACTCCATAGAACATGAATGAATTCAAGTACATCACATCAGGCTGATATGTGCCGGTATCGTACCTGTTTCAAGATTCTGGCTAAGCCCTTCTTGTTGCCACATATCCAGTTTCTGGAATTGCTCAAGTTCCTGCTCAACGCTTCTTGTCTAGATCTAGTCTAGCACTTGTACCAGTCGCCTACCAGGTCACGGCTTTGCTCCAATTCTACTCTCCAATTATGCAATCCTCTCCAAAATTGGGGCTTTTCTTCACTTCAGCACTTCCCCTTGCAGTGGATTCCACTAGGTTCTTAACCTCTTCCCAATTCTTAAACTGAAACATGCGATGTCTAATCCAACTCGGCACCTAACTAGCTTGTCAGCATCGTAAGTTTGCCTCAACATTCCCCTAGAAATACAAAAATAATGTAAATCTACTTTCATTTATTTATTAGGGATGAGACTTTCTTTTTCTTTTTCTATTTTCTAGAATAAATATGCTCTAGAGTAAAAGGATTCGAACCTTTGCATGCCGGTACCAAAAACCAATGCCTTACCACTTGGCTATACTCCAAACGGGGGGAAGGCTCGATGAAAACGAGCTGGGATGTAGATTTTTCAGAAGGAAAAGTTAGTTACCCACGGTCTTCCTTCTTTCCCGGGAATCAAGGACGTAGTAGCGGGACAGTCCTTTATTTCCCCCTTTAGACCAACTACAACAAGCTCGCTCCTTAGGTTAGCTCTCTGCTCTACCTATTTGTTTGCAATGCCTTGCTTATCAAAATAGGCCTTTCTGTAACCTGACCTTACGCTGAAAAACTGCACTTGTTGGCACTGCGTCCACTGAAACTTATGAAAAAGAAATGTTATTCTATCGATATCTTCAAGAGTTCCCTAACCCCCTAACTGAGAGTGTTATGATGGTCTATTGAAGTTCGTCCCTGCGGCATGGTGGGGCAGTGCAAATCCTTTCATTAATGAAGTTCCGCCCTGACACTCCCATTATTGGCTTCCTTCCCTAGGGACCGCTCGGGCGAAGGCAGAGCATGGAATGATCGTAGGGGCATCCTTCCTAGGTGGAAAAGACACGTGTGACTAAAACCAGGAGGAGAAATTCATTTTCAAATGGTGACAGAAAGAAAGGAATCATGAAATAGAAGAAAAGGTGCACTGTGCTGGCAAATGTGGAGAATAGACATCCATCTTTCATCAATGAAATTGTTCCGTATGGGTAGCAAATACACATATCAGAAGAGCCAACCCGAAAGCACTTGCTTCAAAGAAGCAACAATTACCAAGAAATTCCTATTTCAAGTCAGTATATCTCGATAGAACCAATTCCAATCCAGGTAGTGTGAACAGAGGATGTGGAAGTTCTGTTTCCTTGCCTTGTCAAGCATTTCATCTGACACTCTATCTATATATAGCTAGATCAATTCCTATTCTTTCTTCCAGGCGACTTTACTCCAAAGAATTTTTCCTTCTTATCTTGACTCGATCTCACAAAATTGGATTGATTGGCACACCGCGCATCTGGCATTCGCTTCTCCTATCTATCTCTTCCAACTAAGGTGGTCACTGGAAAAACATGAAATCCTGCAAGCAATCATTCCAGAGCCAACTACGAAGATACCTGGTCTTCCACTCTGTTCACTGGAGGAAAGACAAGAAAGTAAACAATTCTTTAAAGGAATTGGCTCTACCAGAATAGAGGAATTGGCTCGCTCCTTCACTCACTGGGTAAGCATAGAATGCACACCAATCTGGTATCAAAGCGTATCTACTAGAAAAGGAGACTACTTGAACAGATGAAATGGAAGGAAGAAATGAAAGTTCGATCTACCAACGTAGAGTCCGCCCCTCCCAGGAAGAAGAAATTTGCTACTTTGGCTCATCAGTTGGTAAGTGTGTCTATGAAGTTCAGTGCCCAGAAAAGAGAAAAAAAGACCAAAACAAGCTTTTTCAAGCTCTACAAGTCCTATATATATATATATATATATATATATATATATATATATATATATATATATATATATATATATATATATATATATAGTGTTCCACTAGATAGTCGTGTTAAACTAGTCCAGTCTTGCCGAGTGGCCTTATCTTCTGGTTACCTGGTCCGGTACTTCTACTTCAAGAGTGAGTTAGTAAACAGGATCAGCTTTATGATCCATTTTGAGAAATTGCAACCACAGAATCAGAACGAGTGGGTCTAGAGTCCATCCTCACACAGTTGAAATGCTGCTTCTCCCTTCTCCTTTCCAAAAGAAAGTGGATCTCATAGCCTCTGACAATTCAAAAAGTAGGTCTCAGTCTCATTTTCAGATGCAATTTTCCACCGGAAAGAGAATCCCATATTCTTTAAGCAAAGCCGCCAATCCTAGGGTCAATGCGGAACAGGAAACCATTGTTATTTGAGCAGATAGAGAATAGAAATTCCACTCATTTAGAAATCGATCGGTGAATGCCAGAGGAAGGATAAGGGGAGCCTACACCAACGTAGTCTTAGCCCTAGAACACATGGAGCTTGGAGCACTGATAATAATTCTGTCTGATTTTCAACGAGTTTATGAACAATCACCGCATCCATATTGAGGAGAAAGCTCACTCAGGCTACTGAACTTGTAAATACAGTTGCACTCATGATAGGGATTCCGTTTATGGCATGAGGTGAAGTTAGAAGCATACCTGGATATATACTCATAGTGGCTTCCATACCTATCTCCAGTAGAACTAACAAAATAGAAACCTATGACTAGTAGACTCATACGAAAACTTGAAAGATCTATTTCATTAGAAGAGAAAGTTCACTAATATGTGGCCTAGAAAGCCAAAAGAAATGATCAGTCCAATGACAGAAGGACAGAAGCGCGTTCCCTTCGTCCTCAATGTGCATCCACAGCTTACTCGAGTTCTTGAGATATTCATTTGGTTTAAGGCACCTTCATCGTAGGAAGGAAAAAAGACCCGGATCCTCGGGCGGATCATTCCCTCTAACAAGCTAAACAAGAGTCCAGGAGCGAGAGAGGAAAATCCAAAGTGCAAATACCATAATATGAAAAAAGAAAAAAGTTCTATTGAGTTGTTGAAAAAAAGGCACTTCGGAAGCGAAAGTAGGCTATTCTCGTAAAGGAATATCGTAAGGGGAGACTAGGTAATATAGAAGGCCGACCCACCCGAATCTCTTGGTGGCCTTTCCCTCGGCTTCCATCACAGAAGATGTCAGCAATAGCAATCCTTCAGTCAATAGAATCAGTAACTATACTACTTAAATAGTGAAATACCAACCAACACATAAAGCAATAACCAGATAGATAGAATGATAACAGGTAATACGAAGGTATCAACACAACCGGAGTCACGAGGCTCGATAATGACCAATGGGTTAGGATCTGAGGAAGCTTAGTTTGGATGATGGGATATTTGCTGTTCTGATTGTTGAGATACTGCAAATCCACTTATCCAACAATTTCAGTCAATTTTCCTACTTTTTCTGCAAGGGGTTCAAGGGGAAAGCATTATTATATCCTTAATATGACTCTCTGTCACACGGATGCTGCTGGGCTGCTATAAAACCCCTATAATCGAAGAAATATCAAAACAGGGATAAAACGTAGGATAACCCATATCACTCGGACTAGCTGAACTCTCTAGAACAAACACAACCTAGGTGGTTTGACTAACGTTTTGGCACATTACACTAACCTAAGACAACTCCTGGCTACACTCAGTCCTATCGAGATACAAGTTGTTACCAACCTGATACAACGCAAGTCACAAGCTTGACACAACAAGAATGGCTGCAACTGACAACTCCTGCATCTGAGATTAACAACTCTAGTAACAAAAGAATGAAAACTCCTGCAACAGATATTGACAGAGCATGACACTCTCAACTAAGCTCAATCCAGCTGTGAACAATAAACAACACTGAAAGTAAACAACACGGTTTACTTTGCTGACCTCGCCCGCACGTAACCAGGCCATACACCCATACTGGGCCATGCAGCCACCCGAGTGGGCTTTCCGGAAAGAGCAAAAAAAATAATGGGCCACACGTAGCGTCATCATGAAATAATTATAACACACTGGAATCGAACTCGTGACCTCCCCAAGGCTCAAACTCAAAGAACCAACTAAGCTACAAACTTTTGATATCAAATTATCCCACCTCGAGTTTTTTAATCAGTTTGCACTAGTTAATATACCGGATGCGCTGGAAATCAACAAGCAGACCCAGAACATCACCTTCGTGATTGAGGCAAGCTAATTAAATGGATCAGCGAATTAAAGAAAGGATTGTGGGCTTAAAAGAAGGAAGTAATATGGTCTTAGGTAAATTAAAGGAAAGATTGTGGGATCGGATTTGGCTAATTGAATGAAATTGTGATAAATAGGGATAAGTAAGGAAGGATTGTGGGCTTGATTGTGTGGTGAGGCTACTAATTAAAAGGAAGGGTAAGGAATGATTGATTGTGTGAGCGGGCGTACAACCATTGAGGACATGCGCCTTGCTCTCAGGAAGGAAAGGCTACTAAAAGAATAAAAAATTCCTAAACGGTATCAATCAAAAACCAAAACTGTTAAGGAATGCGGGTCCACCTCGAAGCGGTACCAGGAGAGGCGACTGCAGGTGATTGCTAGGCGATCGCTCCGGACGCTAGGGTTAGGGTTTCCGCACGGTGGTGGTGTGGTCTCCGGTGGCTTGTGAAGGGGCGACAGCGCTTCCCGAAACGAGCAGATCGGTGTGTGTCTCTCTTTGCGGTGGCTGCGCCATGGCGGAGAAAGCGAGAAGCGGTGGTGCTGCGACTCCTAGATCGGGATCAACAACCAAGGGAGGAGTAACCCCGAAGACGACGATGGCAAATCGAGATGTGGCTGGGTCTTTCGTGAGGGCGACCCCAGGCACGCAGAGTAGGAACTCGTCAAAGTCGCCGACGAATGGCAAGGGGTCGGAGGAGGCAGCAGGGCTTGTAGCAAGGATGGGAGATCTAGTCTTGACAGAGAAAGAAGTGGCAGGATTCATCTCCAACGAGTCTGGACAGGAATACCCTAGAGCGACCAAGTGGTCTGTGGTTGGGAAAGCTTTCACCCCGCGGGCTGTAAACTTCAAAGCGCTAGAAAAAGCTATGTACAAGGCGTGGGGCTTGCATAGGGAGGCGAAATTCAAGGAAATAGGAACGAACATGTTTGTGGTGCACTTTGGTAGCGAAGGGGACTGGAAACATGCGCTGAATAATGGCCCCTGGCAATTTGACTTTAATGTGCTTGTGCTGAAGGATTATGAAGGCAAAATAAGGCCGTCTGAGATGGTTTTTGATTCAGTGGAATGCTGGGTTCGTGTATCTGATCTACCATTAGACAGACGATGTAAAGAGTTCGGAGAAGCTCTCGGGAATTGGATTGGTAAAGCCATTAGGGTGGATGTGGAGAAGGATGGGTTTGCAAGAGGAACACACCTGCGAGTTTGGACCAAGCTGTCAATTTTTGAACCTTTAGTGCGAGGCTTCAACCTGAAGGAGTCGGAGGATGATCTAGTTGGTACATGGTATAATTTTGCTTACGAGAAAATCCCACACTTCTGTTTTGACTGTGGACGGCTAGTGCATGGTGCTGACGGATGTGTACCTCCGGTGCAGTCTGACTTGCAATGGGGTGAATGGCTGCGTGCCTCGCCAGGAAGATCCTCATCTTTTAAGGAAGGGGCTCAATGGCCGGCGCATAGTGGTAGTAGCTTCAACAGTGCAAGATCTAGTGAGGGGATGATGGACTGGAAGGGTGACAGGGGGAAGGGAGGAACAGGATACGTTCGCGATCTCCCGACGAAGCATAATCTGAATAGACAGTTTTTTGGCTCGGCTGATTCCCGCACTGGTGGGGATAACAGTCATGATGGGGTAGAGGTGAATAGCCCAAGCAAGACCCGGCACAGGCCGGCTGACCAGAGGGGCGGAGATCTTCGTGAGGACCTAGAGAAAAAGAAAGAGAATGAACTGAGGAATGACCTAAGGCAGCGGCAGCAACACAGGCAAGAGGAGATCCGCCAACAATACAAGCAATATGCAATGAGGGAAACAGGAGGATGGGGTAGCTCCAGTCGCTATAGAGAGAGGGAGAGGACAAGTGGAAGATATGTTCGGATCTCAAGGCAGGAGTATGTACCCAGGTCTCCAAGGAGCCCCGACTATCAGGAGCAAAAGGAGAGAAAGAGAAGGCCCAAGCAGCATTGGGTGGCAAAGGGAGATCTGGACAGGCAAGTGGGCAATGATACTTTCATTCGCGATACTAGACAGAAAACTTCTAGTGTGTTTGACCGTATCTCAGAGGGCGATGATCGATCGGCGAACCCTGTTGGACAGGGCCACCTGATGCAATGAATATCCTTGCCTGAAACTGTCGAGGACTGGGGTTGGACTCGACGGTTGGCGAACTAAGAGACCTGATACGGTCCTAGAACCCAGCGGTGGTATTCTTATGTGAAACGAAGAAAAGGGCTAAGGCGATGGAGAGGATCAAGTGGAGTCTTGGTTTCAGAAGTGGTGTTGCTGTGGATTGCCAGGGTTTAAGTGGTGGACTAGCACTTTGGTGGAGAGATAACATTCAGGTCACCATCAGACCATGGTGCCAGTATTTTATAGATGCTGAGGTCAACGTGGATGGCAAGGCGTGTAGATTCACTGGTTTCTACGGGGAGCCAAAAACAGAGCTGCGCAAGAAATCGTGGGATGTCCTACAATATCTATGCTCTCAGGATGATCTACCTTGGCTATGCGCAGGAGATTTTAATGAGATGCTAGAGCAATCAGAACAAGTTGGTGGGAACCCCAGAAATTTTACACAGATGGAAGGCTTCAAAGACTGCTTGTCTAAGTGCGGACTGGCTGATTTGGGCTTCTCGAGATATCCATATACCTAGGACAATAAGCGGGACAATGGGGAGAATATTCAGGTTAGGTTGGACAGGGCCACATGCAATAATAGCTTCATGGCTCTTTTTCCTGATTCGACGGTGGAGCATGTTTTAACAGAGGAGTCCGACCACATTGCCTTGATCATTCGTGCCATGGAGACGGCTCCTGGTGCGGCCTTCAAGGGGGAGAGGCCATTCCGTTTCGAGGAGATGTGGATAAAGCACGATGGCTATGAAGAAATGGTGATGAAAGCGTGGGCAGAAGCAGGGAGGCAAGGCGGTAACATTGGGGAGGTGTGTGAGAAGCTACAAGGAGTATCAGCTGATATGCAAAGATGGGGACGCCGAGTCTTCGGTTCGGTGCGTCGGCAGATTGTAAAACTGAAGGAACAATTAAAAGATGCAAAAGAGAGGGCATTGGGCACTGCCTAACTGCCGAGGTTAGGAACATTGAGAAACAGCTCCGAGAGGTATATGCGCGAGAGGAAATTATGTACAAGCAGCGGTCCAGAGTGGGTTGGCTCAAAGAAGGAGATCAGAACACCCAATATTTTCAGAATCGAGCGTCACACCGGAAAAGGAAAAATACAATTAGAGCATTGAAGCGAGAGGATGGCACGAGATGTACGGTTGATGATGAGATGAGGGAGATGGCTGCCTCTTTCTATCACAATCTATTTACTTCAGAAGGGTCTGCTCAGGCTGACCGCCTGCTACAACACTTTGAAAGTGTGATCTCTGAAAACATGAATGAAAAACTCACGGCTGCAATCTCGGACTTGGAAATAGAGACTGCTCTATTCCAAATGGGACCGACGAAAGCGCTCGGGCTGGACGGCTTCCCGGCGCTGTTTTATCAAAGGCACTGGCCGATGGTACGTGGTGATGTGTGTACTGCGGTTCGGGATTTTCTTGCAGGTGTCGTTGCACCAAATTCGTTCAATGACACTGTTATAGTCATGATACCGAAGGTTAAATCACCGGAGCTATTATCACAATTCCGACCCATCAGCCTGTGTAATGTTCTGTACAAGATTGCCACTAAAGTCCTTGCCAATAGACTCAAGGTGATTTTGCCACTGCTAATATTCGAGGAGCAGAGTGCATTTGTTCCCGGACGGTTAATCACGGATAATGTTCTAGTTGCCTATGAGTGTGTGCACGCGATCAGGACAAGAAAGCGGAAGAATCCTCTATGTGCGTTTAAGCTTGATATGATGAAGGCGTATGACAGGGTGGAATGGATTTTTCTTGAACAAATGTTGAGAAAGCTTGGTTTTGCAGAGAGCTGGATTGCGATGGTCATGAGGTGTGTCACTTCTGCACATTTTTCTGTCAAACTAAATGGGGGCTCTCTCGCAGCTTTGTGCCATCTAGAGGCCTTAGACAAGGAGACCCGCTCTCCCCATATCTTTTCCTGTTTTGTGTGGAAGGCTTTTCAGCATTGATAAAGCATGCCCAAAGTGAAAATACAATCAAAGGGGTGTCGTTTGGGAGCACTGGCCCCCATATCACACACCTGCTTTTTGCTGACGACAGTATAGTGTTTTTGGAGGGCACCAAGGAAACAATGCAAACGTTGAAGAATATCCTGGCTGACTATGAAGTGGCCTCGGGTCAAAAGGTAAACCTCCAAAAATCATCCATTTTCTTTGGGAAAGGATACAAGTCCGAAGCAAGCTATAGGTATCAACTCTGAGGCATTGAGTGAACGGTACCTTGGTTTACCAACACTGGTTGGTAGATCAAAAGAGGGCACGTTCAAGTATGTAAGGGAAAGCTCGACAAGTAAAGTCTCTGGTTGGAAGGGGCAAGGGCTCTCTAAGGCAGCGAGAGAGATTCTCATTAAAACAGGGCTTCAGTCTACGCCTACTTACACCATGAGCTGTTTTCAACTCACAAAGAAGATGTGCCGGAACCTGAAATCGATCTCCTCAAAATTCTGGTGGGGTGCAGCGAATGGTGAAAGGAAAGTACACTAGATATCTTGGGATAAGATGTGCCACTCGAAGAGAGAGGGCGGGATGGGTTTCAGGGACCCGGAGGCTTTTAACCAAGCATTGCTAGCGAAGCAAGCTTGGAGGATTTTACAAAACCCTTCCTCCCTTTGTGCTAGGGTGCTCAAGGCGCGGTACTTCAAGGAGGGATCAATTATGACGGCCACGTGCCCGAGTGGAGCCTCATTCACGTTCCGGAGCATTTTGCATGGACGTGACCTCTTACAGGAAGGATTAGTATGGAGGATTGGTGATGGCAGCTCTGTCAATGTGCATCATGATAATTGGATTCCAAGACAGGGAAGTCTCAAACCATTGGGACAGATCTACATGCATGGAGTTACCAAGGTGGCTGACTTGCTCAACATACAGGGAGATACATGGGATGTTGGAAAGATTGATGAAATGTTCACACCTGATGATGCATGTGATATTAAACAGATTGTAGTTGGTGGACCGGGTGTAAGGGATTACCTAGCATGGAATTTCAGAAAGAATGGCCAGTTCACTGTAAAATCTGCATATCATTTGAAAATGAGCATCAAGGGAGCGAGGACCGGACGACTGAGTTCCTCGTCTTCGCTCAAAAAGCACAAAACGTGGCTGGCGCTATGGAGTACAGATGCATCGAACAAAGCTAAGATACATACCTGGAGGCTCATGCAGAATGGATTGGCTGTAGGGGCAGAGTTGCACCGATGAAGGATCAAGGGTGGAGTATTCTGTGTAGCGTGTGGTAGGGAGGAGTCTATCTACCACCGTTTTTGGGCCTGCCCGCACTCCCAACTATTCTGGCGAGCTCTGAGAGAGGAGATGGAGGCTCCTGTTGTAACACCGCCGGAGTTGGATGGTTCTTTTAGCTCTATCTCGTCATGGCTGTAGGAGTGGTTAGCCGACGCGACTGATGCAGAACGGGAGACGATGATCCAAGCTCTCTACGACATGTGGTTAGCAAGGAATGAGGCGAGAGATGGCAAACAGATAGTTGATGCACGAGCGGTGGCTGGGAGGGTGTGTGCCCATATTAAAGAGTGGAGAGAGGTGCATCCCAAAGGACCCAGGGTTCCAAATACAAAGCTAGTGGAGGCGTGGAAGCCACCTGAAATGGGCTGGGTAAAAGTGAATGCTGATGGTGCTTGGACGAAGTTGCAGACAAAAGGAGGAGGAGGAGTGATCATACGGGATCATGTTGGTGCGTTCAGAGGAGGGGCCTGTGCGTTCCTCCCAAGCACCTCCGACCCTCGGCTGCTGGAGGTAAAGGCGAGTCGACAGGCAATGCAACTCGTGTTTCAGCAGGGATTTCTGAAGGTTCACTTGGAGCTTGATAGCAGAGAGGTGGTGGCCATGCTCAACGACAACAACAAGAATCTATCTGCGGTTGGGCCACTCGTTGATGAAGTGAAAGCGATGCTCCATACGCGACAGGAGTACAAGGTCAGTTGGGTGAGAAGAACAGCAAATGGTGCAGCACATATATTAGCTAAAGAGGGGGTTAGCATGGAATTGAATAAAGTGTGGCTTGAAGGGCCACCAGATTGCATCCTACAGGTTGTTGCGAAAGAGATTCCGGATGTGGTCTAAAGTCTGCATGTAGTGCAGTTTCGGCATTCTTCGTTTTTTATTTCGTTTTTTAAGGCTCTGCCTGCAGTTTAAGACAGATGAGACTTCGGTTGCTGTGGACCTTGTTAATTTTTTTTGATGAATAAATGCTTTACCCCTAAAAAAACCAAAACTGTTTGGTTACTAACTGTAACGTTAATTAATACAACAACGCCTGGTCCTGCTTTTCTTCTGCTAGCTGCCTCCCGAGCCGAGCGCACAACCCGACCATTGGCGTACCATCCTCATGACCTTCTGGCCCTTCCCCCCAATCATCTTGACGCCTTGGAGGATCCTGCACGCCTCGCCGATGGTCTGGCCGAGAGGAATCTTGGTGTGAAGGCAAGGTGGTAGGCCCAGTACTTCGACAAGCCGGAGGCTACCCAGGCGGCCACATCGACCGTCGCTGGCTGCGTAGCTCCAGATCAACGCCAGTTTGAACCAGCGGCGAAGGCGGGGTTGACGATGAGGTCGCCGCCGTCCTCGGCTACGGGATTAAATTGCTCGTGCCATGGGGATTGGTGGGCAGAGATGGCGTGAATGTTTGGGAAGAAGACGACAGGGTCGACGGGAAGGAGAGAGAAACGGCGTATCGTTTTCTGATTGCGCCCGATTTCTCGGGTATCAGTTTTGAATAGGGCGGGATCTGTTACCGGGGTTATCAAATTACGGAGCAATCTAAACAAACAAGATTTAGCGCTATCTATTACCATCGTTATCAGATGACGTTGCAATTGCACGAACCAAACACCTCCTAGAAAGTGTCACACGTTTTAATCAAAAAATCATGCTACACTTACAACATGATCAGTACAATTTTTGTAGGACGCTGCCAATCAGACCGTCCACATGTCAAGTCAGCCTCAAGTGTAGCACAACTTAGGGTTGGATTTCCCATTGTACTGGAATCGGATGCCCAAGTATCGTACGTGAAGTAGTTTCATTAATTAAAGAACAAACTGAACTATCAACAAAAAACTTGGCCGTGTGCACATCCAACATGGAAAGTAACACACAATTTAATTTTTGTGTCAATTAAAATATGTTTGTGCCTTTTGAAAGATGTCCTCTAATTTTTAAAATGTCTGTGTAGTTTTAAAATAAGTGTTCATGTATTAAAATAATGTTGATATAATTTAAGAAATGCTCACCCTTTTCTCAATAACAAATTTCATGTCATTCTAAAAAGTGTCCAGGTGCTTAAAAATATATTCATCATTTTAAAAATATTCACGCTCTTTAAAAAATGTCCATGTGATTTAAAAAATATTTATGTGTTTTAAAAAGAACGTTGATGCATTTAAAATAAAATATAAACAATTTAAAAGTGAGTGGGTATATGAGGGATGATGTAGGCCGTAGCTCGGGAAGCGCAGACGTTAGATCAAGCTTGACGAGATTAGTTTTCAAACTATTTGACATTCACTTGCAATGGTATGGTTCAATGACAGGTGTGTGTGTCATGGTCGAGATTATCACATTGGAATTCAGCACGTCGGAAGCATTGCTATCAGGTGGTCATCATGACCGTAGCCGATGAAGGCTGGAAGGAGGATAAGCTACAACACGATTCAGCCGCTATGTTAAAATATATAATGTGAACATGTGAAGGGGTCTCCAGTCAAACTTATTGTGCTGGAAGCATGCACTCCTTTCTCCCGTTGCAACACACGGACATGTTTGCTAGTATACTAATAAATAAAACAATGTGCATCTCCAGTATTCCGTCACACAACCTCTAACAAAGTTTCTAAGTAATTCAGAAGCATCTACCCTGTGTTCACCTTTGAAGTGAATTGCAGACATAACCAGCAGTACATCTTTCGTAGCCTAAGTCCAAAGAAAAACCCAAACCAGTTATCATAGCATTTGAAGTAACGGGCTGCTTATTCTCTTTTCAGTCCCGATAGCCATTCCGACGTCATTTCAGGTTGTATACCGTGCGAGGGTTTGGCCCTAGCATGAACACACTGTATCCACACAATGTCCTTTTTCGCCAAAGAACCTACTCTTATGATATTTCATATACTCCTTCTGTTTCTAACTATAAGTCCCTTTAGACATTTCAAATGGACTACAACATACAGATATATGTAGACATATTTTAGAGTATAGATTCACTCATTTTGCTCCGTATGTAATCACCTGTTGAAATCTTTAAAAAGACTTATATTTGAAAACGAAGGGAGTATAATATATGAGAGAATTCCTTATTTGGCCCTTTCTTAAATTTTGCTTTCTTTTTTGGCCCAAAAAACTTTTTTCTTTCATTCTTGACACTTAAACTTCATTTTGTTCCATATCTGACACTTTCATCCATTTTTCCATCCGGCGTTGTTAAATGGCATGTAGAAAGACAATGCTGCCCCTGGTGATAATATGTCAGAAAAAAAAGACTGAATCGAGTATTTGGGCTCGACTTCGCGGGCGTGCCCCCGCTATTGCTGCCACCATCGCCGCCGCGTGCTTGCTGCCTTGCTGGTACCGTGCTGCGTGCGTGATGGCTGCCCGCTTGCTGCCGCTTACATCCGTCAATGCGTGTGAGGGAGTCCTGGATTAGGGGGTGTTCGGATAGCCGGACTATACCTTCGGCCGGACTCCTGGACTATGAAGATACAAGATTGAAGACTTCGTCCCGTGTCCGGAAGGGACTTTCCTTGGCGTGGAAGGCAAGCTTGGCGATACGGATATGTAGATGTCCTACCATTGTAACCGACTCTGCGTAACCCTAGCCCTCTCCGGTGTCTATATAAACCGGAGGGTTTTAGTCCGTAGGACAACAACAAGAACAACAATCATACCGTAGGCTAGCTTATAGGGTTTAGCCTCCTTGATCTCGTGGTAGATCTACTCTTGTACTACCCATATCATCAATATTAATCAAGCAGGAGTAGGGTTTTACCTCCATCGAGAGGGCCCGAACCTGGGTAAAATATCGTGTCCCTTATCTCCTGCTACCATCCGCCTAGACGCATAGTTCGGGACCCCCTACCCGAGATCCGCCGATTTTGACACTGACATTGGTGCTTTCATTGATAGTTCCTCTGTGTCGTCACTTTTAGGCCCGATGGCTCCTCCGATCATCAACAACAATGCGGTCCAGGGTGAGACTTTTCTCCCCGGACAGATCTTCGTATTCGACGGCTTTGCACTGCGGGCCAATTCGCTTGGCCATCTGGAGCAGATTAAAAGCTACGCCCCTGGCCATCAGGTCAGATTTGGAAGTCTGAACTACACGGCTGACATCCGCGGGGATTTGATCTTCGACGGATTCGAGCCACAACCGAGCGCGCCGCACTGTCACGAAGGGCATGATTTAGCTCTGCCGCCGAACAGTGCTTTGGAGGCCGCGCCCGCATCGGCTCCGACCCTTAGTTCGGAGCCGATTGCGCCGATCGAGGACGGGTGGTTGGACGCCGCCTCGGAGGCCGAAATCTCTACGGTGATCGAGCCGAACACCAGCTTTGTCCCTTGCGAAGCCCGTGACTCCAAGGTGCCGACTCCTCTCCGGACTCCGAGCCCCCCGCGGCCCTGCCGATCGAATCCGATTGGGCGCCGATTACGAAGTTCACCGCCACGGACATCTTTCAGCACTCGCCTTTCGGCAATATTCTGAATTCACTAAAGTCTCTCTCTATATCAGGAGAGCCCTGGCCGAACTACGGTCAGCAAGGTTGGGAGGCGGATGATGAAGAAATTCAAAACCCACCCACCACCCACTTTGTAGCTACTGTCGATGATTTAACCGACATGCTCGACTACGACTCCGAAGACATCGACGGTATGGACGCCGATGCACGAGACAATTAGGAACCAGCGCCTATAGGGCATTGGAAAGCCACCTCGTCATATGACATATACATGGTGGACACCCCAAAAGAGGACGATGGCGATGGAACAGCGGAGGATGACCCCTCCAAGAAACAGCCTAAGCGCCGGCGTCAGCGGCGCCGCTCTAAATCCCGCCAAAGCAAAAATGGTGATTCCGGCACGGGAGATAATAACACTCCGGACAGTGCCGAAGAAAACCCCCTCCGGCAAAACTCAGCACAGGAGGATGGAGAAGCCAGCCCTCATGAAAGAGCGGCAGACAGAGAGGTCGAGGACGATAATTACATGCCTCCCTCCGAAGACGAGGCAAGCCTCGACGACGATGAATTTGTCGTGCCTAAGGATCCCGTCGAACAGAGCGCTTCAAACGCAGGCTTATAGCCACGGCGAGCAGCCTCAAGAAAAAACAGCTACATCTTAGAGCTGATCAAGACTTGCTAGCCGACAAATGGACGGAAGTCCTGGCAGCCGAAGAGTATGAACTCGAACGCCCCTCCAAGAGCTACCCAAAGCGCAGGTTGCTACCCTGATCAGAGGAAGAAGCACCTACATCACCAGCGCATGATGCGCCCGGCCACCGCGTGGCCGTGACAGAGAGGCCTCTCGGCCCTCCACCCAAGCCGCACCCCGGCGCCGCTTTAAAAATGCCAAGGCACGGGGAAATGCGCCAGACCTGTGAGATATATTGGAGGACAAGGCAAAGCAAACAAGGTTTATCTACGGATCGCGTGGGCGCCCCACGGCACGAGACGGTAATCGTCACGCCAGATACAGTAAATCCGGCCGAGCCGAACACAGTAGACAAAGCTCGTTTGAGCTACGTCGGGATATAGCCCAATACAGAGGTGCCGCACACCCACTATGCTTCATAGATGAAGTAATGGATCATCAAATCCCAGAGGGTTTCAAATCCGTAAACATCGAATCATATGATGGCACAACAGATCCTGTGGTATGGATCGAGGATTATCTCCTCCATATCCACATGGCCCGCGGTGATGACTTACACGCCATCAAATACCTCCCACTCAAGATTAAAGGACCAGCTCGGCATTGGCTTAACAGCTTGCCAGCAGAATCAATTGGTTGTTGGGAGGACCTGGAAGCCGCATTGCTCGACAATTTCCAGGGCACTTATGTGCGACCACCAGACGCCGACGACCTAAGCCACATAATTCAGCAGCCAGAGGAATCGGCCAAGCAATTTTGGACACGGTTCCTAACCAAGAAAAATCAAATCGTCGACTATCCGGACGCAGAGGCCCTAGCGGCCTTCAAGCATAATATCCGCGATGAGTGGCTTGCCCGGCACCTTGGACAGGAAAAGCCGAAATCTATGGCAGCCCTCACGACACTCATGACCCGCTTTTGTGCGGGAGAAGACAGCTAGCTGGCTCGTAGCAATAACATAACCAAGAGCCCTGATAATTCGGATACCAAGGACAACAGTGCTAGGTCGCGTCGCAACAAGCACAAGCGCCGCATTAACGACGACAATGCTGAGGATACGACAGTTAATGCCGGATTCAGAGGCTCTAAACCCGGTCAGCGGAAAAAGCCATTCAAGATAAATAGTCCGGGCCCGTCCAGTTTGGACCGAATACTCGACCGCTCATGTCAGATACATGGCACCCCCGAAAAGCCAGCCAATCACACCAACAGGGATTGTTGGGTGTTCAAGCAGGCCGACAAATTAAATGCCAAAAACATAGACCAGGGGCTACATAGCGACGACGAGGAGGAGCCCCGGCCACCGAACAGTAGTGGACAGAAGGGATTTCCCCCCCAAGTGCGGACGGTGAACATGATATACGCAACCCACATCCCCAAGAGGGAGTGGAAGCGTGCGTTAAGGGACGTCTATGCGATGGAGCCCGTCGCCCCGAAGTTCAACCCATGGTCCTCCTGCCCGATCACTTTTGATCGAAGGGACCACCCCACTAGCATCCGTCACGACGGATTCGCCGCATTGGTTCTAGACCCAATTGTTGACGGATTTCACCTCACTAGAGTCCTCATGGACAGCGGCAGCAGCCTGAACCTGCTTTATCAGGACACAATGCGGAAAATGGGCACCGATCCTTCGAGGATTAAACCCACTAAAACGACCTTTAAAGGCATCATACCAGGTGTAGAGGCCAACTGTACAGGCTCAGTCACACTTGAAGTGGTCTTCGGATCTCCGGATAATTTCCGAAGCAAGGAGTTAATCTTCGACATAGTCCCATTCCGCAGTGGCTATCTCGCACTGCTCGGGCGAATCGCATTTGCCAAGTTCAATGCGGTACCGCATTACGCATACCTCAAGCTCGAGATGCCAGGCCCTCGAGGAGTCATTACGGTCAATGGAAGCACCGAACGCTCTCTCCGTACGGAGGAGCATACGGCGGCTCTCGCAACGGAAGTACAAAGCAGCCTCTCAAGGCAATTCTCTAGTCCGACCATTAAACGTCCGGACATCGTCGAGCGCGCCCGGAGTAACCTACAGCAAGACCGCCTGGCACGTTTCGAGCAGGCGTAGCAATGCGGCCCCAACCCCAGCCCTCGCAAAATTGCGAAACTAGTGCTGCGCGTACATAACTACGCTCTGGAAATACCATGGGCACAGGGGGGTGGGCACCATCACGGCACGCCCAAAACACGGCCTAAACCGCACTAGGGGCTGCCGATTTTTCACTTTTATCTTAATTTCAGGACTCCATTCTTCGGAAGGTCTAACCGGCAGTACAATTGCCGCACAAACGATGCAAGAACCAGGGAAGAAGAAAGCCACGCTGCACTATGGAACTCTCATGTGGTCTCTATAACGAGCAGTATACCTGTTTTGCATATCATTCCGCAGCCCGCCCCTGGAAGGGACATGTTAAATAGTCACACCTTTTGCTTATCGCACCATTTGTATCGTTCTGCTTTGATCGCAGCTCTTTTAAATAAATAATGCATAGCTTTTGTCTATTATTGTATTACTATTTTTTAAGAATATATGTTCATTAATAACATGTCGCACTCGTACACTTTGGCACGGCCAATACACCAGGGGCTTAAGTACCCCACAATACGGTGTGAGAAGTCCGAACATTTCACAAGTGCGGCACCCTGAAATTATAGCATTATATGCATCGGCTCCGAATCATGTCTTGGGTCAAATATTGAGTTTGCCCGGCTCCTATGTTTTGGTACCTTACGTTCCGTTGTATCGGCTAAGGTAGCGCTAGGAGAACTACTGCGATTGTGCCCCAGTTGAGCTGGGCTAAACACCTCAGTAGAGAAAGCTAAAACTGACCGTCATGATGAGGCGAGAGTTGGTCGCTGTTCGAGAGGTTTTCGATTCCCTAAAGACTTATGCCGCTTAGAGCGAGGAGTCGGCTTTGTCCGGCCTAGGCGTGGATAGCGCCCCGAACTCGGTTGACGGTGTCCTGGACTAGGGGGTACTCACCACGTCGTCCCCCAATCGGTTAGATTGGGCCGAGGACCCCCAGGGCCGCATACTCATGGGCCAGTCCGGACAGGTGCCGCATACAAGGAAGATTCCACAAGACTTGGCGATCAAGACAAGGACTTCTCCCCCACCGGCGTATTCGGCTAGGACTCTTGTTATCCTGGGCCTCTGGTGCATTATATAAATCGAGGCCAGACTAGTCGATAGATGATTATGAGATGACTCATCATACCTCTAGGGTTTAGACCACAACATATGATCTCGAGGTAGATCAACTCTGTACTACACCCATATGAATACAATCAAAAGCAGCATGTAGGGTATTATCTCATCAAGAGAGCCCGAAGCTGGGTAAAACCCCGTGTACATGTTACCATCGATCCTAGACGCATAGTTCGGGACCCCCTACCCGAGGTCCGCCGGTTTTGACACCGACATTGGTGCTTTCATTGAGGGTTCTGCTGTGTGATCGACAAAAGGATCGATGGCTCGCCTGCAGATCAACTGCGACTTCGGCATCTTCGTCACCAGCTCGACTGGTCACCTTGGTTCGACCAAGAATTGCGCCCCGTGTTCGGATCACCATGTTCGGGCGAGGGCCTTCATCAAATATCAACTCCGATCTCTATCAAGATCACGGAGGAATCATCCATGAAGCTCGGGGGCTCAACGTCAACATTGCCCTCAAGCGACCGTGCTGTTTTTCTGGACAGCGAACTCGTATCTTCTGCCGCCACCTCCTCGAGTATCGCTTTGGTGGAATTGTGCGGAATTGAGTCTACAACAACCCTGGAAAATTTCGTCGAGTTCCGATGGAGGAATCTCCGGCAATCCATAATATACTGGAGCCCTGTCAAATCTGGACGGGAATCTGGATGAGTTTAGGGCGTGGTGTCCAGCTTCTAGCTCGGGCGTCCTTTGGAAGATCCAACCGTTGATCGGCTGCGGAATTACTATATCTACCACCCTTCAAAATTTCAGCTCGATCCGACCGTCCAAACTCCGGGAACCTTCCGATTAGTGCATCACTTTTCGGGTCTGTTTTCTGCGTGAGAACGAATCCGACCTGAATTCATCTTTTTTATGAACGGGATTTCGGACATCCTTTTTGAAGGAAGTTTTGTATGGGATATTGTGTATTGTTCCCGAGCACATCCCACTAACTTTAAGATCTTTTGAACATGATCTTCAACATCATTGCTGGTGTCAAACCAGTCCGACAATATTGCTCCACGGCTGCCGACCTGTGCTAGACACGTCGTCACTTTGTTGAGCCGAGCTCAACTTCTTCGGATCATCATCTCGGCAAGCCGAACAAGAGTCCGGCATCGCGAAGGACAAATCATCACCAACATCGCCGCCCCACGGATTACACGGAGCGGGCATACCGGCATCACCGCACAGTCGCTTCATCAAGCCGGCATCTACCACGTCACGACCTGCATCGGCAGGGCCGCACTGTTGCCCCTTCAAGCCGGTGTCCATCACACCGGACTACTTCGACTCATCGACTGGCCTCGAGGCTTCGACATCTCGGCTGGACCGGAGGATTCATCATCTCTTCATCAACCTACTACGGACACTTCGGCGTCACTAGCCGACCAGCTTCGTCATGATTGGCCGGACCGAGGGCTTCGCCTCGGCGAGCCAACCTTTGCCAGCATCATCTTCCTTTGGATTACTACAACAAATAAACCAGGTGCTATTAATCCTAATATTTTTTGCATGTTTGGGTTCATTTTTTCCAAGGAATTATTACTCTGGTTTGTCCATCATATGTTCACAGGTCTATCAAATGGTGGCCGCATTAACGACGGTCGCATGCTGGTTCGGTCAGTCTCCGTACATAGTCCGGCGAACGCCGCATTCGGAGCGCGGACCGACCTATGAATTCAGGCTTTGCCACGCCTTTACCGCA
Source organism: Aegilops umbellulata (assembly GCA_032464435.1). Taxonomy (NCBI): domain Eukaryota; kingdom Viridiplantae; phylum Streptophyta; class Magnoliopsida; order Poales; family Poaceae; genus Aegilops; species Aegilops umbellulata. The sequence continues at coordinate 344,168,449 of CP136054.1, read as the reverse complement.
TCACGCCGACGCCCTGCATCGACATCGACTTTGGCGCCAGGCCATATTTCTTTTATTAATCACTTTGCATAAATTATTCATTATGCAATGATTTTTTATTTATCATTATTACCATTATCTCCCGTTTGCACTATTTTTTGTGCACAGGAAAATGATCTGGGGACTTCGGCGTCACTCTGCCGGTCTGGATCGACCGTGCTATGTCACCACTTCGGCGTGCCGAGCTCTCCGCTCCGCCACCTCGGGACCAGCTTGGGGGATAGAACCTTGTCCCGCATCAAGCTCGGACTGCGAACACATTAACCAGCTAAGTCGCTTTCATGCTCAAAGCTTTAATTTCTAACTTGTGTTTGGTTCGATCAAGCGTTATACTTTTTTGAAAAAAAAAGTTGCTTGTAAAATTTTTTTTTGTCCAAACTTTGTTCACACATACTTGACGCGCTACCTGCGCTCATTATACCTGGGGGCTTTTTTAACAGAAGCTTATTAATACGGGCTTTATGCCCAACACATGTGTCACACTTCCGCATGTACCTTTTATTCACCATTATATGCATCGATATGACTTAAGTTTTGGCCAAGCTGGGTTGCCTGGCTCCTGTGCTTACCCCTACGTTCCCGATTGTTCGGCTAGGTGGTAAAGGGAGCACCTCTGCGATTGTTACTGTCGGGTCAGACGGATGTGTACCTCAGACTGGGTGAAGCCGAAAGCTAGCGTTCTTAAGGGAATACTCGGTCGGTGAACTAAAAGATGATTTCTTACCTATTTATTTACCTGCCCCCAGATGCTTTTCTGCTCTTTTCGCAGTCCGGACATGCACTTTAGGGCATGCCTCCCAGGGAAAGGAACCCCTAACGAAACTATTCTCCCTGGAAGATGTTTCTTACTAACCATGTAATATAACATAACTAGTTGGGCACTTGTCTGATAAAGCACTAATGACCCCTACGCCTGGTCTCCACGCATGCCCTGGTTTTTATAACCGCGAGGGTATTCGGACACACTCCGGACTATTGGGTCCAGAGGTTGAAGCGAAAAGGTCCGCTATGACAAACGATCTACAATCCGGCTAGAAGGCATTCTACATGTCACCTTACATTATATAGTCAACTTTTACCCAAGTCACTTGGGGGGATCTTATGTTTATTTAAGCCGTTTCATACTAAGTGTTTTTCTTCTTAGTCGTTGCAAAGTTATTATTATTTATCACTCCTTTTTTCGACACGAGTGTGCGGTCACTAGCCGGGGAGCCTAATTTCTCTCTCAAAAGCCGTTAGAGTTTAGTTTGCTAAACTGGCCTGATGAGAAGTACTCCACCCTCGGGATAGGAGGTTTAAGCCATAGGCTGACCCGCTCGAAGTCTTGAGATAGGATGTATCATGTTAAAGCATGACAGAAGCACTTGTTTTTTCTAAGACCAATTTTCGGGTTGGCACCGAACACTTGATATTGTTCGGACGTCATGTTTTTACTGACGTTTCTTGGTTTTCCAAGCTTTTTGGCACTTTTAAACTATTTGTGGTTTTTCAGCACAAGTCTCGCAGTGCAATGCCGGACACCTTTATAGATTCGGCAAAAATATTCTCGGATACTGCTATATATGCATCGGTTTCGAATTGTGTCTTCGGTCAATAGTTGGGTTGCCCGGCTCCTGCACTTGCTTCCTACGTTCTGCTTTGTTCGACTAGGCGTGCAAAGGGAGAACCACTGCGATCGTGCTTCCAGCTCACACGGTTAAGCACCTCAATGGAGAAAGCCGAAAACTGACTGTCACAATAAGCGTAAACTGGTCAGTGATCCGATGACTGTGTTAAATAACAGGCCGTTCATAACATTGGCCGAAGTGTTTACGGCTTGACCTCGACTGTCGCCGAACACTACCGGGGGCTATTAACTAGCCTCCCAGACTAAATCCTCGATATTTTGCTCTTACATCGGAGCTGAGGTTTTATGATCATGCTTAGCATGACAACCCAAAGAAAGGAACCGATAGCGGGATTATTTTCTTTGGAAGACATTTCTTCTGTTAAACAGTAATATAACATATCTCTCCGCGTACCTTTGTTTATAAAACCGTATGGCCAGATTGCCTTGTTTGTCATAAATCTTTGCCCTTATAAAGGCTTTATAAAGTAAGACAAACACTCCTCGGCTACTGGCCGAGGAGGTGGAAGCCGATGGTCGGTCAACAAAGTTTTGTACAATGCGGATCCAAGCATTAATGATGTAAAGTACTTGGATACATAGAGTCATTACACATAATTTGTGATTTTACTATGGATATTGATCCTTAATTCGGCCACCCGTGCCCGCATTAAGGCTCGGGGGCTACTGGGCTTCGGGCTTATTATTTAAACATATTAAAGGGGCATATTGATCCCCTGATCTGGTGTTGCCACCCAACCAGTGTCTTGGGGGCTACTGCATTGCTTGTCCAATGCAGAAAATTTTATGTGCAATATAGTTTCCGAGGAGATTTTGATCCTCAGGTTGGTCGGCAGCACCCAACCTGAGTCTCGAGGACTGAGCACGCCGCTTTTTGTGTCCCGAAGTATTCTGCCGAGCTAGGACTTGATCCTCAAACCGATTTTACAAATCAACCTGAGTCTCAGCGGCTACGGGGATCAGCGGTCTTATGTCATCCTTCATGTGCACCTCGGGTTTTAGACCGATACCCACCTTGAGGGCTACTGGGTATATATCTCGGCAGAGAATAAATTGCACCAATAAAAAAATATTGACAAAAATCGGCCCACATTCGGGGTGGTGCACCACCTCGAAAGCAGTCCGGCATAAAGCTCGGGCGCTAGTGGCTGGCTCCATAGAGGGCATTTCCGGCATTAAGCTCGGCTAAACTCCTTCAAACTTCTTTGAACCAAGGTGATTTACGACACCTCGGATACAGTCCGGCGTTGGAGCTCGGATACATAGTCTGGCGTTGGAGCTCGGATACATAGTCCGGCGTTAGAGATGGGAAGCAGTCCGGCATTGGTGCTCGGCTGCAAAAAATACCTCGAATGCAGTCCGGCGTTAGAGCTCGGACGCAAGAGGGAACTGCCTCCCGGGAACAACTTCAAACCCGAGGTGTGGCATAAAAATAACAAGGCATTGATAAAGGCCGGAAACTTAAAGGGGCTCCTCGGATACCCGACGTGTAAACCCGTCGAATCCATTTTGGCGATCCTCAAGATCGAAGATAAAGAAGATTCATTGAACCAGTTTTCAAGACCGACGACCGAAGATGAAGAACAGTTCGGAAGAATCGAGGAGCGTCCCTAACTTGAAGACCGGTTCAGGAGGCTACTGACGGTGTCCTGGACTAGGGGGTACTCACCACGTCGTCCCCCAATCGGTTAGATTGGGCCGAGGACCCCCAGGGCCGCATACTCATGGGCCAGTCCGGACAGGTGCCGCATACAAGAAAGATTCCACAAGACTTGGCGATCAAGACAAGGACTTCTCCCCCACCGGCGTATTCGGCTAGGACTCTTGTTATCCTGGGCCTCTGGTGCATTATATAAACCGAGGCCAGACTAGTCGATAGATGATTATGAGATGACTCATCATACCTCTAGGGTTTAGACCACAACATATGATCTCGAGGTAGATCAACTCTGTACTACACCCATATGAATACAATCAAAAGCAGCATGTAGGGTATTATCTCATCAAGAGAGCCCGAAGCTGGGTAAAACCCCGTGTACATGTTACCATCGATCCTAGACGCATAGTTTGGGACCCCCTACCCGAGATCCGCCGGTTTTGACACCGACATCGGTCTTCCGAATACTAGGGGCTTCGCCGAAATTTAAAATTATAGAATTCTATGGCTAAGTGAGAGTGTTCAAGCATTATAGTCCGATTGCCTTGTTCGTTGTGTTGAGCGCCTCCCTCGAAGGATCCAAGAATGAGAAAAAGAGCGCTCAAGTTTATCCCGGACGCCCCAGCACTAGTGGCATGGGGGCAGAAGCCGACGACTCGCCATCTCTCAAAATTTGATAAATGGCCACACAGAAGGTAAAATTTTAAATTCAAAAAGCATTGCTTAGCGCACATGAACAAGTATTCAGCGCACAGGACAAAATAAACATGTTTTACTCAAAAATTACATCTTTCGAGCATTCGTCCGCCATAAGGCGGGCGCCCTTCAGAATGCCCTTATAGTACATCTCGGGGTGGCTATGCTCCTTGCCCGGCAGCGGCCCGTCCTTCACAAGCTTCTCCGCATCCAGCTTGCCCCAGTGCACCTTAGCACGGGCAAGCGCCCTACGGGCACCTTCGATCCAGACGGAGCGCTTGATGACTTCGAGCCTTGGACAGGCCTCCACCAGCCACCGCACCAGCCCGAAGTAGCTCCCAGGAAGAACCTCTCTAGGCCACAACCGAACTATGAGGCCCTTCATGGCCTGTTCGGCCACCTTGTGGAGCTCGACCAGTTGCTTCAGCTGGTCGCTCAAGGGCACATGGAGTCCGGCCTCAGCATACTCAGACCAGAACACCTTCTCTGTCGAGCTGCCCTCCTCGACTCGGTAGAATGCGACGGCATCGGACACGCTGCGGGGCAAATCTGTGAACGCTCCTGGAGAGCTCCGGATTCAGGTAAGTAACAAGTAATTCACTTTCACATGCTTGCTTTGCATAAAGAAATCCTTACCCGCCGCTATCGGTTTCATCGCCTCAATCTCCTGAAGGGCCTTCTGGGCTTCGGCCTTGGCATACTTGGCATTCTCAATGGCCGCCGCGAGCTCGGACTCTCGCGTCTTTGAGTCAAGCTCCAAACTCTCATGTTTTTTCACAAGAGCCTGGAGCTCTTGCTGCACCTCGCCAACCTACGCCTCATATTTATCCCGCTCGGTGTGCTCCGTTGCCGCCCTCTTCTCGGCCTCGGACAGCGGTTGCTTAAGGGTCGCCACCTCCGTTGTGGCCCCTACAATAGCCATGTTAATCCTGTCACTTTTTGCAATTGCACCTTTTTATATTTAAATAAGGTATTTCCTACCTTCCTTGTCCTCGAGCTGCTTCTTGGCAAGCCCGAGCTCCCGCTCGGACTGCTCGAGGTTCTGCTTCAGCGTGTCCACCTCCGCAGTCAGTGCGGCGGACGTCAGCAGCGAAGCCTGCATACGCATATTGACTTAATTATGTTAGACTCCTACGAATATTATTAGATCCTCTATTCGGCTTTTCTTTCCGAACACCGAACAGAGCATCAGGGGCTACTGTCTATGCGGTAATATTTTTAATATCCTTTACTTACCTCAAAGCCTGTTAGAAGGCTGGCACAGGCTTCAGTCAGTCCGCTCTTGGCGGACTGAACCTTCTGGACCACCGTACTCATCACAGTACGGTGCTCCTCGTCGATGGAGGTGCCTTTAAGCACCTCCAGCAGATTGTCTGGCGCCTCCGGTTGGACGGGGGCCACCGGCTCAGTGGGCTTGCTCCTCTTGGAAGGAGGTCGCCTGCCGGACTCTAGAACCTTTGAAGGTTCCGGATCGGTGTCCGGCCTAGGGCCGTACTTGGAGCCCTTAGGGGTTTTATCCCCTTGGCGCCTGGAGTCCGGAAGGTCGCCTTGCGGCGCCTCCAGGACCACCTCCTCCTAGTTTAGAACCTCCTGGGACGCCACCTCGGCGTCATCCATAGGGCGGGGGGAGGTAGCCGTCGGAAGAGAGTTTACATCCGACGAGTCCAGGGAACCGCTCGACGACACGTCGAGCCGGTCTTTGGATGGACTGCATAATCATATTCGACGTAAGGAAAAGCCGTGCAGTGAAGGAATACTATGACTTACTCTGGTATCCGGATACTTACGAATTCGCCAGGGGCTTGGCCCTGTGCGGCCACTCCTCTTCGCCGTCGTCGGCGTTGGTGGAGTAGTCCGTAAGAAGGGTTTTCCCCTTCTTGGACCCTCCGGCCTCCCCAGTTGGGGCGGCCTTCCTTTTCTTTCCTTCCCCCGCTGGAGGGGGCGAGGTCTCTTCTTCCTCCTCCTCGTCTTCACGGGAGGATTGCATCTCGGAGTCGTCGGACGACGAATCCAACACCACCACACGCCGGGCACTCTTTCAAGTCCTCGTGGCCTTCTTCTCCGGCACCACATAGGGTGCCGGAACCAGCAGCTTCGCCAAGCGAGCATCTGCTGGGTCTTCGGGCAAAGGAGCCAGACAATTGATCTGTCCGGACTTCGCCTGCCAATCCTGTCAAAGGTAAGGGAGCTTAGATCCTGCATAGAGTCAAACTATGAAAAGCTAATACCCTGTAAAAGGTAAAAATAGCTTACCGCACTAGCGTGACGCTGCGTGCTGAATCCGCGATCCTCGGTAGCGGATGCGGGAGCCTCGGCGCCCTTGAATAGCACCTTCCAGGCATCTTTGTACGTCGTGTCGAAGAGCCTGCTTAGAGTTTGGTGCTGCGCCGGGTCGAACTCCCATAGGTTGAAAGCCCGTTGTTGACACGGGAGGATTCGGCGGATGAGCATAACCTGGACTACGTTGACAAGTTTGAGCTTCTTATTCACCAGGGTTTGGATGCATGTTTGTTGTCCAGTCACCTCTCCTTTGTTGCCCCACGACAGGCCCGTCTCTTTCCAGGACGTGAGCCGCGTAGGGGGTCTGGATCGGAACTCGGGGGCTGCGACCCATTCAGGGTCACGCGGCTCGGTGATGTAGAACCACCCTGATTGCCACCCCTTTAGGGTCTCCACGAAGGAGCCCTCGAGCCATAGGACGTTGGGCATTTTGCCCACCGTGGCGCCTCAGCACTCCGCCTAGTCGCCGCGCACCACCTTTGGGTTGACATTGAAAGTCTTGAGCCATAGGCCGAAATGGGGGCGGATGCAAAGGAAAGCCTCGCACACGACGATAAACGCCGAGATGTTGAGGACTAAGTTCGGGGTGAGATCGTGGAAATCTAGGCCATAGTAGAACATGAGCCCCCGGATAAATGGGTGGAGAGGGAAGCCCAGTCCGCGGAAGAAATGGGGGAGGAACACCACCCTCTCATGGGGCCTTGGGGTGGGGACGAGTTGCCCCTCTTCGGGAAGCCGGTGCGCGATGTCATTAGACAAGTATCCGGCCTTCCTCAGTTTTTTTATGTGTCCCTCCATGACAGAGGAGACCATCCACTTGCCTCCCGCTCCGGACATGACTGGAGAAGGTTGAGGTGGGGAGTGCGGACTTGGGCGCTGGAGCTCGAGTGCGCGGAAATGGATAGGCAAAGGAGGAAGAAGGCGTGGATGAGAAAGGTGGATCCTTATCTCCTTATATGGGCGGACGCAACTACGCGTCCCCACCCGCCTGGTAAAACTCGCTTATCTCCCAAGCGCCGTAATCAATGGTCGGTTGGGTTACCCACGCCGGTATTGATGAAAATCCCAGAATAAGGGGACACGATCTCTGCTTTGACAAGACGTGCCAAGGAAACCGCCTCGCATAACACGCTGAGGTGGGATAATAAAACGATTCGAATAAAGGCTTGGCCGTGGTGTGATGTCACGCTACGGAATACGTCAGCAGATTAGATTTGTGTAAATATTATTCTCTCTATGGCAATATGTGAAAACTTATTTTGCAGAGCCGGACACTATCCTTGTGTTCAAAATCTTCTATGAAGTACGTGGAGGGGGAACCCGCCTTGCAATGCCGAAGACAATATACGCGCCGGACTCGTCGTCATTGAAGCCTGGTTCATGGGCTACTGAGGGAGTCCTGGATTAGGGGGTGTTCGGATAGCCGGACTATACCTTCGGCCGAACTCCTGGACTATGAAGATACAAGATTGAAGACTTCGTCCCGTGTCCGGAAGGGACTTTCCTTGGCGTGGAAGGCAAGCTTGGCGATACGGATATGTAGATGTCCTACCATTGTAACCGACTCTGCGTAACCCTAGCCCTCTCCGGTGTCTATATAAACCGGAGGGTTTTAGTCCATAGGACAACAACAAGAACAACAATCATACCATAGGCTAGCTTTTAGGGTTTAGCCTCCTTGATCTCGTGGTAGATCTACTCTTATACTACCCATATCATCAATATTAATCAAGCAGGAGTAGGGTTTTACCTCCATCGAGAGGACCGGAACCTGGGTAAAAACATTGTGTCCCTTGTCTCTTGTTACCATCCGCCTAGACGCACAGTTCGGGACCCCCTACCCGAGATCCGCCGGTTTTGACACCGACAGCGTGCGTGCTTACTGAGTGTGTGTGCATGCTTGTCGTGTAGTACTTGTATGCGTATCGGTGCTTCAAAGGAGCTAACACACTAAGTGCAAAGCAAGCACAGTAAGCAAGGATGCTAGCAGCTTAATCGATTTTTGCGTGGAACAGTGCACGCTCATTTGTTACCTCACGCCACCGGTAGAAGCTAGCTCTTGATAGATTGGATCTGTCGTCATTGTTCCTTTTATCCCGCAAAAAAAATTGTCGTCATTGTTTCACTCATATTATTATTATTATTATTATTATTATTATTATTATTATTATTATTATTATTATTATTATTATTATTATTATTATTATTATTAGCAAAAGAGCTTGTGCGTTGCAACGGGAGAAAAAACACAACACACACTCTTAACCGAACAACCATTACTCAAGACTATAATAGGTCCATCTTCTTTATTTTAGCGGCGCATCATATTTGTGTTGCCGCTTATCCTTCTTCTCACCCTCACCGGCGGTGGACTTAGTGTTCACACAAACCAAAACGTGTTAGAATATGGTTAATCCTAAGGCTTCTCTCTCTCCCTCTCTCCTCCCTCTCCCTCTCTCTCTCGCTTTCTCTCACACTCGTGATGAGAAATCTGTTGTTTTTCCCTGCGATGTATTCAAAGGTATGCATGTGTAGTTTTTGATGTTTTCTTTTCCCTATATGATTATAGTGGGTGTTTATTTGAAATCCGGATCGCCGCCTGTATGAAAGAAAAATGGATCGTGCGCTATAGTTATAGGTTTGCTTCCAAAACAATATTTAAAAAATATTTAACAGGTAAAATTAACATCATATACAGATTTCACACATTTTTCTAATCAAATTTCGTATATAGCATATTAAAATCGGAGTTACGGTTTAAAAGATACGTATAATTTAGAAAACCATTTGTTTGAATTAAATATCTTCTAAAATAATATTTATAAATACTTAACAGGTTAAAATAATCTTATATTCATATTCTACATATTTTTCTAATCAAATTTCATATATAACATGTTTAAATCGGAGTTACGGTTTAAAAGATATGGATGGTTTAGAAAAGCATTTGTTTGACTTAAATATGATCCATGGATGAAATACCTAAAAAGTCAGGAGGGTTTTTGAAAAACTGTAAAATAACGGTTCGGTGTGACTTAAATTTGGACTACGAGTTGATTTCATGAAAAAGCAGAGGCTTTTTTGCAAATTGGCGCAACGAACGGGCAGAAACCCTACATGCTTTATTATTAGGTAGAGATTATTATTCCCCTGCAACTCTTTTTATGATTATACACATAGTACTATTTTTTGTTTGTTTATTCAACAATGAGACCTCTATATTTGCATGTAAATAATCGGGTCACATATTACACTAGGGGTAAAAAGGTCTTTTTAGGTCAGACTTAACACCGTTACTAGCCAAAACTGACGAAAGTGTCACATAGAGAACAAAATAAAGTTTGAGTATCGAAAAAGGAAGAAACAAGTTTTTGGGCCCCAAAGGGAAGCAAAATTTAAGAAAGGGCCAAATAAAGAATTCTCTCATAATATATTGCTATTGGCGCCTAAGGATTGCCATAGCGCTGTGAGACCATCATGCTGTATGAGTTATCCAATTTTGACAACCCTACGTCAAGAAGACCGGGCAAGCCACAAACAAGGTCATGATTTAACTATGAAAATGTTAAAATTACCAACGTCAGATATTTAAGCATTGCAAAACAAACATTTTATATGGCAATTTGTGTTGTTGCAAGGATGACAATTTCATTTAGCAAGCACAGTAAATCCTGGCAAAAAACTGAACATTGCCGGGATTTGCCTAAAGGATTGACATCCTCGCGACAACATAATTTGCTATAAAAAAAACTTTTGTTTTGCCATGCTTAGATATCTGACGTTCGCTGGTTATCAAAGCGCTTTAATTATTGCTCTTGCCTCCGTGCGTGGCTCTCTACTGGGAATTTACATGTACAACGGCGTGTGGTCGGTTACAAGTCCTACCAAAATTCTGCTCCCCGTGCATGCAGCTACTACCAGTTCCATAGCAGAACGGGGAAGACAAAAATAAATAATGGGAACCAGTGGAACTATGTAACCTATTTTTGTATGAGCAGGAAGAAAAACTGTTCCGTGTCCAGCCCGTGTCCTCCAGCGTTGCCAAGCTCCTTTGGAGAGGGGAGATCCGGGGGTTAGAGGAAAGAATGCGTATTCACAACCACGGCGCCTTCACGCTTTCGTCTCTACTGCAGCAATAATGTGACATGCTCGCCTCTTGTCGGATTGCCGCGAGAGAAAACATGGTGTATCAGCACTGATGGGCCGGATCTTGCAGCTGACGTGATCGATTTTCGGATATCGCTTTTGGTTCTTCCGGTTTTACTACTGTTATTGTCCCAGCGGCTTTTGTTTGTAACCCGACTTCTGCCTCTCTAGCAACTTCACCTTGCTCTTGAGCTTCTTGTCCAGTTTCTTAATGTATTTCTCTTCCCTTTCGCGGTCGGCAATGCCCGGCCAGAACACTTGCCCAGTTAACGGCCACAGCCATTGGTCCGTCCCGGGGTGCATGCCGTCATCCGCTTCCTCTGCTAGATCCTCGTCCATGCTTTTCAGGAGGGTGAAATCGAAGAACTTCACCCACATCTCGTTTCTTTCCTCGCGCAGATGCTGCTCTTTGCTCTCTCCAGTGACAGGGTTAAGGTACACCATCTTCCTTCCACTGTGATAAGCCCAGATATTTACAAGGATTTCCAGTATTCGACAATAGCAGTGCCTTTTCTGAGGTAAAGATGATGGCTGAGTTGAGATGGCATCTGTATTGAATTATAAAGACAAGTTAGGAGGGGAAATGGTCACCTCAGGTTGTGATGCTCCAAGCAAGCATGAAGCTGGCTCGGTATTGTTTCCATTCAAGCTATGAAGCGAATCAACAAACATCCTGCAAAACATGACTCAATGAAAATAATGAACACATAAAGATAAGTGAATACCTCCTAAAAATATGGATCATTACCTTGTGAACATGATGAACTTTAAAAATGACGGGGTGGGCATTACCCAGCTATGAAGAGTAGACCAATAATCGCCATCATTGGGCATTGGCGGCAGGGCTGCAACGCCCTCTGGTAATCCATACATATTCCTAAATGCGTCCTCAAAAAGAGTTCTGCCAAATAATAATGAAGGTAACGCCTAAGCAAGCAGATTGGAATAGAGCATTGTATAAATCTCTTGCCTAATACACCATGGCAGCTACATCGTCAAACAATGATGCAAAAGGTAGGAACAAATAGCACAAGTCCCTTCAGATCAAGTTTGAAGCAAAGGAAAAATGTAATAGTACACCAAAGACAAAATGATTTGGGGAACGGTTCCTCGCCCTATCGCCTGAACTCAAAGGAACATAGCAAAAAAAAACTAAATAGAAACATGCGAAGACTTCAAAAGGCACCTGCAATGACCAGCATTTAGGCAATCACACGTTGACCAAAAGTTAGATGTTTGATCAGTATCCATTGGCACCCAGTAGTATATAACATCCTCATGATTTTCCCCAGCCATGGTTTTCTCTAAGGTTTCTTCAGCACTTTCAGACAAGGAAACCTGATGAGAGAGAAATTAAAAACATAATCATATCCTGTTTCATAAAAAAAAACATCCAACAGTTGATATTTATGCCAGTCTCCAAAAAAGCAATATAGGCAAAATGTACTTTTTTAGTACATACTAGTATTAAGCAGCAATAATATCAGATATCAAATTCAGAGAATGCACCATTATGACTAGTGGAACTATTGCTGCTTAAAAATATCATTATGTAGGATCATTGCTGCGTGGATGAATGACTGAAATGAAAAGTTACTTAATAGCTTTACTGGAGCAGGCCGTATAAATAGATATTGTCCACCCAGAAAACCTAAAATACCAGAGTATTAAATTTGACCTGTGTGTTCAGGGTGTAGAAAAGTTTCTATAGCAGCATATACTGGACATAACACAAGAGAAGAACAAATTGAATTCCATAGTTCCATGGTTAAAATAAAATGATTGCAGAATCTGAACTCTTTTTCTTCCTGGAAGAATACAAGTTTCTCAACAAGTTCACAAAACTAATATGGCCAAAAGTGACACAGGACTGAGGAAAATCAATGAGAAATTCATAATTTGTACCTTCCTTCCAGCAGCTCGCCATGACTGGAAACCTATCCACGGTAACTTATGTACAGTATCAATTCTGTTCGCAATGGCAAACATAGCACCAAATTCACAAAGAAGATCACGATAGTACGTATCGTCTAGAACCGAAAGCCGCATAACAGCATCAACATCATCTGATCTGGGTCTCCTGGCTCCTTTTGACTGACACAAAATTTATCCAAAAAAATCAGAAGTGGTGAATGCAACTTTAACTAGCAAGACCAACAGGTAGGAAAAATACAATAAAGCATTGTGCCGATAAACATACATGAACTTTAAAATTTAATTGCTAGAAAGGCTAGCAATTCCAATGAACTCCAAATTTTGGTTCTTTAAAAATAACAATTAAACAAAGTGGAAACGATCCACACTGCCAAACTGAAAACAGAAGTTGAACACACAAGCACAGTTAGGTCAAACTGTGCCCGGACTTACAAGAGTAATGCCACGATATAAAGAACCATGGTGTAAAAATGGCCATGCACCCTCTCCACGGTAAATCTCATATATACAGACGGGCTGCCCAGTTCTTTCCAGTTCGCCTTCATCACGTTCATTTCCTTCAGGCTTCATCCTTTCCGATTTTCGGGCATTTCTGTACACCTCATCCCATGTTAACAGAGGTTTTTCCACCCTTTCATCAATCTACATAGCACAAAAGTATATGATTTTTTGTCCAGAATATTACATTTTAGTATTGTTCGAGAAGAGGGATTATGTTAAAACAACAACAAAAAACTCACCTCCTCCATTTCTCTCATCTCAATGTCTTCAAAGATTTCAACTTCACTTAGATCATCCCAATCAGACTGGGTAGGGTAGTCATATGAAGAAGTATCATTGCTATCAGAATCGATTGTCCAATTACTTTGAGCTGATTCCCCTAAGAGAATACCAGCAATTCTTGTGTGGATATGTCTTTCATCTTCTGAAGAACTATTGCCCAGTGCAGCTTTCGACTCGAAAGGATCCCATAACCATGTTCTCTCTTTAACTTGAGAGAAGGAAAGTGGTAATCTTGCATCTGAAGGATAGTGCAACACACTTTCAAGAAGCTTAACATGAGCAACAATACAATCATATGCTAACATGTTTTTTGAAAGTAGCTTCCCCTCCAAAGCAACAGAATAGGCAGTGTCCAAAAGTCCCTTTTCTCCTAAAATCCGCATGAAAGCTGAAGCTGCTGTGCTTGGGTCGCCAGAATTAAAAAGGAAGGCATGAATACCATCAGTGACCTGAAAATAACAAACATGTTTGTGAAAAGGATCTCCCAACACAACAGTGGCAAAGCAAATACTCCCTTTGTTAAGCAAATGTAGGACGTTTTTGCAGTTTAATTTCAACTGCAAAAATGTCTTACATTTGTGTACAGAGGGAGTAACATATTATGGAATGGGTTAAGTAGCATACATATTTTGTTATAACAGTTAGATTTGGCGCAATGATTGGAATTTCAGAGGACATAGACCGCAATAACAAAGGAGGGAAACCAGGTTCCTGTCTTAAAGATCCATAGAGAACAATATCAACAAACATTAGCAGGTTTCCGATATCATGTGTCATGGGGAAATGCTTTACAGAATCATCAGGAAATCCCATATGAGATGCAAGTTCCTGTACAAAGAAAAAAAAGGATAGTCAGTGGAGCCAAAGATGACCTGATATGGGATAACCAGTAGTCTCCCTCTCCCATGTGTGTAATGAATCCATTTCACAGCACCTAAATGTTTATGCAAATAAATATGTATCACATATAACATGCCATGCATCGGTCGTCTAGTGCCTTCAGTCAAACATAGGAAGACCTTGCAGTCCGAACTCCTCTAAATAAAAATTGCTATTTTCGACAGTACAAGGCATTTCTGCCAAGATTCACGACGAAAATACTTTATAATATTACCTTGAAAGCAGAGTTATAGGTGTCAGTGCCATTTCCACAGAAAAAGATGAACTGCACTCCCAATTTTTTAGTTCTTGCCATGTCCATGACATGTGGAGCTGATGTACGCAAGACTGTTACATAATCCCATGGTAATTCATCAAAGAACAGGTAGCTCCCAACAACCAAAACAACAATATCTTCTTCTTTGATTCCATGTTGATTCCTTATAGTTCCTTGAGAATGTGACAAGCCGTATCGTTTAGCAGCCCAGATATCAACCGGAGAACCAGGAATCACCAAGAAATTCCCAGTATCAAGTGGAGAGTATAATAACTAAAATCAGAAAGATAAAAGTCAGATAAAGGCTATGTTCATCTTTAGTTTAATTATTTCAGAATACAAAGCTGGGGCAACACATACAGGGAGGTGGCTATCTGGAAACACAACGTCAGTGCATGCATTAAAATGAGCTCGCCAATCTTCGATATGATTTGGAACGGACAGATGCGGCTCTGGATAATTCCTAAGGTGCTGCCCAAGAGCATCATCATGAATAAGCCAAACCACTGGTAGAAGTCGAAAAGGTTCCTGCATAAGACTGAACACAACATAAACGTGCTGAGTTGGAAAACAAATAATGTTGTGATAATGGGGAAAGAAAATCCAAAATTGTAAAACAAAACAATAACTCGTTTAATAACACAAAATTTAGTCAAACGGCAGAATTGGAGCAGTTGTCATTTAGGGTGTGTTTAGTTTTGGTTGGACTGGAATGGAACGGGTTCGTTCTGCAGCTGGTCAATATTCCTGTGTTTGGTTGAGGAATATACCCGTGAGATACGGAATGCACCAATACTTCCGAATCGGTGGAATTCCATCACTCCGCCTCCGCCCCGAGGCTGGCTCTCCTCTCCCTCTTGTCTCTCCACTCTTAGCCGCCGCTCTGTCATCTCATCTCTCCCGCTCGTCTTTCTCCCTCACAGCCAGCCGTCTCGTCTCTCCCAGAGATAGGAGGAGCAGCCGTTCTGCCGCCGGCACATCTGGGCGAAGGAAGGAGGAGCGGTCGGCCGGTCGTCCTGCCGCAGGCACATCTGTGCGGCGGCAGCGGCTAAGGAGGAGAGCAGTAGCCAGCTTGGGCGGAGCAGTGGCAGCGGAAGGAGCAGCATCAAGCATGGGCTGCGGCAGTGGTTGGTGGTTGCCGGTGGTGGCCTCACCTGCTAGGTGGCTGCCGGACGCTGCACGAATCAATTTGTTGAGCGGCACAACATGAGCAGCTCGCGCAGCACGAGCAGACGGCGGTCTAACACACATCCGGGTACTGGCCGGCGACTTAGAGAGGAATTGGCATGCGGCAGCTACACTACAGGAGAGAATCGGGCTCTGCTCCATCGTCCACTCTCACTTGTGTGTTCGCCAGAAACTATTGATAATCACATACATGATACATGGATATTTGTACATGCTTGTTGTTGCCTTTTGCAATTGTATATTTGTGCATGCCCGTGGACCATTTATTGAAGATTCTTTTTAAATTTATTAGTAAATATATGATTGTGTATAGACTATTGATGTCATTTATTTGGCATGATTATGTAGCATGATACAATTATTGGTGATGAAAAAGAACTGTTAGTCTGAAATTGAAATAAAATGCTTCTGAAAATATAATTACGTTGCACATATTGCCAGAAAGGCAAACACATTTAAACATTTCTCATTCCATTCCACCAACCAAACACCGAGACGTAACAGTTCTGTTCCACCTCATTATTCATACCAAAGACAGGGATGGAATTACTCCATTCCTGTCGAATGGAAGTATAGAATAATTACATTCTGTTCCACTTGGTACTTCAACCAAACACACCCTTAGTTATCAGCAGAACCGGAATGCTTCTAGTACAACCAGAACTATTTTATTTTGGGAAGATTTATCTTTGTCAGAGACCTGTATCGCAATTATTACATTGTGCTCACATCAGAGCATATACAACCTTCCACCCAACCAATTACGTGGAATTCCATAACTAATCAGAACTCTACAGCTAGATAACAATAATGTTCAAAAGGTTCCATCATTTTCCTAGAGCATTTCATTTAAAGTGCTATATGAGACCATGACTAAGCTAAAGTAGATTAAACTGTTCCAGGAGTTGATATTCCGATTTCTGGCAACATAATGTCAACTCCAGTCCAAAATCAGCAAAAATAACCAACTAAAACAGTCATAAAATGATGCAATTAAGTCTTAAAAGGTGCAATTTACTAATATTAGTTTGTACTTTGTAGTCAAAATTGCCAAAATTTTGCAACAGTAAGTTGACTATACCAGGTGGTCATAAACAAAGGTTGCAAATAAAGGAATTAGTTGATACAGTTATATATGATGCATACTGTTTTAGCTAAATTAGACATGGAGAAACAGTATACGTGGTCGCACAAATAACTGTATCTAAAATTGTACTGTGTCTCAAAAGAAACAAATCACTGACTCACATCGAAACAACCCTTTTCCCTTCAAGAGAGCTTACGAGCACAGCATTGTATCTACAAAATCAGGTGCAGAGAGTATAAGCACCAAGAGATTAGTAAGAATAGCATGTGAATAAAGGGAAATGTTACATGTTAAGTGTTCAGTACTCACTTTGACCAATCGACATACTTCAGCTTCTCAAAGCTCACAACATTTACATGGCAAATAGTTTTCCAAATATTGTGAGCTTTCCCATCCGTGAATGCTAAAACCTGCCCCATAGCAACTCAGTCAACACTTTTCTTCTTATTTTACCAAGTGACAACTGGACTTTCACCAAAGAAGCAATCTGTCTACAGTGTGTCATGCCGTTGCAAAGCAACTCACCTCGACCTCGTATCCGAGTCCCCCAAGACTTTTTGCTAAGGTAGTGAGCATCAGGGATTCTGCGTCTATGTTCATAGTTCCCACAACCTGAAACAATGCAAAAGCCAAACTCAAGTCCATGGCATGCAGCTGCAACAAAAACAATCATACCGTACGTACGAGACTTGACCAATAAAAAAACCAACTACCCAAGCAGACACGAGGTGCATCTATCTAGGTAAGCATGTTTGTTCCTCCGCCCAATAATCTCTGATCAGTACAGATAAAATGATAGATAACTGTAGTAACACCAGCGATCGAAACCGTCCACGTTTCACTTGGGTGAACCCCAAGCAGAGCTCCACTAGATATATAGATTAAAAACGAGCATTCCTCACCGGAACCGAAATTTTGGAACTGATGCAGCTGAGCTACGAGGTACTGAGCGTGAATTATATAGAGTATAATATATATTTAAGTAGCGCGAGAGCGAGAGCGAGGGAACAGGAAGACTCACGAGCGCTAGCCTGACGGGCTCGAGGCCGGGCCACCAGCGGCGCGCGGATCTCGCGGCCTCGAGCCGGCTCTCGGTGTCGAACGCGCGCAGCACCATGCGCGAGGCCGAGAACCGCATCGCCCCTCCCCCGTCGGGCGGCGGCGGCGCCCCCTCCCCGTCCGCCGCCGCGTTGCCGTCGCCGATGGGGAGCAGCTGCCAGACGACGAGCAGGGAGGCCGTGAAGAGCGCGACGAGGAGGGCGAAGAACAGGTGGCTGGGGCGGCACGACAGCCCAGGTCGGCGCCGCCTCCGCACGGCGCCCGCAGCGGCGGCGGCCGAGGTGGACCCGCCGGCGCCGGCGGCGGGGAGGTGGTGGGCGGCGTCGGAGTGGGCCCCGCGCCGCCACATTGGAGCAGCGGCGGCGGCGGCGATCGGGGAGCCGCCTCGTCCCGGGGGGCAGTGGCTTGGCTGGCTGGGCTGGGTCAGTGGGAGCTGCGCGTTGTTGCTACCATGCCCATGCGACTCGTTACGAGCCCACGAGTAGGGGTTTGATCGGCTCGGGGTTGGTTCGGGTGCGGGTTTGGATTTGGCGACGCGTCACGAGGGAGGGGGAGATAGGAGGAGTGAGGAGGAGGGTTGGGATCGATCAAGCGAATTGCCGAGCCGAGCAACCGCCGCGCCGCGGGGGGGAACGAACGAACGAACGAATCTGTGGACTTGCGTGGCCGTGAGAGCCCGAGCAGGACGCACTACCTTTCCTCTACCTCTGTCTCGCTGTAGCGTACATATAAATATCGTATAATTCGTATTTGTATTCATTTCTATTTTAACAAAATCACAACCGACCCTAAAACCCTCGGGCGACTAGGGAGGCGGTGGACTTGACAGCGCCCGTGGATCTGATCGACGGGGCGCGATGGAGGCGGGGGGCTCAATGGCGACATCCAACCGTCCCGGCAACCAGCAGGAAGGCGGCCCCTCCCATGACCGCTCGGCCAGGGCGGCGATGGAGGAGGCACCGGGCAAGCTCGACATCTCGGAGGAAGAAGCAATTCCTCTGGTGATCAATGATTTGGAGGATGGTGGCGCATCACCGAAGTGGCTTCTGGTCGGCAAAGTGCTGCACCAGAATCTATTTTATATACAAACGATCTCCAATGCCCTACGCCCAGCATGGGGAAACCCTAGAGGCTTAGCTATTCGGTCCCTGGGAGAAAACATGTTTGTGGCGGAATTTGAGTCAAAACGGGGTCGAGATCGGGTCCGGGACGGATCACCCTGACACATCAATAAGCATGCGGTGATCCTTGAGAACTTTCGGCCCCATATGCAGCCGTCTGAACTCCGCTTCGACCGGCTACAGCTTTGGGCCAGGGTAGTGAATTTTCCCTATAACATGAGGAATGATAAATGGGGTTTAGCTATTGCCAAGCAGATTGATGGTCAAGCAACCGTTGTGCAGATAGACCCGGTGGGTGGCTTTCTAAGAGCCAGAGTATCGATCAATGTATTGAAGCCTCTCCGCAGATGGATAGCGATTGAGTCGGCTAGAAGGAACAAAACAGATTGGTATGGCATTCAGTACGAACAGGTGCCCCACTTTTGCTTTTCGTGTGACCGACTTGGACATTCAGATCTCCTGTGCCCAACTCCAGGGAAAAGAGATGAGAAGGGTGATTTGCCAATTAAATCTTCCCTTAGGGCACTGGAAGACAAGAAGAAAACGAATTTTGGAGATAGCTCGACGAAAGAGAAGTATGAACAGCAAAACAACACAAAGGAATCTCGAACGTCCATGCCTCAACAGAAACCTGCTGCCACCGAGGTTAACTCCCCTAAGAAACCTATTCAAAATAAGAGGAAAGGAAGACCTCAGGCAAATCAGGTGTACAGACTGTACAGACCGGTGGTGCCTTCGCCGATATTGGCTATTACTTAGCACGGTGAGCAAGGACTTGAGACTGCAGCAATGGACCTTGGTGCAGGTACATCAACCTCGGAGATGGAGGAGGGATATGGGGCGATAACAACTGATAGACATCCCAAGAAAAAGAAGCCCACCCCACCCACGTCAGAAGATTTGGCGGCGCTTGCTAGTCAGCGTTGCCCAACCAAATGAGTGTGATGAGTTGGAACTGCCGAGGGCTTCGGAACCCTCGGATAGTTCGAGAGCTTCGCAATATTGTGAAGCAAGAAGGACCCGCCCTTCTGTTCTTAATGAAAACCAAGATAAAGGGCAAAAGAGTGGAAGACTTGAAGTTTTCTTTAGGTTTTTTCGGTTGCTTTGCCGTTGATAGCAACGGTCTTAGTGGTGGTGTTGGCTTTTTCTGGTTAAGAGATGTTAATGTAAAGCTGAAAATTATAGTTCGTCACATATTGATGTTTTTGTGAAACATGGTAATAAAGCTTGGCGATTTATTAGTTTCCACAGAGAGCCACGGGTGGAAAATAGACACCATAGTTGGCGTTTCCTTCGCACGTTATTTGCTGTCCCGCATCAGGCATTGGGTGATTTTAACGAGACCTTGCATGCAGACGAGCACTTCAGTTATAACCCTGGACCGAAATACTAGGTGCGGGCATTCTAGGATGTGGTCGTAGATTGCTCTCTCCAAGACTTGGGATGGAGAGGGGTTCCTTATACATGGGATAATAGACAGACCGAGACATCGAACGTGAAAGCCAGTATCGATCGTGCCCTGGCTAATGCTCGGTTCCTAAACCTTTACCAATTTACTAATGTGAAGCATATCAGTTGTGTGGAGTCGGACCACTGTTTCGTGGTCGCTGAGCCAAGATCTTCAAACCAGAATAGATGGTAGCGGAAATAGCGGACCTTCAGATATGAAAATGTATGGCAATGCCATGCCCAATATGACCAGCTAATCCTCGATCTTTGGCGGGTTGGTGCTGGGCGGGAGGGCCTGCAAGGAGTGGTCGACGCTTTGGCCATCGTCCAAAAGGATCTAGGAGCTTAGGGAGAATGAGAATTTGGTAATCTAACAAAGAAAGCTCGTACACTCAAAAAACGCCTAGAACGTTTGAGAAGCTCATCTATGGGGTGAGGCCCTTCGCAAGAGGAGCTTTTCTGTTTCATCTTAGATGCGTGAAGATCTGCGCCAAGAGGAGATATGGCTTAAGCAGCGTGATGACCCACAAGTATAGGGTATCTATCGTAGTCCTTTCGATAAGTAAGAGTGTCGAACCCAACGAGGAGCAGAAGGAAATGACAAGCGGTTTTCAGCAAGGTATTCTCTGCAAGCACTGAAATTATCGGTAACAGATAGTTTTGTGATAAGAGAAATCGTAACGGGTAACAAATAATAAAAGTAACTAAGGTGCAGCAAGGTGGCCCAATCCTTTTTGTAGCAAAGGACAAGCCTGGACGAACTCTTATATAAAGCAAAGCGCTCCCGAGGACACATGGAAATTACTGTCAAGTTAGTTTTCATCATGCTCATATGTTTCACGTTCGTTACTTTGATAAATTGATATGTGGGTGGACCGATGCTTGGGTGCTGCCCTTCCTTGGACAAGCCTCCCACTT
Organism: Aegilops umbellulata; assembly: GCA_032464435.1. NCBI lineage: Eukaryota > Viridiplantae > Streptophyta > Magnoliopsida > Poales > Poaceae > Aegilops > Aegilops umbellulata. Next base: position 344,147,308 of record CP136054.1, on the reverse strand, counting down.
ATGATTAACCCCTCTCGCAAGCATCCACAACTACGAAAGAAGAATTAAGATAAATCTAACCATAGCATGAAACATGTGGATCCAAATCAGCTCCTTACGAAGCAACGCATAAACTAGGGTTTAAGTTTCTGTCACTCTAGCAACCCATCATCTACTTATTACTTCCCAATGCCTTCCCCTAGGCCCAAACAATGGTGAAGTGTCATGTAGTCGACGTCCAGATAACACCACTAGAGGAGAGACAACATACATCTCATCAAAATATCGAACGAATACCAAATTCACATGATTACTTATAACAAGACTTCTCCCATGTCCTCAGGAACAAACGTAACTACTCACAAATCATATTCATCTTCATAATCAGAGGAGTATTAGTTATCATTAAGGATCTGAACATATGATCTTCCACCGAATAAACCAACTAGCATCAACTACAAGGAGTAATCAACCCTACTAGCAACCCACAGGTACCAATCTAAGGTTTTAAAACAAAGATCGGATACAAGAGATGAACTAGGGTTTGAGAGGAGATGGTGCTACTGAAGATGCACTACAAAAAAATACACTTCCGTGATGATACGTGTTTGTCATGGTAGGTCACGTTTTTTGTCATGCATGTACATCCATGAAGATTTTATGACAGAATCAAGATAGTCATACCTGTGTTGTCGTAGAAGTGTTCCATGACATTACCAAAATTATCATCACGGAAGTGTCCACTTCCATGACGATAAATCACGCGTCATAGAAGTGCTTTCATCAAGGGTGACCGACACGTGGCATCCACCGTAACGGGTCGCCGTTAAGCTATCGGGTTCCGGTTTGGATCCGATAACCCGTTAACAGCCCCGACCAATGGGGATTTTCCACGTGTAAAATTATCACTGGCTATAGCAACCACGTGTCAGCACCCGAAAAGGACAGGTGTTAACCGCCCAATGGACAGGAGGCGCCTATGATACGTCGACACATGGCAAGGCCCAACAGCGGCCCATTTAGGTTAAAAAGGCTAGCCCAGTTAGAATTAGCGGGCTAGCCCATTAACGCCCTGCTTGCAGATGACCCATTCGCAGTTAAGGCCCGTACAACTATTGTCAAATCGGCCCGTCAACGGCCCGTTCTAAACTTGTCATCATCGCGGCCCATGGTCACTTTCGGCCCATTAACAGTCTGCTAAATATTTGGGCCGAATTACGGCCCGGTGTGTTTCCGGCCTGTTAAAGGTCCTGCTTCATTTGGGCCCATTTTTTGGCCCTTGAAACTTTCAGCCCATAAACGACCGTGAAGGATTTGGGTCATATTCGGCCATGTCTGACATTCGGCCTATTAGAGGCCCAGTGTAGATTTGGGCCACTTCCAGCCTGTTGTGATTTTCGGCCTGTTAACGTTGGACGAAATCCATGGGCCATATGTGACCCAACATCACATAGGGCCTATTAACGTCCCATATAAAACTGCTACTAATCAAGCCTGGCCAAACTTTCGGCTTGTTAAAGGCCCGTGTAGTAGGTCGGCACATTTACGGCCCGTCTGAATTTTGGCCTGTGAACCATCCGCATTGTAAATGGGCCACCACGAGCTGAGATACATTTCGGCCTGCTAATGACCAGTGGGTTATTTGGCACAATCAGGGCCCAATCTCACTTTCGGGCTATTAAAGGCTCGTGTTATTTATGGGCTCGAGATATTTACACATGTTAATGGCCTATTGTTACTGAGGGCCCAAACTATGTTTAGGCCTGTTAAAGGCCCACTAGGTGCACAGGCCTACCAAAAATATGAAAGCTTATGCTGATTTAGGCCCAGATATTTTTAGTGGGCTACATGCAAATTACGGCCCATAATCGTTTTTAGCCCAATTGGAATGGGCCTAATGAATGTTGGCATGTTGGGCTCCTACGAAGCTTTCGGCCGAATACATTACTAAGATAAACCTACACTATACAAAAATGCGTAGTAATTTCTACAGCCTTTGGCAGCACGATAAATGTTGTATCACAACAAAATAAATTCCAGCCATACAACAAAAGGCCTGTTGGCATAAAGTTTACAGTCCTTGCAGATAAAAGCACCATCAGATGTATAGAAGCACAAATCATTTTACCTAAGTGCTAATGTTTCAAGCTATAGAATTTGATGGAGCAGCATGATCATCCCCTTTTTCCGCCATTGCTCTTGAACAAATAAGCAAATGTCTGATAGTCTGGTTTCAAAACCATTCATACCTTGATGACATTTGTCAACCACTATTCTTGTTTCCAAAACGACATCCATTAGGAATTGGACTTGTGTCTGTAGCACAAATATATCACTCTGTCTAGCTAGAAGATTTTGTTCAGTGGGCGATTTGGTTGAGGTTACCTTGACAACCAACCTAGAATTATGCAGGAAGGTGCTTTTTGCACTGGTAGTGGAGAGATACTGACGCACCGCAACAAGAGGTGGCATTGTGCCTATGGTAGCCTCGTCATCTTTAGGTGGTTGTGGTTGTTCAATCATTTGTTCCATAACTTGCTGAAAGTTTGAATTTGTAGATTAGTGCACCAGATAAGTTACTAATGAGACAAAAATAAACAAAGTAGGTTTCACATTTATACATAACTTATTTTGGTGAACTGCTATAATACATTAGCATGTATTGTATTACCAACTACATAATAAAATCACTTTCGGAACATATGTCCATGTAGCATGCCTACTATATTGTCTATTTCCTCACATTCGTTGGCATGTAAGGATAAAGAGACATGGTTTAAAGTAGGATGAACATAGTATGACAATCATTCATATCGTTGGCAAACAGATATAAAACAAACATGTTATTGTATCATTTTGTGGGCACGTGAACATCACAACTAGATTACAGATCAAGACCAAAAGAACACCCTTCATCTCTTTTAAACCGTGTAAGGTGAAATGATACACTACTGGAATCAGCTACTTTGCCATCTGCCAGCTCTTTGCCGTCCGCTAGCAGACGACAAAGAAGCTCTTTGCCATCAGCTACCCAAAAGCAGACGACAAAGAACTGGCTGATGGCAAAGACCTTCTTTGCCATCAGCCAGTTCTTTGCCGTCTGCTAGCAGACAGCAAAGATTCTTTGCCGTTGGCTAGCAGACGGCAAAGAGGGAGGGGCCCCCCACTGACGAGTTGCTTAAAAAAAACTTAATGCCCCCCTCTTTGTCGTCTGCTAGCATACGACAAAGAGCAAATAAGCGGACGGCAAAGGGGGCGGACGGCAAATATTAAACATATCCAACGTTAACGGCCGCGCCCCACCCCGCCCCTCTCTCTGTTTCTCTCCCTGCTCTTCACACGCGCGCTGCCGCCCCCACCACTCGCCGCCGCCCCGTCGCCCCACCACCCCGCTGCCCCACCGCCCCCCCGCCCCGTCGCCACTGCCGCCCGGCGCCGTCGCCCCACCGGTCCCCCGCCCCGTCGCCCCCGCCGCCCTGCCGTCTTGGCGCTGCCGCGCCCCGGCCCCCCCCGCGCCCCACCGCCCCGACCGGGCCCGGCTCCGTCGCCACTGCCGCCCGGCGCCGCCGCCCCAGGCCGCCCTGCCCCCTCCTCCACCGGCCACCTCCTCCACCGGCCCTGCCCCAGGTGAGCTCTCATCCTCTCTTTTTTTCCTTTTTTCTGTTTTTTTAGTTTTAGGTTTATGTTTAGTTTAGATTTAGTTTTAGTTTTAGTTTTAGGTTTAGTTTTAGTTTTAGGTTTAGCTTTAGTTTAGGTTTAGGTTTAGATTTAGTTTTTTCCTTTTTTTTCTGTTTTTTTAGTTTTAGGTTTATGTTTAGTTTAGTTTTAGTTTTAGTTTTAGATTTAGGTTTAGGTTTAGTTTAGTTTTAGGAAAGAATAAGAAGAAAAAAAGAGGAGGGGAGGAGAAGAAGAAGAGGAAAAAGGAAAGGAAGAAGAAGAAGAGGAGGAGGAGAAGAAAAAAGAAGAAGAGGAAGAAGAAGAAGAAAAAAGAGGAGAGGAGGAGAAGAAGAAGAGGAAAAAGGAAAGGAGGAAGAAGAAGAAGGAAAAAAAGGAAGAAAAGGAAGAAGAATAAAAGGAAGAAAAGGAAGAAGAGGAAGAAGAAGAAAAGGAAGAGGAGGAAGAAAACCCTGACCCCGACCCGGCACCCCGACACGACACCCCGACCCCGAGACCCCGACCCCGACACCCCGACCCCGAGACCCCGACCCCGACACCCCGACCCCGAGACCCTGACCCCGACACCCCGACCCCGACCCCGACACCCCGACCCCGAGCCTGACCCGACACCCCGACCCCGACACCGACACGGCACCCCGACCCCGACCCGGCACCCCGACCCCGAGCCGGCACCCCGACCCCGAGACCCCGACCCCGACACCCCGTCCGCGAGCCTGACCCGACACCCCGACACCGAGCCTGACCCGACACCCCGACCCCGACAACCGCCCCCCTGACCCCGACACCCCGACCCCGACACGACACCCCGACCCCGAAACAACACCTCGACCCCGACACGGCACCCCGACACCGACACGACACCCCGACCCCCCGACCCCGAAACAGCACCCCGACCCCGACACGGCACCCCGACACCGACACGACCCCCCGACCCCCCGACCCCAAAATAGCACCCCGACCCCAACACGACACCCCGACACCGACACGACACCCCGACCCCCGACACCTCCCGAAAAGGTGTTCTTTGGCCTTCCAGAGGCCGACGGGTCATATATTTGTGAATTATTAGTTAGGTCATATATTTTTCGATTTTGTTATGAAAAACATCATATATAATTGTGTTGATCGGGTAGTTTTAAATGTGCAGTTGTTTCATTGCTGCGAGGTTTGGTGTTCGACGACCTCGCCGTGCGTTTGACGAGCTTTGCCCCTTCGTTCGTGGGTGAGCACAAATGACATGTCCTCCTCCCCCATTAATTATTTGACCTCTTCCGATGAAACTTGATAGCTAGCTATATATGTGTCTTGAATCATCAGTATGTGTAACCAATATGTGTCTCCTGTTCGAAAGCGTCATAGTTATAAATATGCATGCATTTGCATATTTATAACCTTGATTCTTTTGAATTGTCCAACGCTATCTATGGACAACCCGAGTATGTGTAGATTGGGTTCGTTTTCCCATATGCTTTGCTCCGGATCCGACGCATAAATTTCGTCAGTGCCTCCCCTGTTGTTCTCCGGGTACACATCCTCTCTGTTTATTGCATAGACGTGTATCAGGAGAGCAGCGGGGAGGTGCTGCCGAAATTTTGCGTCGGATCCGGAGCATAGCATGGGAAAATGAACCCAATCTACACATACACGGGTGGGATTAGGACCTATCATTACCTATTAGACTGTAGGTTGCATGGACGTAATAAAATTGACAAAGTAGATCAACTGATGAATATATACATGGTGAATTACATATATAATTGTTGTGTGGCCAGTAGCTCTGAAAGTCAAGATGAGCGATCGTGCATGGATGTATACCGGTCACACTGGTCAGAACAAATGGAGCGCCGAATGGTTCACAAAAACCAAGGGGTTTGTGCAAGCCGCATTTGCAAATGGCCAGAAGAAAACCTGGTGCCCCTATTTCCGGTGCGGCAATTGGGAAAAGAGGACAGAGGCTGAAATGGGCAAACACGTGCAGAAGAGTGGTTTTACGCCCGATTATACGGTGTGGACATTTCATGGTGAGTCTGCCCAACGTGACCGAGCTAAGGTGGATCGTCGTCGCACCGACGAGCATGGTACCGGGATGGAAAATATGGTGCAAGACTATGATGATGCTCGGGATTCGGACGAGGAGATGGAGGAATCTGCAAAGGCCTTCAATGAAATGTTGGAATCTTCAAAACGTCCGCTCCACGAGCACACTGAGCTTTGTCAGTTGGATGCCATCTCACAAGTAATGGCTCTGAAGGCTCAGTTCAACTTGGGCAGAGAATGCTATGACGCAATTATGACAGTGTTTGGACGCTTTCTACCCAAAGGCCATGTAATGCCTGCAAACTTGTACCAGTCGGACAAAATCCTCCGTGCACTGAAAATGCCCTATGAGAAGATACATGCCTGTGAGAAAGGATGTGCCTTATTTAGGCTTGACTATGCGGACTTGAACTATTGTCCCATTTGCAAGTCTTCTAGGTATATTGTGGTAGACAGCGGTATGGGTGAGAAGACACAGACCAAAATCCCCGTTAGTGTTCTTCGGTATATGCCAATCGTACCAAGACTTCAACGTCTTTTCATGGTCGAAGAGACGGCCAGACAGATGACATGGCACAAAACAGGCAAAAGAACCGAACTAGATGCAGATGGGAATCTGATGATGGTGCACACATCGGATGGTGTTGCGTGGAAAAAGTTTGATGAATTACATGCTGACAAAGCGGCAGATCCGAGGCATCCTCGAGTCGGCATCAGCACGGATGGGTTGAGTGTGTTTGGTATGACGGCAGCCCAATACAGTTGTTGGCTCGTATTTGTCTTTCCACTCAATCTCCCCCCCGGACAAATTATGCAAAGAAAGAACATTTTCCTGACGTTGATAATTCCAGGGCCCAACTATCCGGGGAAAAATATGAATGTGTACATGCAGCCGCTTAAGGACGAATTGCAAGAAGCCTGGGATAATGGGTTCAAGACATACGACGCCTATAGCAAACGGAATTTCATAATGCGTGTCTGGTACATGTACTCGACGCATGACTTGCCGGCATATGCGCTATTCGTTGGCTGGTGTGTGCATGGAAGGTTCCCGTGCCCCACATGCAAGGGAGCTCTTGAGTTTCGTTGGCTTCAGGCCGGTCGCAAGTTTTCTTGCTTCGACATGCATAGACAGTTCCTGGATCCTTGCCATAAGTTTAGGAAAGACAAGAAGAACTTCATCAGAGGTAGAGTTGTCAAAAACTCTGCACCACCTGCATTGACAGGCCAACAGACCCTGGATCAGTTAAACGCTCTCAAGCCAGATCCACAACGTCCAGTGTACTTCAAGGGGTATAATACTAAGCACGCGTGGACTCACAAAACATGCTTATGGGATCTGCCTTACTTCAAAGACCTCCTTTGCCCACACAACATCGACGTGATGCACACTGAGAAGAATATCACCGAGGCACTTTTTGGTACATTGTTCGGCATAGATGGGAAGTCAAAGGATAATACTAAGGCTAGAGTCGATCTGGAGGCGCTATGTGATAGGCCGTTACAAAACATGAAAGAACCGAAAGGAAAGCATAACTGGACGAAGCCAAAGGCATGGTTCAATCTTGGAAGGCCATCTATGAGGGAAATTATCTTGTGGGTGCAACAGCAGTTGATGTTCCCCGATGGGTATGCAGCGAATCTAAAGAGGGGAGCGAATCTTGATAAACTGAAGATATTTGGTCTCAAGAGTCATGATTGGCACATATGGATTGAGCGGGTAATGCTGGTGATGTTGCGTGGCTTCATCCCTGAGGATGAATGGCCAGTACTGGCAGAACTCAGCTATTTCTTCCGTGTTCTTTGTGCGAAAGAACTATCGCCTGGCGTGCTAGAAGAAATGGAAGAGTTGGCGCCGGAGTTGATCTGCAAGTTAGAGAAGATCTTTCCACCGGGCTTCTTTAATCCAATGCAGCATTTGATATTGCATCTCCCGACCGAGGCAAGATTGGGGGGGCCCGTGCAAAATCGTTGGTGCTACCCAACTGAGAGGATGCAGAAGACGCTTCGAGAAAAATGTAAAAATAAACATAGAATTGAAGCATCGATGGCTGAGGCATTCATCACAGAGGAGGCGGCAAACTTCATAACAGCACACTACGAAGCCAAAAATCGTCATTTGCATAATTCGAAGCCTCGGTACAATGCTGACGACCCTAAAAAGGGTGGATCCAACCTCAGCCTATTCAAAGGGAATCTCGCACCAGCTAGTGTTTCACATCCAGTATCTTTGGATAACGAAGAATGGCGGACCATTTCGTTGTATATCTTTAACAACCTGATAGAAGTGCGGCCGTACATCGAGTAAGTTCTCGGTACATTGTTTCGCAACTTCTATTTCCTTTGAACTGCTCTTATTCCTGGATATGTCATACAGTCGATACGTCGCCATATTCTCGTATGGAGCGGAGATCCAAAAGGATTCCGTCGAAGAGTATGAGCTTCTCGCAAAGCAAGGAGGTGTCTATCCCGGTTTCATCTCTTGGTTCAAACAAATGGTAATTTCTATTAGACAATTTCATTTCATTCGCTAATTTGTGTGTAATGCAACAATCCTTTCATATTAAACTTGTAGGCTAATTCAGAGTCTATGGACGCCGAATTGAGACAAGTCGCTAATGGTTTTGACTATAAGGTCCGTTCATTTGACAAGTACGACATCAACGGGTATCGCTTTCGTACCTATGGCAAAGAGCTATCTATGGCCGACCAAAAGTCTACAAATTGTTGTGTATCTGCTCTGGGCGAAGGAGGTACCGAGTATTATGGGAGAGTTGAAGCAATTTATGAACTTTTGTTCTATAGTGAAAACCCACCGAATGTCGTAGTCTTCAAATGTTATTGGTTTCAGCCGAAGGAGACTAGAAGGACTCATGAACATATAGGGCTAGTTGAAATCAACCAAAGCACCCATTTAGATGTTCCTGATGTCTATATTACGGCTCAACAGGCGACCCAAGTATTCTATCTACCGTGGGCCTGCCAAACTAATCCAAATCTAAAAGGTTGGGATGTCGTTTATGAAGTGCCGCCACGTGCTAGAGTTTCTCCCCCAAAGGAAGAGGATTATGAACCTCACATTAACCCAGACACATATGAAGGAGAATTCTTCCAAGAGACACGTCTTTCCAAAAAGCGTTTCAAGAACCGCTATACTTCACCCCAAAACATTGAAGTAGATAGCGACAATGAATCCGACATCACCCCAGAGGAGGAACAAGAAGAGCCGGAACAAGAAGAGGTTACTGCTGCGGATGACCTGTCAATGCTTGACCGATTACGTCAAGGTGGCCTTGCACATGTTGATGCCAATGAACCCTATGAGCCCATCATTGATTATAGTGATGATGATGATTATGCATTTATTGATGATACTGATCGAGATTATTAGTAGTGTCAGGTATTCAATTTTGTTATGTTGTACTTGATGATGATACACTTAAGTGATATACATATTATTATTCATGTCGGTACTTTTTTTATGTTGTACTAATTTTGTTTATTCTTTGTCATGACAGGTGTTGAAAGATGGTGGGCGCTGGTCGGGAGCGCGCCGAGGCCCCTTCTTCGTCGACGCGTGGTGCGAGGTCTTCCATTCCACACGCACCTCTCCGCCGAGCATTGCTGGACAGTATGGCGACACCGCCGGGCCCTTCTTCGTCGACCGCGGTGCCCAGCAGGGGACGAGGTAAGAAGAAGAGAGGAGGTGGAGCACGTGGTCGCGGGAGAGGAGGTAGGGTGACTCTTACGGCGCCTTCCTCGCCGCCGCCCCCAGCTGTTTCACCCGAGCACGTGACTGCTAGGATGGACTCGTCTGAGGAGGAGTCTGCACGGACTCCGGTCCACGAGCCTCCGGTCCACGGGTCTTCGGCCCACGAGCCTCGGGTCGACGGGCCTTCGGCCCACGAGACCCCGAAGGAGCACACGTCTGGATGGGGTACCTGGTCGGGTCAGCCTGAGGAGCCGAGTGGCCATGCTGATGATGGCGGGGAGCCGAGTGGCCATGCTGATGATGGCGGGGAGCCGACTAATTTTGAGGAGGAGGAGGGGGAGGAGGGGGGCAACGTCTACCAGCGTGGTGCTACACGGCTCCCGTCCGTGCCGGCGACCCGCGAGCAAAGGTGGTTGATTTTCCCTGATGGGGAGAGGTAAGTGCATTTAATCTTTTTGTACCTTATGCATTCACGTTTCTTCAAATAACTGATGTGTTGGCCTTGTCATGCTGCAGGGGTTGGGACCACCATGAAAGTGTCCGCCGGCCCAACTCCGTCCTTGGAGTTCTGATTCGGCAAAACTTCCCGGGGGTTGTCACGTTGCCTGGTGAGGGTTGGCTTCCAGAGGTTGGATTGAGTTGGGAGCACTACTTGGCTGCCTCGGCCCCGCCAGGTGAGATTATCGACGGTGTCTTGTGCAAGACGAGGGCAGACGTGGTGATCAGAAAGTTCTGGGTAATTTCTCCTTTACACAATTAAAAATCTTCAACTAGCGAGTTATTAATTGTACTAATCAATATTGTCTCATTTGATTGTAGACATTCTACAGGTGTGAGGAGGGATACGAGGAGGAGGCGGCAGATGTTATCCACAAGGAGTGCAAGCGCCTACTTCAGAACTTATGACATGAGGTTCGGGTGCAGGCTGTTCGAGACTACTACATCGGGCATGGTATCAAGAAGCCCAAGCAGGAGTGCCGCGATAAGTTCTTGAGTAAGGAGCAGTACATGAAGGTAATTCTTAAGGCCTTGTACTTACTTCCTTCATTTAGTAATTCATAGCCGTAGCGCTCAAGTTTCTATTTGCTAACTTAGGCCCCTCCGAGATGGTGTGCGGATCGGATGGATTGTCGGGAGGTGTTGGTCAATGTGTGGTGCTCAAAAGAATGGCGGGCCACCCACAAAGAGGCCAAGGACAAACGTGCCCAAATGGAAGGTGTGCCACACCACCAAGGCAGCTCCAACTTATTTCAGTATGGGCGGAACTGGGTATGTGGTTTGCTTCATGATTCATGCAATTCATTCATCATGCTAGCTTTAGCCCTTTAATTACTAATTACTTTGTTTCTCTCTTTTAGGCACGCTACAATAAGGCGGATAAGGTGCCAGAGGTGTACGACCTGTATGCCATGGCCCACACTGGCCCTTACAAGAAAATCAAGGCATTCTCTGTGTCTGACCTCGATGATCCAAAGAACTTCACCAACATCTCCGCCCACGACAAGCTCGTGCAATATAGAGATCAGGGGAAGGCGAGGAAAGGGGAGGACTTTAACCCGAGCCAGGGTCCCATTGATACAGAGCTGCTGATGATATCTGGTGGCGGGAGGTACCATGGCTCCATAGCCATGGGAGATGGACTTATCCGTTGCCTAGCACTCTCCCGGAGATCAAGGCGCGCCAGTCGAGCTCCGCTCCTGAGATAAGGCCTCGTGAACGGCCAGTACAACTCGCCTTCAAGGTTAGTTATACGTACTCAGCTATCTTTCTCCATTACATTGTGTGCGCTTCCATCAATGATTACAAATGGTCATGTGAGTGGTGTTGCAGGCTGCTATACAGAATGAGAGAGATAGAACGGAGAAACCTCTGGCGGAGGTGGCGGAGAGGCAGCGGGAGTTGGAGGAGAGGACGACAAAGATGTTGGAGGAGGAGAGGGCACGGAATGACATGCAGGCAAGGGCCATGTACGAGCTCCTTGTGGTAAGTTTCTTCTGCAGATTACTTGCTAGTCTTAACATTTGAGTCTCATTACTAACTAGTATGACTCTGTTGTGAAAACCAAATGTGCAGTCTGTGTGCGAGAAGTCCGGTCAGACCGCTCCGCCGATGCCAGTGATTGCTCCTGGGAGCACGGTGAGTTTAATTTGAATGGACATTACTTGCTAGTCTTAACATTTGAGTGTCATAATGCTAACGAGACATTGGAAATGATCTTTGGTGCAGCTTAACTCCAGAAACGCATCGCACGATCCTTCTCCAGCTACCGGCGCGAGCCAGCCCGCTCCTACACCTCCCTGATCACGGTAAGTTTCTCTAGTGTTTTGCTTAACAAATGCATAAAGACCTAGACTTAGCTTTATTTCCTCCAATATGCTTACCATAATGACCTAGAGTTAGCTTCTTTTCCTCCAAAATGACTTAATAAGCTTACTGACCTCATAAACCATCCATTTTACCTAAGTTAGCTCTAAAACGATATGTACTTAGCTTACTTATGTCAAAAATTGCATAATTAGCTTAGTTAGCTCATAAACGATCCATTTTACCTAAGTTAGCTCTAAAATGACTCATGTTACCTTAGTTAGCTTACAAGTGATCCAATTTATCCAAGTTAGCTCTAAAATAACCCATTTTACGTAGATTAGCTCCTAAATGATCCATTTTACCTACCTTAGCTTTAAAATGACCCATTTCACCTAGGTTAGCTCCAAAATGACCCATTTCACCTAAGTTAGCTAAAAAACGATCCATTTCACCTTAGTTAGCTAAAAAACGTGGCATTTCACCTAGGTTAGCTCATAAACGACCCATTTCACCTAGGTTAGCTCATAAACGACCCATTTCACCTAGGTTAGCTCATACACGACCCATTTCACCTAGGTTAGCTCATAAACGACCCATTTCACCTATGTTAGCTCATAAACGACCTATTTCACCTAGGTTAGCTCATAAACGACCCATTTCACCTATTAGCTCATAAATGATCCATTTTACCTAGGTTAGCTCATAAACGATCCATTTCACCTAACTTAGCTCCAAAATGATCCATTTCACCTAGGTTAGCTCATAAACGATCCATTTCACCTAACTTAGCTCCAAAATGATCCATTTCACCTAGGTTAGCTCATAAACTACCCATTTCACCTAGGTTAGCTCATAAACAACCCATTTCACCTAGGTTAGCTCATAAACGACCCATTTCACCTAGGTTAGCTCATAAACGACCTATTTCACCTAGGTTAGCTCATAAACGACCCATTTCACCTAGGTTAGCTCATAAACGATCCATTTCACCTAGGTTTGCTCATAAACGATCCATTTCACGTAACTTAGCTCATAAACGATCCATTTCACCTAAGATAGCTCATAAACAATCCATTTCACCTAGGTTAGCTAATAAACGATCCATTTCACCTAAGTTAGCTCATAAACGATCCATTTCAACTAATTTAGCTCATAAATGATCCAGTTCACCTAAGTTAGCTAATAAATGGCATATACTTCTTCTTCTAGTCTTCTTCTTCTTCTATTCTTTTTCTTCTAGTCTAATTCTTCTTCTAGTCTTCTTTTTCTAACTTTCTTATTTGTCATTTTGCAGGTTTCATTCACTTCACGGAAGCCAGCTTCCTATGATGGATTGCTTGTTTTTTCCTTTGATGCACTTCTTGTATTCTGCTCGCTTGCTATGATGAAACTAGATTGTAATATGTATGGATCGATGGAACTATGTGCAACCTACTATGTATGTATGGATGGATATATATGTGCTAGATATTTATTATGTTGGATATATATGTGCTGGATATTTATGTGATGGATATATATGTGCTGTGATATATTTGCTGTGATAATTGTTGGATATAAGAAAAACAGAATAAAAAAGAGGCAGTGCAGGCTCTTTGCCGTCCGCGGCAGACGACAAAGAACCCTTTGCAGTCGGTGGCAGACGGCAAAGGGGGCATGTGGCGCCCACCTGTGCTTCCTGAGGGATGGGCTATTTGGCAAATTTGCCTACCGTGGCGGACGGCAAAGCTAAGCTGATGGCAAAGACTTTGCCTTTGCCGTCCGCCGTGGCAGACGGCAAAACACAGCGGGCGCTGACGCATTGCTGACGTCAACTGGCGGATGGCAAAGAGGCGCTCAAATTTGCCGTCGGCTGGCGGACGGCAAAGGCCGCCGTTAGCCGCCTAACGGACTAACGCTGGCGGACGTCCAATATTTTACTGTCCCTCCTCTCTGTCGTCCGCCGCTGTAGGCAAAGGGCTCTTTGCCGTCCGCCATAAAAAGCGGACGGCAAAGGACCCGTTTGCCGACCCTGTCTTTACCGTCACTGTTTGCCGTCCGCCGCTGACGGCAAAGCTCTTTGCCGTCCGCCGTCCGTGCCTTTGCCGTACGCCGTGGCAGACGGCAAAATACTGGATTCCTATAGTGATACTTTAAGACAACTGTGTATAAAAGTGAACAGAGTAACTAACATTGGCTGCAAACCAAGCAGTTAAATGAACACGTCATAGTAACGAGCAGTTCAAAGGTAGGAGGAGTAAGGACTTACAACAGTGGCTTGAACTGGTGTGCTCATGCCCTTCATCTTGCTAGTGTGGCAATCCTTGAAGATTTGCACTGCATTCGGTTCAGGTTCTTTTTGGTCCGCACGGGCTTTCCTCTGTATTTGGAACAAGTCAATATAGATAAGATAATATGGCACAAAAAAGAAGGAAGTAGCAGCTATTTACAAGAGCCTCGCAGTGTGCAATATAGCTACGAGATCCTGTTATCTGTTGGAATTTCACTTTAGAACGGTTGGTCTTGTTCTTTAAACAGTTAGCCTAGAAGAAGATACACTTGTAAGGCATATACGTAAATACAATTTCAATATGTGATCTTATCAAATACATATACCCTACCTGATACTTTGGATCAGACGAGTGTTTAACAAGGGTTGTCCAGTCTTCATCTGTAATATATTTCCACTGGAGATGTTTGGGTGATTTCATTGTTAGCCTTGCCTTCAAAGTGAGTTTTTCTAAGGTGATACCGATACTGTCGCAGAGCAGACTAAAAAACATGAGCTTGTTTAGTTGCATCATCTTTCGGATCCAACTTGAACCTCATCTGTTGAAAAAAGAATGTGAGTCTTATTAGGAGAAAGCTATAAAGTATGAGACAGAGTAAGACAATATTACAAATTGCGATGAATAACATTACTTACGGGTAAATGATCAAGGAAGGTGTTAAACTCGATATTGTCTTTCTCATTCTTGTACTGGATCCACGTTGGGAGGATACGTGCATGACACCTAACGGCAACAGCTGCCTCTGATACTAACTTGGCTGACTCTGTAGCATCACATGACATTTTAAAACCTGCCTCAAAATGGATCTCCATTCTTCCTCCTTTAGATTTTGTTAATCTGTCAAGCATTATCCCATATGTCTGTTTCCGCTTGCGCCATGGTGCTAGTTCAACAATGAATATGGAAAGTGTTAGTGCACATCAAACTGTGAGAGTACATATAAAGGAGCATGCAACTGCAACTTGACTCTGTCAGGTACCGTCTTGGTGTTGATGCTCATGAGGTTCATCTGATCTTTCCAAGTCCTGTTGTGTCAGCAGTGCTTCAGAAGTAGTGTTAGGTGTGAAGGTAGCTTGGGAACTGGCCAGTTGCGGATCAAATGAACAAGTAAGTCCTCGAGATGTCGGTATAGTTGAAGCGGATGTTTTAGCTGTGGAGCAGGTGATACTATGTTTGTAGATTTAGCCGGTGGACTTGGACCTTCTACTGCACTATAAGTACCAGCAGAATCTCCAGGGCAGATCCTTTTCCGTTGCACCCGACGAGTAACACCATTCCCTACTATATTCTTTTCCTTGCTCTTTTTTGACTTTGCCATGTCAAGCCGTACCCACAACACATAAGAATAAAATCGCTCTTCAGAACTCATTGCTGCATGATATAGACAAGCAATACTTTGATGTAAGACAATCGTATGAGGATGGAATATGTAAGAAAAACAGGACGGCGTGACATATTAACAGCTACGATGTGTAAACTAAGCAGAAGGATTTTCAAGAAAATAGAAGTAATGCAAGCTAGACACCATATGAAAGATGCAACCAATATCACTCTGCTAAGTTAAAAGTGTCTTGTCATAAGTGGCATTTCGGAAAATTAGAAGCAGTACAACTTAGAAATCAATACAAGATGCAACCACTATCAAACTGCCATGTTAAAAGCATCCAATCATGAGTGACTGATGCGGGATACACAACATCAGTACTTTGATGTAAGAAGATGGTATGATAGATATATGAAGTGTATTCTAGACACAGAAAGGCATGTCATATGCACATGTATAACGTATATACTCAGCAGGTGCAATTTAATCAAAATAGAAGAAATACAGGCTAGACAACATGTGCAATATGAAACCAATTATCACACTGTCAACTTAGAGCAAGCACCTGCATTGGTGGAGTATGAGAGATGAACTCATCATGTAGACTTGGGACTTAAAACTACATTAGCAGTAGCAGTGGCAAATCTTGAGAATCTCTGTTTGCGTCAGTCCGGAGGACCACCAACATCCCCTAACTTACTCTTTTCCTTCCTCTTTTCTGATATTGCCTTATGAAGTCAAAACCACAAGAAGATGAATAAAATTAGCTCTGCATAACTGGTTGATGCATGATACAGACGAACACTACTTTGATGTAAGGCAAGCGCAGGATAGGAGGATGGAATATATACAAAAAATACAACATTGCATATTCACACGTACGATAGGAGGATGGAATATGTATGAAAAACAGTAAGCAGAAGGCATTTCAACAAAATTAGAAGAAATGAAAGCTAGGCACCATATGAACATGCAACCAATATCACTCTATCAGGTAAAAAGTGTCTGGTCATAAGTGCCATTTCAAGAAATAGAAGCAGTACAAGCTAGAAGACAATGCAAGATGCAACCTACATCACACTCCCAAGTTAAATGTGTCTTATGGGTAAGTGATTGTTGCAGGTATAAGTTGTAAGCTACGCAGATGCAATTCAAAAAAATCAGAAGCAATACAAACTAGACATCATACTGAACACACAACCACATATAACAGTTCCAAGTTAGAGCAAGAACCTGTAATGGTGGAGTAGGGGAGATGTGCTCATCATCTACACAACTACGTTGACTGTCCAGCCTTGTGTTGTCTTGTGAATCTTGTTGGGAGGATGGCGGAGTAGAATCTGTAGAGACCCTCTATTTGAGTTGCTCCGAAGGACCACCATCATCCACTGTCGTACTAATTTCCTTCATTTGTATTGATTTTGCATTGTGAAGTCAAACCGATAAGAAAAAGGAATAAAATTCACTCTTCAGAACTCATTCATGCATGATACTGACGAACACTACTTGGATGAAAGTCAAACATATGATACGAGTATGGAATATGTACGAAAAACAGGACGACGTGACATATTCACACCTATGATGTGGTAACTAAGCAGAAGGCATTTCAACAAATTAGAAGCACTGCAAGCTAGACACCATATGAAAGATGCAACCAATATCACTCTGCCAAGTTCAAACTATCTAGCATTTCAACAAATTAGAAGCAATACATGCTAGAAATCATATGCAAGATGCAACCAATATCACAGTGGCGACTTAAAGGTGCCTTATCATAAGTGACTGATGGGGATATGCAAGAACAGTAGTCTGATGTAAGAACATGGTGTGACCAGATATAGTATGTTCTAGAAACATGCATTATGTGTAAAGTAAGCAGATGCAATTCAACAAAGTTAGAAGCAATACAAGCTAGACATCTACACAACATGCAACCACATATAATAGTGCCAAGTTAGAGCAAACACCTGTGATGGTGGAGTTGGGGAGATGTGCTCATCATCTACACAGATACATTGACTGTCTAGCCTTGCGTTGTCTTGCAAATCTTGTTGGGAGGATGGCGGAGTAGAATCTGTAGAGACCCTCCGTTTCAGTTGCTCGGAAGGACCACCATCATCCAATGCCTTACCAATTCCCTTACGCTTTATTGATTTTGCATTGTGAGGTCAAACCGACAAGAAAAAGGAATAAAATTTGCTCTTCAGGACTCATTCATGCATGATACTGACGAACACTACTCTGATGAAAGGCAAAGTCATGATACGAGGATGGAATATGTACAAAAAACCGGATGGCTTGACATATTCACACCTATGATGTGGTAACTAAGCAGAAGGCACTTAAATAAATTATAAGCACTGCAAGCTAGACACAATATGGAAGGTGCAATCAATATCACTCTGCCAAGTTAAAATTGTCTCGTCATAGGTGGCGTTCATCAAACTAGAAGCACTACATGCTAGAAATCATATTCAAGACGCAAACCAATATCACACTGCCAACTTAAAGGTGTCCCATCATAAGTGATTGATGCAGGATACACAAGAGTAGTTTCATGTAAGAACATGGTGTGATAGACAGATATATTATGTACCAAAAACAGGAAGGCGTGTCATATTCACATGTATCATGTGTAAGCTAAGCAGATGCAGTTTACACTAACTAGGAGCAATACAAGCTAGAAACCATACGCAACATGCAACCAGATATCACACTGCCAAGTTAGAGCAAGCACCTTGGATGGTGGAGTAGGGGAGCGGAGAATTGGAACTTGTAATGCACTAGTAGTACGAGGAGAATCCGTACATATGCTCCGTTTACGTTGTTGTAGAGGACCACCATCATCGCCTTTCTTACTCTTTTCCTTCCTCTTTTTTGATTTTGCCTTGTCAAGTCAAACCCACAAGAAAAAAAATTGCTCTTCAGAACTCATTGATGCATGATACTGACGAACACTAATTTCATGTAAGGCAACCGCATGATAGGAGGATGGAATATGTATGAAAAATAGGACGACATGACATATTGACATGTATGATGTATAAAGTGTAAACTAAGCACAAGGTGTTTAAACTAGTTAGAAGCAATGCAAGCTAGAAACCATATAAAAGATGAAACCAATATCACTCTCCCAAATTAAAAGGGTGGCCTAATAAATGTATTTGACCAAATTAGAAGCAATACATGGCAACATGCTAGAAATAATATGCAAAATGCAATGAATAAAGGTGTCTCATCGTAAGTGATTGACGCATGATACGGAAGAGAGGTAGTTTCATGTAAGAACATGGTTAACAGATAGATGTAGTATGTACCAAAAATAGGAAGGCATGTCATATTGATACGTCTCCAACGTATCTATAATTTTTGTTTGTTGCATGCTATTATATTATCTGTTTTGGATGTCTTATATGCATTAATATGCTATTTTATATGATTTTTGGAACTAACCTATTAACCTAGAGCCCAGTGCCAGCTTTTGTTTTTTCCCCTTGTTTTAGAGTTTTGCAGAAAAGGAATACCAAACGGAGTCCAAATGGAATAAAACTTTCGCCATGGTTTTTCTTGGACCAGGAGACACCCAGGAGACTTAGAGTACAAGTCAGAGAAGCTTCGAGGCGGCCAAAAGGGTGGAGGGCGCGCCCAGGGGGTGGCGTGTGCCCCCAGCCTTGTGGGCCCCTCGTAGCTCCCCTGACCTAATCTTCCTCCTATATATACTCTTATATCCCAAAAACATCCAGGGGAGCCATGAAACCACTTTTCCACCGCCGCAACCTTCTGTACACGTGAGATCCCATCTTGGGGCCTTTCCGGCATCCTGCCGGAGGGGAAATCGATCACGGAGGGCTTCTACATCAACACCATTGCCTCTCTGATGAAGCGTGAGTAGTTTACTTTAGACCTACCGGTCCATAGCTAGTAGCTAGATGGCTTCTTCTCTCTCTTTGATTCTCAATACAAAGTTATCCTCGATGTTCTTAGAGATCTATTCAATGTAATACTCTTTTGTGGCGTGTTTGTCGAGATCCGACGAATTGTGGACTTATGATAAGTTTATCTATGAATATTATTTGAATCTCCTCTGAATTCTTATATGCATGATTTGATATCTTTGCAAGTCTCTTCGAACTATCGATTTGGTTTGGCCAACTAGATTGGTTTTTCTTGCAATGGGAGAAGTGCTTAGCTTCGGGTTCAATCTTGCGGTGTCCTTTCCCAGTGACAGTAGGGGCGGCAAGGAACGCATTGTATTGTTGCCATCGAGGATAAAAAGATGGGGTTTTCATCATATTGCTTGAGTTAATCCCGCTGCATCATGTCATCTTGCTTAATGCGTTACTCTGTTCTTATGAACTTAATACTCTAGATGCAGGCAGGTGTCGGTCGATGTGTGGAGTAATAGTAGAAGATGCAGAATTGTTTCAGTCTACTTGACACGGACGTGATGCCTATATTCATGATCATTGCCTTAGATATTGCCATAACTTTGTGCTTTTCTATCAATTGCTCGACAGTAATTTGTTCACCCACCGTAATAATCCCTATCTTGAGAGAAGCCTCTAGTGAAACCTATGGTCCCCGGGTCTATTTTACATCATATTAGTTTCCCGTCACCTTGCCAATTTATGTCGCCATTCCTTTACTTTGCAATCTTTACTTTCCGTTCCATAAACCAAAAATACCAAAAATATTACTTTACCGTTTATCCATCTCTAATAGATCTCACTTTTGCGAATAACCGTGAAGGGATTGACAACCCCTTTGTCGCGTTGGTTGCAAGTTGGTGTTTGTTTGTGCAGGTATTCGGTGGCTTGTTGTGTAGTCTCCTACTAGATTGATACCTTGGTTCTCAAAATTGAGGGAAATACTTACGCTCCTTTGCTGCATCACCCTTTCCTCTTCAAGGAAAAAACCAACACAAGCTCAAGAGGTAGCACATATTCACAGGTAGAATGTGTAAAATAAATAGATGCAATTTACCCTAATTAGAAGCATTACAAGCTAGACACGGTATGCAACATGCAACCACATATCACACTGCGAAGTTAGAGCAAGCCCCTTTGATGGTGGTGTAGGGGAAATGCGGTCTTCAAGTATAGAGCTACATTCAATATCTTCATTTAGGCTTGCTGTTTCTTGAGAATCACGCGGGGAGGATGAAACTACACTCTTTATAAGAGTAGCGCGTCTCATACTAACCCACGGGCGTGACTGTCTCATCATAAGTGATAGATGCAGGATACACAAGAACATTAGTTTGATGTAAGAACATGGTGTGATACGCAGATGTAGTATGTACCAAAAACAGGAAGGCGTGTCATATTCACATGTATAATGTGTAAGCTAAGGAGATGCAATCTAACAAATTAGGAGCAATACAAGCTAGGCACCATATGCAACATGCAACCATATATCACACTGCCATGTTAGAGCAAGCACCTGGGGTTGTGGAGTAGGGGGTGATGAGATTTGGAACTTGCACAACAGTAGGAGTAGTAGGAGAATCTGCAGAGATCATCTGTTTCGGTTGCTCCAGAGGACCACCATCATTCCGTGCCTTCGTCCTTTTAGATTTTGCCTTGTCAAGTAAACACACAAGAAAAAGGAATGAAATTCGCACTTCCAAATTCGTTGATGCATGATACTGACGAACACAACTTTTATGTAAGGCAATCACATTGTAGGAGGATGGAATATGTACAAAAAACACTAAGCAGAAGGTATTTCAACAAATTGGAAGCAATGCAATCTAGCCACCATATGAAAGATCCAACCAAAATCACTCTACCAAGTTAGATGTGTCTCATTAAGTGGCACTTCAGCAAATCAGAGGCAATACATGTTTGAAATGATATGCAAGATGCAACCAATATTACACTGTCAATTTGAAGGTGTCTCCTCAAAAGTGATTGATGAGGGATACACAAGAAAAGTCGTTTGATGTAAGAACATGGTTAATATAGAAAGACGTAGTATGTACCAAAACAAGAAGGCATGTCATATTCACAGGTATAAAAACAAGAAGGCATGTCATATTCATAGGTATAATGTGTTAACTAAGCAGATGCAATTTACCCTAATTAGAAGCATTACAAGGTAGACACCATATGCAACAGGCAACCACATATCACATTGCCAAGTAAGAGCAAGCACCTGCGATGGTGGTGTAGGCGAATTGCGGTCATCAACTAGAGAGCTACGTTGACTATCTTCATTTAGCCTTGTTGTTTCTTGAGAATCATGTGGAGAGGATGACACTGCACTCTTTAAATGAGTAGCGCGACTCGTAGTAACCCACTAGGGTGACTGTCTCATCATAAGTGATTGATGAGGGATACAAAAGAGCATTAGTTTGATGTACGAACATGGTTAATAGACATATGTAGTATGTATCAAAGACATGAAGGCATGTCATTATCAAAGGTATAATGTGTAAAGTAAGGAGATGCAATTTAACCAAATTGGAAGCAATACAAGCTAGACACCATATGCAACATGCAACCACATTTACCAGCGCGAAGTTAAAGCAAGCACCTGGGACGGTTGTGTGTGGAAATTGAAATCATCAACTGTAGAGCTACGTTTACTATCTCCATCTGATGACACTACACCCTTTAGAGCGTTAGAACGCTTAGTGCTTATCTTCAAATTACACTGGAGCAACTTCTATCTTTTCTTTTGTGTATTCATCAACATTGCGTCAGAGTCTGAAATACCCATGCATAAAAAAACAATAGTGTGAGTATGGGTGAAGTGTGTGCACAAGTATTACAGTGTAAAAGTAGCAGACAGCAGGTTGGTGAGAAATAAATGATGGGAGACATATGATAGCTCTACAACATGCATGGCACACGAAATTACTAGATTCTAGGATTTTGAAATATGAGCACGGGGATGGCTGGGAAATGCAGATGCTCCTCCATCACACCACAAGGTGTGGTCCTATGAAAATAATAGTCGACTGAAAACAGATAGGTCAGTCCATTTTTTCTGCACCGTACGATGTACAAAGAACGGGTAGATCGCCTTCATCTACCTCAAGCCAGTCAGTGTTGACGATCTTCCTCGAAACGCTAGTGACCACTGGCCCAGTCCCCTGCCTCTGCCCCCTCGACCTCACAGCACCTCCATGCTTGGAACCTCCCCCCTGGCCATCCCTTCAAGCCCCGCCGACCTCCAGATCGGGCGCAAGCAGCTCCTGCGCCCCACACCCCTATGATAGACACCGATGCACCGCTTCCCCAACGAACAGACGGACTAGGTGCTCCGCGCGCCTAAGCGGGTGCTGCTTCTTTTAATTGCGAATCAACTGACCCTGAATTGAAATCCAGGCGGGCTACTAACCTCTAGCCAAGGTGAAATAGTAAATGGGAGGAAACCTTGTGCATTTAATATCACGAAGAAGATGCAGTAAGAAGCTCTCAACTAGTTTGTTTCGTGGGATGAATAGGGTGTTAGCAGAGATGTAAGATTTGCATGAATAAGGGAAGAGAAGTACCTCTTTCTGCTAGCAGTGTTGTGTCCTCCTTCTGTTTTTCCAATGATCTTCTTGTGGTTTGCTGAGAACGAGAAGTTGTGGAGGAAGGTGGAGCCTTGGACGAACCCATGGCCAAGTTGTTGAGTGTGGTGCAGTGGCCGTCTGTCAGCGGCGGGAAACTAGATCCGATGCGGCGAACGACAGCATGGTGGGAACAGCTCCGGTGCGGTGGACGGTTGCGACAGTGGAGCGGCAGCGATGAGGTGCAGGACAACGTGGTCGAAGTGGTTCTGGTATGGCGCACGTTGGCATCGGCGTCATGGAGGCAGCTTTGCCTTGGCTTCAACTGCTAAGTCCTTGAGGGTGTTATGGTTGCGGTTGCATTGGATGACAATGTTGGGGTACTGGCTCCGGCGTGATGGAGGAGGACGACGGTGCATTGGGCGCAATGGGGTGGAGGACGGAGGAGGCTGGGGTTTTGCGGCTGGTGGAGAGGGCGTTTTGGCGCCCACGGAGTATGAATGGGGAAACAGAGGGAGGGGGAACTAAGGGGGAACAATGTTTCGGTTTGGGACGCGCTTGTTTGGAATTTGGGGAAAGTTACAAACTTTGCCCCCATCTAAAATTTTGGACATATTGCAGGTTCGGGGTAGAATAGTAATATCAGGTGTCCCAAATGGTGGGCGGGATTGATTTCGGCCGAGCGCATGGGTGTTTAGGCGCCCATGGCGTATGAATGCTTCTCGGAGGCGGTTGAGACTGGTGTCTTGGTGAAGTTACAAACCTACCCCGGTGACCTTTGGACATCGGGCCGATAGGCTACATGGGCCAGAGTCAGGGCAATAATTTCCTACCACTAACCATTAGTCTCGCGCGGTTTCGGGTGACCAAAGGCTTATTTGGCTCTTCGTTCAATATTTGGGAGCAGAAGCATTAACGTTTTTGTTCTCTTGAATTGAACTTTCAGGATTTGTCAAACTTCACAAATCTTGACTCTTGAAAATCCTAAAACTACGATTATTTTGGAATGGAGGGCCTACATTTGAATATACATTGTACACGAGTATATATTAAAAAATATGCAACTTACCTCAGTTCATGCATGGTTCCAGATATAATCTCCTTGGTTGCCAAAAATAGTTAGACATGCGTATGAATATATAGCATGTTCAAACGCACAACAAAGATTGATGCCCCCTTTTAGATCTGATTTACAAATGCCATTATCTCGGATTCAAGTAGATGATTGCACTTCCTATGAATTCGAATCTTCGAAACCCCCTTTATGTTGAATTCACCATGGATTCTATTTCGTAGCTAGCAATTTGGAATGTATCCATGTAAGTGAGTAAGTGACAAATGTATAAAGTGCTTCACACTAACAACATGGAGTGCACTAATTAATGTTTATATATGAATTGCAAAAGCAATGCATTGTTTGGATTTCAAACCACTCTCACTCTATGAATCGATAATATGAAATAAACACATGCACATGCTAGAATTCAATAGAGTATGGGCGTTTGATAGACCGATGTTCGTTCATGCGCAAATTGCAAAATTCATGATCTCATCCAAAAATAATAATGCCATTTATATTTTAATTTAATGCGTAGAACCGCCTTTTACACATAGATGCACTATGCCTCAGCCCGTTCTCACACACGCCCTATATATCTCTCTATCTAACGCATAAGTGCATACACTTTATATACATCCGCATTTCTCTCCCACACATGCTCACAATCTCTCCCGGGGTGTCGGGGTGTCTCACACACACACTCTCTATATATCTCCCTCTCTCTTTCTTACTACTATGTACCACTCTTTTCACTAATCTCAGTTGGAAAATACTATTTCTCTCACATGCATATATACACATGCACTATAGGCACATATATGTGCCTACGTGTCTCCATCACACACATTATATTTAAGCCTCTCTCGCACACATTGCCCCCCCCGCACACCTCTCTCTTAGTAGTTGGTAGATATGATTCCATCAGATCATTCGGTAAGATATCCCTGACTGTTAGGCTGGATGGTAACACGAGGCAAAGTTTTACCCAAGTCCGGGCCCTTGCAGTTGAGGAAAAAGCCTACTCCTGGTACTGTATATTTGTGACAGGGGTGTGTACAAAGTACACGTGAATACCAGGCATTGTGCGTGTGTGTATACTATCGATGAACTAGCCCCCGGGCTTCTATAACATACTCGAGGCCTAGGGTTACAAATCATATATAGTCGGCTTATCATCACTAGGGACGGATAGAGTGCTCCACGACTCTGGTAGCTTCATCTTGTACGCCGAGTCCTCCACATGGGTCTTCGTATAATGCGTCTCGATCCAACCTATGTGGCACAGGATGGAACCGACCCATGAGTCCTCACGTTGACCCACCACAACTAGAAATGATGAGCCCACCACACCCCACACACAATCGGCCACTAAGAAAATAGGCATATATGATATGTCCATTTTGCATCATGCTTTTATATCGATATTTATTGCATTATGGGCTCTTATTACACGTTATGTCACAATACTTATGCCTATTCTCTCTTATTTTAAAGGTTTACATGAAGAGGGAGAATGCCGGCAGCTGGAATTCTGTGCTGGAAAAGAAGCAAATATTACAGACCTATTCTGCACAACTCCAAAAGTCCTGAAACTTCACGGAAGTCATTTTTGGAATTAATAAAAAATACTGAGTGAAGAAAGTACCAGAGGGGGACCACACCCTGGCCACGAGGGTGGGGGCGCGCCCTACACCCCTAGGCGTGCCCCTGCCTCGTGGGCCCCTGGCAGGCCTCCGATGCCCATCTTCTGCTATATGAAGTCTTTCGTCCGAGAAAAAATAATAAGCAAGCTTTCGGGAAGAAACTCTGCCGCCACGAGGCGGAACCTTGGCGGAACCAATCTAGGGCTCCGGCGGAGCTATTCTGTCAGGGAAACTTCCCTCCGGGAGGGGGAAATCATCGCCATCGTCATCACCAACGATCCTCTCATTGGGAGGGGGTCAATCTCCGTCAACATCTTCACCAACACCATCTCCTCTCAAACCCTAGTTCATCTCTTGTATCCAATCTTTGTCCCAAAGCCTCAGGTTGGTACCTGTGGGTTGCTAGTAGTGTTGATTACTCCTTGTAGTTGATGCTAGTTGGTTTATTTGGTGGAAGATCATATGTTCAGATCCATTATGCATATCAATACCCCTCTGATTATGAACATGAATAGTATTTGTGAGTAGTTACGTTTGTTTCCGAGGACATGGGAGAAGTCTTGCTATAAGTAGTCATGTGAATTTGGTATTCGTTCAATATTTTGATGAGATGTATGTTGTCTCTCCTCTAGTGGTGTTATGTGAACGTCGACTACATGGCACTTCACCATTGTTTGGGCCTAGAGGAAGGCATTGGGAAGTAATAAGTAGATGATGGTTTGCTAGAGTGACAGAAGCTTAAACCCTAGTTTATGAGTTGCTTCGTAAGGGGCTGATTTGGATCCATATGTTTCATGTTATGGTTAGGTTTACCTTAATACTTCTCTTGTAGTTGTGGATGCTTGCAATAGGGGTTAATCATAAGTGGGATGCTTGTCCAATAAAGTACAACACCCAAGCACCGGTCCACCCACATACCAAATTATCAAAGTAACGAACGCGAATCATATGAACGTGATGAAAACTAGCTTGACGATAATTCCATGTGTCCTCGGGAGTGTTTTCCTTCATATAAGAGTTTGTCCAGGCTTGTCCTTTGCTAGAAAAAGGATTGGGCCATCTTGCTGCACTTTATTTACACTTGTTACTTGTTACCCGTTACAAATTATCTTATTACAAAACTATCTGTTACCGATAATTTCAGTGCTTGCAGAGAATACCTTGCTGAAAAGCGCTTATCATTTCCTTCTGCTCCTCGTTGGGTTCGACACTCTTACTTATCAAAAGGACTATGATAGATCCCCTATACTTGTGGGTCATCAAGACTCTTTTCTGGCGCCGTTGCCGGGGAGTGAAGCGCCTTTGGTAGGTGGAATTTGGTAAGGAAAAATTTATATAGTGTGCTAAAATTTACTATCACTTGTTACTATGGAATATAATCCTTTGAGGGGCTTGTTCGGGGTATCTTCACCCCGACCAGTAGAGCAAAGAGTTGCTCCTCAACCTACTGAACCTACTGAAAGTGTTTACTTTGAAATTCCTTTGGTTATTATAGAGAAACTGCTAGCTAATCCTTTTGCAGGAGACGGAACGTTGCATCCCGATTTAGACTTAATCTATGTGGATGAAGTTTGTGGATTATTTAAGCTTGTAGGTATGCCCGATGATGTTATCAAGAATAAGGTCTTCCCTTTATCTTTGAAGGGTGAGGCATTGACATGGTATAGGCTATGTGATGATATGGGATCATGGAACTACAAACGATTGAGATTGGAATTTCATTAGAAGTTTTATCCTATGCATCTTGTTCATCGTGATCGTAATTACATATATAATTTTTGGCCTCGCGAGGGAGAAAGCATCGCTCAAGCTTGGGGGAGGCTTAAGTCAATGTTATATTCATGCCCCAATCATGAACTTCTTTTACTGGATCTTTTATGATGAAGACTATTGAATTAAAATGGGATTTATTGGAAAGAATTAAATGCAACTCTGAAGATTGGGATCTCGACGAAGGTAAGGAGTCAGGTATATCACCTAAGTTTGATTGTGTTAAATCTTTTATGGATACCGATGTTTTCCGTGAATTTAGCACTATATATGGACTTGACTCTGAGATAGTAGCTTCTTTCTGTGAATCTTCTGCTACTCATGTTGATCTCCCTAAGGAGAAGTGGTTTAAATATAATCCTCCCATTGAAGTAAAATTAGTTGCACCTATCAAAGTTGAATAAAAGACTACCACTTATAATGATCCTATTGTTCCTACTGCTTATGTTGAGAAACCACCTTTCCCTATTAGAATAAAGGATCATGCTAAACCTTCAACTGTAGTCAACAGAAGTAATATTAGGACACACAAACCCCCTGATCAGGTTAAAGTTGAACTTAAAATTGCTATGGTTAAAGATCTCTTGGCCGATAATATCGATGGGCATGCTATTTACTTCTGTGAAGAGACTGCTAGAATTGCTAAACCTGGTGCTAAAGATAAACATAGACCCATGGTAGGCATGCCTGTTATTTCTGTTAAAATAGGAGATCATTGTTGTCATGGCTTATGTGATATGGGTGCTAGTGCTAGTGCAATACATCATTCTTTATACGAAGAAATTATGCATGATATTGCACCTGCTGAGATAGAAGATATCGATGTTACCATTAAGCTTGCCAATAGAGATACTATTTCCCCAATTGGGATTGTTAGAAATGTTGAAGTCTTGTGTGGGAAGGTTAAATATCCCGCTGATTTTCTTGTTCTTGGTTCCCCACAAGATAGCTTTTGTCCCATTATATTTGGTAGACCCTTCTTGAACACTGTTAATGCTAGGATAGACTACGAAAAGGATGTCGTTACTATTGGTTTGGGTGATATGTATCATGAGTTTAATTTTGCTAAATTTCGTAGACAACCCCGTGATGAGGAATTGCCTAGTAAAGATGAAATTATTGGTCTTGCTTCTATTGTCGTGCCTCCTAGTGATCCTTTAGAACAATATTTGCTCGACCATGAAAATGATATGTTCATGAATGAAAGAAGGGAAATAGATGAAGTATTCTTTAAAGAATGACCTATTCTAAAACACAATTTGCCTGTTGAAATCCTAGGGGATCCTCCTCCACCCAAGGGCGATCCAGTGTTTGAGCTTAAATCGTTACCTGATACTCTCAAATATGCTTATCTTGATGAAAAGAAGATATATCATGTTATTATTAGTGCTAACCTTTCAGAGCATGAAGAAGAGAAATTATTGAAAACTCTGAAGAAGCACCATGCTTCTATTGGATATACTCTTGATGATCTTAAGGGCATTAGTCCCACTCTATGTCAACACAAAATAAATTTGGAGAAAGACGCCAAACCAGTTATTGATCACCAAGGACGGCTAAATCCTAAGATGAAAGAAGTGGTAAGAAAGGAAATATTAAAGCTCCTTGAAGCAGGTATAATTTATCCCATTGCTGATAGTCAGTGGGTAAGTCATGTCCATTGTGTCCCTAAGAAGGGAGGTATTACTGTCGTTCCTAATGATAAAGATGAATTGATTCCACAAGGAATTATTACAGGTTATAGGATGGTGATTGATTTCCGCAAATTAAATAAATCTACTAAAAAAGATCATTACCCTTTGCCATTCATTGATCAAATGCTAGAAAGATTATCCAAACATACACATTTTTTCTTTCTAGATGGTTACTCTGGTTTCTCTCAAATACCTGTGTCAGCTGATGATCAAGAAAAGACCACTTTTACTTGCCCTTTTGGTACCTTTGCTTATAGACGTATGCCTTTTGGTTTATGTAATGCACCTGCTACCTTTCAAAGATGCATGATGCTATATTCTCTGACTTTTGTGAAAAGATTTGTGAGGTTTTCATGGATGATTTCTCTGTTTATGGATCCTCTTTTGATGATTGCTTGAGCAACCTTGATCGAGTTTTGCAGAGATGTGAAGAAACTAACCTTGTCTTGAATTGCGAGAAGTGCCACTTTATGGTTAATGAAGGTATTGTCTTGGGGCATAAAATTTCTGAAAGAGGTCTTGAAGTTGACAAAGCTAAAGTTGAGGCTATTGAAAAGATGTCGTGTCCCAAGGACATTAAAGGTATAAGAAGTTTCCTTGGTCATGCTGGTTTTTATAGGAGGTTCATTAAGGACTTCTCAAAAATTTCCCGGCCTCTAACTAACCTATTACAAAAAGATATACCTTTTGTCTTTGATGATGATTGTGTGGAAGCATTTGAAATAATTAAGAAAGCATTGATTTTTGCACCTATTGTTCAACCACCTGATTGGAATCTACCCTTTGAAATTATGTGCGATGCTAGTGATTATGCTGTAGGTGCTGTTCTAGGGCAAAGAGTTGATAAGAAATTAAATGTCATTCAATATGCTAGTAGAACTCTAGACAATGCCCAGAGAAATTATGCTACTACTGAAAAGGAATTCTTAGCAGTTGTATTTGCTTGTGATAAGTTCAGACCTTATATTGTTGATTCTAAAGTAACTATTCACACTGATCATGCTGCTATTAAATATCTTATGGAAAATAAAGATGCTAAACCTAGACTTATTAGATGGGTTCTCCTACTACAAGAATTTGATTTGCATATTATTGATAGAAAGGGAGCTGAGAACCCCGTTACAGACAACTTGTCTAGGTTAGAGAATGTTCTTGATGACCCACTACCTATTGATGATAGCTTTCCTGATGAATAATTAGCTGTCATAAATGCTTCTCATACTACTCCATGGTATGCTGATTATGCTAATTATATTGTTGCTAAATTTATACCACCTAGTTTCACATACCAGCAAAAGAAAAAGTTTTTCTATGATTTAAGACATTACTTCTGGGATGACCCACACCTTTATAAAGGAGTAGATGGTGTTATTAGACGTTGTATACCTGAGCATGAACAGGAACAAATCCTATGCAAGTGTCACTCCGAGGCTTACGGAGGACACCACGCTGGAGATAGAACTGCACATAAGGTATTGCAATCCGGTTTTTTCTGGCCTACTCTCTTCAAAGATGCCCATAAGTTTGTCTTATCTTGTGATGAATGTCAAAGAATTGGTAATATTAGTAGACATCAAGAAATGCCTATGAATTATTCACTTGTTATTGAACCATTTGATGTTTCGGGCTTTGATTATATGGGACTGTTTCCTTCCTCTAATGGGTATACACATATTTTAGTTGTTGTTGATTACGTTACTAAGTGGGTAGAAGCTATTCCAACTAGTAGTGCTGATCATAACACCTCTATTAAGATGCTTAAAGAAGTTATTTTTTCTGAGGTTTGGAGTTCCTAGATATTTAATGACTGATGGTGGTTCACATTTTATTCATGGTGCTTTTCATAAAATGCTTGCTAAGTATGATGTTAATCATAGAATTGCATCTCCATATCACCCACAGTCTAGTGGCCAAGTAGAATTGAGTAATAGAGAGTTCAACTTAATTTTGCAAAAGACTGTTAATAGATCTAGAAAGAATTGGTCCAAGAAACTTGATGATGCATTATGGGCCTATAGAACTGCATATAAAAATCCTATGGGCATGTCTCCGTATAAAATGATTTATGGAAAAGCATGTCACCTACCTCTCAAAATAGAACATAAGGCATATGGGCCATTAAAGAGCTCAGTTATGATTTTCAAACTTGCCGGTGAGAAGAGGCTATTTGACATTAGCTCACTTGATGAATGGAGAACCCAAGCCTATGAGAATGTCAAACTATTTAAAGAAAAAGTCAAAAGATGGCATGACAAAAGGATACAAAAGCGCGAGTTTAATGTAGGTGATTATGTGTTGCTATTCAACTCTCGTTTAAGATTTTTTGCAGGAAAACTTCTCTCTAAATGGGAAGGTCCTTACGTTATCGAGGAGGTCTATCGTTCCGGTGCCATAAAAATCAACAACTTTGAAGGCACAAATCCGAAGGTGGTGAACGGTCAAAGAATCAAACATTATATCTTAGGTCATCCTATAAATGTTGAAACTAATGTTATTGAAACCGTAACCCCGGAGGAATACATAAGAGACACTTTCCAGAACATTTTAGACTCCGAAAAGGAATATGTATGTGGTACGGTAAGTAAACCGACTCCAAAACAGTTCTAATGGCATTTTTTCTCTGTTTTGGAATATTTAGAAAAATAGGAAAAATAAGTAGTCCGGGAAGGACACGAGGCGTCCACGAGGGTGGAGGGTGCGCCCTACCCCTGGGCGCACCCCCTGCCTCGTGGGCATCTCGTGTGCTCTCCGGACTCCGTTTTCTTGCACAATACTTATTTTGGTCGGTAAAAAATCATTATATAATCTCCCGAAGGGTTTGACCACCGTACCACACAAATATCCTCTGTTTTTGTTTCGAACTATTTTTTTGACAGATGTAGATCACCATGACGTCTCCAAGTGCCCCCATGGACAAGTTCTTCGAGAAAGTCATCAACCCCTACCTCGCGGAAGTGCTGCAACATCCTCAAACCATTGAGATGCGTGAGGGGTTGCTGCACATCCGCGATGTTGAGGGACCAAGGAGGACCGAAAGCGTGGAGGCAAGGCTTGAGGCAATGTGCAACAAGTTTTCAAGTGTCAGGAGATGGTGGAGCGTGGACTCGACTCTAATCACATAATGATCACGGAGTCACCAACAACCACAAGCTGGACGCCAAGGACATGGGGGAGGCCATCTTCAAGCTTCATGAGAAAATCGAGCACCTCCAAGCCCAGATCTATGACCTACAAAACCAAAACTGTGAGTATGATATAGATTCAAGAGGATGAGTTTGGCTGCAGATTTAAGGATCCCGGAGACTCGATCATCCTTCTATGATGGCGAGCCTATGCCTTGGAAGAGGGACGACAAGCCTACATCATCAACAACTCCATCTCCTTCACCGGCAAAAGAGATATAATCACATGGGTATGGGCACTCCCCTTGGCAATCGCCAAGCTTGGGGGAGGTGCCCCAGTATCGTATCACCATCACACTCCTATCTTTACCGTTTTTCTTAGTTCGATCCTTTTGGTAATATCTTGATCTAGTAGAATAAAGTTTTAGTATGATTTAGTTTTGAGTTTTGCCTTATGATCCTTCTATGTAATCGAGTCTGTAAGCTATATATAATAAAGATTAGTGTTGAGTCAAGGGCTTGATTACCTTGTTATGATCGTGAGGGAATAAAAGAAAAAGGAAAAGAAAGAATAAAAAGAAATAAAGAGATCATATTGTTCTTATGGAGAGTAGTGAATTCACATATAAAGAGTATGATGAATAAAAGTTGTTGAGAGTTGACAAGCATAGTTTTGGTCACCGTTGCAATTAATAGGAAGTAATAAAGAAAGACAGGTCTTCACATATAAATACACTATCTTGGACATATTTTATGATTGTGAGCACTCATTAAAGTATGACATGCTAAAGAGTTGATGTTGGACAAGGAAGACAATGTAATGGGTTATGTTTTCTTATATCTGAAATAAAGTATATTGTCATGGATCATCCAACATGTTGAGCTTGCCTTTCCCTCTCATACTAGCCAAATTCTTTGCACCAAGTAGAGATACTACTTGTGCATCTGAATATCCTTAAACCCAGTTTTGCCATGAGAGTCCACCATATCTACCTATGGATTGAGTAAGATCCTTCAAGTAAGTTGTCATGTTGCGTGCAATAAAAAATTGCTTTCTGAATACGTATGATCTATTCGTGTGGAGAAAATAAGCTTTATACGATCTTGTGATATGGAAGCAATAAGAGCGACGGACTGCATAATAAAGGTCCATATCACAAGTGGCAATATAAAGTGATGTTCTTTTGCATTAAGATTTCGTGCATCCAACCATAAAAGCACATGACAACCTCTGCTTCCCTCTGCGAAGGGCCTATCTTTTACTTTTTGTCTTATTCCTTATGCAAGAGTCATGGTGATCTTCACATTTCCTTTTTACATTTTATCCTTTGGCAAGCACATTGTGTTGGAAAGATCCTGATATATATATCCAATTGGATGTAAGTTAGCATGAATTATTATTGATGACATTACCCTTGAGGTAAAAGGTTGGGAGGCAACACTATAAGCCCCTATATTTCTCTGTGTCCGATTAAAACTCCATACCCATAAGTATTGCATGAGTGTTAGCAATTGTGAAAGACTATAAGATAGTTGAGTACGTGGACTTGCTGAAAAGCTCTTATATTGACTCTTTCCGATGTTATGATAAATTGCAATTGCTTCAATGACTTAGATTATAGTTTGTTGGTTCTCAATGAAGTTTCTGATTCATACTTGACATTGTGAATAGATTATTACTTGAGCATAAGAAATCATATGACAATATCCATAAATATTTTTGTTATAAGAATGATCATGATGCCCTCATGTCCATATTTTATTTTATCGACACCTCTATCTCTAAACATGTGGACATATTTATCGTTATCGGCTTCCGCTTGAGGACAAGCGATGTCTAAGCTTGGGGGAGTTGATACATCCATTTTGCATCATGCTTTTTTATCGATATTTATTGCATTATGGGCTGTTATTACACGTTATGTCACAATACTTATGCCTATTCTCTCTTATTTTACAAGGTTTACATGAAGAGGGAGAATGTCGATAGCTAGAATTCTAGGCAAGAAAAGGAGCAAATATTAGAGACCTATTCTGCGCAGATCCAAAAGTTCTAAAACTTCGCAGAAGTCATTTTTGGAATTAATAAAAAATACTGAGCGAAGAAAGTACCAGAGGGGGCCCACACCCTGGCCATGAGGGTGGGGGCGTGCCCTACCCCCTGGGCGTGCCCCCTGCCTCGTGGGCCCCCTGGCAGGCCTCCGGTGCCCATCTTTTGCTATATGAAGTCTTTCGTTCGAGAAAAAATGATAAGCAAGCTTTCGGGAAGAAACTCCGCCGCCACGAGGCAGAACCTTGGCGGAACCAATCTAGGGCTCTGACAGAGTTGTTCTGCTGGGGAAACTTCCCACCAGGAGGGGGAAATCATCGCCATCGTCATCACCAATGATCCTCTCATCGGGAGGGGGTCAATATCCATCAACATCTTCACAACACCATCTCCTCTCAAACCCTAGTTCATCTCTTGTATCCAATCTTTGTCCCAAAGCCTCAGATTGGTACCCGTGGGTTGCTAGTAGTGTTGATTACTCCTTGTAGTTGATGCTAGTTGGTTTATTTGGTGGAAGATCATATGTTCAGATCCATTATGCATATTAGTACCCCTCTAATTATTAACATGAATATGATTTGTGAGCAGTTATATTTGTTCCTGAGGACATGGGAGAAGTCTTGCTATAAGTAGTCATGTAAATTTGGTATTCGTTCGATATTTTGATGAGATGTATGTTGTCTCTCCTCTAGTGGTGTTATGTGAACGTCGACTACATGACACTTCACCACTGTTTGGGCCTAGAGGAAGGCATTGGGAAGTAATAAGTAGATGATGGGTTGCTAGAGTGACAGAAGCTTAAACCCTAGTTTATGAGTTGCTTCGTAAGGGGCTGATTTGGATCCCTATGTTTCATGCTATGGTTAGGTTTACCTTAATACTTCTCTTGTAGTTGTGGATGCTTGCAATAGGGGATAATCATAAGTGGGATGCTTGTCCAAGAAAGGACAGCACCCAAGCACCGGTCCACCCACATACCAAATTATCAATGTAACGAACATGAATCATATGAACGTGATGAAAACTAGCTTGACGGTAATTCCCTCCCATGTGTCCTTGGGAGCGTTTTCCTTCATATAAGAGTTTGTCCAGGCTTGTCCTTTGCTACAAAAAGGATTGGGCCATCTTGCTGCACTTTATTTACACTTGTTACTTGTTACCCGTTACAAATTATCTTATCACAAAACTATCTGTTACCGATAATTTCAGTGCTTGCAGAGAATACCTTGCTGAAAACCGCTTATCATTTCCTTCTGCTCCTCGTTGGGTTCGACACTCTTACTTACCGAAAGGACTACGATAGATCCTCTATACTTGTGGGTCATCAATATACAATAGTACAATGTTATACATGAAAGTTAATTGCATGGTGCATCTAATAATATTTTTTTCTGCATTGTGAATGTTTATATTTTCTCCTAAAATATTATTCATGAGAAAGAGAAATGAAGGGCATATCTCTCCTTGTCTCCACCTTACACCCCCTCTTTCTACACCATTTTCACGTACGCACACAAACTATCTCTCGTCCCTCTAAAAGTATGCATGCCCCTGACACATTCACGCATGACGGTCACTGCATTTCAAGCGAAAGCACTATACGGTCACTGGACTTCAGAATATGCTCATTATGGTCACCGTATACATTCTCGTGGTGATCATACGGTTCTAGCTCACGATACGTCTCCGTATTTTGTTGATGACACTGATGGACATTTTATTTGATGTGTGCTCCGTATTTTGTTGACGACACTTACGGTCATTGTATTTGAAGCGAAAGCATGATATGGTCACTGGACTTTAGAATAAGCTCATCATGGTCACCATATACATTTTGTGGTGCTAACCAACCTGTGGTTGGATGGTTAGGAGGACAATGGTTTCCCCAGCCCACCAGAGTTAAAGTCCAGGTGCTTGCATTTATCCTGGATTAATTTTAGTATTTTCCAGCGATGTGCGTTCAGTGGGAGGAAACGTTCCCCCCGACTATGAGGCACCTATGGTGACTTCGTAAAATCTCAAGATCATATGTTGGCTCACTCTCTCGAAGGTGCTCATAGGGGTAGGGTCTGCGTGTGTGCGCTTATAGCGGTGAGTGTTTGCACGTATATATGAGCGCTCGCGTCTGTACCGTGTTAAAAAACTACATGTCGTGATTATACGGTCACTAGCTCACCGTACAACTCCGTATTTTGGTGATGACACGATCTATTGACCAGTCAAACGTTCCACATGGCATAACTAGTGTTGCACCATCAGCACGCGTAACCGTGGGGCCCACCTATCAGCACGTATATGAAAGAAAGAAATGGTAGTTTGAGTCTGTACTGTGCTAATAAAATACATTTATGGTGATCATATGGTCACTAGCTCACCATACAGCTCTGTAATTTATTGATGTCACGATCAATTGACCAGTCAAACGGTCCACATTTAGCAGCGCACATTACCATAGGGCCCACCCGTCAGCACGTATATGAAAGACAAAAATGGTAATAAATTAGTGGTCGGTGGGGATTCGAAGTCATGAGACCTATGGTTGTAGCCCGCGCCCCCTAACCACAGCGGACAAGGATCGCCTTGTGATGATATTGTGACGCCCCCGATTCAAT
The DNA here is from genome assembly GCA_032464435.1 of Aegilops umbellulata. Classification (NCBI taxonomy): domain Eukaryota; kingdom Viridiplantae; phylum Streptophyta; class Magnoliopsida; order Poales; family Poaceae; genus Aegilops; species Aegilops umbellulata. The sequence continues at coordinate 344,110,546 of CP136054.1, read as the reverse complement.
CGTACACTAATCATGCACGCAAATGTGTACGATCAAGATCAGGGACTCACGGGAAGATATCACAACACAACTCTACAAATAAAATAAGTCATACAAGCATCATAATACAAGCCAGGGGCCTCGAGGGCTCGAATACAAGTGCTTGATCATAGACGAGTCAGCGGAAGCAACAAAATCTGAGTACAGACATAAGTTAAACAAGTTTGCCTTAAAAAGGCTAGCACAAACTAGGATACAGATCGAACGAGGCGCAGGCCTCCTGCCTGGGATCCTCCTAACTACTCCTGGTCGTCGTCAGCGGGCTACACGTAGTAGTAGGCGCCTCCGGAGTAGTAGGAGTCGTCGTCGAAGGTGGCGTCTGGATCCTGGGCTCCAACATCTGGTTGCGACAACCAGAAGAAAGGAAAAGGGGAAGGGGGGGGGGAGAAAGCAACCATGAGTACTCATCCAAAGTACTCGCAAGCAAGGAGCTACACTATATATGCATGGATATATGTGTAAGGGGCCATATCAGTGGACTGAACTGCAGAAAGCCAGAATAAGAGGGGGATATCTAATCCTGTCGAAGACTACGCTTCTGGCAGCCTCCGTCTTGCAGCATATAGAAGAGAGTAGACTGAAGTCCTCCAAGTAGCATCGTATAGCATAATCCTACCCGGCGATCCCCTCCTCGCTGCCCTGTTAGAGAGCAATCACCGGGTTATATATGGCACTTGGAAGGGTGTGTTTTATTAAGTATCCGGTTCTAGTTGTCATAAGGTCAAGGTACAACTCCGGGTCGTCCTTTTACCGAGGGACACGGCTATTCGAATAGATAAACTTCCCTGCAGGGGTGCACCACATAACCCAACACGCTTGATCCCATTTGGCCGGACACACTTTTCTGGGTCATGCCCGGCCGCGGAAGATCAACACGTCGCAGCCCCACCTAGGCACAACAGAGAGGTCAACACGCCGGTCTAAACCTATGCGCGCAGGGGTCTGGGCCCATCGCCCTGAGCACACCTGCACGTTGCGAGGGCGGCCGGAAGCAGACCTAGCCTAGTGGCGTTCCAGTCCAATCCGGCGCGCGCCGCTCCGTCGCTGACGTCAAAAGTGCTTCGGCTGATACCACGACGCCGGGATACCCATAACTACTCCCGCGTAGATGGTTAGTGCGTATAGACCAAATGGCCAGACTCAGATCAAATACCCAGATCTCGTTAAGCGTGTTAAGTATCCGCGAACGCCGACCAGGGCCAGGCCCACCTCTCTCCTAGGTGGTCTCAAACCTGCCCTATCGCTCCGCCACAAAGTAACAGTCAGGGGCTGTCGGGAACCCAGGCCCACCACTACCTGGGTGGAACCACCTGCCCCTTCAGCCCCCAACTCCGAACAGTATCACAGATAATGTAACAGTGTAAAGTATATAGTATATGTCCGCGATCACTTCCCGAAGTGATCACGACCCAGTAGTATAGCATGGCAGACGGACAAGAGTGTAGGGCCACTGATGGAACACTAGCATCCTATACTAAGCAAGTAGGATTGCAGGTAAAGGTATCAACAACAGTATCAAAGACAGGCTATGCATCAGGATAGGAATAACGAAAACAGTAACATGCTACATGTTGGGGAACGCAGTAAATTCAAAATTTTCCTACGCACACGCAAGATCATGGTGATGCATAGCAACGAGAGGGGAGAGTGTTTGTCTACGTACCCTCGTAGACCGAAGCGGAAGCGTTGACACAACGTAGAGGAAGTAGTCGTATGTAGAGGAAGTAGTCGTACGTTCTCCTCGCGATCCAACCGATCTAAGCACCGAAAGTACGGCACCTCCGAGTTCTGCACACGTTCAGCTCGATGACGATCCCCGGGCTCCGATCCAGCAAAGCGTCGGGGAAGAGTTCCGTCAGCACGACGGCGTGGTGACGATCTTGATGTGTTACCGACGCAGGGCTTCGCCTAAGCACTGCAACAATATGATCGAGGTGGAATTTGGTGGAAGGGGGCACCGCACACGGCTAAGGAACGATCCGTAGATCAACTTGTGTGTCTTTGGGGTGCCCCCTGCCCCCGTATATAAAGGATCCAAGGGGGAGGGGCTGGCCGGCCAGGTTTGGTGCGCCAGGAGAGTCCTACTCCCTCTGGGAGTAGGATTCCCCCCCCCCCCCCAATCCTAGTTGGACTAGGATTGCTCCAAGGGGGAGAGAAAGAGAGAGAGGGGGCGCCCACCTCTCCTAGTCCTAATAGGACTAGGGAAGGGGGGGGAGGCGCGCAGCCCCTAGGGCTGCCCTCTCACCTTTCCTCCAAGGCCCATGTTGGCCCATTATGCCTCCGGGGGGTTCCGGTAACCCTCCCGGTATTCCGGTAAAATCCTGATTTCACCCGGAATGCATCCGATGTCCAAACATAGGCTTCCAATATATAATTCTTTATGTCTCGACCATTTCGAGACTCCTCGTCACGTCCCCGATCTCATCCGGGACTCCGAACTCCTTCGGTACATCAAAACTCATAAACTCATAATATAACTGTCATCGAAACCTTAAGCGTGCGGACCCTACGGGTTCGAGAACAATGTAGACATGACCGAGACATGTCTCCAGTCAATAACCAATAGCGGGACCTGGATGCCCATATTGGCTCCTACATATTCTACGAAGATCTTTATCGGTCAGACCGCATAACAACATACGTTTGTTCCCTTTGTCATCGGTATGTTACTTGCCCGAGATTCGATCGTCGGTATCCAATACCTAGTTCAATCTCGTTACCGGCAAGTCTCTTTTCTCGTTCCGTAATACATCATCTCGCAACTAACTCATTGGTTGCAATGCTTGCAAGGCTTATGTGATGTGTATTACCGAGAAGGCCCTGAGATACCTCTCCGACAATTGGAGTGACAAATCCTAATCTCGAAATACGCCAACCCAACATGTACCTTCGGAGACACCTGTAGAGCACCTTTATAATCACCCAGTTACGTTGTGACGTTTGGTAGCACACAAAGTGTTCCTACGGTAAACGGGAGTTGCATAATCTCATAGTTAAAGGAACATGTATAAGTCATGGATAAAAGCAATAGCAACATACTAAACGATCGGGTGCTATGCTAATGGAATGGGTCATGTCAATCAGATCATTCAACTAATGATGTGATCTCGTTAATCAAATAACAACTCTTTGTTCATGGCCAGGAAACATAACCATCTTTGATTAATGAGCTAGTCAAGTAGAGGCATACTAGTGACACTCTGCTTGTTTATGTATTCACACATGTATTATGTTTCCAGTTAATACAATTCTAGCATGAATAATAAACATTTATCATGATATAAGGAAATAAATAATAACTTTATTATTGCCTCTAGGGCATATTTCCTTCAGTCTCCCACTTGCACTAGAGTCAATAATCTAGATTACAAAGTAATGATTCTAACACCCATGGAGTCTCGGTGCTGATCATGTTTTGCTCGTGGAAGAGGCTTAGTCAACGGGTCTGCAATATTCAGCTCCGTATGTATCTTGCATATCTCTATGTCTCCCACCTGGACCAAATCCCGGATGGAGTTGAAGCGTCTCTTGATGTGTTTGGTTCTTTTGTGAAACCTGGATTCCTTTGCCAAGGCAATCGCACCAGTATTGTCACAAAAGATTTTCATTGGACCCGATACGCTAGGTACAACACCTAGATCGGATATGAACTCTTTCATCCAGACTCCTTCATTAGCTGCTTCCGAAGCGGCTATGTACTCAGCTTCACATGTAGATCCCGCCACGACGCTTTGTTTTGAACTGCACCAACTGACAGCTCCACCGTTTAATGTAAATACGTATCCGGTTTGCGATTTAGAATCGTCCGGATCAGTGTCAAAGCTTGCATCGACATAACCGTTTACGACGAGCTCTTTGTCACCTCCATAAATGAGAATCATATCCTTAGTCCTTCTTAAGTACTTAAGGATGTTCTTGACCGCTGTCCAGTGATCCATTCCTGGATTACTTTGGTACCTTCCTGCTAAACTCACAGCAAGGCACACATCAGGTCTGGTACACAGCATTGCATATATGATAGAGCCTATGGCTGAAGCATAGGGAACAATTTTTCATTTCCTCTCTATCTTCTGCGGTGGTCGGGCATTGAGTCTTACTCAACTTCACACCTTGTGCCACAGGTAAGAACCCTTTCTTTGCCTGATCCATTTTGAACTTTTTCAAAACTTTGTCAAGGTATGTGCTTTGTGAAAGTCCTATTAAGCGTTTTGATCTATCTCTATAGATCTTAATGCCCAATATATAAGCAGCTTCACCGAGGTCTTTCATTGAAAAACTCTTATTCAAGTATCCCTTTATGCTATCCAGAAATTCTATATTATTTCCGATCAGCAATATGTCATCCACATATAATATCAGAAATGCTACAGAGCTCCCACTCACTTTCTTGTAAATACAGGCTTCTCCAAAAGTCTGTATAAATCCATATGCTTTGATCACACTATCAAAGCGTTTATTCCAACTCCGAGAAGCTTGCACCAGTCCATAAATGGATCGCTGGAGCTTGCACACTTTGTTAGCTCCCTTCGGATCGACAAAACCTTCTGGTTGCATCATATACAACTCTTCTTCCAGAAATCCATTCAGGAATGCAGTTTTGACATCCATTTGCCAAATTTCATAATCATAAAATGCGGCAATTGCTAACATGATTCGGACAGACTTAAGCATCGCTACGGGTGAGAAAGTCTCATCGTAGTCAATTCCTTGAACTTGTCGAAAACCCTTTGCAACAAGTCGAGCTTTATAGACAGTAACATTACCATCAGCGTCAGTCTTCTTCTTAAAAATCCATTTATTCTCAATTGCTTGCCGATCATCGGGCAAGTCAACCAAAGTCCACACTTTGTTTTCATACATGGATCCCATCTCAGATTTCATGGCCTCAAGCCACTTTGCGGAATCTGGGCTCACCATCGCTTCTTCATAGTTCGTAGGTTCACCATGGTCTAGTAACATGACTTCCAAAATAGGATTACCGTACCACTCTGGTGCGGATCTTACTCTGGTTGATCTACGAAGTTCAGTAGAAACTTGATCTGAAGTTTCATGATCATTATCATTAGCTTCTTCCCTATTTGATGTAGGTGTCACAGAAACAGATTTCTGTGATGTGCTACCTCTCAATAAGGGAGTAGATACTGTTATCTCATCAAGTTCTACTTTCCTCCCACTCACTTCTTTCGAGAGAAACTCCTTCTCTAGAAAGTTTCCGACTTTAGCAACAAAAATTTTGCCTTCGGATCTGTGATAGAAGGTATACCCAATAGTCTCCTTTGGGTATCCTATGAAGACACATTTTTCCGATTTGGGTTCGAGCTTATCAGGTTGAAGCTTTTTCACATAAGCATCGCAGCCCCAAACTTTAAGAAATGACAACTTTGGTTTCTTGCCAAACCACAGTTCATAAGGTGTCGTCTCAACGGATTTTGATGGTGCCCTATTTAACGTGAATGCGGCCGTCTCTAGAGCATAACCCCAAAAAGATAGCGGTAAATCGGTAAGAGACATCATAGATCGCACCATATCCAGTAAAGTACGATTACGACGTTCGGACACACCATTACGTTGTGGTGTTCCGGGTGGCGTGAGTTGCGAAACTATTCCGCATTGTTTCAAATGTAGACCAAACTCGTAACTCAAATATTCTCCTCCACGATCAGATCGTAGAAACTTTATCTTCTTGTTACGATGATTTTCCACTTCACTCTGAAATTCTTTGAACTTTTCAAATGTTTCAGACTTGTGTTTCATTAAGTAGATATACCCATATCTGCTTAAATCATCAGTGAAGGTAAGAAAATAACGATATCCGCCACGAGCCTCAACATTCATTGGACCACATACATCGGTATGTATGATTTCCAATAAATCTGTTGCTCTCTCCACAGTACCGGAGAACGGTGTTTTAGTCATCTTGCCCATAAGGCACGGTTCACAAGTGCCAAGTGATTCATAATCAAGTGACTCCAAAAGTCCATCAGTATGGAGTTTCTTCATGCGTTTTATACCGATATGACCTAAACGGCAGTGCCACAAATAAGTTGCACTATCATTATTAACTCTGCATCTTTTGGTTTCAACATTATGAATATGTGTGTTACTATTATCGAGATTAAGTAAGAACAAACCACTCTTTAATGGCGCATGACCATAAAAGATATTACTCATATAAATAGAACAACCATTATTCTCTGATTTAAAATGAATAACCGTCTCGCATCAAACAAGATCCAGATATAATGTTCATGCTCAACGCTGGTACTAAATAACAATTATTTAGATCTAATATTAATCCCGAAGGTAGATGTAGAGGTAGCGTGCCGACCGCGATCACATCGACTTTGGAACCATTTCCCACGCGCATCGTCACCTCGTCCTTAGCCAATCTTCGCTTAATCCGTAGTCCCTGTTTTGAGTTGCAAATATTAGCAACAGAACCAGTATCAAATACCCAGGTGCTACTGCGAGAATTAGTAAGGTACACATCAATAACATGTATATCACATATACCTTTGTTAACCTTGCCATCCTTCTTATCCGCCAAATACTTGGGGCAGTTCCGCTTCCAGTGACCAGTCTGCTTGCAATAGAAGCACTCAGTTTCAGGCTTAGGTCCAGACTTGGGTTTCTTCTCTTGAGTAGCAACTTGCTTGCTGTTCTTTTTGAAGTTCCCCTTTTTCTTCCCTTTGCCCTTTTTCTTGAAACTAGTGGTTTTGTTAACCATCAACACTTGATGCTCCTTTTTGATTTCTACCTCCGCGGCTTTTAGCATCGCGAAGAGCTCGGGCATAGTTTTGGTCATCCCTTGCATATTATAGTTCATCACGAAGCTCTTGTAGCTTGGTGGCAGTGATTGGAGAATTCTGTCAATGACGCAATCATCTGGAAGATTAACTCCCAGTTGAATCAAGTGATTGTTATACCCAGACATTCTGAGTATATGCTCACTGACAGAACCATTCTCCTCCATTTTACAGCTATAGAACTTATTGGAGACTTCATATCTCTCAATCCGGGCATTTGCTTGAAATATTAACTTCAACTCCTGGAACATCTCATATGCTCCATGGTGTTCAAAACGTCGTTGAAGTCCCGGTTCTAAGCCGTAAAGCATGGCACACTGAACTATAGAGTAGTCATCAGCTTTGCTTTGCCAGACGTTCATAACATCTGGCGTAGCTCTTGCACCAGGCCTGGCACCCAGCGGTGCTTCCAGGACGTAATTCTTTTGTGCAGCAATGAGGATAATCCTCAAGTTACGGACCCAGTCCGTGTAATTGCTACCATCATCTTTCAACTTTGCTTTCTCAAGGAACGCATTAAAATTCAACGGAACAACAGCACGAGCCATCTATCTACACAACATAGACAAGCAAGATACTATCAGGTACTAAGTTCATGATAAATTAAAGTTCAATTAATCATATTACTTAAGAACTCCCACTTAGATAGACATCTCTCTAATCCTCTAAGTGATCACGTGATCCAAATCAACTAAACCATGTCCGATCATCACGTGAGATGGAGTAGTTTCAATGGTGAACATCATTTATGTTGATCATATCTACTATATGATTCACGCTCGACCTTTCGGTCTCTGTGTTCCGAGGCCATATCTGTATATGCTAGGCTCGTCAAGTTAAACCTGAGTATTCCGCGTGTGCAACTGTTTTGCACCCGTTGTATTTGAACGTAGAGCCTATCACACCCGATCATCACGTGGTGTCTCAGCACGAAGAACTTTCGCAACGGTGCATACTCAGGGAGAACACTTCTTGATAATTTAGTGAGAGATCATCTTATAATGCTACCGTCAATCAAAGCAAGATAAGATGCATAAAAAGGATAAACATCACATGCAATCAATATAAGTGATATGATATGGCCATCATCATCTTGTGCTTGTGATCTCCATCTTCGAAGCACCGTCATGATCACCATTGTCACCGGCGCGACACCTTGATCTTCATCGCAGCATCGTTGTCGTCTCGCTAATCTTATGCTTCTACGACTATCACTACCGTTTAGCAATAAAGTAAAGCATTACATCGCGATTGCATTGCATACAATAAAGCGACAACCATATGGCTCCTGCCAGTTGCCGATAACTCGGTTACAAAACATGATCATCTCATACAATAAAATTTAGCATCACGTCTTGACCATATCACATCACAACATGCCCTGCAAAAACAAGTTAGACGTTCTCTACTTTGTTGTTGCAAGTTTTACGTGGCTGCTACGGGCTTTAAGCAAGAACTCATCTTACCTACGCATCAAAACCACAACGATAGTTTGTCAAATAGACTCCGTTTTAACCTTCTCAAGGACCGGGCGTAGCCACACTCGGTTCAACTAAAGTTGGAGAGACAGTCTTCCGCAAGCCATCTCTGTGCAAAGCACGTCGAGGGAACCGGTCTCGCGTAAGCGTACGCGTAAGGTTGGTCCGGATCGTCTCATCCAACAATACCGCTGAACCAAAGTATGACATGCTGGTAGGCAGTATGACTTGTATCGTCCACAACTCACTTGTGTTCTACTCGTGCAAATAACATCATACCATAAAAACCTAGGCTCGGATGCCACTGTTGGGGAACGCAGTAAATTCAAAATTTTCCTACGCACACGCAAGATCATGGTGATGCATAGCAACGAGAGGGGAGAGTGTTTGTCTACGTACCCTCGTAGACCGAAGCGGAAGCGTTGACACAACGTAGAGGAAGTAGTCGTATGTAGAGGAAGTAGTCGTACGTTCTCCTCGCGATCCAACCGATCTAAGCACCGAAAGTACGGCACCTCCGAGTTCTGCACACGTTCAGCTCGATGACGATCCCCGGGCTCCGATCCAGCAAAGCGTCGGGGAAGAGTTCCGTCAGCACGACGGCGTGGTGACGATCTTGATGTGTTACCGACGCAGGGCTTCGCCTAAGCACTGCAACAATATGATCGAGGTGGAATTTGGTGGAAGGGGGCACCGCACACGGCTAAGGAACGATCCGTAGATCAACTTGTGTGTCTTTGGGGTGCCCCCTGCCCCCGTATATAAAGGATCCAAGGGGGAGGGGCTGGCCGGCCAGGTTTGGTGCGCCAGGAGAGTCCTACTCCCTCTGGGAGTAGGATTCCCCCCCCCCCCCCAATCCTAGTTGGACTAGGATTGCTCCAAGGGGGAGAGAAAGAGAGAGAGGGGGCGCCCACCTCTCCTAGTCCTAATAGGACTAGGGAAGGGGGGGGAGGCGCGCAGCCCCTAGGGCTGCCCTCTCACCTTTCCTCCAAGGCCCATGTTGGCCCATTATGCCTCCGGGGGGTTCCGGTAACCCTCCCGGTATTCCGGTAAAATCCTGATTTCACCCGGAATGCATCCGATGTCCAAACATAGGCTTCCAATATATAATTCTTTATGTCTCGACCATTTCGAGACTCCTCGTCACGTCCCCGATCTCATCCGGGACTCCGAACTCCTTCGGTACATCAAAACTCATAAACTCATAATATAACTGTCATCGAAACCTTAAGCGTGCGGACCCTACGGGTTCGAGAACAATGTAGACATGACCGAGACATGTCTCCAGTCAATAACCAATAGCGGGACCTGGATGCCCATATTGGCTCCTACATATTCTACGAAGATCTTTATCGGTCAGACCGCATAACAACATACGTTTGTTCCCTTTGTCATCGGTATGTTACTTGCCCGAGATTCGATCGTCGGTATCCAATACCTAGTTCAATCTCGTTACCGGCAAGTCTCTTTTCTCGTTCCGTAATACATCATCTCGCAACTAACTCATTGGTTGCAATGCTTGCAAGGCTTATGTGATGTGTATTACCGAGAAGGCCCTGAGATACCTCTCCGACAATTGGAGTGACAAATCCTAATCTCGAAATACGCCAACCCAACATGTACCTTCGGAGACACCTGTAGAGCACCTTTATAATCACCCAGTTACGTTGTGACGTTTGGTAGCACACAAAGTGTTCCTACGGTAAACGGGAGTTGCATAATCTCATAGTTAAAGGAACATGTATAAGTCATGGATAAAAGCAATAGCAACATACTAAACGATCGGGTGCTATGCTAATGGAATGGGTCATGTCAATCAGATCATTCAACTAATGATGTGATCTCGTTAATCAAATAACAACTCTTTGTTCATGGCCAGGAAACATAACCATCTTTGATTAATGAGCTAGTCAAGTAGAGGCATACTAGTGACACTCTGCTTGTTTATGTATTCACACATGTATTATGTTTCCAGTTAATACAATTCTAGCATGAATAATAAACATTTATCATGATATAAGGAAATAAATAATAACTTTATTATTGCCTCTAGGGCATATTTCCTTCACTACACTACTCTAATGCAAGCAGTATAGAGGAGAGTAGGTGATATCTGGTGATCAAGGGGGGGGGGTTGCCTGGTTGCTCAGACAAGAAGGAGGGGTCGTCGACACCGTAGTTGAACTGGGGGTCGCCGGCAATCTCGGGGTCTACCGGAAAGAAGTAAAGGAGGGGGAACACAATAAATAACAAAGCAATCAAATGTAACAAAAAGCAAGAAGCGGCAATACATTGTGTTAGAGGTGACCTAACGTAGGGATAGGTGATACTGACGAAGGGGGGAAACATCCGGGAAAGTATCCCCAGTGTTTTGCGTTTTCGGACAGATGAACCGGAGGGGGAAAGTTGCGTGTTTGCTATGCTAGGGATGTGCGGCGGATGAATGGAGAGTGTATCCGGATTCGTCTCATCGTTCTGAGCAACTTTCATGTATAAAACTTTTTCATCCGAGTTACGGATTATTTAATATGATTTTCTAAAGTTTTAAAAGATTATATTGATTTATTTAACTCCAAAAATTTAATCAGTAAAATACTATTGTCACATAGTGCAGTGCCAGCCATAGTGTATGACAGGTGGGGTCAGAGTCAAAGTCAACAGTCTAGTCAGCTGTTGACTGGGTCAACGTTGACTGGTCAAACAGGGCAATGGGGCCCACTGTCATAGACTAGTTTAATTAAGAAGGTTTAATTAGACTAAATATGTTCATTAGATTAATTAAACATAATTAATTAGGGTTAATTAACAGGATTAATTAATTACTTAATAAAATTTTTATTATTTTATACATATTTCTTTTGGTTCTTTTTTTTTTAAAAAAATAAGGGGCGGGCTCCACTGGTAAGTGGCCCAGGAGGCCACGCGGGTTAACGGGCGCAGGGGCATTGCGGGGCTGTGGCGATGGCGCCTGGGCGCCCGTCCGAACGCGGCACGGCCGTGTGGGCGCGCCGGGGCGCAGGCTGGCCGGCGAGGAGCAGCAGCATGGGCGAGTGGCGGTGCTCGGCAGCGGGCCAAGGGGCGGCCGCCGGTGAGCGCGGCAGCTACGGAAGGCGCGACGCGGCGGTGTGGCACTGGGCACGGGCGAGCGAGGTGGCAGGGCTGCGGCGGGGCAGTGCGGGGCGGCACCGAAGCACGAACGCGAGCGGGCAAGGCCGGGAGCGCGTCGAGCAGCAGTACGGGGCGGCGTAGGGGAAGGGGTAGGGGGAGATGGGGTCATACCCCGGTGCAGGGTTTAGTTGGCGAGGCGCGGGGAAGTTCCGTCGGGGAGGGGACGAGGACGCGGTAGGCGACGACGACGTTGGTCGGCGATGGTGAGGTAGAGGCCTCAGGCCGGTGACGCGCGACGGAGCCGACGTGGGAGAGGTGAGGGGGCGAGGCGATGATGGCGGGGCGGCGTCGGGGTTGGAGGCCGACGACGGAGGCGTGGTGCGGCGCGGGATCGAGCCCCTTCCCTGATCCATGACCAGGCGAGTGGGGTTCCGGGGAGGAGGACGAGGCAACGACGGCGAGGAAGGGGAGCGTCTCCAGGCGGCGCGGTCGGCGATTGGCGGGATCGGGGGAATCGCCCCTCGATCCAGAAACAGTGTGGGGAGAGGGAGGAGGAGTGGGGAGTGGGGAACGATGGGAGTGGGGACAGTGGGGATTGAGTGGGGGGGGGGGGGTTAGGGTTTGCGGGGTGGACCGAGCGGGGATGTAGGTTGGGCGATGGTGCGGGCCGGCCTGGTGGCCTATTTGCTAGTTGGGCCGGTCGGCCCAGTGGGGGGGGGGGGTTGGCCCTTTCTCCTTTTTTTGTTTCCTCCTTTTTTTATTTCTTTCTGTTGTATTACATTCATCAATTTATTTTAGTTTTGTAAAACATATTATTAGTACCTAAATTAGTTTTATGAATTACCCCATGGCCACAAAAGTTTAAACCCCAACATAAATTAGTTTAAAATTTTATAAAGTTTAAAAGGTATTTAACTAAACTTTTTTGCTGCTGTTTTATTTTTTTAAGAGCATTTAATTATTTCATAAAAATGTGGTCTCTCAACCCTAATTTCCTATGCAATATTTGGTTCACTCCGAACATTTTAGTTTTAGTGTTTAGAAATTTTTATGGTTTGCTTGATTTTGAATTTGAATTCGAATCGGTTTCGAACTAACGCGAGATTAGCAACAGTAATCGAGGTGTCATGGCACGATTAGCGTGGGATTACTGTAGCATGATTATCCGGGCGTCACAATTCTCCTCCACTACAAGAAATCTCGTCCCGAGATTTAAGAGGTAGAGCAAGGGGGAGAGGTCTGGTTACGATATTCTAACGAGTCTTCTCGGCCTTGGTTGCTCTTCTCGAAGTGGTCGATCCATTATATTGACGTCTTCATTTTTCTGCTTCAAGTCATCAAGATGAAGTCGGTATCCTTTCTTCAGGGGTTCCATTGTACTTACGAAAGAATAAGGGGGGTATTCCGAGAGAACGAACCTCTACAAGGTTGACTATCTGGTCGACAACATCGGGGAACGTGGCAGAAAGTAACTCTCAAATTGAAACTTAAGACATTATCGAGAGCAAGCGAGAAGGTATTATGGGAAGTTTCGAGTGGGCAGGCAATCGCTCGATGCCTAAAACAGGGCGTGAAAGGGGTTCAAAGCAACAGGAATACGTGTTGTGTCTGATATCAAAATTGATGATCTCTCGAAAGGTGGTTGGTGATCTTCATACGAAGCCAATCGTGAGGAATAACTTCGGAGATATGGGCGTATCGGAGAGTCAGGTTTCGATCCTGTGGAACTGTGGGTTATGGGCCCACCCTGTGGGATAAAAGTAGGAGTGGTGACATCTTGCATGGTCACGATAGAAGGCATGTCAAAGACTAGCCTGTCAGTTATGTCGGCAACAACATCGATACCAAGGGCGAGGGTCAAAGAGAACCATTTTCCCGCTCGTTGGATGCGGCGGACCAATAGGCAAAGTTCTCGTCCATCGATGGTTACCGGGATGCTATCAATAATGGTAACAAGGTCTTACTAACAGAGTTGTACAACGAGGTGCTTACTAAGCAGGGAATTATCACTGCTCGGTTAAGTCAGATTACAAGAAAGCTTAAATAAGACAATGGAAAGGAAAATGCGATTATCTGGTTTAACCCGAACAATGGAAATGAAAATGTGTATAAACACATATTTCGGGGGTATATCTTTCCCAAGGACAAGCGGAGCATGATATCCATGACAGGATAGAAAGTAGAAAACCATTAAGGTAAGGGGAAGGGATTTCATGATATTACCCATACAACGGTGTTTGGATAATAGAGCAAGAAAACATTTAGCATTGGGCTTCAAATGTTCTTGTCGAAAATCGGAGTACCACAGACATGTTTCGAGATAGCATAGACATGGTCACTGGGTAAAGATCAGACTTTGGATACACAAAGGATCCATTAGGAACAACTTATAGAATAAGTCTTATAATTTCCTCATGGAAGAATGGATAGCATTGGTAAAAGGAAAATTATAACAATAGGTCCTCCGGTCAGGTGTGCTAGGCATGACATCACCTTACCAAGTCGTAAAAAGACCAACGTTATAACTCTTGGAAAATTTCCCAGCCATCATATCTGGCCGAGATTCAGATCTGATTGGTGTCAGGATAACTCAGACTTGGGGACTGAACTATGGGAGTGAGTTCCGAAATGAGAGTTCATCATTAAACTAAGGAGAGGATGAGGAGGTGGCTGATGGACTCAGCGACAATCCATCGAAATTTCCAGAATGATGGATTTCCACAATCATGTGAACAAGGAGATAACATTAGTCAGATCAAATGATATAATGATGTATGCTCGAGGAAAACATACACAATTAAACATTGGTTGAAAAGGTGCACCCAAAATGTGGGCTTATAGTAGCATGATCAACGTTAGAATGGTGGTTCAGTAACCGATAGACTAAGATTGAACTGTCAATCATTAAGTTCAAAGCAATAGGGTTGCTAGAAGTGCATAATCCAAACAGCACCGTTCACTTGTTGGTTTTCCAGTTAGAAACAACAAGGGGACCAAGAAAAGAATGGTGATGGCGAGAAGTATCATTATAGCAAGAATTATTAAGAGGTGGAGCAATCCTCGCAACATTGTTGACATCAAAGATGGTAATACTCCACGGTAGAACATAACATAAGTTGGATAACAAGGAACTCAAGGTACAACACAAAACAGGAACAAGTTTTGTGTTGGAGGGAATGCAATAATGTTGTGGATGATAATCCAAATCATCGAGGGCAAAGGATGCTATTTCTCATCAAGAATTCGATAGATATCTTGGAAGACCTCAGAATGTTGATGATGATCACGACACATTTGTCGAGAGGTTTCGAGAAGATGTAACTGATCGGCGATGACATCAAGTCAAAGGAATGATGAACCGAAAAGTTATTGGAACCAAGGGTACGGCACAAACTCGAAATCAAGTTTGTTGTTCAAGGAGAAATGATATGACGAGGAAGATGAACGTAAGCTTAGCTCATCGTCGAAAGTTGTGCTTCCGAATGAAGGACCAGGTAGCATAGTTAAAATCGGCACGAGAAGGATATAGCCAAGCAGCCTAGGAATGACGTGATTGAGTTCAAACTCGTAAGCAATGAAGGTTACCAAGAGTTGCTTAATCGCGATGCGGACTCGAGTCAGTTACCGGTGTCTTTGAGTGTTTAATAACTCCGAGCCCATGAAAAATTGTAATCGGTGAGTATGTAGTACTTGATGAAGAACTCATGAGAATTTATGCAGTTCCAAGATAATCTGGAGATACCAGGGGTAATACTCGACGACAGATCAAAGTAGAGGTTGGACTGGCGTACTAATCTGCAGAAGGCAAGTACTTTTAACTTGTCCGAGAAATGAAATCAAATGAGAACAAACATGGTCGGAACCACGGTTGTAAAGGATTAATTCACAGCTACCAGATGATATATATCAAGGAAATATTTATTATTACAAGAAGTTTCCATGACAGGGTCTACATCATGTCCATGGGCATGAACACAAAGTTCAAGGTCGACTCCCACTTCTTCAATGCATAACCTTTCATTCACTTCCCATTTTTGAAGAAGTTGTAGTGTTGAAATTTTATCTGGCGAAGCACCGGACGAGTATGACTCGTGAAAACTTTCGAGTTCACACATATTAAGGAAGGCATAGGTTCAAGCCATCGGGGCTTCTTAGAACATGTACCACGAACTTCAGGAGTAATTAACACAAGATCAAAAGTAGAGCATGGTTGACAAAGCAAAGGATACAATTTACCAAAGGCATTATATACCCTTGGAAAGGCTCACAAGGTTATTGAATAAGAAGGACGATGTCAGATGAAATCCAACAATGGATCGAGCAATCCACAACGGAGCTGATGTGAGTATCGGTACTCAAGCAAAGGAAGAAAGAATGCACGTGCATCATATTATAGAACATCTGAATAATTTGAGGTTTAGATAACAAAGGAATTGTGATGTCCAAACATAGGATCAGGAGCAAACACCCTGATCAAGGAATGAAAGGTTGGATAGACCAGAGGCACAATTGACGACAAATAGTTTGGTCGAGAACCAGCTCATGTTCAAAATGACATCTGAGCCAGATAGATAATTTAAAAGGATCAACCGATGATTGCATGCATTCGCACTCATGTTGAATCAATTGGATCAAAATGACGGTGTCTAAGGATACTAACGAATTTTGCCAGACATATGGAAAGCATCCATAATGCAAGCAGACAAGTATTTGTAGAGCAATAAGGCTGCAAGGATTTTCGGAGGATTTAATAGTATTTCAAAGACTTTTGTGAAATACCTAAACAATTGGGGATGAACGAATCCTCGATAATTGTGAGGGATTATTCGTACATGTATTCAGGCGGAAAAGGGAGCTGCAACGTAGCAGGCCCAGTGGATTGTCGAAATACCTGAAAGTATTACAAGGCATCTTGTAATAACAAGATCAACTTGGGATGACAATATGAACGACGGGTGTATGTAGTTATCCAGAGGGGTTTATCGGTGATATGGAATTGCAACGGCGAAGGGCACAAGGGTTTCGGGGAAATATCGGAGAGTATCTTCAAAATCTTCTGAAGCAGCAAGCGATCATCTGGACTAAAGGGGCTCACCGGGAGAAGTGGGTATGAGAACCTAAGTGTCGGCGTTAGTAAATCCATTTTAACCCGAATAGGAGAGAGATCAGAGTCCCAGAGTATGGTCGAGGAATAAAAGATCCTAATACCACCCAGTTGGCGACGTGGGCCCGTAAGCCACACAGCCAAGTTAGTAAAACGGTTTCCGGTTTCTAGACTCAACTTCGGCCAAGGAGTTGGAAAGGGGGATACCTACAGGCAGTCGGCTCTGATACCAACTTGTGACGCCCCCGATTCAATCATACACTAATCATGCACGCAAATGTGTACGATCAAGATCAGGGACTCACGGGAAGATATCACAACACAACTCTACAAATAAAATAAGTCATACAAGCATCATAATACAAGCCAGGGGCCTAGAGGGCTCAAATACAAGTGCTCGATCATAGACGAGTCAGCGGAAGCAACAAAATCTGAGTACAGACATAAGTTAAACAAGTTTGCCTTAAAAAGGCTAGCACAAACTGGGATACAGATCGAACGAGGCGCAGGCCTCCTGCCTGGGATCCTCCTAACTACTCCTGGTCGTCGTCAGCGGGCTGCACGTAGTAGTAGGCGCCTCCGGAGTAGTAGGAGTCATCGTCGAAGGTGGCGTCTGGATCCTGGGCTCCAACATCTGGTTGCGACAACCAGAAGAAAGGAAAAGGGGGAAAGGGGGGGGGGGAGAAAGCAACCGTGAGTACTCATCCAAAGTACTCGCAAGCAAGGAGCTACACTACATATGCATGGATATATGTGTAAGGGGCCATATCAGTGGACTGAACTGCAGAAAGCCAGAATAAGAGGGGGATATCTAATCCTGTCGAAGACTACGCTTCTGGCAGCCTCCGTCTTGCAGCATATAGAAGAGAGTAGACTGAAGTCCTCCAAGTAGCATCGTATAGCATAATCCTACCCGGCGATCCCCTCCTCGCTGCCCTGTTAGAGAGCGATCACCGGGTTATATCTGGCACTTGGAAGGGTGTGTTTTATTAAGTATCCAGTTCTAGTTGTCATAAGGTCAAGGTACAACTCCGGGTCGTCCTTTTACCGAGGGACACGACTATTCGAATAGATAAACTTCCCTGCAGGGGTGCACCACATAACCCAACACGCTTGATCCCATTTGGCCGGACACACTTTTCTGGGTCATGCCCGGATGCGGAAGATCAACACGTCGCAGCCCCACCTAGGCACAACAGAGAGGTCAACATGCCGGTCTAAACCTATGCGCGCAGGGGTCTGGGCCCATCGCCCTGAGCACACCTGCACGTTGCGAGGGCGGCCGGAAGCAGACCTAGCCTAGTGGCGTTCCAGTCCAATCCGGCGCGCGCCGCTCCGTCGCTGACGTCAAAAGTGCTTCGGCTGATACCACGACGCCGGGATACCCATAACTACTCCCGCGTAGATGGTTAGTGCGTATAGACCAAATGGCCAGACTCAGATCAAATACCCAGATCTCGTTAAGCGTGTTAAGTATCCGCGAACGCCGACCAGGGCCAGGCCCACCTCTCTCCTAGGTGGTCTCAAACCTGCCCTATCGCTCCGCCACAAAGTAACAGTCAGGGGCTGTCGGGAACCCAGGCCCACCACTACCTGGGTGGAACCACCTGCCCCTTCAGCCCCCAACTCCGAACAGTATCACAGATAATGTAACAATGTAAAGTATATAGTATATGTCCGCGATCACTTCCCGAAGTGATCACGGCCCGGTAGTATAGCATGGCAGACGGACAAGAGTGTAGGGCCACTGATGGAACACTAGCATCCTATACTAAGCAAGTAGGATTGCAGGTAAAGGTATCAACAGCAGTATCAAAGACAGGCTATGCATCAGGATAGGAATAACGAAAACAGTAACATGCTACACTACTCTAATGCAAGCAGTATAGAGGAGAGTAGGCGATATCTGGTGATCAAGGGGGGGGGGGGTTGCCTGGTTGCTCAGACAAGAAGGAGGGGTCGTCGACACCGTAGTTGAACTGGGGGTCGCCGGCAATCTCGGGGTCTACCGGAAAGAAGTAAAGGAGGGGGAACACAATAAATAACAAAGCAATCAAATGTAACAAAAAGCAAGAAGCGGCAATACGTTGTGTTAGAGGTGACCTAACGTAGGGATAGGTGATACTGACGAAGGGGGGAAACATCCGGGAAAGTATCCCCAGTGTTTTGCGTTTTCGGACAGATGAACCGGAGGGGGAAAGTTGCGTGTTTGCTATGCTAGGGATGTGCGGCGGATGAACGGAGAGTGTATCCAGATTCGTCTCATCGTTCTGAGCAACTTTCATGTATAAAACTTTTTCATCCGAGTTACGGATTATTTAATATGATTTTCTAAAGTTTTAAAAGATTATATTGATTTATTTAACTCCAAAAATTTAATCAGTAAAATACTATTGTCACATAGTGCAGTGCCAGCCATAGTGTATGACAGGTGGGGTCAGAGTCAAAGTCAACAGTCTAGTCAGCTGTTGACTGGGTCAACGTTGACTGGTCAAACAGGGCAATGGGGCCCACTGTCATAGACTAGTTTAATTAAGAAGGTTTAATTAGACTAAATATGTTCATTAGATTAATTAAACATAATTAATTAGGGTTAATTAACAGGATTAATTAATTACTTAATAAAATTATTATTATTTTATACATATTTCTTTTGGTTCTTTTTTTTAAAAAAATAAGGGGCGGGCTCCACTGGTAAGTGGCCCAGGAGGCCACGCGGGTTAACGGGCGCAGGGGCATTGCGGGGCTGTGGCGATGGCGCCTGGGCGCTTGTCCGAACGCGGCACGGCCGTGTGGGCGCGCCGGGGCGCGGGCTGGCCGGCGAGGAGCAGCAGCAGGGGCGAGTGGCGGTGCTCGGCAGCGGGCCAAGGGGCGGCCGCCGGTGAGCGCGGCAGCTGCGGAAGGTGCGGCGCGGCGGTGTGGCACTGGGCACGGGCGAGCGAGGTGGCAGGGCCGCGGCGGGGCAGTGCGGGGCGGCACCGGAGCACAGACGCGAGCGGGCGAGGCCGGGAGCGCGTCGAGCAGCAGTACGGGGCGGCGTAGGGGAAGGGGTAGGGGGAGATGGGGTCATACCCCGGTGCAGGGTTTCGTCGGCGAGGCGCGGGGAAGTTCCGTCGGGGAGGGGACGAGGACGCGGTAGGCGATGACGACGTTGGTCGGCGACGGCGAGGTAGAGGCCTCAGGCCGGTGATGCGCGACGGAGCCGAGTGGGAGAGGTGAGGGGGCGAGGCGATGATGGCGGGGCGGCGCCGGGGTTGGAGGCCGACGACGGAGGCGTGGTGCGGCGCGGGATCGAGCCCCTTCCCTGATCCATGACCAGGCGAGTGGGGTTCCGGGGAGGAGGACGAGGCAACGACGGCGAGGAAGGGGAGCGTCTCCAGGCGGCGCGGTCGGCGATTGGCGGGATCGGGGGAATCGCCCCTCGATCCAGAAACAGTGTGGGGAGAGGGAGGAGGAGTGGGGAGTGGGGAACGATGGGAGTGGGGACAGTGGGGATCGAGTGGGGGGGGGGTTAGGGTTTGCGGGGTGGACCGAGCGGGGATGTAGGTTGGGCGATGGTGCGGGCCGGCCTGGTGGCCTAGTTGCTAGTTGGGCCGGTCGGCCCAGTGGGGGGGGGGGGGGTTGGCCCTTTCTCCTTTTTTGTTTCCCTCCTTTTTTTATTTCTTTCTATTTTATTACATTCATCAATTTATTTTAGTTTTGTAAAACATATTATTAGTACCTAAATTAGTTTTATGAATTACCCCATGGCCACAAAAGTTTAAACCCCAACATAAATTAGTTTAAAATTTTATAAAGTTTAAAAGGTATTTAACTAAACGTTTTTGCTGCTGTTTTATTTTTTTAAGAGCATTTAATTATTTCATAAAAATGTGGTCTCTCAACCCTAATTTCCTATGCAATATTTGGTTCACTCCGAACATTTTAGTTTTAATGTTTGGAAATTTTTATGGTTTGCTTGATTTCTAATTTGAATTCGAATTGGTTTCGAACTAACGCAAGATTAGCAACAATAATCGAGGTGTCATGGCACGATTAGCGTGGGATTACTGTAGCATGATTATCCGGGCGTCACAGATATGCCGAGGTGGTCGTTTTAATTGCACGCACGCACGAGCCATTATGGTGAATACAAACTCATCACACATGCGCACAAACACGCCTGCAACACCCGCATGCATGCATGCAATACTCACACGTACCGATTTAGCTACTCTTCCGTCGCCGGAGAGGTACCCCACTATCTATCTTAGGGTTCAGGGTGGGTGTCGGTGTCAAAACCGGCAGATCTCGGGTAGGGGGTCCCGAACTATGCGTCTAAGGATCGAGGGTAACAGGAGGCACGGGACACAATGTTTACCCAGGTTCGGGCCCTCTTAATGGAGGTAATACCCTACTTCCTGCTTGATTGACTTTGATGAGTATAGGGGTTACAAGAGTCGATCTACCTCGAGATCGTAATGACTAAACCCTAGATGTCTAGCCTGTATGATTATGATTGCCCCTACGGACTAAACCCTTCGGTTTATATAGACACCGGAGGGGGCTAGGGTTGTACAGAGTTGGTTTACAGAGAAAGGAATCTTCATATCCGAACGCCAAGCTTGCCATCCATGCAAAGGAGAGTCCCATCCGGACACGGGGGAAGGCCTTCTATCTTGTGTCTTCACGGCCCATCTGTCCGGCCCACGTCACATAGCCCGGACGCCCGAGGACCCCATAATCCAGGACTCCCTCAGTAGCCCCTGAACCAGGCTTCAATGACGATGTGTCTGGCATGCATATTGTCTTTGGCATTGTAAGGCGAGTTCCTCCTCCAAACACTTCAAATTAGTTGATCACCAGTACTATATTCGGTTCTATACAATAGTCACAACTCTGAATCACAAGGGCAAAATACAAACAAGTTCTGTCTTCTGACGATTTTACTGGTGAGACATTACGTCCAACCACTTTATTATTTTGAACCGTTTTTTGGCCTCCCGTTTCGTGTTTCGAGATGTAGCCTCGGGCGACACGTCTTGCCAAAGCAGAGATCATGCCCCCTCATTACGGGATTCTCATCAATATGGGTTTGGGAAACCCAACCGTGCCGTTTCGCACGACCCTTTGGGAATAGGCGAGCTTTAAGGATCGTGGGGGACGAATGATATTCACTGCCTTTATAAGGAGATAAGGTTCCCCCTTTTTACCCCACGCCTTCCGCTTCCTCAGCCCATCCGCCCTCAAGCTCCAGCGCCCAAGCTTCAATCCTCTCTGTTCCCAGAAATTGCTCCAGCCATGTCCAGATCCGGAGCGCAGGGCAAGTGGAGGGCTTCCTTCGTCACTGAGAGAAACATCAAGGAACTCTGGGAAGTGGGGTACCTGGCCAAGGAGATCGCCCACCGGCTCCCGGCCAAAAAGCAGATCACCCCCACACCAAAGCCCAATGAGAGGGTAGTATTTATCCTTCATTTCCTTCGCGGACTGGGGTTTCCCCTTCATCCTTTCGTCCGCGGCCTCATGTTTTACTACGGGCTAGATTTCCATGATCTAGCCCCAAATTCCTTCCTCAACATTTCAGCGTTTATCGTCGTATGCGAGGCATTCCTCCGCATTTCCCCCCACTTTGGCCTATAGCTCAAGGTCTTCAACGTGAAGCCGTAAGTGGTGGACGGCCAGCACACGGATTGCGGAGGCGCTATGGTGAGCAAGCTTCCCAGCGTCATTTGGCCCAAGGGCACCTTCATGGAGACCATGAAGGGATGGCAGCAGGAGTGGTTCTATGTCACAGAACCCCGTGACTCCACATGGGCCGCTCCTACTGAGTTCAAGTCTGGACCTCCAATGCGGCTGGCATCCTGGCTCAACAAGGGCCTTGACTGGGCGTCGTGTGACGAGGTGATGATGCTGCAGAAGCATATCAAGAGCATGGTAGACAAGAATACCAGCCTCGCCAGCGTGATCCAGGTGATGCTCTTCCGCCGGATTCTCCCCTGTCAGGCACGTCAAGAGTTCATGTGGGAGTTTAATCCGGCCGATCCCCGGACCCTGCAGCGGTTCTTCGGCACAAAGCACGAAGACATGTGGAAGCTGCTTTTCAAGACCCAGAAGTCATGGCCGGAGACAATCGAAGACCTCGGCTACGACTGCACCCATGCTGCGACCCTCGTAAATTCTTTGATAACCTTACTTTGCAAGTCCAAGGAGCATACTAAACTTCCCATCCCCTCCGCAGGGCTGGACGAAGAAAGCGAAATGGATTCACTGTCTGGATCCGCTGCCCGAAGACCCAGCTATTCCTCTATTGACGAGGATGCTGGTCCCGGCGCCCTACCAGGCGCCGGAAAAGAAGGCCAAGAAGAAGAGCAAGGAGGCCAAGAGTGTCCTCCGTCGTAAAGGTGCTTCGGACGTAGTGTCCGAGGACACCGAAACTCTCTCCGCCCTTGACGAAGAGGAAGAGGCAGAGGAAGAGAGCAATCCCTCACTAAGGGGGAGAAGAAGAAGAGGGCAACTTCCGCTGATCTAGAGGCGGAGGCGTCCAAGAAAGGGAGAACCTCCCTTACGGATGACTCCGAGTCGGATGCCGACGAATGGCGCCCCTGGTCGTAAGTATTCAAAGGTACTATATATATATCCGCCTTTTTGCCTTGTGGTTGTAAAACGTTTAAATTGCATGCTGTAGTCCGGTTCATAACCTCCCCCAGCGATCCTCGTCTACTGGGAATTTGCTGGGTCCGAACATGTTGGAGAGAGAGTCACCTCCACCAGCCTCCTCCCCCACTGTTGCGGATAACACCGAGGTGTTGTTCGGAGGGACCATTCCGGGACAGGGGGAGGTGTAGGAGGCTACCAAGACGACACCGAAGGGTGACACCCCGGCTGCCGAGAACATGGGGGAACCGACCCCCATGGAGACTGGAGACAGGGGCCATGTCCAATTTGGCCCCCAACCAAATGTCGTTCCAGAAATCCACACGGTTCTGGAGTCGGATGAGCAACCCCCTTCGCAAGAAGGGGGCGCGCCTACCCCATCGGCGACCTCTGTCAATGCGGAGGCACCAGACACTCTGGTGAGAGCACTCCAGAGCGCCACCATTGTGGAAGAACATCGTACCCTTATGGGTACGGTGATTGAAAAGGTTCAGTCCGCGAAAAGCAGATTGAACGAAGCCTACACTAGCCTTTTAAGAGGCTTTGAGGTATGTGTTTTACAATGCCTTTTAGCTGTATAAGAGGAATGCATGTGTATAGATAGTAACCCCTGAGACTCTGTTCGATGTTCGGAAAGAAAGACCGAACAGAGGATCTAATAACTCAACCAGGAGGTTAATATACATATATGTTTGAACAAACAGGCTGCGATGCAGGCGTCAGCTGCCCATGCCGCCAAAGCGTCCGAGCTAAGGTGGAAGTTAGAGGAAAAGCAAGGTATGTGATATCGAAACATGTCTGAAATGATGTGAACTCTTATGTGTTATCTGAATGAGTTTTATAATTATGCTCATAGCTAACATGTCTAAGGTCGAGACCCTCAAGAGCGCGCTGGCTGAAGCCAAGAAGGGGGCGGAGGAGGAACGAGCCGCCCGCCTGAAACATGAAGCAAGCATGGAGGAAGTCCAGCACGAGCTCAAGGATGCGATAAACAATTCTGAGTCCTTAGAGTGCAAGATTTCGGATCAGAATTCCGAACTTGCTAAGGCTCTCCAAAGTGCACAGGAGGCCCGGACTGAAGCCCAAAGCGCTGTCTGGGAGATCCAAGAGGCAAAGGAGATTGCAGCGGGTAAGGCCTTTAACATGCAGAGAAAACTCGTGAGGAAAAGGTATATCTTGCTAACCCGAATTTGGAGTTCTCCAGGAGCGTTTGCGGACCTGCCCCAGAGTATTGCTGATGTTGCGGAGTTCTTCTGGGGCGAAGAGGGGAGCTCAATGGAGAAGCTGTTCTGGTCGCAGTACCTTGCGCCAGAGCATCCCGTACCCCTCAGCGATCAGCTGAAGCAGTTGACCGAACTGCATAGGGTAGCCGAATTGGCCATGAGGGATTTGACAATCCATCTTTGGCCCGCCGAACCCATGCCCAGTAGCTACTTCGGTCTCGTGAAGCGGCTGGTCAGTGCCTACCCTTGGCTTGATGCCGTGAAGCGGTCGGTCTGCATCGAAGGTGCGCGGATGGCCTTCGCCCGTGTCAAGGTGAAGTGGGCGAAGATGGACGCCATCCAGCACGAAACTGAGGGACCGCCCGCAAGCAAAGAGCACCGCATGCCGGAGCAGTATTTCGATGATGTCCTGAAAGGATCCCGTATTGTAGAGGGCCAGTGTTCGAAGGACATCATTTTTGAATGAATGTATCTCTGTTATCCAATCATGTATTATGAAACAAGGCTTATGTATGATATGTTGCTTGTTTTACTTTAGAATATCTCCTCATGTGCGGCTGTTTACGACATCTGAGAGTTGGCTAGTCGTCAGCTTCAGGCCCCACATAGGTAGTACGAGGGTGTTCAGGATAGCACTTAAACACACTTGACCCAATGTCTTGGTCCATGAAGGAGGTGTTAGTGCGGCGAACCAGGTAATCGGACTATGTGGCTTTATCGCTCTCACTTAGCCATAGGAGTTTTACAATGAGAGTATGGGTGCAACCCATTGTATTGTTCGATTATCCGAACTTGGGTGTTGTGAATGCCCAGCCGGGTGGAGGCCGGCCTATCGCATAATGTGGAAAAAATCGCAAGAGATTTATACTTAGTCACCGAATAGCTTACCAGCTCTCACCACATCATGACAGTCAGTTTTCGGCTTTCTCTACTGAGGTGTTTGTCCGGATGAACCGAAAATACAATCGCAGTGGTTCTCCCTTTACTACCTTAGCCGAACAAGCAGAACATAAGGTAGTAACCACAGGAGCCGGGCAACCCAACTATTGACCAAAGACATGATTCGGAGCCGATGCATATAATGCTATATCCGGGACGCCGAATTACACTGTGAAAGTGTTTGGACTTCGTTTTGGTATTTAAAAAATGTACGTGGCTTAATAGAGCCCCTGGCGATTTAAGTCATACCGAGGTGTACATGGCAATCGGACAAAAACAGGGAAACGTATTAGGAGATAAGCCAACACCGCATAGGTTGGGCTAGAAACAGTTTCCATTTTAGTCTGATTGATACCTCAAAACATATTGGTACAAAAAGTGCAGTAAGCACCAAGGCTATTTTACATGCCGGACACAAGGGAAAGCTGTGTATGTGTCCTGAAAACGGACGAGGTGATCTTTAAAGATCCTTTAGGTACTCTGCCACATAGCTACGCTGCTTTTTCCCTTGACGTATTATCCTTCGAAAGGATCAATGAGCGGGTTTTCACGACGGGCTTTAGAAAAAGGCCCTTTACTGCCGAAAAATAATGTGGGTTGTAAGGAACCTGTAAAAATGAACATAAGGGGAAAAGAAATATCAGGGTCCAGATAGGGTCGAGCCGTATTCTGGACTATATCCTTACTATGCCTCCATGGTTGCCCATGGTATCTTTAGTGCGTAATGATGGACACGTGGTACGTATGCCGCAAATCGGTTGGGGCTGCGACGGAGGCCGAATGGCTAGTCGAGCTCCTGACGGGCTGGACTATCATGCTGAGGGGTAGCCCGGACTCGTTTGACAGTGTCCGGGGGCTTCACTACTGATATAGTATTCGGTATGATAAGGCCGCTCTGTACTTCTGCTGCCAGGGCCATGGTGTGCTCCTCAGTATGGAGGGAGCGCTCCATGTTTCCATTGACTGTTATAACACAGAGGGGTCCGGGCATCTTGAGTTTGAGATAGGCATAATGTGGGACCGCATTTAAGCGAGCGAACATGGTTCGTCCGAGCAGTGCATGGTAGCCACTGCGGAAGGGGACGATGTCGAGGATCAAGTCTTCGCTGCGGAAGTTGTCCGGTGAACCGAAGACGACCTCCAATGTGATTGAGCCAGTGCAGCGGGCCTCTACACAAGGTATTACTCCTTTAAAGGTAGTTTTAGTGGGCTTGATTCTTGACGGATCAATACCCATCTTGCATACTGTGTCCTGATAGAGCAGGTTAAGGCTACTGCCGCCGTCCATGAGGACTCACATAAGATGGAATCCATCGATGATTGGGTCAAGGACTAATGCGGCTGAACCTCCGTGACGGATACTGGTCGGATGGTCCCTGCAATCGAAGGTGATCGGACAGGCCGACCATGGGTTGAATTTTGGCGCGACTGGCTCTATCGCATAGATGTCCCTTAGCGCGCGCCTGTGCTCCCTCTTGGGGATATGAGTGACGTATATCATATTTACCGTTTTGACTTTGGGGGGGGGGGGATTTCTTCTGTCCCCTTGTTTTCGGTGCGCAAGGTTCCTCGTCGTCATCCTTGCTGGGCGACCCTTTCTCCTTATGTTCGGCATTTAACTTGACGAACTGTTTGAAGACCCAACAACTTCTGTTGGTGTGGTTGGCAGGCTTGTTAGGAGTGTCGTGGATCTGGCAAGGTCGATCAAGTATTCGGTCCAGGCTTGATGAACCATCTTTGTTTCATTTGAATGGCTTCTTCCGTTGGCCGGATTTGGAGCCACTGAATCTGGCGTTGACCGCCATATCCTCTGTATTATCATTGTTGCTTTGACGCTTATGTTTGTTGCGTTGAGGTCTTCCATTGCCGTTTCTAGCTTTTGAAGTGCCAGGGTCGCTGGTACTGTTGTTGCTGCGGGCTATCCAGCTATCTTCGCCCGCGCAAAGTGGGTCATTAGTGCTGTGAGGTCTGCCATGGACTTCGGCTTTTCTTGTCCGAGGTGTCGGGCGAGCCATTCGTCGCGGATGCTCTGTTTAAAGGCCGCTAGGGCTTCGGCGTCCGGACAGTCAACAATCTGGTTCTTTTTAATTAGGAACCTGGTCCAGAATTTCCTGGCCGACTCTCCAGGCTGTTGGACTATATGACTGAGGTCATCGGCATCCGGAGGCTGGATATAAGTGCCTTGGAAGTTGTCTCTAAAGGCATCTTCCAAGTCTTCCCAGCTTCCAATAGATTTTTCTGGGAGGCTATTTAACCAGTGCTGAGCTGGCCCCGTAAGTTTGAGGGGAAGGTATTTGATGGCGTGTAGATCGTCACCGCGAGCCATGTGAATGTGGAGAAGAAAATCTCCAATCCATATTGCGGATCTGTTGTGCCGTCGTATGATTCAATGTTCACGGGTTCAAACCCTTCTGGGAACTTGTGCTCCATTACCTCATCGGTGAAGCATAGGGGGTGTGCAGCGCCTCTGTATCGGGCCATGTCACGACGCAGTTTGGATGAAGTCTTTATGCGGTTTTCGGCCCGGGCATGGTTATGCTTGTCGCGCCAGGCTTGATAGTCGTCTTCTCGTGCCGGGGCACGCCCCCACTATCCGTAAATTGATCTGGTCTGACCTGTTCTATTTTCCAGGTCCTGTCGTAGGTCATAGGTGTATCACCGAGCTGTTGTTTCTCCGCTTTTACGGCGAGGTGGTGCTGTTGGGGATCATTGCAGAAATTAAAAAAATTCTACGCATCACCAAGATCAATCTATGGAGAGACTAGCAACGAGAGAGGGAAGTGCATCTTCATACCCTTGAAGATCGCGATGTGGAAGCGTTACAAGAACGCGGATGAAGGAGTCGTACTCGCAGCGATTCAGATCGCGGTTGATTCCGATCTAAGCGCCGAACAACGGCGCCTCCGTGTTCAACACACGTACAGCCTGGGGACGTCTCCTCCTTCTTGATCCAGCAAGGGGAGAGGAGAAGTTGAGGGAGAGCTTCGGCAGCACGACGGCGTGGTCGTGGAGCTTGTAGTTCTCCGGCAGGGCTTCGCCAAGCACTACTACTACGGAGAAGGTGTTGGGGAGGGAGAGGGCTGCGCCAGGGGAAGGGCGTGGCTCCCATGCGCCTCCCTACTATATATAGGGGTGGAGGGGGCTGGTTTCTTGCCCTCCAAGTCCATTGGGGCATTGGCAAAGGTGGGGGAAAGAAATCCCATCATTTCCCTTCCCCACCGATTGTTATCCCCCCTTTTTTGGGATCTTGATCTTATCCCTTCGGGATATGATCTTATTCCTTCTAAGGGGGGATCTTGGTGCACCTTGACCAGGGGTGTGGGGCCTTGCCCCCACTACCCACGTTCATGTGGGTCCCCCCATGCAGGTGGGCCCCACTCCAGAACCTTCTAGAACCTTCCCGGTACAATACCGAAAAATCCCGAACATTTTCCGGTGGCCAAAATAGGACTTCCCATATATAAATCTTTACCTCCACACCATTCCGGAACTCCTCGTGACGTACGGGATCTCATCTAGGACTCCGAACAACACTCGGTAACTGCACACTAATTCCCATAACAACTCTAGCGTCACCGAACCTTAAGTGTGTAGACCCTACGGGTTGGGGAATCATGCAGACATGACCGAGACAGCTCTCTGGCCAATAACCAATAGCGGGATCTGGATACCCATGTAGGCTCCCACATGTTCCATGATGATCTCATCGGATGAACGACGATGTCGGGGATTCAATCAATCCTGTATACAATTCTCTTTGTCAATCGGTACGTTACTTGCCCAAGATTCGATCGTCGGTATCCCAATACCTCATTCAATCTTGTTACCGGCAAGTCACTTTACTCGTACCGTAATGCATGATCCCGTGACCAACTCGTTAGTCACATTGAGCTCATTATGATGATGCATTACCAAGTGGGCCCAGAGATACCTCTCCGTCATACGGAGTGACAAATCCCAGTCTCGATTCGTGCCAACCCAACAGACACTTTCAGAGATACCCGTAGTGCACCTTTATAGACACCCAGTTACATTGTGACATTTGGCACACCCAAAGCATTCCTACGGTATCCGGGAGTTGCACAATCTCATGGTCTAAGGAAATGATACTTGTCATTAGAAAATCTTTAGCAAACGAACTACACGATCTTTGTGCTATGCTTAGGTTTGGGTCTTGTCTATCACATCATTCTCCTAATGATGTGATCCCGTTATCAGTGACATCCAATGTCCATGGTTAGGAAACCATAACCATCTATTGATGAACGAGCTAGTCAACTAGAGGCTCAATAGGGACATGTTGTGGTCTATGTATTCACACATGTATTACGGTTTCCAGTCAATACAGTTATAGCATGAACAATAGACAATTATCATGAACAAGGAAATACAATAATAACCATTTTATTATTGCCTCTAGAGCATATTTCCAACAGTCTCCCACTTGCACTAGAGTCAATAATCTAGTTCACATCACTATGTGATTGTAATGAATTCAACACCCATGGGGTTTGATCATATCTCACTTGTGAGAGAGGTTATTAGTCAGCGGGTCTGAATCTTTCAGATCCGTGTGTGCTTTACAAATCTCTATGTCATCTCCTAGATGCAGCTACCACGCTCTATTTGGAGCTATTCCAAACAACTGTTCTACTATACGAATCCAGTTTACTACTCTGAATAATCTGGATTAGTGTCAAAGTTTGCATCTGCATAACCCTTTACGACGAACTCTTTTACCACCTCCATAATTGAGAAAATTCCTCAGTCCACTAGTTACCAAGGATAACTTTGACCGCTGTCCTGTGATCCATTCCTGGATCACTCTTGTACCCCTTGACTGACTCATGGGAAGGCACACTTCAGGTGCGGTACACAGCATAGCATACTGTAGAGCCTACGTCTAAAGCATAGGGGACGGCCTTCGTCCTTTCTCTCTATTCTGCCGTGGTTAGGTTTCGAGTCTTACTCAATACTCACACCTTATAACAAAGCCAAGAACTCCTTCTTTGCCGATCTATTTTGAACTCCTTCAAAATCTTGTCACGATATGTGTTTGTTTGAAAGTACTATTAAGCGGTTTTTTGATCTATCTTTATAGATCTTCATGCTCAATGTGCAAGTAGCTTAATCCAGGTTTTCCATTGAAAAATACTTTTCAAACAACCCTATATGCTTTCCAGAAATTCTACATCATTTCCGATCAACAATATGTCAACAACATATACTCATCAGAAATTCTATAGTGCTCCCACTCACTTCTTTGGAAATACAAGTTTCTCATAAACTTTGTATAAACCCAAAATCTTTGACCATCATCAAAGCGTATATTCCAACTCCGAGGTGCTTACTCCAGACCTTAGAAGGATTGCTGGAGCTTTGCATACTTGGTAGCATCTTTCAGGATTGACAAAACCTTCTGGTTGTATCACATACAACCTTTCCTCAAGAAAATTGTCGAGGAAACAATGTTTTGACATCCTATCTGCAAGATTTCATAAATAATGCAGTAACTGCTAATATAATTCCAACAGACTCTTAGCATCGCTACGAGTGAGAAAGTCTCATCGTAGTCAAGTCCTTGAACTTGTCGGAAAACATCTTAACGACAAGTCGAGCTTTCTTAATGGTGACACTTACCATCATTGTCCGTCTTCCTTTTAAAATCCATCTGCACCCAACAGCCTTACGACCATCAAGTAGTTCTTTCAAAGTCTATAGATCCTCTCTCGGATTTTATGGCCTCGAGCCATTCATCGGAATCTGGGCCCACCATCGCTTCTCCATAGCTCGTAGGTTCATTGTTGTCTAGCAACATGACTTCCAAGACAGGATTACGTACCACTCTGAAGTAGTACACATCCTTGTCAACCTATGAGATTTGGTAGTGACTTGATCCGAAGTTTCATGATCACCATCATAAGCTTCCACTTCAATTGGTGTAGGTGCCACATGAACAACTTCCTGTGTCCTGCTACACACTAGTTGAAGTGACGGTTCAATAACCTCATCAAGTCTCCACCATCCTCCCACTCAATTCTTTCGAGAGAAACTTTTCCTCGAGAAAGGACCCGTTTCTAGAAACAATCACTTTTTCTTCCGGATCTGAAATAGGAGGTGAGGGAGTCCTGGATTAGGGGGTGTTCGGGTAGCCGGACTATACCTTCGCCGGACTCCTGGATTATGAAGATACAAGATTGAAGACTTCGTCCCGTGTCCGGATGGGACTTTCCTTGGTATGGAAGGCAAGCTAGGCGATGCGGATACTCAAGATCTCCTACCATTGTAACCGACTCTGTGTAACCCTAACCCTATCCGGTGTCTATATAAGCCGGAGGGTTGTAGTCCGTAGGACGAACCATCATCATAAACAATCATACCATAGGCTAGCTTCTAGGGTTTAGCCTCCTTGATCTCGTGGTAGATCTACTCTTGTACTACCCATATCATCAATATTAATCAAGCAGGAGTAGGGTTTTACCTCCACCGAGAGGGCCCAAACCTGGGTAAACTTCGTGTCCCTTGTCTCCTATTACCATCCGGCCTTGACGCACAGTTCGGGACCCCCTACCCGAGATCCGCCGGTTTTGACACCGACATTGGTGCTTTCATTGAGAGTTCCTCTGTGTCGTCGCCTTTAGGCCCGATGGCTCCTCTGATCATCAACAACGATGAGGTCCAGGGTGAGACTTTTCTCCCCGGACAGATCTTCGTTTTCGGCGGCTTCGCTCTGCGGGCCAATTCGCTTGGTCATCTGGAGCAGATCGAAAGCTACGCCCCTGTCCATCAAGTCAGGTTTGGAAGCTTGAACTACACGGCTGATATCCGTGGAGACTTGATCTTCGATGGGTTTGAGCCATAGCCAAGCGCGCCACACTATCTCGAGGGGCATGATCTAGCTCTGCCTCCGAATAGTGTCCTGGAGGCCGCATACGCACCAATTCCGACCCTTAACTCGGAGCCCGTTGCGCCAAGCGAGGATGAACGGTTGGACGTCACCTCGGGGGCGGCGATCTCAAAGGTGATCGAGCCGAATGCCAGCCCCGCACTCCGCGTGACCGTGACCCCGAGGGTCCGGACTCCTCCCCGGACTCCGAACCCCCCGCGCCCCTGCCGATCGAATCCGATTGGGCGCCGATAATGGAGTTCACCGCCGCGAACATCTTTTAGCACTCGCCTTTTGGCGACATCCTGAATTCTCTCAAGTCTCTCTCTTTATCAGGAGATCCCTGGCCGGACTACGGTCAGCGAGGATGGGATACGGACGATGAAGAAATTCAAAGCCCACCCACCACCCACTTGGTAGCCACTGTCGACGATTTAACCGACATGCTTGACTTCGGCTCCGAAGACTTCGACGGTATGGACGACGAGGTAGGAGATGAACAGGAATCAGCACCTGTAGGGCACTGGACAACCACCTGGTCATATGACATATATATGGTGGATACTCCAAAAGATGGAGATGGCGAGGAAACAGCGGGGGACGACACCTCCAAGAAACAGCCAAAGCGCCGGCGTTAGCGGCGCCGCTCTAAATCCCGCCAGAGTAAAAACGGTGATTTCGGCACCGGAGATAATAGTACCCCGGATAGCGCCGAAGAACACCATCCCCAGCAAGATTCTGCTCAGGAAGATGGAGAAGCCAGCCCTCATGAGAGAGCGGCATACCGAGAGGTTGAGGATGATAACTATATGCCTCCCTCCGAAGACGAGGCCAGCCTCGATGACGACGAATTCGTCGTACCATCAGACCCCGCCAAACAAGAGCGTTTCAAACGCAGGGTTTTAGCCACGGCGAACAGCCTCAAGAAAAAGCAGCAACAGCCTAGAACTGATCAAGATCTGCTAGCTGACAGATGGACTGAAGTCCTTGCGGCTGAAGAGTATGAACTCGAGCGCCCCTCCAAGAAGTACCCAAAACGCAGGCCGCTACCCCGATCATAGGAGGAAGCGCTTACATCACCAGCGCACGACATGGCAGACCGGCCACCTCGCGGCCGCGATAGAGAGGCCTGTCGGACCTCCAACCAGCCATGCCCCGACGCCGCTCAACCAAGGCACGGGAAAATGCGCCAGACCTGCGAGATGTACTGGAGGATAAAGCAAGGCAAACAAGATCGATGTACGGATCGCGCAGGCGCCCGGCGACACATGACGATGATCTTCACTCCGGACACAATAAATCCGGCCGGGCCGAACACAACAGACATAGCTCTTCCGAGCTGCGTCGTGACATAGCCCAGTACAGGGGCGCCGCACACCCACTATGCTTCACAGATGAAGTAATGGATCATAAAATCCCTGAGGGTTTCAAACCCGTAAACATCGAATCATATGATGGCACTACAGACCCGGCGGTATGGATCGAGGATTATCTCGTTCACATCCACATGGCACATGGCGATGATCTACACGCCATCAAATACCTCCCGCTCAAACTCAAAGGACCGGCCCGGCATTGGCTTAACAGCCTGCCAGCGGACTCAATCGGTTCTTGGGAGGACCTGGAAGCCGCATTCCTCGACAACTTCCAAGGCACTTATGTGCGACCGCCGGACGCCGACGACCTAAGCCACATAATTCAGCAGCCAGAAGAATCGGCCAGGCGATTCTGGACACGGTTCCTAACAAAGAAAAACCAGATAGTTGACTGTCCGGACGCAGAGGCCCTAGCAGCCTTCAAGCATAACATCCGCGACGAGTGGCTTGCCCGGCATCTGGGACATGAAAAGCCGAAATCTATGGCAGCCCTCACGACACTCATGACCCGCTTTTGCGCGGGCGAAGATAGCTGGCTAGCTCACAGCAACAGCTTATCAAAGAACCCTGGTAATTCGGATACCAAGGACAAAAGTGGCAGGACACGTCGAAATAAGAAAAAGCGCCGCGTTAGCAGCGACAGCAATGAAGATACGGCAGTCAACGCCGGATTCAGAGGCTATAAATCCGGTCAGCGGAAAAGGCCATTTAGAAAGAATACTCAGGGCCCGTCCAGTTTGGACCGAATACTCGACCGCTTGTGCCAGATCCATGGTACCCCCGAAAGGCCAGCCAATCACCCAACAGGGATTGTTGGGTGTTCAAGCAGGCAGGCAAGTTAAGAGCCGAAAACAAAGACAAGGGGCTGCATAGCGATGACGAGGAGGAGCCCAGGCCACCGAACAACAATGGACAGAAGGGGTTTCCCCCACAAGTGTGGACGGTGAACATGACATACACAACCCACATTCCCAAGAAGGAGCGGAAGCGTGCGCTACGGGACGTATACGCGATGGAGCCAGTCGCCCCAAAGTTCAACACATGGTCCTCTTGCCCGATCACCTTTGATCGAAGGGACCACCCCACTAGCATCCATCATGGCGGCTTTGCCGCATTGGTTCTCGACCCAATCATCAACGGATTTCATCTCACAAGAGTCCTCATGGACGGCGGCAGTATCCTGAACCTGCTTTACCAGGATACAGTGCAAAAAATGGGCATAGATCCATCAAGGATTAAGCCCACAAGGACGACCTTTAAAGGCGTTATACCAGGTGTAGAAGCCAACTGTACAGGCTCCGTAACACTTGATGTGGTCTTCGGATCTCCGGATAACTTCCGAAGCGAAGAGTTAATCTTCGACATAGTCCCATTCCGCAGTGGCTATCACGCCCTGCTCGGACGAACCGCATTTGCCAAGTTCAATGCGGTGCCGCACTACGCATATCTCAAGCTCAAGATGCCAGGCCCTCGAGGAGTAATCACGGTCAACGGAAACACCGAACGCTCCCTCCGTACGGAGGAGCACACGGCGGCTCTCGCAGCGGAAGTACAAAGCAGCCTTTTTAGGCAACTCTCCAGTCCGGCCGTTAAAAAGCCAGACACTGTTAAGCGCGCCCGGAGTAACCTACAACAAGACCGCCTGGCACGATCTGAGCAGGCGTAGCAATGCGGCCCCAACCCCAGCCATCGTGACATAGCGAAGCTAGTACCTCGCGTACATAATTACACCCTTGAAATACCATGGGCACAGGGGAAGGGGCACAGTAACGGCATGCCCGAAATACGGCTTAAAACGTACTAGGGGCTGTCGTTACTTTCAGGACTCCACACTTTGGACGACCTGCTCGGCAATTCAACTGCCGCACAAACGACGCAAGATCCAGGGAAGCAGACAAAGCTACGCCGCATTATGAAACTCCCAGGTGGTCTCTATTACGAGCGGTATATCTATTTCGAACACAATTTTGCGGCCTGCCCCTGGCTAGGACATGTTAAATAGTCTAATATCTTTTTGCTTATCGCACTACTTGTATTGTCCGGCTTTGACAAATAGCCTCTTTATGAACAATGCATAGCTTTTTGTCTATTTTTGCATTATCCTCTTTTACTATATATGTTTATTAAATAACATGATCGCACCCGTACACCATGGTACGGCAAACATGCCAGGGGCTTCAGTACCCTTCGATCTGGCGTGAGAAGTCCGTACACTTTCACAAGTGCGGTACCCCGAACTTATAGCACTATATGCATCGGCTCCGAATCATGATTTGGGTCAATAGTTGGGTTTGCCCGGCTCCTATGTTTTGGTGCCTTACGTTCCGTTATATCGGCTAAGGTAGCACTAGGAGAACCACTGCGATTGTGCCCCGGTTCGGCTGGGTTAAGCACCTCAGTGGAGAAAGCTAAAACTGACTGTCATGATAAGGCGAGATACCGGTCGCTGTTCGAGAGGTTTTTCGAGTCCCTAAAGGCTTATGCCGCTTCGAGCGAGGAGCTGGCTTTGTCCAGCCAAAGGCGTGGATAGCGCCCCGAATTCGGTCTTCCGAACTAGGGGCTTCGCCGAAATTTAAGATTATAAAGTTCTATGGCTAAGTGAGAGTGTTCAAGCATTATAGTCCGATTGCCTGGTTCGTCGTGCTGAGCGCCTCCCTCGAAGGACCCAACCATGGGAAAAAGAGCGCTCAGGTTTATCCCGAACACCCCAGCACTAGCGGCATGGGGGCAGAAGCCGACGACTCGCCATCTCTCAATTTTTGATAAACGGTGTCGGGGCGGACGGCGTCCCCCCGCGAGCACCTATGGGGCCGGAGCCCCTTTCGTTGTCCGGCGAGGGGGGCGGAGGGAGCACAGAGAGCAGATCGAGGCGGGCACACGGGCGGTTTACCCAGGTTCGGGCCGCGATGGACGCGTAAAACCCTACTCCTGCTTAGTTGTATTGAACTGGGGAGCTCGGGAGCTTGGAGAGCTAGCTGCACCGAGCGTATGGCTGTCTGGATGCCGAATCTCCGAACCCCCCGGAACCCCCTCTACGTTGCACACGGGCCTCCTTTTATAGCGCAAAGGGGTCACCGACAGGTGTCAACGTAAGAGAAAGGGGTAAAAGTGTAAAAGGGGTGGTAGTTGTAATAGTGCGGGAACGGTGGCGCTACAGTGCGGCACAGTGTTATCATACCTACTTCTGACGGTAGGGGACAAGGGCATTAAATGCCCGTCACGGTCGCCCGGACAGCACCGAGGCGGACCGTTAGGTGCGCCACCGTTCGCCACGATGGCGGCTGCATGCCGCCGCATGCCCCAGGCTGCGCGGTGCCTCGCCACGTGCCCTCGGGGGAAGCCCCGGAGCGACGCGTGGGCGGGCGAGCTGGAGCGCAGTCTTGAGGTGGCGATCTTGCCGCGGCAAGCGGCTTGCCGCGGGGGTCGTCTTCCTGTGCCTGATAGCATGCCAGCTATCAGGCCTTGCCGGGGCGCTTGGCGCGCCACGGCGGGCTTCTCTTGTGGTGCCTGGGTTCGGCCTTCCCGACAAGCTCCTCTTGTCGGGGGCTCGATCTTCTGTCTCGTATACTTTGTTCTTGGATGGCCTTACATGGGCTCAGTCGTCCCGGCAAGCTCCTCTTGCCGGGGTCTTGTCTTCTTGGCCCGGCAAGCTCCTCTTGCCGGGGGCCCTGTCTTGAATGCTTGGTCTTCTCTTGGCGCTTCCGGGGCGGGCCTTGCCGCAGGGTGTTACGACTGCCCGTGCACAAGTCTGGGGTACTAAGGTACCCCTACTTTAGTACACCGACAGGAGCCCCCGGGCCTGGGCCACACACGGTGCCGAGCGTCGTTGGGCTAGGCCCTAACGGTGCACGGGCACGCATGGCCTTGGTCGCGCTGCTCCTTAACTCCGCATCCGCCGCGCCTTCCCCAGGCGGCGCGCGCTTACCGCGGCGTCGTGGGGGCGAAAACGCCCGTTCCCTCTTTAAGTGGAGGGAGGTGCGGAGGCGCGGCTCAATAAATGAACGGGGGTGGGGCGCGGTTTTCGAGGCGTCCGTTCCCCATAGTTACGGGATGGGGAGAGGTCGTCTCACCCGTCGCCTCGGTTCTGCGCGCCCACCACGCGGTCCTCATGCACTCGGAGTCGCGGCGGCGGAGGCAGGGAGTCGGGCCGGCGCGGGCCGATGCAGTAGGTCGGCCCCAGTCGCCTGCCCTTCCTCCGCTTCTATTGGAGGAGCGGGGCGGCCGCGGTCCCACTCCGCTCCTTTATAAGGAGCGAAAGGGGGCGACGGAAATACGCACTCCATCTCCTTCCTCCTTCTGCTTCTGGTTTCCTTCCCCCATCTGCGATGGAGGGGGGGAACCCTGGTTCTTCTTCGGTTGCCGCGAGGGTGTCTGCTCGGCAACGCGCCCTTCCTCCCCTTGCGCCCGCGGCGGCGGAGCCGATCGTCGGGGGAAGAGGGAGAGGGCGAGGTCGCGGACGAGCTCGTGGACGGGGCCGAGGCGCTCGGGGCGGACGGATCGGTGCGCCGCCCTTGCCCCCGCCAGCGGCTCCGTTCCTTCCCGCGGTCCATCTCGGGGACGACCCCCGTGAGTTCATTATCAGGCTGCGCCGGGCGCCTCGTCGCCACCTCCGGCTTCCCGCTCCATTCGCGAACGTGTTGGAGGTGGAGCAGCCTGAGACGCTAAACCTGCGCATGAGGGGCTGCGGGATCAGTGGGACGCAAGTCCACGTCGAGTCCCGAGCCCCCGGCGTGGTGTGTCTGGGCCGCGGGTGGAAGACGTTCGCCCGGATACACAGCTTGACGGAGGGGTTCACCCTCCACTTCAAGCTAGTGGGGGAGGACCTCCTCTCCGTCAAGGCCTTCTGGGGCTTCGGTATCCGGGCCCGGTGCTGCGAAGATAGCTCCTCCGACAGCGAAGGCTCCTCCTCGAGCGAGAGTGACGAGGAGGGGAGCGACAACGACGACGAGGGGAGCAGCCGCCGGGATGACGGGTACGACTAGGCGTCGGCCGCAGCTCCGGGTGGCACCGGCGGCCCCATCGACCGCGCCGGGCTCCGTGAACTCCCCGGGGTCGTCTCCTTGGGCGACTGGCGTAGGGGGGGCTGCTGAGGAGGACAGAGGGCGGACGTCGAAGGCCGCGAAGTCGGAGTACGGGCCGACTTCGACAGCTGGCTGACGCTCCGGTGCCTCGTGTTCCAGATGCGCCCCAGACGCCGTCATCACCCTTGCTCTCGGTGACGACCACCGGGGTCTTCTCTTCGGCCCGGCAAGCTCCTCTTGCCGGGGGCTTGATCTCCTCGGGCGGCCGGAGTGGCGAGGCTGCGGAAGAGGAAGAGGCTGGCGGCAAGGCCGCTGCCTCATCTTCCAGCTCTGCCTCCGGCGCCTCCGTCTTCTTCAGCCTCCGGAGACCCCCGGGCGGAGCCCCCGGATCTTCTCTTGGTGCCTTCTGCCACCCGTAGCTCATCTAGGTGCCCCTTTCGCCCTCTTCGCCTACTTGCCCTACCTCCTGAGGAGAGAGACAAGAAAGGGATTACGGGCACCTTATCTCTTTTCAGCTCGTAAGCCTTTGGGCCTTAGTCGCGTTTAAGCCTTGTAATCCCTCTTTTCATGTTTTTCATTCTCTCTGAACTGTACCTGAGTGGAATGTTTTTAATGAAAAGGGGATGTTTGCCGGATCATTTGTCTCGCGGGTGGAAACCGCGGTAGGGAACGAATCCTTTACATCGTCAAGATAGACAGTTTCTCGCCCGGCAATACGCCCAGCCGATCCCCCGCACTGCTCGGCCTTTCTCACGCCCTTGGCGGAGGCGGGGAGCAGGTGGGTTCCGGCCCCTCGCTTCCCTCCCCCTTGCTGCCGCGGCTGCTATCGCAACGGGCCCCAGGAACGCGCTCTGGGGCTTGCCGCTAAGAGAGCACGGTAGCTTTTCGGGAGGGAAGGAGGCTTTCAAATTCCACAGTCCATAA
This sequence comes from Aegilops umbellulata, assembly GCA_032464435.1. NCBI lineage: Eukaryota > Viridiplantae > Streptophyta > Magnoliopsida > Poales > Poaceae > Aegilops > Aegilops umbellulata. The sequence continues at coordinate 344,071,009 of CP136054.1, read as the reverse complement.
GAGAATGCATGATGAGGGATGCAAAAACTTATCTGAGGTTGCGGCCCCCGGCGACTCTGGCCCGCCGGGGGGCAGGTGTTGGCTCGTCCTTCTCCTCTTCCTTGTCCTCGAGCGGCCCGGCAAGGACATTCATTTCCTGCGAGCCAAAAGGGGAAGGATGGGAAAAAGACGCGGACTCGACCTCTAAGTTAGGGGTTAGCGACAGTTAGGAACTGACAACCCTAACCAAGGACGAGACTCTGACTCAGCATGCATGCTAAAATCTAGGGCGCCAGCGCTTCTTTATCTTCGGCCAGGGGCTTCGCCTGGCTTTGTACGAGGGCTTAAATGCAACATCGGCAAGGCCTGCACAAACCGGTGGTTGCCGGAGCGGATCACGGCAACCGCGCCTTATGGGCGAAACTTGCGAAGATGCTCTACGTTCCCAGGAGTTGCTCACTGGTAGGCCCTCTTCGGTCTTGAGGCGGACAGCGCCGGGCCTCGCGACTCGTCTCACCCGATAAGGGCCTTCCTGCTTCGGCGTCGACTTGTTATAATTCTTGGCCGACTGAACGTGCCTAAGAACAAGGTCGCCTAACAGGGCGACTTTATCTGGTGCCAGGGGCTTCGCCTGGCTTTGTACAAGGGGTTACATGCAGCAGCGGCAAGGCCTGTACAAACCGATGGTTGCCAGAGCGGATCACGGCAACCGCGCCTAGTGGGCGGAACTTGCGAAGATGCTCTATATTCCCAGGAGTTGCTCACTGGTAGGCCCTCTTCGGTCTTGAGGCGGACAGCGCCGGGCCTCGCGACTCGTTCCACCCGACAAGGGCCTTCCTGCTTTGGCGTCAACTTGTTATAATTCTTGGCCGACTGAACGTGCCTAAGAACAAGGTCGCCTAACAGGGCAACTTTATCTGGTGCCAGGGGCTTCGCCTGGCTTTGTACAAGGGGTTACATGCAACAGCGGCAAGGCCTGTACAAACCGATGGTTGCCGGAGCGGGTCACGGCAACCGCGCCTTATGGGTGAAACTTGCGAAGATGCTCTATGTTCCAGGAGTTGCTCACTGGTACGCCTTCTTCGGTCTCGAGGCGGACAGTGCCAGGCCTCGTGACTTGTCTCACCCGATAAGGTCCTTCCCACTTTGGCGTCAACTTGTTGGAATTCTTGGCCGACTGAGTGCGCCGAAGAACAAGGTCGCCCTCTTCGAGACTCCTGGCCTTGACCTTGCGGCTATGGTAGCGACGCAAGGCTTGCTGGTATCGAGCAGCTCGTACCGCAGCCTGGAGACGTCCTTCCTCAAGGAGCAGCGCGTCATCTTGGCGCAGCCGCTCTTGCTCGAGCTCGTCATAAGCGAGCACCCGAGGAGATCCGTATACGAGTTCCGTGGGGATAACTGCTTCCGCTCCATAGACTAGAGCAAAAGGTGTCTGTCCGGTGGCTCGACTTGGTGTCGTCCTGATTGACCAAAGAGCCGCCGACAGCTCCTCAATCCAATTTCTTCCGCACTTGTGCAGCCTGTCGAAGGTCCTGGTCTTGAGTCCGCGCAGCACTTCAGCGTTGGCCCTTTCTGCTTGACCGTTGCTCCTGGGGTGAGCAACCGAAGCGAAACAGACCTTGGCGCCGAGATCCTGGGCGTATTGCATGAAGGCGTGACTTGTAAATTGTGTCCTGTTGTCGGTGATGACTCTGTTGGGGATTCCGAAACGGCAGACGATCGACCGGAAGAACTTGACTGCTGACTGCGCGGTCACCTTCCTCACTGGCTCCACTTCTGGCCACTTCGTGAACTTGTCGATTGCAACGTACAAGTACTCGAAGCCCCCGACGGCTCGGGGAAAAGGGCCGAGGATATCGAGCCCCCAGACCGAGAAGGGCCAGGACAAAGGGATTGTTTGGAGAGCTTGAGCTGGCTGATGAATCTATTTTGCATGGAACTGGCACGCTTCACACTTGGTTACTAGTGCAGTTGCATCTTGGAGGGCTTCTTGCCAGAAGAACCCTTGCCGGAAGGCTTTCCCGACAAGTGCTCTTGCGCCAATGTGATGGCCGCACATGCCTCCGTGTATCTCTGCCAACAGCTTCTGTCCGTCTTCCCTGGAGATGCACTTCAATCTGACGCCGTTGAGTCTCCTTCTGTACAGCTCGTTGTCCACGAACTGGTACATACTTGACTGCCTGGTGATCTTCTCCACCTCTTCTGGGTCGTCGGGAAGTTCTCCAGTTTGCAGAAAACGGACGATCTGCCGCGCCCATGCCGGAGCCCGGGCTCGACGGCAAGGACTAAAGGCATGAAGGCCGCTGCGGGGACCCCGGCTTCTACGGCAAGAACCTCTGGTTCAGCCGGAGCCGGTGATCCCCCGGCAAGCTTGCCGGGGCAAAGCTTGTCGGGAACCCCCGCTTCAACTGGACGGACCCTCGGACCCGCAGGAGCGGACTGTTCCTCAGCGTTCAGACTGCTGATCAGCTCGCTGGAGCAAGGCTTACCGGGGACACCGGCTTCGACTGGACGGATCCTGGGATCCGCAGGAGCGGGCTGTCCCCCGGCGTTCTGGTTGTTGATCTTGGGGACCTTGGCGGCGGTCTCAGGGAGGTCCGCCTGCGAGTAGTCGCCGGAGACCAACTTCCTTTTCTTGGACTGCCCAACTGATGGTGTAACGGATGGTTGAGTCAGCTTGAGCAAGAAGGTCCCTGGTTCCACAGGTAACTTCAACGAAGCACACTTCGAAAGGCCGTCTGCTATCTCATTCTGAGCTCTCGCGACGTGCTCCATTTGCAGCCCTTCAAAGTGTTCTTCCAGCTTCCTCACTTCATCTACGTAAGCTTCCATCAGAGGGCTCTGGTAGCTCTTGTTGACTTGCCGGACCACCAGTTGAGAATCTCCCCGCACGATCAGCTTTCTGATCCCAAGTTCGGCCGCAATCCTGAGGCCGGCGAGCAAGCCTTCATACTCAGTAGTATTGTTGGTAGCTTGCTCTCTTGGGAAGTGCATCTGGATAACATACTTGAGGTGCTCTCCGGTGGGCGCGATGAGTACCACGCCAGCACCGGCGCCTTGCAGCGAAAAGGCACAATCGAAGTACATTACCCACTCGCTTGTTGCTCCTTGTACGGGCGCGCTTGTTTCTTGGCCTTCTCCATCTGGCGTCGGGGTCCACTCAGCTATGAATTCTGCCAAAGCTCGGCTCTGTATGGTTGAAGTACTTTCAAACTTGAGCCCAAAGCTCGACAGCTCCAGTGCCCACTCGACGATCCTGCCTGTTGCCTCTGGATTGTGCAATATCCTCCTCAGCGGAAAGCGAGTGACTACTGTTATCTCATGCGCTTGGAAGTAATGGCGCAGCTTTATCGAGGCCATGAGGAGGCCGAAAAGCAATTTCTGCACCCCGGAGTATCTTGATCTAGCCCCCTGCAAGAGGGAACTTACAAAATACACCGGGCGCTGCACCATCTTCTTCCGCGCTCCATCCTGTTCCTGCGCAGGGTGGTCCTTGTCGGGGCCAGAGCTTGCTGGAGCAGCCCCCCGCTCGTCGCTGGACTCGCTTGTAGGTGGTATAGGCTCCTCGTCGGCCTCCCTCTCCGCCACTAACGCGGCACTAACCACCTGGTTGGTTGCCGCTAGGTATAGCAACAACTTCTCCTGTGGTCTAGGTGCGACAAGTATTGGAGTGGAGGATAGGTACCTTTTCAAATCTTGCAGCGCTGCCTCCGCTTCTGGAGTCCACTGCATGGGGCCTGCCTTCTTCAAGATTTTAAAGAAGGGCAGGGCGCGTTCTGCAGACCTTGAAATGAACCGACTGAGGGCGGCCACACAACCTGCAAGCTTTCTGACGTCCTTGACGCGCTCTGGGGCTTCGATCTGCTCGATGGCTTTGATCTTGTCGGGATTAGCTTCAATCCCCCTCTGTGACACAAAGAACCCGAGAAGCTTGCCGGAGGGGACTCCGAAAACGCACTTCTCGGGGTTCAGCTTGAGCTGTATCTTGCGCAGGTTCTGAAATGTCTCTTCCAGATCTTGGACCAGGGTTTCCTTGCTCCTGCTCTTCACCACGATGTCATCCATGTAGGCCTCCACGTTCCTATGGATCTGCGGCTTGAAAGCAGAGTGCACTACCCTTGCAAACATTGATCCCGCATTCTTCAGTCCAAACGGCATGCGTATGAAGCAATAGGCGCCGCACGGAGTGATAAATGCGGTCTTCTCTTCATCTTCCTTGGCCATAAAGACTTGGTGGTAGCCTGAATATGCATCAAGAAAAGAGAGTAGCTCACATCCGGCAGTGGAGTCAACAATCTGGTCAATGCGCGGCAAGGGAAATGGATCTTTGGGACATGCTTTATTCACGTCGGTGAAGTCTATGCACAGTCTCCACTTCCCATTGGCTTTGCGCACGACGACCGGATTGGCCAGCCACGTTGGATGGATCACACCTCTCACTAGGCCTGCTGCCTCTAGCTTCTTGATCTCTTCGCTGATGAATTCTTGGCGCTCCACGGCTTGCTTTCTCACTTTCTGCTTGACGGGTCGCGCGTGAGGACAGACAGCGAGCTTTGTGCTCAATCACCCTCCTGGGAACACCGGGGATGTCGGACGGTTGCCATGCAAACACGTCGTCATTCGCCCGCAGGAAGGCGACGAGCGCGCTTTCCTATTTGCTGTCAAGCGTGGCACTGATGGTGAAGGTACCGCCAGTGCCATCCTCCTTGGCGGACACCTTCTTGGTTGCCGGAGGAGCGGTCATTCCCTTCCTGTACTTGCCGGCGGAGCTCGATGGAACGTCCTCGACGGCGGCGCGGCACTCCGAAGAGGTGCGGTTGCCGGAGTGGGCCCCAGAGCACTTACCGGGCTTGGTCTTTGTCTTCTTCCCCCCGGGGGCTTCAGCGGCAAGTGTGTCCTTCTCTGCCGCGGCTGCTACATCCCGGTAGATCTTGTCGGCGCAGATAAGCGCATCCTTTTTGTCGCCATGGACAGTGATGACGCTTATCGGCCCCGGCATCTTGAGTACGTTGTAGGCGTGGTGGGAAGCCGCCATGAACTTGGCGAGAGCGGGACGGCCGAGGATCCCATTGTATGGTAACGGGATATCGGCGACGTCGAACGTGATACGCTCAGTCCTGAAGTTAAGCTCGCCGCCAAAGGTCACCGGCAGAGTAATCTTCCCCTTGGGCTTGCTCCTCCCCGGGTTGATTCCTTGGAAGGATCCGGTCTCTTCGAGCTCACCGTCTGGGATCTGGAGTTTCTTGATCACAGCGGAGGAGATCAAGTTCAGCCCGGCCCCGCCGTCTACCAACATTTTGGTGACCTTGAGGTTGCGGATGGTGGGTGAGACCAGCATCGGCAAGCACCCGACCGCGGTTGTGCGGTCGGGGTGATCCTCAAGATCGAAAATGATGGGCGTGCTGGACCATTTGAGGAGCCTGCGCGACTCCACGGGCGGCTCTGCTGCGTTCACCTCTCGCGCCCACCGCTTAAGCTGGCGGTGGGAGGTGTGCAGAGAGGCGCCGCCGTCAACGCAAAGGACCTCCGTGGCCTTCTGGAACTCCTGCTCGCTGTTATCTTCGTCTTCCACGTCTTCGTCGTCGTCTTCTTCATCCTCGTCGCGGTCCCGGGGAGGCCGATCGCCTTGCCGCTGCTTGGCCTTGCCGCGGCGTCCTCCCCGGCCGACGGGCGGCCGCTTCTTGCTTGGTTCGCCACCCCCACCCTGGGCCTTCCCCTTGTCGCGCCTCTCGTACTCAGCCTTCTGCTGCACGACGAGGTACTCGACGCTTTTGCAGTTGGAGAGATCGTGGCCCTTGGTGCGGTGGATCTTGCAGTATTGCTTGTCGGAGCCGTCCTGCTTGTCGGCTGCCGCCACGGGGGCAGGCTCCTTGCCGGAGCCGCCAGCCTGCGTTTGCTTGGCGGGAGCCTCCTTGCCGGACCCCTCGACGGCAAGCACCTCTTTCCTGTTCTTCCTCCTATTATTCCGCCGCTGGCTTCTCTTCGCCGGGGCGGTGTCGTCACTGTCGCTTTCTCCTGCGCCAGCATCCTCCCCGGGGAGCTTCCTCCCCTCCTCCGCGCGCGCGCACTTGTCAGCCAAGGCATATAGCTCGCTGACGTCCCGGATCTTGGTCATGGCCATCTCTTCACGCATGCGGCGGTTACGCACGTTCTGGTGGAACGCGCTGATAACCGCGGCAGGGTGAACGTCGGGGATGTTGCGATGCACGCGGCTGAAGCGCTGGATGTACTTGCGCAGGGGTTCTCCTTCCTTCTGGGCTAGGATGTGGAGGTCGCTATCCTGGCCATGAGGTTTGTGGCCGCCTGTGAAGGCGCCAACAAACTGATGGCAAAGATCCGCCCAGGAAGAAATGGAGCCTTCCGGCAAGTGCATAAGCCACGAACGAACGTTCGGCTTAAGCACGAGCGGGAAGTAGTTCGCCAATATCCTCTCATCGCGCCCCCCGGCAGCTTGTACAGCGATTGTGTAGATGCTGAGAAACTCCGAGGGGTGCGTCCTGCCGTCGTACTTCTCCGGTACGTCGGGCTTGAAGTTCTTCGTGCTGGGCCACCGGACGCGTCGCAGCTCGCGGGTGAACGCAGGGCAACCTGCCGCGTATGGTAAGTCACCTGGTTCACCGGGCGCGTGCGCGTCGACAGCGTTCCCAGCCCGCTGGTCTGATTGCCGCCGAGTTTCTCGGCGGCGCTCAATCCTTGTTCGAGCGTCTTCTTGCTGCCGCTCGTCGAGGACTTGGCGCTGGTCCCGGCGAGTCCGCGGGTCCGACGACGCTGTGGAGCCGTCGTCGGCGTTGTTCCAGCGGGGCGGCGTCTTCTGCTTCTGCGCCGGGGAGTGCATGGTGGTTGCACCTCCGGCGGTCTTGTCGCCGTCGGCCTTCGTCTTCTCGACCTGCCGGGGCCGTGAGGTCGCCGGCCGCTGCGGCGTGTCGTTGTTGGCGAAGGCGATCAGGCTCTGGATGGTGGCCCTCCAGCTTTCGGCCTTGCCAGCCGCTGGAGGGTAGTCGAGGAGCAGTTGCGCTCTCGCGAGCGCTTCTGCCGGAGTGGAGGGGAGCGGGGGCGAGTGGCGCGAGGAGCGGGATGCGCTCGGACTCCTAACAATGTTAGAAAGAGCGGGGTCCCTCCCCGGCGCCTTCGCCTTGCCCGTGTCCGGACGGGGGCCCGTGGCGTCCCGCGAACCTCCTGTTTGCCCTTGTTCCAGCAAGCGGATGCCACCTCCCGTGGCATGGCGCTGCTGGGTCGTCGTTTGAAGGGACGGATGCGGCGCGTCCTCGGAGGCCGAGGCTCGGTCGTCCGCCCTGTTCTTGGATTTGGTGGCACCGCGAGTGTTCTCGCCGGTGGCCACCCCTCCGACGGCGTCTCCCCCGCCCACCGTTGGCTCCGGTAGCGGTGGGAGTGACGCGGACGGGCCCGCGGCCTCCGAAGCCTTCTTCTTCGGGGCCATGGTGTTGATGAAGCTAGCGAGTTCGGAGAAGCTGACAAAGAGCGCGCTCGCGCGAACGCAGGATCTGATCCGCACAACCTCGACGCGCCCCCTACCTGGCGCGCCAAAGATGTCGGGGCGGACGGCGTCCCCCCGCGAGCACCTATGGGGCCGGAGCCCCTTTCGTTGTCCGGCGAGGGGGGCGGAGGGAGCACAGAGAGCAGATCGAGGCGGGCACACGGGCGGTTTACCCAGGTTCGGGCCGCGATGGACGCGTAAAACCCTACTCCTGCTTAGTTGTCTTGAACTGGGGAGCTCGGGAGCTTGGAGAGCTAGCTGCACCGAGCGTATGGCTGTCTGGATGCCGAATCTCCGAACCCCCCGGAACCCCCTCTACGTTGCACACGGGCCTCCTTTTATAGCGCAAAGGGGTCACCGACAGGTGTCAACGTAAGAGAAAGGGGTAAAAGTGTAAAAGGGGTGGTAGTTGTAATAGTGCGGGAACGGTGGCGCTACAGTGCGGCACAGTGTTATCATACCTACTTCTGACGGTAGGGGACAAGGGCATTAAATGCCCGTCACGGTCGCCCGGACAGCACCGAGGCGGACCGTTAGGTGCGCCACCGTTCGCCACGATGGCGGCTGCATGCCGCCGCATGCCCCAGGCTGCGCGGTGCCTCGCCACGTGCCCTCGGGGGAAGCCCCGGAGCGACGCGTGGGCGGGCGAGCTGGAGCGCAGTCTTGAGGTGGCGATCTTGCCGCGGCAAGCGGCTTGCCGCGGGGGTCGTCTTCCTGTGCCTGATAGCGTGCCAGCTATCAGGCCTTGCCGGGGCGCTTGGCGCGCCACGGCGGGCTTCTCTTGTGGTGCCTGGGTTCGGCCTTCCCGACAAGCTCCTCTTGTCGGGGGCTCGATCTTCTGTCTCGTATACTTTGTTCTTGGATGGCCTTACATGGGCTCCGTCGTCCCGGCAAGCTCCTCTTGCCGGGGTCTTGTCTTCTTGGCCCGGCAAGCTCCTCTTGCCGGGGGCCCTGTCTTGAATGCTTGGTCTTCTCTTGGCGCTTCCGGGGCGGGCCTTGCCGCAGGGTGTTACGACTGCCCGTGCACAAGTCTGGGGTACTAAGGTACCCCTACTTTAGTACACCGACAAACGGCCGCACAGAAAATAATATTTTAAATTCAATAAGCATTGCTTAGCGCACATGAACAAGTTTTTAGCGCACAGGATAAACACGAGCTAGTTCATTCAAAAATTACATCTTTCGTACATTCATCCGCAATAAGGCGGGCACCAGCAAGAACATCCTTGTAGTAGTTCCCGGGCTTGCGATGCTCCTTCCCCTGCGGCGGCCCATCCTTCACCAGCTTCTCACCGTCAAGCTTACCCCAGTGCACCTTTGCACGAGCAAGGGCCCTCCGGGCACCTTCGATGCAGGCGGAACGCTTGATGACCTCAAGCCTTGGACAGGCCTCCACCAGCCGCCGCACCAGCCTGAAGTAGCTCCCAGGCAGGGCCTCTCTAGGTCACAGCCGAACTATGAAGCCCTTCATGGCTTGTTCAGCCGCCTTGTGGAGCTCGACCAGCTGTTTCAGCTGGTCGCTCAAGGGCACAGGGTGTCCAGCCTCAGAATACTGAGACCAGAACACACTCTCCGTCGAGCTGCCTTCTTCAGCTCGGTAGAATGCGGCGGCGCTGGATACGCTGCGGGGAAGATCTGCGAACGCCCCTGGAGAACTCCGGATTCGGGTAAGTGACAAGTAGTTTACTTTTATATTTCTACTTTGCATTAAGAATGTCTTACCCGCTGCTATCTTTTTCATCTCCTCCAATTCCTGGAGGGCCTTTTGGGCTTCGGCCTTAGCACCCTTGGCGGTCTCAAGGGCCGATGTGAGCTCGGATGCTTGCGCCTTTGACTCAAGCTCCAAGCTCTCATGTTTCTTCATGAGAGCCTGCAACTCTTGCTGCACCTTGCCAACCTGAGCCCCAAGTCTTTCTCGCTCAGTGCGCTCCTCGGCCGTTTTCTTTTCGGCCTCAGATAGCGCCTGCTTGAGGGTCGCCACCTCAGTTGTGGCCCCTACAATAAGCAGTACGATCCTTTTATTCTTTGCACTCACGCCTCTCTATAGGTACCTTTTTTTAGGGGTGTTCCTTACCTTCTTTCTCCTCGAGCTGCCGTTTGGCCAGGCCGAGCTCTTGCTCGGTCCGCCCGAGGTCCTTTTTCAGGACATCCACCTATGCAGTCAGTGCGGCGGTGGATAGCAGCGAAGCTTGCATACGCATATTAACTCTTTATTGTTAGACTCCTGCGAAAATTAATAGATCCTCTATTCGGCTTTTCTTTCCGAACGCCAAACAGAGCATCAGGGGCTACTGTCTATGTGGTACTATCTTGACATATTTTAACTTACCTCGAAGCCTGTCAGAAGGCTAGCGCAAGCTTCAGTCAGTCCGCTCTTGGCGGACTGAACCTTTTGGATCACCGTACTCATAATAGTACGGTGCCCCTTGTCGATGGAGGCGCCGTCAAGCACCTCCAGCAGATGGTCCAGCGACTCCGGTTGGACGGAGGTCGCTGGCTTAGAAGGCTTGCTCCTTTTGGAAGGAGTTCGCCTACCGCGGCACGGAACTGTTGAAGGTTCCGGCGCGGGGTCCGGCACAAAGCCGGACTTGGAGCCCTGGGGGGTCTTGTCCCCTTCACTCCTGGAGTCTGGGAGGTTGCCTTGTGGCTCCTCCGGGACCACCTCTTCCTGCCCTGGGGCTTGTCGCGATGCCACTTCGGCGTCATCCGTGGTGCGGGGGAAGACAGCGGGCGGAACGGAGTTCACGTCCGATGAGTCCAGGGAGCCGCCCGACGATTCGTTGTATTCGGCCTGGGGCGGGCTGCATGTTCACATTCGACATTAAGGAAAGCTGCGCAATGAAGGAACATCATGAGTTACTCTGATGTCCGAACTTACGATTTTGCCGGACGCTTGGCCCTGTTCGGCCACTCCTCTTCGCTCTCTTCGGCGTCATGGGAGTCGTCCGGTGGAGGGGTCTTCCTTTTCCTAGACCCCTCGGCCTCCCCTGATGGGGCGGCCTTCTTCTTCTCTTCTCCCTCCACTGGGGGAGGAGAGCTTTCTTCTTCCTCCTCGTTTTCACGAGAGGAGGGCGTCTCGGACTCGTCAGATGACGAGTCCGACACCACCAAGTTACGGGCACTCTTTCGAGTCCCGGTGGTCTTCTTCTTCTTGACCTTCCTCTCCGGCACCACATATGGTGCCGGAGTCAGCAGCTTCACTAGGAGAGCTGGGGCTGGGTCTTTGGGCAGGGGAACCGGACAGTTAATTGGTCCGGATATCGCCTGCCATGCCTGTCAAAGGTTAGGGAGTTTAGATCCCGCATAGAGTTAATCTATGAAAAAGAGCTTAATAATCCTGTCAAAGGCATAGATAGCTTACCTCGCTAGCGTGACGCTGCGTGCTGTATCCGCGATCCTCGGAAGCGGATGCGGGGGCCTCGGCGCCTTTGATCAGCACCTTCCAGACGTCTTCATACGACATGTCGAAGAGCCTGGTGAGGGTTCGGTGCTGCGCCGGGTCGAACTCCCACAAATTGAAATCCCGTTGTTGGCACGGGAGGATCAGACGAACGAGCATGACCTGGACTATATTAACAAGCCGGATTGGCTTGTTTATCAGGGACTGGATGCAGGTCTTCAGTCCGGTCACCTCTTCCTCGTTGCCCCACGACAGGCCCGTCTCTTTCCAGGACATAAGCCGCGTGGGGGGTCCGGATCTGAACTCGGGGGCTGTGACCCATTCCGGATCGCGTGGCTCGGTGATGTAAAACCACTCGGCTTGCCACCCCTTTAGGGTCTCCACAAAGGAGCCCTCGAACCAGAGGACGTTGGCTATCTTGCCAGCCATAGCGCCTCCGCACTCCGCTTGGCTGCCGCGCACCACCTTGGGCTTGACGTTGAAGGTCTTGAGCCAAAGGCCAAAATGGGGGCGGACGCGGAGGAAGGCCTCGCACACGAAGATGAACGCCGAGATGTTGAGGATGAAGTTCGGGGCCAGATCATGGAAATCTAGGCCATAGTAGAACATGAGTCCCCGGACAAATGGGTGAAGTGGAAAACCCAGTCCGCGGAGGAAGTGGGGAAGGAAAACTACCCTCTCATGGGGCCTTGGGGTGGGGAGAAGCTGCCTCTTCTCGGTAAGCCGGTGCGGGATGTCCTTGGACAGGTATTCGGCCTTCCTTAGCTTTTTAACTTGAACCTCCGTGACGGAGGAGACCATCCACTTGCCTCCCGCTCCGGACATTGCTGGAGAAGGTTGAGGTGGGAAGAGCGGGCTTGGGCGCTGGAGCTTGAGTGCGCGAGAGATGGATTGGCAAAGGAGGAAGAAGGCGTAGGTAAAAAGGTGGATCCTTATCCCCTTATATGGGCGGATGCGGTTATGCGTCCCCACCTACCTAATAAAACTCGCTTGCCTCCCAAGCGCTGTGGTAAATGGCGCGGTTGGGTTACCCACGTTCGTATTGATGAGAATCCCGTTAAAAGGGGCACACGATCTCTGCTTTGACAAGACGTGCCAAGGAAACCGCCTCGCTGAACGTGCTGAGGTGGAAAAGTGAAAACAATTTTTGTAAAGAGCTTGGCCGTAGTGTGATGACGCACTGCGGAATACGTCAGCAGATTTGATTTGTATTAATATTATTCTCTCTATGGCAATATGTGGAAACTTATTTTGCAGAGCCGGACACTATCTTTGGTGTTTACAATCTTCTATGAAGGACTTGGAGGAGGAACCCGCCTTGCAATGCCGAAGACAATCTGCGCGCTGGACTCGTTGTCATTGAAGCCTGGTTCAGGGGCTACTAAGGGAGTCCTGGATTAGGGGGTGTTCGGGTAGCCGGACTATACCTTCGCCGGACTCCTGGATTATGAAGATACAAGATTGAAGACTTCGTCCCGTGTCCGAATGGGACTTTCCTTGGCGTGGAAGGCAAGCTAGGCGATGTGGATACTCAAGATCTCCTACCATTGTAACCGACTCTGTGTAACCCTAACCCTATCCGGTGTCTATATAAGCCAGAGGGTTGTAGTCCGTAGGACGAACCATCATCATACACAATCATACCATAGGCTAGCTTCTAGGGTTTAGCCTCCTTGATCTCATGGTAGATCTACTCTTGTACTACCCATATCATCAATATTAATCAAGCAGGAGTAGGGTTTTACCTCCATCGAGAGGGCCCGAACCTGGGTAAACTTCGTGTCCCTTGTCTCCTGTTACCATCCGGCCTTGACGCACAGTTCGGGACCCCCTACTCGAGATCCACCGGTTTTGACACCGACAGGAGGTATACCCAACTATTTTGGGTATTCTATGAAGATGCATTCATCCGCTTTGGGTTCGAGCTTATCAGCCTGAAACCTTTTCACATAAGCGTCGTAGCCCCAAACTTTTAAGAAACGACAGCTTAGGTTTTTGTAAACCATAGTTCATATGGTGTCGTCTCAATGGAATTGTGTGGTGCCTTATTTATAGTGAATGCGGTTGTCTCTAATGCCTAACCCATAAACGATAGTGGTAATTTGATAAGAGACATCATGGTATGCACCATATCCAATAGGGTGCAGTTATGATGTTTGGACACACCATCACACTATGGTGTTCCAGGCAGTATTAGTCGTGAAACAATTTCCATGATGTCTTAATCGTGTGCCAAACTCGTAACTCAGATATTCATCTCCATGATCATATCATAGACATTTTATCCTCTTGTCACGATGATCTTCAACTTCACTCTGAAATTACTTGAACCTTTCAATAATTCAGACTTGTGTTTCATCAAGTAAATATACTCAGTATCTACTCAAATCATCTGTGAAGTAAGAACATAACGATATCCACTGCGTGCCTCGGCACTCATTGGACTGCACACATCAAAATGTATTACTTCCAACAAGTTGCTTTCTTGTTCCATCTTACTGAAAATGAGGCCTTTTAGTCATCTTGCCCATGTGGTATGATTTGCATGTCTCAAGTGATTCAAAATCAAGTGAGTCCAAATGATCCATCTGTATGGAGTTTCTTCATGCATATCTACCAATAGACATGGTTCGCATGTCTCAATCTTTTCAAAAATGAGTGAGTCCAAAGATCCATCAACATGGAGCTTCTTCATGCATTTTATACCAACATGACTCAAATGGCAGTGCCACAAGTATGTGGTACTATCATTACTATCTTATATCTTTTGGCATGAACATGTGTATCACTACGATCGAGATTCAATGAACCATTCATTTTAGGTGCAATACCATTGATGGTATTATTCAAATAACCAGAGTAACCATTATTCTCCTTATATGAATAATTGTATTGCGATAAACATAATCCAATCATGTCTATGCAAACACCAAATAACAATTATTTAGGTTTAACACCAATATCGATGGTAGAGGGAGCATGTGATGCTTGATCACATCAACCTTGGAAACACTTCCAACACATATCGTCATCTCACCTTCAGCTAGTCTCCGTTTATTCTGTAGCCTTTTATTTCGAGTCACTAACACTTAGCAACTGAACCGGTATTTTAATACCCTGGTGCTACTAGGAGTACTAGTAAAGTAGACATTATAATGTATATCCAATATACTTCTGTCGACCTTGCCAACCTTCTCATCTACCGAGTACCTAGGGTAGTTCTGATTCAGTGACCGTTCCCCTCATTATAGAAGCACTTAATCTCGGGTTTGGGTTCAACCTTGGGTTTCTTCACTAGAGCAGCAACTAATTTGCCGTTTCATGAAGTATCCCTTCTTTCCCTTGCCCTTCTTGAAACTAGTGGTTTAACCATCAACAATTGATGCTTCTTCTTGATTTCTACTTTCGCGGTGTCAAACATCGCGAGTTGCTCAAGGATCATTATGTCTATCCCTGATATGTTGTAGTTCATCACGAAGCTCCATTAACTTGGTGGCAGTGACTATGGAGTACCATCACTATCTCATCTGGAAGATTAACCCCCACTCGATTCAAGCGATTGTAGTATTCAGACAATCTGAGCACATGCTCAATGATTGAGCTTTTCTCCCTTAGTTTGCATGCTTAAGAAACTTGTCAGAGGTCTCATACCTCTTGACTGTGGCACTAGTCTGAAATTCCAATTTCAGTCTTTGGAACATGTCATATGTTCTGTGACGTTTCAAAAACGTCTTTGGTGCCACAATTCTAAACCATTTAGCATTACGCACTGAACTATCATGTATTCATCAAAACGTGTATGTCAGATGTTCGCAACATCCACAACCGACGCTCCAGGTTCAGCTCACTGAGCGGTGCATTAAGGACATAATCCTTCTGTGCAGCAATGAGGACAATCCTCAGTTTACGGACCCAGTCCACATAATTGCTACTATCAACTTTCAACTAAATTTTCTCTAGGAACATATCTAAAACAGTAGAACTAAAGCGTAAGCTACGACATAATTTGCAAAGTCCATTTGACTATGTTCATGATAATTAAGTTCATCTGATTAATTAATGAACTCCCACTCAGATAGACATCCCTCTAGTCATCTAAGTGATACATGATCTGAGTCAACTAGGCCGTGTCCGATCATCACGTGAGACGGACTAGTCATCATCGGTGAACATCTTCATGTTGATCGTATCTTCTATACGACTCATGTTCGACCTTTCGGTCTTCCGTGTTCCGAGGCCATGTCTATACATGCTAGGCTCGTCAAGTCAACCTAAGTGTATTGCGTGTGTAAATCTGGCTTACACCCGTTGTATTCGAACGTTAGAATCTATCACACCCGATCATCATGTGGTGCTTCGAAACAACGAACCTTCGCAACGGTGCACAGTTAGGGGGAACACTTTCTTGAAATTATTGCAAGGGATCATCTTATTTAAGCTACCGTCGTTCTAAGCAAATAAGATGTAAAACATGATAAACATCACATGCAATCAAATAGTGACATGATATGGCCAATATCATTTTGCTCCTTTTGATCTCCATCTTCGGGGCGCCATGATCATCATCGTCACCGGCATGACACCATGATCTCCATCATTATGATCTCCATCATCGTGTCTTCATGAAGTTGTCTCGTCATCTATTACTTCTACTACTATGGCTAATGGTTTAGCAATAAAGTAAAGTAATTACATGACGTTTATGTTAAAACGCAGGTCATAAATAAATTAAGACAACTCCTATGGCTCCTGCCGTTTGTCATACTCATCGACATGCAAGTCGTGATTCCTATTACAAGAACATAATCAATCTCATACATCACATATATCATTCATCACATCCTTTTTGGCCATATCACATCACACGACATATGCTGCAAAAACAAGTTAGACGTCCTCTAATTGTTGTTGCAAGTTTTTTTACGTGCCTGCTATAGGTTTCTTAGCAAGTACGTTTCTTACCTACGCCAAAACCACAACATGATATGCCAATTTCTATTTACCCTTCATAAGGACACTTCTCATCGAATCCGATCCGACTAAAGTGGGAGAGACATACACCTGCTAGCCACCTTATGCAACTAGTGCATGTCAGTCGGTGGAACCTGTCTCACGTAAGAGTACGTGTAAGGTCGGTCCAGGCCGTTTCATCCCAAGATGCCGCCGAATCAAGATAATACTAGTAACGGCAAGTAAACTGACAAAATCGACGCCCACAACAACTTGTGTTCTACTCGTGCATAGAAACTACGCATAGACCTAGCTCATGATGCCACTGTTGGGGATCGTTGCAGAAATTAAAAAAATTCTACGCATCACCAAGATCAATCTATGGAGATACTAGCAACAAGATAGAGGGAAGTGCATCTTCATACCCTTGAAGATCGCGATGCGGAAGCGTTACAAGAACGCGGATGAAGGAGTCATACTCGTAGCGATACAGATCGCGGTTGATTCTGATCTAAGCGCCGAACAACAGCGCCTCCGCATTCAACACACGTACAGCCCGGGGACGTCTCCTCCCTCTTGATCTAGCAAGGGGAGAGGAGAAGTTGAGGGAGAGCTCCGGCAGCACGACGGCGTGGTCGTGGAGCTTGCAGTTCTCCGGCAGGGCTTCGCCAAGCACTACTACTACAGATGAGGTGTTGGGGAGGGAGAGGGCTGCGCCAGGGGAAGGGGTGTGGCTCCCATGCGCCTCCCTACTATATATAGGGGTGGAGGGGGCTGGTTTCTTGCCCTCCAAGTCCATTGGGGCGTTGGCAAAGGTGGGGGAAAGAAATCCCATCATTTCCCTTCCTCACCGATTGTTATCCCCCCTTTTTTGGGATCTTGATCTTATCCCTTCGGGATATGATCTTATTCCTTCTAAGGGGGGATCTTGGTGCGCCTTGACCAGGGGTGTGGGGCCTTGCCCCCACTACCCACGTTCATGTGGGTCCCCCCATGCAGGTGGGCCCCACTCCAGAACCTTCTAGAACCTTCCCAGTACAATACCGAAAAATCCCGAACATTTTCCGGTGGCCAAAATAGGACTTCCCATATATAAACCTTTACCTCCACACCATTCCGGAACTCCTGGTGGTGTTCGGGATCTCATCCGGGACTCCGAACAACATTCGGTAATTGCACACTAATTCCCATAACAACTCTAGCGTCACCGAACCTTAAGTGTGTAGACCCTACGGGTTGGGGAATCATGCAGACATGACTGAGACAGCTCTCTGGCCAATAACCAACAGCGGGATCCGGATACCCATGTCGGCTCCCACATGTTCCATGATGATCTCATCGGATGAACGACGATGTCGGGGATTCAATCAATCCTGTATACGATTCCCTTTGTTAATCCGTACGTTCATTGCCCGAGATTCGATCGTCGGTATCCCAATACCTCATTCAATCTTGTTACCGGCAAGTCACTTTACTCGTACCGTAATGCATGATCCCGTGACCAACTCATTAGTCACATTGAGCTCATTATGATGATGCATTACCAAGTGGGCCCAGAGATACCTCTCCGTCATACGGAGTGACAAATCCCAGTCTCGATTCGTGCCAACCCAACAGACACTTTCGGAGATACCCGTAGTGCACCTTTATAGACACCCAGTTACGTTGTGACGTTTGGCACACCCAAAGCATTCCTACGGTATCCGGGAGTTGCACAATCTCATGGTCTAAGGAAATGATACTTGACATTAGAAAATCTTTAGCAAACGAACTACACAATCTTTGTGCTATGCTTAGGTTTGGGTCTTGTCCATCACATCATTCTCCTAATGATGTGATCCCGTTATCAATGAGATCCAATGTCCATGGTTAGGAAACCATAACCATCTATTGATCAACGAGCTAGTCAACTGGAGGCTCAATAGGGACATGTTGTGGTCTATGTATTCACACATGTATTACGGTTTCCAGTCAATACAGTTACAGCATGAACAATAGACAATTATCATGAACAAGGAAATACAATAATAACCATTTTATTATTGCCTCTAGAGCATATTTCCAATAGTCTCCCACTTGCACTAGAGTCAATAATCTAGTTCACATCACTATGTGATTGTAATGAATTCAACACCCATGGGGTTTGATCATATCTCGCTTGTGAGAGAGGTTATTAGTCAGCGGGTCTGAATCTTTCAGATCCGTGTGTGCTTTACAAATCTCTATGTCATCTCCTAGATGCAGCTACCACGCTCTATTTGGAGCTATTCCAAACAACTGTTCTACTATACGAATCCAGTTTACTACTCTGAATAATCTAGATTAGTGTCAAAGTTTGCATCGGCCTAGTGGTGGGAAGGGGCTGATGCCTTCCCACCCACCCAGGTTCAAGGCATGGTACTTGCAATTTGGGGTTGTTGCACCAATTACACTGTAGGGGGGTTCCCTCACAGTCTTTCTATCAAAAAAAAGTTTGCATCGATGTAACCCTTTACGACGAACTCTTTTACCACCTCCATAATCGAGAAAATTCCTCAGTCCACTAGTTACCAAAGATAACTTTGACCGCTGTCCTGTGATCCATTCCTGGATCACTCTTGTACCCCTTGACTGACTCATGGCAAGGCACACTTCAGGTGCGGTACACATCATAGCATATTGTAGAGCCTACGTCTAAAGCATAGGGGACGGCCTTCGTCCTTTCTCTCTATCCTGCCGTGGTCAGGTTTCGAGTCTTACTCAATACTCACACCTTATAACACAGCCAAGAACTCCTTCTTTGCCGATCTATTTGAACTCCTTCAAAATCTTGTCATGGTATGTGCTTGTTTGAAAGTACTATTAAGCGGTTTTTTGATCTATCTTTATAGATCTTGATGCTCAATGTTCAAGTAGATCAATCCAGGTTTTCCATTGAAAAACACTTTTCAAACAACCCTATATGCTTTCCAGAAATTCTACATCATTTCCGATCAACAATATGTCAACAACATATACTCATCAGAAATTCTATAGTGCTCCCACTCAATTCTTTGGAAATACAAGTTTATCATAAACTCATTAGTCACATTGAGCTCATTATGATGATGCATTACCAAGTGGGCCCAGAGATACCTCTCCGTCATACGGAGTGACAAATCCCAGTCTCGATTCGTGCCAACCCAACAGACACTTTCGGAGATACCCGTAGTGCACCTTTATAGACACCCAGTTACGTTGTGACGTTTGGCACACCCAAAGCATTCCTACGGTATCCGGGAGTTGCACAATCTCATGGTCTAAGGAAATGATACTTGGCATTAGAAAAGCTTTAGCAAACTAACTACACGATCTTTGTGGTATGCTTAGGTTTGGGTCTTGTCAATGACATCCAATGTCCATGGTTAGGAAACCATAACCATCTATTGATCAACGAGATAGTCAAATAGAGGCTCACTAGGGACATGTTGTGGTCTATGTATTCACACATGTATTACGGTTTCCACTCAATACAATTATAGCATGAACAATACACAATTATCATGAACAAGGAAATACAATAATAACCATTTTATTATTGCCTCTAGAGCATATCTCCAACAGGTGCATGCTGGTGTTCAGCTTGAGTTATCGTTCTATCCCAGCCACGTGGTGGTCGGCCGGGTCCGTCAGCCACGTTACGCGTGGGTGGTATAGGCTCCAGCGCCTCATCGTCGAATTGGGGTAGCAGCTTACGCTTCGGGTAACTCTTTGTTGGGTGTTCGAGGCCGTATTCTTCGACTACCAGGACATTAGTCCATCTGTCGTTGAGCAGATCTTGGCCAGCTTGAAGCGTCCATTGTTTCCTTTTTAGGCTTCTTGCCATGGCTATTAGCCGGCTCTTAAAGCGCTCTTGTTCGAGGGGTTCCTCTGGCATGATAAAATCTTCGTCGCCGAGGCTCACGTCGTCCTTGGAGAGTGGTAGATAGTTGTTGTCCTCCGAGTCTTCGTTCCCTGCTTGCTCGTCTGGGTCGATGTAACGCCCCAAGACCGATGCTCTAGATGCCTTCCTTGTTTTGCAAGTCAGCTGTGTTATTTATTTGTTTGTTGCATCTCATCTCATAGCATCATGCACATTGCATTTGCATGTTTTCATAAAGCTTGCATCGTTCGTAGTTGCCGCTCCTCGCTTGCCTTCGTTGACCTTGTGACATGCCCCTTGGTCGTTGTCGACCTCTCTCAGACCCCCTCGCGTGCGTGTGTGAAACCTGTCCTGAACCCAACCCGCTCAGTCATCGCCGTTGGACTTGGATCATCCCCAAAATATCATCGTTTTATTTATTGAACTCCCTAGCATATTTTTTCTCGTCCGTCGGATTTCGATCGGAAGATCCAAAACTTCCCTCCTTTCCATATATATAGTCCACCTCTAGTCTAATTTGAGACCAAAGCCTAAAACCTAGGGGATCTGGCCCATCCATTCCGTGTCCGCCGCCACCAACTCACCATCTACCTCAGGATCCCTCCCGATCCCGAATCAACCAATCAACAACCCCTCCATCCACCAGCGCCTCCTCTGCCCGATCTCGAGGGGATCACGAGCAGTTCGCCACCGGCTGCAAGCAGCAGCATCACCAGGACCCCGTCGCCCCTTCCCCTATTTTTCTCCTCCGTCCCTCCTCCCTCTGGTTCTCTCCCTCGTCTCTCATGCCTCTCTCTCTCTCTGTACCAGGAACAACCATGGTTGGCTGCAGCTCCCTTGCCGCCGTTTGCACCAGGCCCAGCCGGGAGACGGACGGATCTGTCCTCCTGCGTCCCGCTAGTCCCGAGCTCCCCTGCTTCGCCAAGTCCAATGCCATGGGCGCCTCCTCTGCCCGACCCCGTCTCTGGCTTGACTTCGCCGTGATCCTCCCCTGCCCCAAGCCTCTGCCGCGACCAACACCCGACCAGCAGGTCGCCAGCGCGTCCGAGTCCTCCTGCCTCGCTCGATCTGGACCAGGAGGGTCCCGAGCATCTCCACCCTCGCCGTCTCAGTTGAGCGCCGCCCTGGTTCCCTTTCTCTCCTTCCTCCGGTCCCCCCATCTCATCTCCCTCTCTCTGATTTGTGTTGCACCACCGCCGTTTTGCAGAGAAACTGCCGCCATGGAGCTCCAACTCCGGCCACCTCGTCTCCGCGGATCCGTCGGGTCCCGACCATCCCCTTCGTTTCCGGACTCCTCAGCTAGCCGGAGTCCCGTTGCCGCGCCGTCCGTCTTCTGCATCGCCATGGCCTGCTGCTGTTTCTGTTCTTCAGAAACGAAACGAGAGCAGCAGCGGCTCGCTCGTTCGAGCGTTGACCGTGGCCTGCCCAGCTCCTTCGCCTCCTGGGCCACCAGCAACCACCCCAAGCCGGCCTGCTTCGGCCTCCCTCCACCGACCCGGGCTTGGCCCATGGTGAGCCGCCCCCAGCTCCCGTTGTTCCTGTTAGGCCCGCGACCAGTTTCGGCCCAGTGTAGTTTTTTTCACTTGCTGCGAATTTATCCTTTTATCCAGAGTTACCTGTTTTACAGAAAAGTCCTTCATGTTCATGCATTAATAACTTCACAACCATGCTTCGGATTAAAACAAGTTAAATATGTAAAATGCTCAGAAATTTGTGTAGTTTAATAATATGCCACTCTCATCCATGTTAAAAATGTTTAAACTTGATGTTTGTCTAATTTTGCTCATATGCCATGCTAAAATGATTTATTTCATAACTAAATAACCGTAACTCCGAATTTAATAAACTTTATATGTAAACGGGGTAGAAAAATGCCTAGTTTATCACGGTGTAGTTTATTTTGCTGTTTAACAATATTAAAATTGTGTTTATGGCAGAACAGTACCAAATTCATAATATGGACATGAGGATTTTCCGGAATTGTTGTTTGTTGTTCCGGCCTCATTTAAGCTTGCCTAAACAATTGGCTCTAAATAATGCGATGTCTGCCAGTGGTTGTGCTGTGGTCTGTCTTCAAGAGACGAAGATGACAGATGTTTCTTTTGCGTTTTTTAAAACTTGTTGCCCTAAACAATTTGATCATTTTGCTTTTGTCCCTTCGCATGGTGCCTCGGGGGGGCTTCTTACGATTTGGAAGAGCACGGTCTTCTCTGGCACGGTAGTCTCGTCTGATCCTTTTGCGTTAGTCATCGACTTTATCAGTACTCAATCCGCGCAGCGTTGGACATTAGTTAATGTGTATGGACCATGTACGGGTTCGGATAGATATATTTTCACTCATTGGCTTTATGATGTTAACATCGCGAATGGCCAAGACTGGTTACTTCTTAGTGATTTTAACTATATGAGAGCCCCAGAGAATCGTAATAAGCCAGGAGGGAATATTAACGACATGATTACTTTCAATGACATCATCCGCAAGCAGGAATTAATTGAGCTTCCAGTAAAAGGAAGGGCTTATACATGGAGTAACATGCAAATTGACCCGCTGCTGGAACAACTTGATTGGTTCTTCACTTCTCTTCATTGGACTAATGTGTACCCCAAGACACTAGTTAAACCTCTTGGCAAGCTTGTTTCGGATCACACTCCCTGTGTGGTCTCCATTGAAACCAAAATACCCCGATCCAAGCTATTCCGCTTTGAATCCTATTGGATCCTTCACCCTGGGTTCATGGAGACGGTTAATGATGTAAGGAATCCTCCATTTAGGGGTGATAATGTTGCTACAGTCCTGTGCCGTAAATTCAAAGCTCTTAGACATGCTTAAAAAATATGGAGCAAGTCTATTTCCCGCCTGTCTGTGGCTATCACAAACTGCAATGCGGTCCTGGCTGATTTAGATGAACTTGAGAACAAACGGCATTTGACTACTCCAGAAATGAATTTCCGATCCATCCTGAAGATACATCTGCTGACTTTGCTCAAATACCAAAAACTCTATTGGAAAAAGCGATGCACAATTCGATGGATCAAATTCGGGGATGAAAACTCCAAATTTTTCTAAGCAGTGGCCACGGAACAATATCGTAAAAACATTATTTCTTCCCTCAAAGTGGATGATGGCACGCTGATTGATGACCACCCTGCCAAAGAAGCTCTCTTGTTTCAAACCTACAAAGCTCGTATTGGGACAATTTCCCCTTCGGACATGAAATTTGACCTTCCTTCCATCATTCCCAGTGCCGACAATCTTGATCAGCTCACTTCTCCTTTCACCCATGAAGAAGTTGACAATGTTGTAAAGGAAATGCCACCGGATCGTGCACCTGGACCGGATGGATTTAGTGGGGCTTTTCTCAAAGCATGTTGGCCAATCATTCGTCATGACTTCTATGCTCTATGTGACCAATTCTACGAGGGATCGCTGGATGTGACAAGCATTAACGATGGTCTTATCACTCTCATACCTAAGACTAATGCCCCCGAGACGGTTAATGATTACAGGCCCATAACGCTGCTAAACTGCTGCCTCAAGCTACTTACCAAGTTGTTGGCGGACAGACTCCAACGTGTCATCCTTTCACTTGTCCACCGCAACCAATATGGATTTATAAAGGGGCGCACCATACAAAATTGTCTTGCTTGGGCATACCAATACCTATACCACTGCCAAAACTCGGGCAGACCAATCGTTCTACTCAAGCTGGACTTTGCCAAGGCTTTTGACACGATCGCTCATGAGCCCATGATTCGCATTATGCAGCAGATGGGATTTAATGATAAGTGGATCTCTTGGATCAAGTGTCTCTTCTCCTCGGGCCGCTCGTCCGTTCTTCTTAATGGGGTCCCCGGCCGACAATTCCTTTGCCGTTGTGGGGTGAGACAAGGTGACCCCCTGTCCCCCTTAATATTCGTCCTTGCTGTTGAACTTTTGCAAGCCGCAGTTAATGATGCTTTCCGTCGTGGCGATCTCTCTCTGCCATTTCCTTGTAATGGTCAAAGTGACTTCCCGGTGATTCAGTATGCGAATGACAGCTTGCTGGTCCTTCCAGCCTGCCCTCAACAAGCGCTGCGTGTTAAACAAATTCTGTCTGATTACGCATCCTCTATCGGCCTCAAGATTAACTTTCACAAGTCTACTCTCATCCCTATCAACACTGTTGCAACAACCACGTCTATCATTGCCAACATTTTTGAGTGCACGGTGGGCACCATGCCTTTTACCTACCTCGGACCCCCACTTGGCACCACCAAGCCCACCATCCAAGAACTCATGCCCTTAGTTTGCAAAATGGAGCGTCGCCTCACGGCCACAATCGCCATGATGTCATATGGAGGGCGCCTGTCATGGCTCAATGCATCGGTTACTTTGCTTCTGGTTTTTGCCATGTGCACCCTAAAGTTCCCTCCCAAGCTGATTGAAATCCTTGACAAAATTAGGAGGAGATGCCTATGGACAAAGAAAACAGATCAAGGAGACAAGTGTAACTCTTTGGCGGCTTGGGGTCTGGTCTGCAAACCAAAGAGCCAAGGTGGACTGGGTGTGATCGATATTAAAGTTCATAATGATGCCCTCTTGTTGAAATTTCTGCATAAGTTCTATAACAAACTAGACAACCCCTGGGTCACGCTGACTTGGGCAAACCAGTATGTCGGCCGAGTGCCTCATGCTATGGATTCGGCGGGGTCCTTTTGGTGGAAAGATGTTCTGAAACTGATGCCCATATATCGTGGGATCTCTCATGTGCAAGTGGTAGATGGCTCGACTACGTTGCTCTGGAAAGACTTGTGGTCCACCGATGTACTCCAGGTGTCACATCCTCGAGCCTTCTCTTATACCTTGCTTGAAGACATGTCAGTGGCTGACTTCTGGGCCACCTTGGACCTCCATGACACCTTTCAGCTTCCGCTGTCTCCTCAGGCACATGCTGAGGTGCTGGATATCCAACGGGCTTCATCCGAGCTAAACCCTTCAACAACAATGACTGATATTTGGCACTACATTTGGAGCAAGGCAGATTACAAGCCAAAAGACTACCACACCAACTACTTTGCCAATGCAACAACCCATCCTGCATTCCAAAAGCTTTGGAAATCCAACTGTACAATGAAGATCAAAGTGTTCGGATGGCTGCTTCTGCATGATAGACTCAACACGCGTGATATGCTTCGTAGAAGACACTATAACATTGGCAATGACTTTACATGCCTTCTCTGCGGGCATGTAGATGAGACTCTCGACCATATGATCTTCACATGCCCTTTTAGCAAGATATGCTGGGACAAATTACACATTCATTGGGGTGATTTCCAAGATAGATTCACTGCGCTCCATAACAAACAACTGGATTGGCCAAATGCGTTCTTTGTTGAAGTCTTTTTCACCGCTGCCTGGAGCTTATGGAAGGAAAGAAATAACAAGCATTTCAGAGGTGTTGCCCCCAGTGTTGACTCCTGGCTTGCCCGATTCAAAGAGGATCTACGACTTCTGCAACACAGAGTTAAAGTGACACGTCGAACGTCCCTGCTTTCGTACTGTGATACGCTTCATTGAGTCACCTCTGTTGTTTCCTCCCTAACTCTGTGAAATACATTTAGCATATTGCTTACCAACTAGTGTGGAGTAGTTTGCCCGCCTCTCTGGTGTGTCAACCAGGAGTGGTGGGATGATGTGGCTGTATATGTCTATGTAAACACCCCATTTATATAGATATATGAAAAAATACAGTGGGAGTTCTCTCCCACTGTCAATCCCTCAAAAAAATAGTTAGTTTACTTATGCTTCACCCCTTGCCATGTTTAATTACATTTAATATTGTTGGGTACATAACCGAGAGAGAACTAAATAATTGATGTGGTGTTTCGTCAATATGCAACTCGTTGCATATTGAGCTCCACTTAACTTGTAGTGTTGTTTGTTGCACTTTGCCATGCCATGCTCATTAAACCGGACATGCATCATACTTGATTGTGCATCATGCCATGTTTATGTGATGGTTGTTTACTATGTTGTTTGCTTGTTTCCGGGTTGCTTCTCTCGTTAGCTTCAGTTTCGTTCCGGAGTTGTGAGGACTCGTTCGACTACGTCCGCTTGTCTTCTTCATGGACTCGTTCTTCTTCCTTGCGGGATTTCAGGCAAGATGACCATACCCTCGAAATCACTTCTATATTGCTCGCTAGTTGCTCGCTCTTTTGCTATGCCTATGCTGCGATACCTACCACTTGCTTGTCATGCCTCCCATATTGTTAAACCAAGCCTCTAACCCACCTTGTCCTAGCAAACCGTTGTTTGGCTATGTTACCGCTTTGCTCAGCCCCTCTTATAGCGTTGTTAGTTGCAGGTGAAGATGAAGTTTGTTCCTTGTTGGAACATGGAGATGTTGTTCCTTGTTGGAACATGTTTACTTGTTGGGATATCACAATATCTCTTACATTATTAATGCATCTATATACTTGGTAAAGGGTGGAAGGCTCGGCCTTATGCCTGGTGTTTTGTTCCACTCTTGCCGCCCTAGTTTCCGTCATATCAGTATTATGTTCCCGGATTTTGCGTCCCTAACGCGGTTGGGTGATTTATGGGACCCCCTTGACAGTTCGCTTTGAATAAGACTCCTCCAGCAAGGCCCAACATTGGTTTTACCATTTGCCTCACCTATGCCCTTTTATTTCCCTTGGGTTTCCGGAGCCCGAGGGTCATCTTTATTTTAGCCCCCCGGGCCAGTTCTCCCTCGAGTGCTGGTCCAAACCGAGCGATGTCCGGTGCCCCCTGGGCAATCAGGGTCTATGCCAACCCGACGTCTTGCTCATCCGGTGTGCCCTGAGACCGAGATATGTGCAGCTCCTATCAGGATTTGTCGGCACATCCGGGCGGCTTTGCTGGTCTTGTTTTATTACTATCGAAATGTCTTGTAGCCGGGATTCCAAGACTGATCGGGTCTTCCCGGTAGAAGGAATATCCTTCATTGACCGTGAGAGCTTATAATGGGCTAAGTTGGGACACCCCTGCAGGGTACTATCTTTCGAAAGCCGTGCCCGCGGTTATGTGGCAGATGGGAATTTGTTAATGTCCGGTTGTAGAAAACCCGAAGTTGATCTTAATTAAAACACATCAACCGCGTGCGTAACCGTGATGGTCTCTTCTCGGCGGAGTCCGGGAAGTGAACACGGTGTTGGAGTTATGTTTGACGTAGGTTGTTCTAGGATCACTTCTAGCTTCACGACCGTGCTTTGCTTTTCTTCTCGCTCTCTTTTAAGTTGTTAGCCACCATATATGCTAGTCGCTTGCTGCAGCTCCACCTCACAACCCTATCCTACCTTTAAGCTTAAATAGTCTTGATCTCGCGGGTGTGAGATTGCTGAGTCCCCGTGACTCACAGATTCTACCAATACAGTTGCAGGTGCAAACGATGCTAGTGCTGTTGGGGAACGTAGTAATTTCAAAAAAATTCCTACGCACACGCAAGATCATGGTGATGCATAGCAAAGAGAGGAGAGTATGATCTACGTACCCTTGTAGATTGCAACGGAAGCGTTTGACACAACGTAGAGGAAGTAGTCGTACATCTTCTTCCCGGTCCGACCGGTCCAAGCACCGTTACTCCGGCACCTCCGAGTTCTTAGCACACGTTCAGCTCGATGACGATCCCCGGGCTCTGATCCAGCAAAGCGTCAGGGAAGAGTTCCGTCAGCACGACGGCGTGGTGACGATCTTGATGTACTACTGACGCAGGGCTTTGCCTAAGCACTGTGACAATATGACCGAGGTGGAATTTGGTGGAAGGGGGCACCGCACACGGCTAAGGAACGATCTCAAGGATCAACTTGTGTGTCTATGGGGTGCCCCTGCCTCCGTATATAAAGGATCCAAGGGGGAGGGGCTGGCCGGCCAAGGGTGGCGCGCCAGGAGAGTCCTACTCCCTCCGGGAGTAGGATTCCCCCCCCCCCCAATCCTAGTTGGAATAGGATTCCTCAAAGGGGGAGAGAGAGAGAGGGGGTCGGCCACCTCTCCTAGTCCTAATAGGACTAGGGGAGGGGGGAGGCGCACAGCCCATGAGGGCAGCCCTTTCACCTTTCCACCAAGGCCCATGTTGGCCCATTTGGCTCCTGGGGGGTTCCGGTAACCCTCCCGGTATTTCGGTAAAATCCTGATTTCACCTGAAACACTTCCGATGTCCAAACATAGGCCTCCAATATATCAATCTTTACGTCTCGACCATTTCGAGACTCCTCGTCATGTCCGTCATCACATCCGGGACTCCGAACAACCTTCGGTACATCAAAATGCATAAACTCATAATAACTGTCATCGTAACGTTAAGCGTGCGGACCCTACGGTTCGAGAACAATGTAGACATGACCGAGACACATCTCTGGTCAATAACCAATAGCGGGACCTGGATGCCCATATTGGCTCCTACATATTCTACGAAGATCTTTATCGGTCAGACCGCATAACAACATACGTTGTTCCCTTTGTCATCAGTATGTTACTTGCCCGAGATTCGATCGTCAGTATCCAATACTTAGTTCAATCTCGTTACCGGCAAGTCTCTTTACTCGTTCCGTAATACATCATCCCGCAACTAATTCATTAGTTGCAATGCTTGCAAGGCTTAAGTGATGTGCATTACCGAGAGGGCCCAGAGATACCTCTCCGATGATCGGAGTGACAAATCCTAATCTCGAAATACGCCAACCCAACATCTACCATTGGAGACACCTGTAGTACTACTTTATAATCACCCAGTTACGTTGTGACGTTTGGTAGTACCCAAAGTGTTCCTCCGGCAAACGGGAGTTGCATAATCTCATAGTCATAGGAACATGTATAAGTCATGGATAAAGCAATAGCAACATACTAAACGATCGGGTGCTAAGCTAATATAATGGGTCATGTCAATCAGATCATTCAACTAATGATGTGACCTCGTTAATCAAATAACAACTCTTTGTTCATGGTTAGGAAACATAACCATCTTTGATTAACGAGCTAGTCTAGTAGAGGCATACTAGTGACACTCTGTTTTGTCTATGTATTCACACATGTATTATGTTTCCGGTTAATACAATTCTAGCATGAATAATAAACCTTTATCATGATATAAGGAAATAAATAATAACTTTATTATTGCCTCTAGGGCATATTTCCTTCAGTCTCCCACTTGCACTAGAGTCAATAATCTAGATTACACTGTAATGATCCTAACACCCATGGAGTCTTGGTGCTGATCATGTTTTGATCGTGGAAGAGGCTTAGTCAACGGGTCTGCAACATTCAGATCCGTATGTATCTTGCAAATCTCTATGTCTCCCACCTGGATTAGATCCTGGATGGAGTTGAAGCGTCTCTTGATGTGTTTGGTCCTTTTGTGAAATCTGGATTCCTTTGCCGAGGCAATTGCACCAGTATTGTCACAAAAGATTTTCATTGGACCCGATGCACTAGGTATGACACCTAGATCGGATATGAACTCCTTCATCCAGACTCCTTCGTTTGCTGCTTCCGAAGCAGCTATGTACTCCGCTTCACATGTAGATCCCGCTACGACGCTTTGTTTAGAACTGCACCAACTGACAACTCCACCATTTAATGTAAACACGTATCCGGTTTGCGATTTAGAATCGTCCGGATCAGTGTCAAAGCTTGCATCAACGTAACCTCTTACGGTGAGCTCTTTGTCACCTCCATATATGAGAAACATATCCTTAGTCCTTTTCAGGTATTTCAGGATGTTCTTGGCTGCTGTCTAGTGATCCACTCCTGGATTACTTTGGTACCTCCCTGCTAAACTTATAGCAAGGCACACGTCAGGTCTGGTACACAGCATTGCATACATGATAGAGCCTATGGCTGAAGCATAGGGAACATCTTTCATTTTCTCTCTATCTTCTGCAGTGGTCGGGCTTTGAGTCTTACTCAATCTCACACCTTGTAACACAGGCAAGAACCCTTTCTTTGCTTGATCCATTTTGAACTTCTTCAAAATCTTGTCAAGGTATGTGCTTTGTGAAAGTCCAATTAAGCGTCTTGATCTATCTCTATAGATCTTTATGCCTAATATGTAAGCAGCTTCTCCGAGGTCTTTCATTGAAAAACTTTTATTCAAGTATCCCTTTATGCTATCCAGAAATTCTATATCATTTCCAATCAGTAATATGTCATCCACATATAATATTAGAAATGCTACAGAGCTCCCACTCACTTTCTTGTAAATACAGGCTTCTCCGAAAGTCTGCATAAAACCAAATGCTTTGATCACACTATCAAAGCGTTTATTCCAACTCTGAGAGGCTTGCACCAGTCCATAAATGGATCGCTGGAGCTTGCACACTTTGTCAGCTCTCTTTGGATCGACAAAACCTTCCGGTTGCATCATATACAACTCTTCTTCCAGAAATCCATTCAGGAATGCAATTTTGACATCCATTTGCCAAATTTCATAATCATAAAATGCGGCAATTGCTAACATGATTCGGACAGACTTAAGCATCGCTACGGGTGAGAAAGTCTCATCGTAGTCAATCCCTTGAACTTGTCGAAAACCTTTTGCGACAAGTCGAGCTTTGTAGACAGTAACATTACCATCAGCGTCAGTCTTCTTCTTAAAGATACATTTGTTCTCAATTGCTTGCCGATCATCGGGCAAGTCAACCAAAGTCCATACTTTGTTCTCATACATGGATCCCATCTCAGATTTCATGGCTTCAAGCCACTTTGCGGAATCTGGGCTCACCATCGCTTCTTCATAGTTCGTAGGTTCATCATGATCTAATATCATGACCTCCAGAACAGGATTACCGTACCACTCTGGTGCGGATCTCACTCTGGTTGATCTACGAGGTTCAGTAGTATCTTGATCTAAAGTCTCATGATCATCATCATTAGCTTCCTCACTTATTGGTGTAGGTGTCGCAGAAACAGTTTTCTGTGATGTACTACTTCTCAATAAAGGAGTAGGTACAGTTACCTCGTCAAGTTCTACTTTCCTCCCACTCACTTCTTTCGAAAGAAACTCCTTCTCTAGAAAGTTTCCGAATTTAGCAACAAAAGTCTTGCCTTCGGATCTGTGATAGAAGGTGTATCCAACAGTTTCCTTTGGATATCCTATGGAGACACATTTCTCCGATTTGGGTTCGAGCTTATCAGGTTGAAGCTTTTTCACATAAGCATCACAGCCCCAAACTTTAAGAAACGATAACTTTGGTTTCTTGCCAAACCATAGTTCATAAGGCGTCGTCTCAACGGATTTAGATGGTGCCCTGTTTAACGTGAATGCGGCCGTCTCTAGAGCGTATCCCCAAAATGATAGCGGTAAATCAGTAAGAGACATCATAGATCACACCATATCTAGTAAAGTACGATTACGACGTTCGGACACACCATTACGCTGTGGTGTTCCGGGTGGCGTGAGTTGCGAAACTATTCCACAATTTTTCAAATGTACACCAAACTCATAACTCAAATATTCTCCTCCACGATCAGATCGTAGAAATTTTATTTTCTTGTTACGATGATTTTCAACTTCACTCTGAAATTCTTTGAACTTTTCAAATGTTTCAGACTTGTGTTTCATTACGTAGATATACCCATATTTGCTTAAGTCATCTGTGAAGGTGAGAAAATAACGATATCCGCCACGAGCCTCAATATTCATCGGTCCACATACATCGGTATGTATGATTTCCAACAAATCTGTTGCTCTCTCCATCATACCGGAGAACGGTGTTTTAGTCATCTTGCCCATGAGGCACGGTTCGCAAGTACCAAGTGATTCATAATCAAGTGGTTCCAAAAGTCCATCAGTATGGAGTTTCTTCATGCGCTTTACACCGATATGACCTAAACGACAGTGCCACAAATAAGTTGCACTTTCATTATCAACTCTGCATCTTTTGGTTTCAACATTATGAATATGTGTATCACTACTATCGAGATTCATAAAAAAAAAGACCACTCTTCAAAGGTGCATGACCATAAAAGATATTACTCATATAAATAGAACAACCATTATTCTCTGATTTAAATGAATAACCGTCTCGCATTAAACAAGATCCAGATATAATGTTCATGCTCAACGCCGGCACCAAATAACAATTATTTAGGTCTAATATTAATCCCGAAGGTAGATGTAGAGGTAGCGTGCCGACCGCGATCACATCGACTTTGGAACCGTTTCCCACGCGCATCGTCACCTCGTCCTTTGCTAGTGTCCGCTTATTCTGTAGTCCCTGTTTCGAGTTGCAAATATTAGCAACAGAACCAGTATCAAATACCCAGGTGCTACTGCGAGCATTAGTAAGGTACACATCAATAACATGTATATCACATATACCTTTGTTCACCTTGCCATCCTTCTTATCCGCC
The DNA here is from genome assembly GCA_032464435.1 of Aegilops umbellulata. Classification (NCBI taxonomy): domain Eukaryota; kingdom Viridiplantae; phylum Streptophyta; class Magnoliopsida; order Poales; family Poaceae; genus Aegilops; species Aegilops umbellulata. The sequence goes on along the minus strand of CP136054.1, from coordinate 344,038,938 downwards.
AAATACTTGGGGCAGTTCCGCTTCCAGTGACCAGTCTGCTTGTAGTAGAAGCACTCAGTTTCAGGCTTAGGTCCAGACTTGGGTTTCTTCTCTTGAGCAGCAACTCGCTTGCCGTTCTTCTTGAAGTTCCCCTTTTCCTTCCCTTTGCCCTTTTTCTTGAAACTAGTGGTTTTGTTAACCATCAACACTTGATGCTCCTTCTTGATTTCTACCTCCGCAGCTTTTAGCATTGCGAAGAGCTCGGGAATAGTCTTGTTCATCCCTTGCATATTATAGTTCATCACGAAGCTCTTGTAGCTTGGAGGCAGTGATTGGAGAATTCTGTCAATGACGCAATCATCTGGAAGAGTAACTCCCAATTGAATCAAGTGATTATTATACCCAGACATTTTGAGTATATGCTCACTGACAGAACTGTTCTCCTCCATCTTGCAGCTATAGAACTTATTGGAGACTTCATATCTCTCAATCCGGGCATTTGCTTGAAATATTAACTTCAACTCCTGGAACATCTCATATGCTCCATGATATTCAAAACGTCGTTGAAGTCCCGGTTCTAAGCCGTAAAGCATGGTACACTGAACTATCGAGTAGTCATCAGCTTTGCTCTGCCAAACGTTCATAACTTCTGGTGTTGCTCTAGCAGCAGGCCTGGCACTTAGCGGTGCTTCCAGGACGTAATTCTTCTGTGCAGCAATGAGGATAATCCTCAAGTTACGGACCCAGTCCGTGTAATTGCTACCATCATCTTTCAACTTTGCTTTCTCAAGGAACGCATTAAAATTTAATGGAACAACAACACGAGCCATCTATCTACAATCAACATAAACAAGCAAGATACTATCAGGTACTAAGTTCATGATAAGTTTATGTTCAGTTAATCAAATTAATTAAGAACTCCCACTTAGATAGACATCCCTCTAATCCTCTAAGTGATCACGTGATCCAAATCAACTAAACCATAACCGATCATCACGTGATATGGAGTAGTTTTCAATGGTGAACATCGTTATGTTGATCATATCTACTATATGATTCACGCTCGACCTTTCGGTCTTTGTGTTCCGAGGTCATATCTTATATGCATAGCTCGTCAAGTATAACCTGAGTATTCCGCGTGTGCAACTGTTTTGCACCCGTTGTATTTGAACGTAGAGCCTATCACACCCGATCATCACGTGGTGTCTCAGCACGAAGAACTTTTACAACGGTGCATACTCAGGGAGAACACTTCTTGATAATTTAGTGAGAGATCATCTTATAATGCTACCGTCAATCAAAGCAAGATAAGATGCATAAAAAGATAAACATCACATGCAATCAATATAAGTGATATGATATGGTCATCATCATCTTGTGCTTGTGATCTCCATCTCTGAAGCACCGTCATGATCACCAACGTCACCGGCGCGACACCTTGATCTCCATCGTAGCATCGTTGTCGTCTCGCCAATCTTATGCTTCTACGACTATCGCTACTGCTTAGTGATAAAGTAAAGCATTACAGGGCGATTGCATTGCATACAATAAAGCGACAACCATACGGCTCCTGCCGGTTGCCGATAACTCGGTTACAAAACATGATCATCTCATACAACAAAATTTAGCATCATGTCTTGACCATATCACATCACAACATGCCCTGCAAAAACAAGTTAGACGTCCTCTACTTTGTTGTTGCAAGTTTTACGTGGCTGCTACAGGCTTAAGCAAGAACTCATCTTACCTACGCATCAAAACCACAACGATAGTTTGTCAAATAGACTCCGTTTTAACCTTCTCAAGGACCGGGCGTAGCCACACTCGGTTCAACTAAAGTTGGAGAGACAGTCTTCCGCAAGCCATCTATGTGCAAAGCACGTCGAGGGAACCGGTCTCGCGTAAGAGTACGTGTAAGGTTGGTCCGGATCGTCTCGTCCAACAATACCGCTGAACCAAAGTATGACATGCTGGTAGGCAGTATAACTTGTATCGTCCACAACTCACTTGTGTTCTACTCGTGCAAATAACATCAAACCATAAAAACCTAGGCTCTGATACCACTGTTGGGGAACGTAGTAATTTCAAAAAATTTCCTACGCACACGCAAGATCATGGTGATGCATAGCAACGAGAGGAGAGTATGATCTACGTACCCTTGTAGATTGCAACGGAAGCGTTTGACACAACGTAGAGGAAGTAGTCGTACGTCTTCTTCCCGGTCTGACCGATCCAAGCACCGTTACTCCGGCACCTCCGAGTTCTTAGCACACGTTCAGCTCGATGACGATCTCCGGGCTCCGATCCAGCAAAGCGTCAGGGAAGAGTTCTGTCAGCACGACGGCGTGGTGACGATCTTGATGTACTACTGACGCAGGGCTTCGCCTAAGCACTGTGACAATATGATCGAGGTGGAATTTGGTGGAAGGGGGCACCGCACACGGCTAAGGAACGATCTCAAGGATCAACTTGTGTGCCTATGGGGTGCCCCCTGCCTCCGTATATAAAGGATCCAAGCGGGAGGGGCTGGCCGGCCAAGGGTGGCGCGCCAGGAGAGTCCTATTCCCTCCGGGAGTAGGATTCCCCCCCCCCCAATCCTAGTTGGAATAGGATTCCTCAAAGGGGGGGAGAGAGAGAGGGGGCCGGCCACCTCTCCTAGTCCTAATAGGACTAGGGGAGGGGGGAGGCATGCAGCCCATGAGGGCAGCCCTTTCACCTTTCCACCAAGGCCCATGTTGGCCCATTTGGCTCCCGGGGGGTTCCGGTAACCCTCCCGGTATTCCGGTAAAATCCTGATTTCACCTGGAACACTTCCGATGTCCAAACATAGGCTTCCAATATATCAATCTTTACGTCTCGACCATTTCGAGACTCCTCGTCATGTCCGTGATCACATCCGGGACTCCGAACAACCTTCGGTACATCAAAATGCATAAACTCATAATAACTGTCATCGTAACGTTAAGCGTGCGGACCCTATGGTTCGAGAACAATGTAGACATGACCGAGACACATCTCCGGTCAATAACCAATAGCGGGACCTGGATGCCCATATTGGCTCCTACATATTCTACGAAGATCTTTATCGGTCAGACCGCATAACAACATACGTTGTTCCCTTTGTCATCGGTATGTTACTTGCCCGAGATTCAATCGTCAGTATCCAATACTTAGTTCAATCTCGTTACCGGCAAGTCTCTCTACTCGTTCCGTAATACATCATCCCGCAACTAATTCATTAGTTGCAATGCTTGCAAGGCTTAAGTGATGTGCATTACCGAGAGGGCCCAGAGATACCTCTCCGACGATCGGAGTGACAAATCCTAATCTCGAAATACGCCAACCCAACATCTACCATTGGAGACACCTGTAGTACTCCTTTATAATCACCCAGTTACGTTGTGACGTTTGGTAGTACCCAAAGTGTTCCTCCGCCAAACGGGAGTTGCATAATCTCATAGTCATAGGAACATGTATAAGTCATGGATAAAGCAATAGCAACATACTAAACGATCGGGTGCTAAGCTAATATAATGGGTCATGTCAATCAGATCATTCAACTAATGATGTGACCTCGTTAATCAAATAACAACTCTTTGTTCATGGTTAGGAAACATAACCATCTTTGATTAACGAGCTAGTCTAGTAGAGGCATACTAGTGACACTCTGTTTTGTCTATGTATTCACACATGTATTATGTTTCCGGTTAATACAATTCTAGCATGAATAATAAACCTTTATCATGATATAAGGAAATAAATAATAACTTTATTATTGCCTCTAGGGCATATTTCCTTCAAGTGCAGATGATTCAACCGAGATCAAGTGGGAGTTCGACGAGGAACGTGGTCGTTACTATGTGTCTTTTCCTGATGATCAGTAGTGGAGCCCAGTTGGGGTGATTCGGGGATCTGTGTAGCATGTGGGGTAGTCTTCTTTCATTTTGGTTCCGTAGTCGGACCTTGAGTGTAATCTGGATGATGAATGTTTATTTATGTATTGTGTGAAGTGGCGACTGTAAGCCAACTATGTATCTCTTTCCCTTATGTATTACATGGGTTGTGTGAAGATTACCTCACTTGCGACATTGCTTTCAATGCGGTTATGCCTCTAAGTCGTGCCTCGACACGTGGCAGCTATAGCCGCATCGAGGGCGTTACAAGTTGGTATCAGAGCCTTCCCCGACCTTAGGAGCCCCCACTGATTGATCGTTTTTAGCGGCCGAGTTGTGTCTAGAAAAATGTTTTGAGTCATTTAGGAATTATGTATCGGAGAGTTTAGGAATTCTTTTTACTTCCCAGTCTCCTCATCGCTCTGGTAAGGCATCCTGACGTAGAGTTTTGACTCTTCTCTTCTCAAATTTCACTAATTTTTTTTAGGATCACGCGGGTATCTTAGAATCGTTCCGATGGTTTTGTGATGACAACATTGTCTTGGTGCCTCCTGTCAGCAGGGGTTTAGTGGAAGTGTCCCGGGGAGTTGAGCTCTGAGGTGTTGTCGTCATAATTTTATCGTTATAGTTCTGGAATACCTGAGTTTAGTACGCCGACATCGAAAATCTCTTTTGTACAGTTGTTGGTGAGATAACCCTGATAGCCCAGTACTGAGGCGAGTGCGGGAGTATTGCCATAACTCGTATAACGGATGCTTTTTGAAGGTTGAGGTAAACGATTTCCGAAGGTTTCTTGGTTATGTGTTGAAGGATGGATACAGCTGGATCTAGGTATTGTTAGTTTGGGTGATATATTTTGTGTCCCCTGTATCCCCAACACCTGATTGCATAACCAGAATGTTTCGGGAGTTTATAGGTGGGAATTCAAGTAGCTCCTAGATTATCTTTCCTACAGACACATGATACGATATGGGGTCTATCATATGTTTGTTTCCGGCTTATTCTGCAAGCCAAATCCTTTGTTTTGTTTTGGTTTGTGGTATTCGAGTTGCTTCGAAGTCAAGTGTTGATTCCATTCTTTTTTTTATAAACGGTGTTCTCATATTTCTATGTGAATACTAATCATTCTTGATCATTGAGGTTGTCTTTTCAATTCTTTCCAACCGGTGTGCTTCTCTTCAAGTGGATCCGATCATTTCAACATTCACAATATCACCTCTCACTTTTTCCCAACGTTGCTTGTTTCATCCGTCCCAAATAGTCTTTGATTTTCCCGCCCTCCCACCCTCTTTCTTCAAGGACTCAGATTTCTCAATCAAGTATCCTTTTTATTGATGGAAGTTTCTTCATTCTTTCCTTTAATGTTCTTATCCGGTGATTATCATGAAGATGGTCAGGAGTTTCAAGTTCATCATTCGTCATTCTTTTCTTCTCCGGTGGTTCCAATTCAAGCTTTATCGATCATATCTTTTCCTCGTTTCTAATGTTTTCTCGTACCGGTGCACCTCTTAATCATTCACCTCTCGCTATTCACTTGTTCCGGAGTGATGAAGATATCTCAGAAGATTCAAGTTTCCATTCTCAATTCACTCAAGTTCTTTTGAGGATGCTATCTCATTCAAGCCATTTGATTCAACCGGTGCAATCTCTCTTTTCAAGCAATCGTTCAACGGTGGTTCTTTTGAGTGGGCCCTAACCCACAGGTCTTTTCCCAGGATCTTACCTGACTCTTCTAATTTTCCCGAAGCTATTCCCAAATTCTTTTTGAAGTTTGATGTAAGAATGAAGTTTCATCAGTCATATGTCTTTCTCCTAGATCTTCCAAATTCTTTTCATCGTTGGTTCAACCTTTCTAATTTTCATTCCGGAGTGCCTCAACAATTCATGATGGTGTTTCTCATCGTCATTCTCAACATTTGAAGACTGAAGAAGAGTTTCTCTTAAATCTTGCTCCATTCTCTTCAAGATTAATGGTTCTAGCTTGATGCCATCCTCTCATAATTGTTTTCGATTGTGAGAATTCTTTTCACCCATCCGGAGCATTTCAGGAGTCTTTTCAGTTTGATTCTCTGAAGGCCATCATTTCAGAAGAATTATTCATTCTCAGCTTCGTCTATCGTTCTCCAAATCTTACCGGTGCATCTTTCAATATTCTCTAATCAGTTCATGATCTCTTTGTTCTCATGTATCCAAATCCTAGCAAGCATCTTCGTTCATTTGCTAATTCTTCCCGGTGTTTCCTTATCTTTTCTTCGTTCATTTTCAATTTTTACGGTATTTCGTTCAACATTCCTCTTCCGTTGTTATCATACCAATTCATTCATTCTTTCCAATCCTATCGGTGGTTCATTGAAGACCTTCTCAAGTTTACGCTATATCTCTCTTAATCCTTTCTACGAGAATAAGTAGTATGCCAAATCCATTGTGGGTCATCAATTTAATTGATGAAGGATAAGCATAATGTAATTCTTATTCTTGTTTCATTGAGTAAATTCAATTCCTTATTCCGGAGGCTTATCAAAATTCTTGATTTCATTTGTTCATCTTTCCTTCCGGAGTTCCAAGTTTTCTCGGTTATACCATTCCTTAAGCTCCATCTAAATCATTGCAAGGCTTCACCTTGTGTTTTCAACTTCTCTCTCTTTCTATCATCCTTGTTTTACCGGAGTTCTTCATGGAAGGTTCACATGATGGTTCATCAAGGTTTCCTTTCATTCTTGTTTTGTTCTTCAAGATTTCTCTCGGAGTTAAGATCCGCCAAGCCTTACTAAAAAAATAAACATGGTGTTCAACACATGTTTTGTTTGGAGGAGTTCAAGCATTTCTTCATTTTGCTTTCCGAAGTGCAATTCTTTCTATCTTATCTTTTGAGGTGGTGTTATGTCATTCTTGATAATTTGAGTTCATGTTTCATGACTCACATGTTGTTAAGAATGAGGTATTTTAAACCCATCGACCTCTTCGTTGCAGTTATCTTGTGTCATGTTTCACCTAAAGCATTTCCTAAGGATTGTTGCTATTTAGGGTGCTCATAAATGACCCAAGTTCTTCTTTTATCCTCCCTGTGAAATAGTTTCTCGTCTCCTTGTTTATATCAATCCAATCTTTTGTTTCCGGTTAGTGGCAGAAGCTCACCTCATAATTTTGAGATGTTTCCATAAGCCCACTACAAGCTTATTTGTCTCGTTGTTGATTTTCCAACAACTCCGTTATAACCTTCTTGGAAGGGTGCTTTCCAAGCTCATTTGTGGTAGAAGTTGTCATTTTCCTCTCCATTCCTTTATTCCAATGATCAATCTTCTATTTGTTCTTCCGGAGGCATTGTGATGTTGCTCCCTTCACTCTTCTTCTCGAATGGTGAGGATCATGTTCTTTGCTTTTGCTTATCCAGTCAACCGGAGTGTCGTGTCCTTCATTCAAGTTCTATCATCTTATCAAGTTTATCCTCTCTTCTCAACCGGAGTGTTGTTTGGAATCATTCTTACCCCTTGTGTCATTCTTATAATTGTTTTCGAGGCAGTGTGTTGTTGATTTCGTCAAGTATCATCCCATCTTCTCAAGTTCATATTCTATCCCTTCCATTTTCCAACCGGAGCGTTATCGCAATTGATCCTTATCGTTCCTTGTACATCTCGTTTCAACCGGAGTGCTTGCATGTACTTCTCGTCCATTGTTCTCGTCATATATAGCTTTGCTACCTCCAAGGTTCACATGGTGTTCCTTGTTCCTCTTATCTAACGGAGTGTTCGCAATCTCATTCATCTCCATTCTATTCTTCTTTAAATTGTTTAACCTCTCAAGGTTCATTGGTTTCACTCGTTTGTCGAAGAAGCAACTCTGTTTTACCTCTTCCCCTTTCGTTTCTCTCCGGTGTCATTCCTAGATCTCGGGACGAGATCCTCTTGTAGTGGTGGAGTGTTGTAACGCCCCGAGACCGATGCTCCATATGCCTTCCTTGTTTTGCGAGTCAGCTGTGCTATTTATTTGTTTGTTGCATCTCATCTCATAGCATCATGCACATTGCATTTGCATGTTTTCATAAAGCTTGCATCGTTCGTAGTTGCCGCTCCTCGCTTGCCTTCATTGACCTTGTGACATGCCCCTTGGTCGTTGTCGACCTCTCTCAGACCCCCTCGTGTGCGTGTCTGAAACCTGTCCTGAACCCGACCCGCTCAGTCATCGCCGTTGGACTCGGATCATCCCCAAAATATCATCGTTTTGTTTATTGAACTCCCTAGCATATTTTTTCTCGTCCGTCGGATTTCGATCGGAAGATCCAAAACTTCCCTCCTTTCCATATATATAGTCCACCTCTAGTCTAATTTGAGACCAAAGCCTAAAACCTAGGGGATCTGTCCCATCCATTCCGTGTCCGCCGCCACCCACTCACCATCTACCTCGGGATCCCTCCCGATCCCGAATCAGCCAATCAACAGCCCCTCCATCCACCAGCGCCTCCTCTGCCCGATCCCGAGGGGATCACGAGCAGCTCGCCACCGGCTGCAAGCAGCAGCATCACCAGGACCTCGTCGCCGCTTCCCCTCTTTTTCTCCTCCGTCCCTCCTCCCTCTGGTTCTGTCCCTCGTCTCTCATGCCTCTCTCTCTCTGTACCAGGAACAACCATGGTTGGCTGCAGCTCCCTTGCCGCCGTTTGCACCAGGCCCAGCCGGGAGACGGACGTATCCGTCCTCCTGCGTCCCGCTCGTCCCGGAGCTCCCCTGCTTCGCCAAGTCCAACGCCATGGGCGCATCCTCTCCCCGACCCCGTCTCTGTCTTGACTTCGCCATGCTCCTCCCCTGCCCCGAGCCTCTGCCGCGACCAGCACCCGACCAGCAGGTCGCCAGCGTGTCCGAGTCCTCCTGCCTCGCTCGATCTGGACCAGGAGGGTCCCGAGCATCTCCACCCTCGCCGTCTCAGTTGAGCGCCGCCCTGGTTCCCTTTGTCTCCTTCCTCCGGTCCCCCCATCTCATCTCCCTCTCTCTGATTTGTGTTGCACTGCCGTAGTTTTGCAGAGAAACTGCCGCCATGGAGCTCCAACTCCGGCCACCTCGTCTCCGCGGATCCGTCGGGTCCCGACCATCCCCTTCGTTTCCGGACTCCTCAGCTAGCCGGAGTCCCGTTGCCGCGCCGTCCGTCTTCTGCATCGCCATGGCCTGCTGCTGTTTCTGTTCTTCAGAAACGAAACGAGAGCAGCAGCGGCTCGCTCGTTCGAGCGTTGACCGTGGCCTGCCCAGCTCCTTCGCCTCCTGGGCCACCAGCAACCGCCCCAAGCCGGCCTGCTTCGCCCTCCCTCCACCGACCCGGGCTTGGCCCATGGTGAGCCGTCCCCCAGCTCCTGTTGTTCCTGTTAGGCCCGCGACCAGTTTCGGCCCAGTGTAGTTTTTTTTCACTTGCTGCGAATTTATCCTTTTATCCAGAGTTACCTGTTTTATAGAAAAGTCCTTCATGTTCATGCATTTATAACTTCACAATCATGCTTCGGATTAAAACAAGTTAAATATGTAAAATGCTCAGAAATTTGTGTAGTTTAATAATATGCCACTCTCATCCATGTTAATAATGTTTAAACTCGCTGTTTGTCTAATTTTGCTCATATGCCATGCTAAAATGATTTATTTCATAACTAAATAACCGTAACTCCGAATTAAATAAACTTTATATGTAAACGGGGTAGAAAAATGCCTAGTTTATCACGGTGTAGTTTATTTTGCTGTTTAACAATATTAAAATTGTGTTTATGGCAGAACTGTACCAAATTCATAATATGGACATGAGGATTTTCCGGAATTGTTGTTTGTTGTTCCTGCCTCATTTAAACTTGCCTAAATAGTTAGTTTACTTAAGCTTCACCCCTTGCCATGTTTAATTACATTTAATATTGTTGGGTACATAACCGAGAGAGAACTAAATAATTGATGTGGTGTTTCGTCAATATGCAACTCGTTGCATATTGAGCTCCACTTAACTTGTAGTGTTGTTTGTTGCACTTTGCCATGCCATGCTCATTAAACCGGACATGCATCATACTTGATTGTGCATCATGCCATGTTTATGTGATGGTTGTTTGCTATGTTGTTTGCTTGTTTCCGGGTTGCTTCTCTCGTTAGCTTCGGTTTCGTTCCGGAGTTGTGAGGACTCGTTCGACTACGTCCGCTTGTCTTCTTCATGGACTCGTTCTTCTTCCTTGCGGGATTTCAGGCAAGATGACCATACCCTCGAAATCACTTCTATCTTGCTCGCTAGTTGCTCGCTCTTTTGCTATGCCTATGCTGCGATACCTACCACTTGCTTGTCATGCCTCCCATATTGTTAAACCAAGCCTCTAACCCACCTTGTCCTAGCAAACCGTTGTTTGGCTATGTTACCGCTTTGCTCAGCCCCTCTTATAGCGTTGTTAGTTGCAGGTGAAGATGAAGTTTGTTCCTTGTTGGAACATGGAGATGTTGTTCCTTGTTGGAACATGTTTACTTGTTGGTATATCACAATATCTCTTACATTATTAATGCATCTATATACTTGGTAAAGGGTGGAAGGCTCGGCCTTATGCCTGGTGTTTTGTTCCACTCTTGCCGCCCTAGTTTCCGTCATATCGGTATTATGTTCCCGGATTTTGCGTCCCTAACGCGGTTGGGTGATTTATGGGACCCCCTTGACAATTCGCTTTGAATAAGACTCCTCCAGCAAGGCCCAACATTGGTTTTACCATTTGCCTCACCTATGCCCTTTTATTTCCCTTGGGTTTCCGGAGCCCGAGGGTCATCTTTATTTTAGCCCCCGGGCCAGTTCTCCTTCGAGTGCTGGTCCAAACCGAGCGATGTCCGACGCCCCCTGGGCAATCAGGGTCTATGCCAACCCGACGTCTGGCTCATCCGGTGTGCCCTGAGACCGAGATATGTGCAGCTCCTATCAGGATTTGTCGGCACATCCGGGCGGCTTTGCTGGTCTTGTTTTATTACTGTCGAAATGTCTTGTAGCCGGGATTCCGAGACTGATCGGGTCTTCTCGGTAGAAGGAATATCCTTCGTTGACCGTGAGAGCTTATAATGGGCTAAGTTGGGACACCCCTGCAGGGTACTATCTTTCGAAAGCCGTGCCCGCGGTTATGTGGCAGATGGGAATTTGTTAATGTCCGGTTGTAGAAAACCCTAAGTTGATCTTAATTAAAACACATCAACCGCATGCGTAACCGTGATGGTCTCTTCTCGGCGGAGTCCGGGAAGTGAACACGGTGTTGGAGTTATGTTTGACGTAGGTTGTTCTAGGATCACTTCTTAATCACTTCTAGCTTCACGACCGTGCTTTGCTTCTCTTCCCGCTCTCTTTTGCATTGTTCGCCACCATATATGCTAGTCGCTTGCTGCAGCTCCACCTCACAACCCTATCCCACCTTTAAGCTTAAATAGTCTTGATCTCGCGGGTGTGAGATTGCTGAGTCCCCGTGACTCACAGATTCTACCAATACAGTTGCAGGTGCAAACGATGCTAGTGCAGATGATTCAACCGAGCTCAAGTGGGAGTTCGACGAGGAACGTGGTCGTTACTATGTGTCTTTTCCTGATGATCAGTAGTGGAGCCCAGTTGGGGTGATTCGGGGATCTGTGTAGCATGTGGGGTAGTCTTCTTTCATTTTGGTTCCGTAGTTGGACCTTGAGTGTAATCTGGATGATGAATGTTTATTTATGTATTGTGTGAAGTGGCGACTGTAAGCCAACTATGTATCTCTTTCCCTTATGTATTACATGGGTTGTGTGAAGATTACCTCACTTGCGACATTGCTTTCAATGCGGTTATGCCTCTAAGTCGTGCCTCGACACGTGGGAGCTATAGCCGCATCGAGGGCGTTACAGTCGACTTGCCCGTCCTCCCGATCATCCTGTTCGAATGTTGGTTCGATGGGGTCTTCTTGGTCTTCGGCGTTCTCCAGAGTATCATTGTTTTCGGTGTCGGTATTGTTGTCTTTTTCGCAACACGATTTAGAGCGGCGCCGCTGACGTCGATGTTTCGGTGGTGTCTCAGGAGGTTTATCCTCGACTGTTTCCTTCTCCTCATCACCGTCGCTTTCTTTAGGTGTGTCCACCATGTACACGTCGTATGAGGAAGTGGCCGTCCAACGTCCGGTGAACGGCGGATTTTGGGCCTACTCCTCTCCAGCATCGTTGTCCATAAAGTCAATGTCTTCTGAGGCGTAGTCAAGCATGTCGGTTAGATCCTCGACAGTGGCTATAAAGTGGGTGGTGGGTGGGAAGTTGATTTCAAGCTCGCATGACACGGATTTCGAGGGCTCGGAGCCTATGTCCGGAGAAGAGCCCGACTTTGTGATGACTGTCGGTGGCGCTATCCTCTCCGGTTCTCCAATGTTGAGCTCTATAGCCGCAGAGAGTCCGGTGGGCTCTAGACTCCCATCTTCAGACCTGGTGACGCGCTCCAGATCTAAGGCCGGAGTGATGGTTGAAGCCGTGAACCCTTGGAAGATCAAATCTCCTTGGATATCAACGACATAGTTCAGATTTCCAAAATCGATCTGTTGACCAGGGGCGTAGCTGTCGATCTGCTCCAGGCGGCCAACCGAGTTGGCGCGTAGTGCGAAGCCGCCGAATACAAAGATCTGGCCAGGGAGGGAAATCTCCTTCCCGGCAGCATTGTTGTAGATGATTGATGGAGCCATCGAGCCTTTCGACGATGGCACAGTGGAACTCTCAATGAAAGCACCAATATTGGTGTCAAAACCGGCAGATCTCGGGTAGGGGGTCCCGAACTGTGCGTCTAAGGATCGAGGGTAACAGGAGGCAGGGGACACAATGTTTACCCAGATTTGGGCCCTCTTAATGGAGGTAATACCCTACTTCCTGCTTGATTGACTTTGATGAGTATAGGGGCTACAAGAGTCGATCTACCTTGAGATCGTAATGGCTAAACCCTACATGTCTAGCCTGTATGATTATGATTGCCCCTACGGACTAAACCCTCCGGTTTATATAGACACCAGAGGGGACTAGGGTTGTACAGTGTCGGTTTACAGAGAAAGGAATCTTCATATTCGAGCGCCAAGCTTGCCATCCACGCAAAGGAGAGTCCCATCCGGACACAGGAGAAGGCCTTCTATCTTGTATCTTCACGACCCATCTGTCTGGCCCACGTCACATAGCCCGGATGCCAGAGGACCCCATAATTCAGGACTCCCTCAGTGGGGGTGGTGGTCGCTGGCGGTGGGGGGCGGTGGTGGGGCGGTGGCGTGGGGATCGCCGGAGAAAAAGCTCGGCGCGGGGGGGGGGGGGGGGCTAGAGGGATGGCCGGGGCGGCAGCGGACCAGCGGTGGGGAGTGGTTTCGGGGCGAACGGGGCGGCGAGGGCCGGCGGTTCGACCGGTGGTGGCTGGAGGCTCAGGGGGGTGGAGGTTGAAGATGAACTGCAGGCCCTTGATTTCGTATCCAACGGTTGGAAAATCGACTGACCATAGATGAAAAAGTCAATCGACTAACGTGTATCCTCACCCCGCACGTACACATGCACGCACGCAACACTCGCACGAACACACACATGCATGCAGGCGTGCAACACTAACACATACACATGCACTCACGAACACATGCACGCATGCAGGCGTGCAACACTGACACGTACACATGCACTCACGAACACACGCACACACATGCATGCAACACTGAAACGTACACATACACGCACACAACAATCGCATGCCTGCATGCACACATCACACGACACAAGACACACACTCAACCTATACGTGCATGCACCCTTTGTTAAGGACATGGATTGTTACAGGTATTAATCAATCTTACCTGTGATAAGCAGAGATATTTGCAGCGGTCTTTATGAATCACAACATATCGAACGGGCTATCAACGTATATATGAAAATTTTAAAATTCTCTTACATTATATAGTAGGCTTATCTATATGAAATAGACGACGTCACACTTAGTGAACAATCATCGGTTTATGAAATGCCCGCTTCAGACCGCCCTGGTCCACCAAAAGCTCCTCTATCGTGCACTACTTGCATTGGGTCACTGACATGCAGGCCAGGTACCCAACGAGCCCACACATCAGTGGAAGAATGACGCAACATCATACATCAGAGTCGAGGGCGCCGCTCGTTGCATGCCCGCCTGAACACGCCTCCTTGCCGCATTCAAACGCCTCCATGAAACCCGTGTGGAAGCTGAGAAACCCACTCTAGACACACGTCTATTCATGACCGGGTCGGCATTAAATGCAACACTGGCCGAGCTCCTCCCATTTGCCGTCTATTTAATCTCCTATTTAAACGAGGCTAGACGCAGGCCAAGAATCGCACACCTCCGCCGCTCCCCTATCTCCTCCACCATTTTGTCCACTCTTACAATGGCTTACGAAGAGTAGTTATCCGGCATCCAAGCCAGCTGGGTGGCCCGCCGAGCCCGCCAAATATGAGCTATGCAGCTCACTAATCCACCTCCCTCCCCTCGCCCGACGGAGCCAGTTGCCGCCCCAAGCCGGCGCGCAGTTCAGGAACTCACCGCTCCATGCCAGTTGAATGAGGAGCGGCAATCTGCTCCACGCTGGCACGGCGGGGAGCACGGGCGTCGTCGCCGCCGTCCATGCCGCCGCCTCGTACCGCGCCTACCGTGTCTGTGACGCATCCCCCATTTCTATGGCCGAGACTCCCATCCTGCGGGCGCGCCATGCAAGCAGAGACAGAAGCCGGGTGCGTGGAGAGCGATGAGTCGGTGGCTAGCGCCTCCGCGTCCGCCGCCATCATCAAGGAGAAGTAGAACATGGGAGGCCGTCGCCGCTTGGGTCCCATGAAGGCCACCCCGAGGCGACGTCGGCGCACACAACAGGTGTCTTGCTTGATCCTTTTGTTGCGAGGACCTTCGTCGACCCCGCATGGGCTCCACCAAAGCAAAGAAGCCCCCTTCCACCTCCATCTTGGGCATCATCCAACGATGTCAGTTGAGCAGTGGGGAAGCGAGACGTCCTTTGCGCTGAAGCATATACCTTCGGGGCTCCCGGCAGTCCAGTGATCGTGCTGCCGGACATGAGGAAGACAAATGGATCGGCGGGCAACCATTTAGGCTAGGTATTATTACACCTGTGCTGTTCAGGACTAGCACTGCTTAGTTGATTTGAATGTAATGAAATCCTTCATGTTTGTATGAAACTCCAGTATTTTATATGAATTCCATCATTGTTTATATGAAATATCGCCGTGTTTGCATGAATTTCGTCCGGTTGGTTGAGTTGCTGTCAGAGTGTGTGCGGCTACGGTTGGATGGCATAATTTGCGGGTCGCCGATTGGTCTGCGGCCGGCTCGGGCAGTGTGGTGGGACAAAAAACGCATCGTGCGAGCTCGTCTCCAATGCGCACGCTGGAGGATGCATGAGCACCCGAGCTCTTCCTCGTTCATCGGTGGCAAAGGCACGAGTGGACAAAAGGGTCGCTAATATTTTGGCTACCCCGGGCAAGATCCAAACAGCCCCTCCCAGCCCCACCCCTCCTAGCACATTCAAATCCCTCGTTCGTCCTGAAATTTTGCCATGTGTTG
This sequence comes from Aegilops umbellulata, assembly GCA_032464435.1. Classification (NCBI taxonomy): domain Eukaryota; kingdom Viridiplantae; phylum Streptophyta; class Magnoliopsida; order Poales; family Poaceae; genus Aegilops; species Aegilops umbellulata. The sequence continues at coordinate 344,023,519 of CP136054.1, read as the reverse complement.
TTTTCATGGACTAGCAAGATGCCCGTGCATTGCACGGAACATCAAGATGCATTTTTTTACAGAACACCTGTTGTGATTGGCCCATGCAGGAGTAATCCCATGTGTAAAAACTAATGATATCTCAAGATTATCGGAAAAATGGTATCTCGAGAATTTCATCAAAAAAATGATATCTCAAGAAAGATGAGAGATAACGTGAGGAGGAGTGGGGCGTGGTGGTGACTGGTGGTGGAACTGGGTGGAGGCACGGGGATGGACGGCGCCAGCAGCGGCCACCATGCCAGATTGTTCCAGAGACTTCCTTTTTTAATTGCTCAGCAATAAGGTTGTGGGAGATAGGATGAACGAGGCAAGGCCTTATATGTAAATGTGGAGAGAGGTGCGGGTATGTTTTGTAAAATTGTCATAGTTTGCTTTCTATCCGCCAGATATAGATTAGACGGTCTATATTACAAGATGGCAGGCACACCATCATCACCAACTCATTTTTTTATAAGAGTAGAGATATTTTGCTGTGTGAAAACAAATTTAAATATGAACTAATAATCGGTGTTTGCGGTCTTCTGCCACGAGCCCGGGACACAGTTGCATGGCCTCATAGTAGTAGTAGTGTAGAGTACTACTGATACTACTAGATAGTGAGTGTTTACTACTATATCTACGTACTAATTGCAACACATGCATGTGTTAGCAGTATAATGATCACGTATGGATTTGATGGTAAGATTTGTGCAAGTTGGATGTCATATTATTGCTCTAACATGTGGTCAAAGTTGGGCTCCAAAACACATTTTATACCCTATATGGATTGAGGGAGTACATGCATTACCGAGGTTTCTCTTAATCCTTGCGTGCAACGTTTTTATTGAAACTTGAAATGTGAACATGTGAATGGAAGGGACTACTACAACCCTTCCAAAAGAACTGTAGTACTAATGGTAGCGTACTCCCTCTGTTCACCATCTCACATGCTCTGTACTTTTGCGAACTATCGAAGTAACAAACTTATTCCACCACTCAGCATCTATTATGGATGCATTGTGGATTTTAAATTGAGTCATATAGACCGAAAAGTAGGCACTTAGGGCATCCACAATGTATGATTTTTGTTTCCTCTAAGCCCTCTGTCCTATTAGAGGCATGCCTCTATACATTGCATGAACTGCCTCTAACAAAAAAATTGTCTAGCATCGCGTCTAACCTTAGAGGCTGCCTCTAACAATGTAACAATCCATCTAGTCCCAATTGTCAGTCTTAGGAAGCATAAGAAAGTAAGAGTACAAGAGAAATAGTATTGATTGGACAAATGTGTTGCTAACCAATACTTTTTAAATTTCTGCTAGGGCCCACCTTAGTGGCTGGTTAGAGTCTTTATACACTGTGGTTTTTTCATTTGATAAGAGGCAAACCATGTGGGGCCTACCTTAGAGGCAATGCTCTATACACTGGAGATGCTCTATACATATTACTTTTGATGTGTCCCGTCAACTCGCAGAACGAGGAGAAGCTTTCTTAGTACACCGTCTCCCCCACCCACGGGCGCGGTGGCTCACAGAGTTGCAGGACAAGGAGAAGCTTGATTACTACACCTACGCCTGCTCCCTCGCCCACGCACGCGATGACTTGCATGACAAGGAGAATTTTTTACTACTCCCTCTGTTTACTCCTCGTCCCTACCTTGGTTAGAGATATTATCATATTGTTTGAAATATATGTCTTTTAGTAGGAGTAGTACAGTGGTACATAGGAGTAGTACTACAACCATTTCCTTGGAGTCAGTGGTGCAGCAAGCTACCCTAGGTTATGTTACTACTGCCTCATTTCCGGTTTATGGCTCAATTTCAAAATCTCTCCAACCAAGGTAGACGGTGAGTGGTGGAATTAATTTTGTAGTTTGCACAAGTAATTAGTACACTCGTTTTTCTCAAGAAGTTATGTTTACCGATGCATTAATTACAACGAATGTATGCATGAGCACTAAATTTCCATGAACTTCTACATGCATTGGTGAGTTTTCTCTTGATACTCCTTGCATCGGGTGATTTAATGCACCTCAAAATCCAAACATGTGATGGTACTACTAGTAGAATTGAGACTTATAAAATGGAAATACGAAATTTTCTAGATGAGCCGTATAAACCGGAAAGGAGGGAGTAGTAAGTAGTACTACCTCCATAGTGGGTACATACTCCGTAAAATTAGATTTTCGCAAAACTAAGTCGCTCAACCTTTATTTGCTTGTTTCCCTTCCTGCCTCATTGCCTCGAACAGACTATACCAAACTCCCCTACCTGCCGTGCGGGAAAAGACCCGCCCTCGCCTTTTTTAGTCCGGGTTTGTATTGATAGATCGTGCGAAGCAGCAAAAACTAAGTCGTGTCTTGTACTCCTCCATCGTACTAAAAGAGTGGAGATGCTCGCTTTCATGAATTTTGTACTTCCTCTCGCCCATATGCGGGACATATAGCAACCGGGTCGATGTGTCATGCACCAAATACCAATGCAGAACAGCAGGGGGACACACCCCAACGTAGCGCCCCAGTAGTAGTAATGAGTGTAAGTGCATCTAGTGCCACCCCTAGTTGGTTTTGGAGTATTGAAGACAAACTTGGTTGAGGGACTAATGTGTTTGTGAGAATTGCAGGATAACATAGGCAGTAGTCCCACATTGATTCGGTTTACCTACCAGAGATGACCCCTAAAAATGTGTGAAGACATTGAAGACAACAGTGGTCTGTGAAGATATTCACAACGAAGATTATGACTTGAGAAGACATTCAAGTGAAGACTATGGAGTGTGAAGACATAGTTATTTCTTAGTTTCCTTTTCTTCTTTGTTGAGTCATAGGAACCACCGTACTGTTAAGTGGGGTCCAAGTGAACAAAGTCAGAGTGACTGATGTGATGCTCAACTAAATCCTATCTCTTCGAGCAAAGATAATGAGAGCAAATCTTATCCAGAGCTGGATGAGTCAGCTTTACTTGTAGCCCAAGTCAAGCTACCGCGTGTGTTTGAAATCTGACCGTCAGACACGTGTCAGTTCCTTAGTGACCTAGGGTCATTTCGGACAAATCAGGTCGGGTTGCCTCCTGGCTATAAATAGCCCACCCCCTACACCATAAACTGGTGGCTGCTCAGAGTTAGTGCACGACTTTTGTCGTTTGAGAGTAACCAACCTCTGAAGCATTTGAGATAGTGATCCTTGCGAGGACAAAGCCCAAAACACCCAGAGCCAAAGAGTGTTAGTGTCGGGGGAAATCAGGCACCTATGGAATCACTGGGATCCCTTCTACGGTTAGCAGGCGTGGGGTTGTGCAAAGAGCGGGTCTGACAGGAAGCACACGGATTGTTTACCCAGGTTCAGGCCGCGAAGATGCGTAATACCATAGTCCTACTTTGGTGGATGTATTTGAGTGTTCTTGTGTTCTTGAGCTAGCTAAGGGGTGCAACTTTCCCAAAAGATCCGAATCCATCTTCTGGTCGCCTCGGGCCTCCTTTTATCGGTAAAAGGGGTCGCCACAATGGCACACAGGAGGTGGAAAGGTGTACAGTGGATGAGCATATCCTCTGGCACCGTCGGACAAACACATTTAATGCGCTGCCGACGTGCCCCTCTTGCATTATCGGGGATGGCAAGGAAGCATGTCCCAGCTGTCGCCGCCTCGCCTGGCTTCGACACGCGTCCGAGCTGACGAGGCGTCGTGGTGCCATGTTGGTTGGTTGCTGGGCTGGCTCGGTGGTGTAGCCTTCACGAAGACCTGCACGCCACCACGCAGGTGCTTGCTGATTCGGTCGTGGAGGCCGCTCGTCGCCACGCAGGTGCCTGCTCAGCTGGTTGAGCTGGCAGCTGCATGGGGACGGCGGTGGAGCCTTGGCAGGCGCTGGCCTGGCCGTGGCCCCGTAGGTGTCTTTGGCAAGGGCCTTGCTGGGGCCTCGGCAAGGGTCTTGCCGTGGCATCGTCGTCTTCCCCGGCAATCGTCTTGCCGGGGGTCTCGTGGATTTCCTCGTCTAGGATCCCATCGAGGGTCGTCGTCTTCTGGTCCTCATCTGATCTTGTGTATTTATGATCTTGACAAAGATCTGCATGCCACCATAGAGGCGCCCCCCGAGCCTGGGTTCCACTGTAGTTGGTTGGTGGTGTTGGAAACCCGCGGGCTCAAGGGTAGCCTGCTCTACTGGCATCGGGCAAGTTGCAGCGGCAAGGCTCTTGCCGGGGCTGCCCCGGCAAGGGTCTTGCCGGGGGAGTCCACCTCGCCCTCTTGCTCTTTTGTGTTCTCTGGGTCTTGGCGTTGCCTCTGGTTGCCTTGTGCCTTCGGCTTCCCTCCTCTGCCCTGCTTAGTGTGGCCGTGGGCGCGGCTCCGACTGTCCATGCACAAGTAAAGGGGTAAAAAAGGAGTGCCCTACTTTTGTACACCGACAGTTAGCCATCACTGAAGTCTTTCTGTCCGCGTGATCTGGAGACTTGTTACACTTGAGGACTGTGAATCCTCCAGCCGGTTAGGCGTCGCGTTCTGAGCATCCAAGAGTCATTGTGGATTACCGGTGAATGAAGTCTGTGAAGGTTTGGAAGTCTACCTTGAAGACTTACCAGAGTGATTGGGCGAGGATTAAGTGTCCCTAGATCAAGGGGAATAAGGTGAAGACGCGGTCTTCTGAGTGGAATCTCAGCCTCCCTAACCAGACGTACAATTGTCATAGCAACTGGAACTGGTCCAACAAATCCTTGTCCTCACCAAGCAACTGGTTCTATCTCTTACCTCTCTTTACTTACAGTTTGTCTTTGTGAAGTCATTGCTTGCTTGCATGAACTGATTGGCTTCACCTTGTAAAGACTGTTTGCTATTTGGCTTCATACTATCTTCCATCCTAATCCATATTACCTAGCTGCTGATAGTCTTCATGCTTTCACTTCATTGCTTACTTGACTATGGCTTGTCTAGTGTAGTCTACCTTCCGCTGCATATCAATATATAGGTTGATTTCTATTGTTTGTCTTCAAAGCCCCTGTGTTTTGAAGACTTCCATAAAAATTGCCTATTCACCCCCCTCTAGTCGATAACTAGCACTTTCAATTGGTATCAGAGCAAGGCGCTCCCTTGTTCTGTGTGATTCGGTTTAACCACCTGGAGTTTTAGCTATGTTGACTGCAGGGATAATCAAAGTCTCTTCTGCGTGCCCTGTCTTCGATGGCACTGATTACCCCTACTGGAAGAATAAGATGCGTATGCATCTTGAAGCCATTGACATCAACCTCTGGTATGTTGTCAAGAACGGCGTTCCCAAGGTCGGTGAAGGTGTCCTTTTGTCACTTTCATATACTAGTGGGAATTTTTCACCCTTGTGCTTCAAAGTAGCACCATGATCTTTACGGTAGAGAGTCTCTTGTTTTGTCACTTTCATATACTAGTGGGAATTTTTCATTATAGAACTTGGCTTGTATATTCCAACAATAGGCTTCCTCAAATGCCCTAGGTCTTCGTGAGCAAGCAAGTTGGATGCACACCCACTTAGTTTATTTTATTGAGCTTTCATACATTTATAGATCTAGTGCATCCGTTGCATGGCAATACCTACTCCTTGCATTGACATCAATTGATGGGCATCTCCCTAGCCCGTTGATTAGCCGCGTCAATGTGAGACTTTCTCTTTTTTTGTCTTCTTCACACAACCCCTATCATTATATTCTATTCCACCCATAGTGCTATATCCATGGCTCACGCTCATATATTACGTGGAAGTTGAAAAAAGTTTGAGATTACTAAAGTATGAAACAATTGCTTGGCTTGTCATCGGGGTTGTGCAAGATGAGAGCATTCTTGTGTGACAAAAATGAAGCATGGCCAAACTATATGATTTTGTAGGGATAAGCTTTCTTTGGCTATGTTATTTTGAGAAGACATAATTGCTTGGTTAGTATGCTTGAAGTATTATTATTTTTATGTCAATATTAAACTTTTATGTTGAATCTTCCGGATCTGAACATTCATGCCACAATAAATAAAATTACATTGAAGAATATGCTAAGTATCATTCCACATCAACAATTCTGTTTTTATCATTTACCTACTCGAGGACGAGCAGGAATTAAGCTTGGGGATGCTTGATACGTCTCGAACGTATCTATAATTTTTGATTGCTCCAAGCTATTATATATTCTGTTTTGGATGTTTAATGGGCTTTATTATACACTTTTATATTATTTTTGGGACTAACCTATTAACCCAAGGCCCAGCGCAAATTGCTGTTTTTTTGCCTATTTCAGTGTTTCGCAGAAAAGGAATATCAAACGGAGTCCAAACGGAATGAAACCTTCGGGAGCATGATTTTTGGAACAAACATGATCCAGAGGACTCGGAGTGGACGTCAAGCAATAAACAAGGAGGCCAGAAGGCAGGGGGTGCGCCCTCCACCCTCTTGGGCCCCTCGTGGCTCCACCGACCTACTTCTTCCTCATATATATACCTACATACCCCGAAACCATCAAGGAGCACCACAAAAACCTAATTCCACCGCCGCAACCTTCTGTACCCGTGAGATCCCATCTTGGGGCCTTTTCCGGCGCTCCGTCGGAGGGGGCATCGATCACGGAGGGCTTCTACATCAACACCATACCTCTCCGATGATGTGTGAGTAGTTTACCACAGACCTTAGGGTCCATAGTTATTAGCTAGATGGCTTCTTCTCTCTTTTTGGATCTCAATACAAAGTTCTCCTCGATCTTCTTGGAGACCTATTCGATGTAACTCTTTTTGCGGTGTGTTTGTCGAGATCCGATGAATTGTGGGTTTATGATCAAGATTATCTATGAACAATATTTGAATCTTCTCTGAATTCTTTTATGTATGATTGGTTATCTTTGCAAGTCTCTTAGAATTATCAGTTTGGTTTGGCCTACTAGATTGATCTTTCTTGCAATGGTAGAAGTGCTCAGCTTTGGGTTCAATCATGCGGTGCTCGATCCCAGTGACAGTAGGGGAAACGACACGTATTGTATTGTTGCCATCGAGGATAAAAAGATGGGGTTTATATCATATTGCTTGAGTTTATCCCTCTACATCATGTCATCTTACCTAATGCGTTACTCTATTCTTATGAACTTAATACTCCAGATGCATGCTGGATAGCGATCGATGTGTGGAGTAATAGTAGTAGATGCAAGCAGGAGTTGGTCTACTTGTCACGGACGTGATGCCTATATACATGATCATGCCTAGATATTCTCATAATTATGCACTTTTCTATCAATTGCTCGACAATAATTTGTTCACCCACCATAATACTTATGCTATCTTGAGAGAAGCCACTAGTGAAACCTGTGGCCCTCGGGTCTATTCTCCATCATATTAATCTTCCGTCAACAAGCTATTTCTATCACCGTTTATTTTGCTTTCTTTACTTTTAGTCTTTATCATAAAAATACCAAAAATATTATCTTATCATCTCTACTAGATCTCACTTTTGCAAGTGGCCGTGAAGGGACTGACAACCCCTTTGTCGCGTTGGTTGCAAGGTTCTTATTTGTTTGTGTAGGTATGAGGGACTTGTGTGTGGCCTCCTACTGGATTGATACCTTGGTTCTCAAAAACTGAGGGAAATACTTACGCTACTTTGTTGCATCACCCTTTCCTATTCAAGGGAAAACCAATGCATGCTCAAGAGGTAGCAGCGTCTCAACCCAGAGAGACTCAAGGATCAGTGTTCTTTGCAACCTCTTCAACCGCTTCCAGAGAAATGACAATGAGAATGTCCAGCTCACATTTGATCGCCTCACTGATATCACAAATGAGCTTCACGCACTCGGCGCCACTGAGATCACCAAGCATGAAATCGTCAAGATGCTTCTGAGATCGCTTGACAGCTCATTTGACACCCTGACCCTGATGATTCAAGAACGCCCTGACTTCAAGAATCTCGATCCATCTGACATACTTGAGAGGCTCAACACACATGAGTTCCAACAATCTGAGAAAAGAGACATCTATTGTCCTAACTATGGCCGAACTCGTGCCTTGAAGGCAAAGGTTTTTTCCTCATCTGATGAAGAATCTGACTGCAGTTCTGAGGATCCTGAAGACATTGGAAAGGAGCTTGCTATGCTTGTGAAGAAGTTCCAGAAGTTCACCAAGAAGAAAGGCTTCAGAAAGTCTTCAAGATCCAGCTCAAGAAATGATGAAGCTTCCACTCGTGATCACAAGAAGAGAACATGCCACAAGTGCAAGAAACCTGGTCACTACATCTCTGAGTTTTCACAGTGGGACAATGAGACCAAGAATAAGAAGAAGAGCAAGTAATATGATTCTAATGACAAGAACAAGAAGAAATCCTCAAATTCTTCTTCCAAGTCTTCGTTGAAGTCTTCATCACACAAGAAAAGCTCATCCAGCAAAGCTCATGCGTTTGTTGGCAAGGAGATGGATTCAAAGGAGGAGTCTACATTTGAGGAGGCAGAGGTGGAGTCTGAAGAGGAATCTGATTCAGGCGTGGCAAGCCTGGCTCTAGCTTCAACGTATGTCGCCAAGTCCATCTTCAACACTAAATACAATGGCCTCGTCACCAACACTGATGCTAATGATGAGGATGACTCTGCTCCCACCTACTGCTTCATGGCACGTGGTGCCAAGATAAACTCACGCGATGCTTACTTTCAAACATCAAGTGAAGATGACTCTCAATGTGAATCTAAACCTAGCTACAAAACACTTGCTAAAATTGCAACTGAACAACAGAATGCTATGGAACATATTCAAAAATTGCTAGACAAAAGCGATGACCTGTTGGACGCGGAATGACCCAAACTCAGTCCTTAATTGAAGACATTAAAAATCTTCATGTTAAGTACGAGGAACTTGAAAGTCTTCATGAAATGCTCTCAACCACTCATGAAAAGCTTTCCTACGATTATCTTCAAAGGAAGCAAGAACTTGAGAACTTGAGAGCGGCTCATGAAGATCTTCAAAAAGAGAACGAGTCACTTCGCGCTCAACAGATCAGTTCCACTCAGGAAGGATTTGAACCACCATGTCTAAAATGTCTTCAGCGTGATAATGTTGTCTCTGTTGCTGAATGTTCTACTGCTGCTATTGTTGCTATGTCTTCAACTGCTGATGTGGTAACTAACCCCTCTACTGAGGATACCACTACTATTGCTGATGAGAATGCCAGGTTGAAGACATTGCTTGAGACAGGAATGTACAAAAGTCTCAAAGGGCATCAGACACTATGTGATGTCCTCAAGAAACAGATTCTAAACCGAAATCCTAGGAAAGAGGGTGTTGGGTTCGAGAGGAAAATGAATGTTGATGGTTCCTACTGGAAGCCTGAACAGTATCCCAAAACCACATTGGTTGCTGCAAAGGGACCTTCAGTGGATCCATCTACCTTATCTGGCTTCACTTGTCCTAACCCGATTATCATTGATGAATCCTTTGATGCAAACTATAAACTGTTTAAGAATCAGAATGGTGAAGTGTTTGCCAGGTATATTTGTACTAACTGCAGGAATGGACCCCCTTTGAAGAAGATCTGGGTGTCCAAGAGTTGTCTTGAGAATCTTCAGGTGAATGCCATCATGACACCACCTGGTAAGAAGACAAACTCCAGACCAAAGGCTTCATATGGTCCAAAGGCTTCATACAGACAAAGGACTCACCAGAGTCACCCTAACACTAATGGTTTGCAGGGAAACCATACTCAGACTTATGAATATGAGCGTGTTTCATCAAACCGCTATGTTCATAAGACCAAGAACTTTTCTGCTTATTCTTATGAGTATTATTCACCTCCTGCAAGGCTATTTGCTAGGGTTCCAAAGCCGAAGTTCTCAGATGCTGCACCTAGACTCATTGCTTCGAAGACACCCCTAAAAATGTGGGTGGTTAAGAAAAATTAACTCTCTTCTGCAGGGAAATGTCTCCAGCCGAAAATCAAAGGCGTCTGATGCTTATGCTGGGGACCTAAAACATCTTGTGGGATGCAAGATAAAATGTCCAAATGGTCTTACTATGTATTTCGTCCCACGATTTCTTGACAAACATCGTATCTACCCTAACCAGGATCTGAACTTTGATAATCTGCTTGTTCGTCAAATGTTTATGCTTCACATTTCCCTTGGTGAAGCATATCCCCCTAACTACACTGTAGGGTATGACACCAAAGGCTTCTGAGTGGATTATGGACAGTGGATGTACTAACCACATGACTGATGATCGAAGTCTTCTGATGGATTCAAACCTATGTCCATCTGACAAGAGTCACATCACATTTGTGACACTGGTAAAAGCAAGGTATTGGGTCTAGGTAGAGTTGCAATCTCAAAGGATCATCACATGGATAAAGTGATGCTTGTTGAATCCCTTGGTTTCAACTTAATGTTTGTCTCAATGCTTTGTGATCTGAACATGATTGTGATATTTGGAAAATATCGTTGTCTTGTGCTTATGGAATCTGAAAAATCTCTAGTCTTTAAAGGATATCGAAAAGAAAATTTGTACATGGTAGATTTCTCAGCAGGACCACAGTTGGCAGTATGTCTTCTAGCAAAAGCTTCAGAGTGCTGGCTCTGGCATAGAAGGCTAGGGCATGCTGGCATGAGGAACTTGTACACTCTCGCGAAGAAGAAGCATGTCGTAGGCATCGAGGGCGTCAAGTTCAAGAAGGATCATCTGTGTGGTGCTTGTGAAGCTGGAAAGATGACTAGGGCCAAGCATCCCTCGAAGACAATCATGACGACATCACGTCCCTCTGAGATGCTTCACATGGACTTATTCGGCCCTACTCACTACTCTACCCTTACTAACACAGCTTGCCTCTATGGCTTCGTCATTGTTGATGATTACTCAAGATATACATGGGTGCATATAATTCTCTACAAGAATAAAGTGCAGGATGTCTTCAGACGATTCGCAAATCGTGCCATGACGAACTATGTCATCAAGTTCAAGCACATCAGAAGTGACAACGACACAGAGATCAAGAACACCAGCCTCGACACTTATCTTGATACATTGGGCATCACTCATGAGTTCTCAGCTCCATACACACCTCAGCAGAATGGCATCGTGGAGCGCAAGAACAGAAGCCTCATTGAGATGGCCCGGACGATGCTTGATGAGTAAAAGACTCCAAGGAAGTTCTGGCTTGAAGCCATTGATACTGCATGCCACGTCATCAACCGTGTTTATCTTCACAAGCTTCTAAAGAAGACATCCTGTGAGCTCCTAACTGGCAAGAAGCCAAATGTCAGTTACTTCAGAGTATTTGGTGCTATGTGCTGGATCAAGGATCCACATCACACTTCAAAATTTGCACCGAAAGCACATGAAGGTTTTATGCTTGGCTACGGAAAGGATTCGCACTCCTATAGAGTCTTCAACCTCTTTCACTATAAAGTGGTTGAAACTGTGGATGTGCGGTTCGATGAAACTAACGGCTCGCAAAGAGAGCACCTGCCAAATGTGCTAAATGAAGTCTCACCTGGTGAATCGATCAAGCTTATGGGTACTGGAGAAATCATACCTTCATAGGCACAGGCTGAAGAAGAAATCATCATTTCTGCACCTAATCAATCCGAAGACACTGCTCAGCCTGAAGCCAATGCTGAAGACGAAGACAATGATCAGCAAGGGCAAAGTCTTCGTCTAGTTCATCCTCGTGTTGCAAATGAAGTACATATTGAGAAGATAATTGATAGCATCAATGCACCTGGTCCACTCACTCATTGAAGAGCAACATAACTAGCAAATTTCTATGGGCACTTTGCATTTGTCTCTATATCTGAACCCAAGAAAGTTGCTGAAGCCTTCATGGAACCTGAATGGATTCAAGCTATGCAAGAAGAGCTTCAACAATTCGATCTAAACAATGTGTGGGAATTGGTTAAGCGTCTTGATCCTCGCAAGCACAATATCATAGACACTAAATGGATCTATCACAACAAACAAGATGAGCATGGTCAAGTTGTCAGAAATAAGGCTCGTCTCATTGCTCAAGGATACACTCAAGTTGAAGGGATTGACTTCGATGAAACATTTGCTCCGGTGGCTAGGCTTGAAGCCATTCGCATACTGCTAGCCTATGCCAACCATCACAACATCCTCCTGTACCAAATGGATGTAAAGAGTGCTTTTCTCAATGGCAAGATTGAAGAAGAAGTGTATGTTGCACAACCACCCGGCTTTGAAGACCCAAAGCATCCTAACATGGTATACAAGCTCAACAAGGCACTATATGCACTACAAAAAAAAGACACATACGTGACATTTTGGGCCGAAGGAATTTTTTTCTGTCATACATATGACACTTCTATGACGATAATTGTGACAAAACCCGGTATCATCATAGATGTGGTGGGCTCCTACTTCTATGACAAAAAATCATGACAGAAAATGGGCTTTTCGTCCTGGGCGGGCCGGAGACGCAGCTGCATGACATTCTTTGGGCCGTCCATGACAGAAAAAACCATGGTAGAAGCGAGGGGGAGGAAAATTTCGGGGAGTTCCCGATTACGGTGGGAGGTCGGGGGCCGAGCGATGCGCGTTTCTCTCATACACGTACGCGCGTGTGTGCGAGGCGTTGGCTCTAACCGAACCCGAGTGAGTCGTTGGGCTCTAACTGAACACGAGTGATTGCACTGCAGGCTACGCGTTACTGAACCCGAGCGATCGATCGATGGCTGTTAACTGAACCCGATCGAGCGATTCCTTCGCTACTGCTGCTAACTGAAGCCGATCGATGGGATGAACAGTGAGCGTTGCGGGGGGGGGGGGGGGGGTGGATGAACAGTGAGCGGTGGCGTTGCCTCTGGATGAACAGGACCCCGTGGTGTGGTGGAGGGCTGGATGAACAGTAGACGGTGGAGGGGTGCCCGTGGAGGGGTGGATGAACAGGACCCCGTGGTGTTGAGGGCTGGATGAATAGTAGATGGTGGAGGGCAGGATGAACAGTAGCCCGTGGAGGGGTGGTTGAACAGGAGCCCGTGGAGAGGGCTGGTTGAACAGTAGCCGGTGGAGTAGCGCGCGGTGGAGGCTAGATGAACAGGAGCCCGTGGATGAACAGTCGCAGGTGGAGGCTGGAGGAGGTCGACGGTGGATGAACAGTAGCTCGTGGAGGCTGGAGGGGGTCGATGGTGGAGATGAACAATATCCCGTGGAGTCCCGTTTTGCGGTACGCCACACCCCTCTCGATGCACAGGACCCCCATTTCGACCGTAGCGCTCCAACACAAGTCCGTTTCGTCCGTTTTGCGGTACGCCACACCCCTCCTGATCAACAGGACCCCCATTTCGACCGTAGGAGGTCCGTTTCCTCCGTTTTGCGGTACGCCAGACCCCTCCCGATGAATAGGATCCCGTTTTGAACGTGGCCGGTCGAACACAAGGACGTTTCCTCCGTTCTGCGGTACGCCAGGCCTCGTTTCCATCGCCTGTTCCGTCCAAGCCCTCTTGATGAACACGACCGCACATTCCGTTCCGACCCAGCCGGTTGGCTTCCACGCGTTCCGTTGCCTCCCGATGAACACGACGCATTCCGTTGCCTCCCTATGAACACGACACATTCTGTTTCCTCCCCATGAACACGACGACGACGCTGTTTCTCCATTCCGACCCAGCCATGTCAACGAGCCCTCGCCGAACGTATGCGCGAGTAGGCGTTCGAGACCCCGCCAGTATGTACACATATGTGGCCGTATTTTCGCACCCTGGCCGCCTCTACTACGACACGTGCGTGCCTCTACATCGGCCAGTATGTACGTACACGTCCGCGACCAGAATGACAACGCTACGTACGCTTCGACCAGGTGGGCCCCGACTGTCAGGCACTTGCTTGCCTGCGAATATGTAGCTGGTGGGTCCCAACAGTCAGGGGGCGAATCATTTTTTTGCCCGGACGCACTTCCTTGCGTGCGAAGGTGTAGCTGGTGGGTCCAAGCAGTCGGGGGCTGGTGGGTCCCAATAGTCAGGGGGGCGAATCGTTTTTTTTCAGAAGCACTTCCTTGCGTGCGAAGATGTAGCTCGTGGGTCCCAGCAGTCAGGGGGCGAATCATTTTTTCACGAAATACAGTGGCCCGTCTGGTGGGTCCCAGCTGTCAGGTGGAGGAATAATTATTTTGCGCGTAATAAGGAGGCACTTCCTTGTGGCTGCCGTCGACCCAGCTGTCAGCCTCTCCACGTACAGTACTCTTCTGATGGAAGTCGGTCGTTGACCACGTTGACCACGCCGCGCCGAGAGCACCAGGGCGGTGGTCTGGACGACGGCGAGGCCTAGGAAGGGGACGACGCGGAGCCGGGGAAGATGCAACAGTGGAAGCCCGCGCGGAGAGGAGTACGGGGGTTCACTGGTTCGGCTGCGGTGTGAGGCTGCCATCGCCGCAAAATAACAGGGGGTGTGGGTGAGTAGAGGGATGGTCTGGCCAGCGGTGGGAGTAGTACGGGGCGGTGAGGCCTCCGTGGCATCACAGCCGGCCACGGGAGGCAGGAGCACGCGACACGACCGACGCTGCTTTGGGTGGCTGGAGCAAGAAGACCAGAGGTTGAAGAAGCACTACGGCCGTTGGATGGACATCGTACGATCACTGCAGCTAGAATCGTTTATATTGACTAAGTTGACAAAGCCCTTGGTACGCGTCAACTTAGTAGGCCCACAGCTCGGATTTGGCAGAGAACATATAGCCCATTTGCGATTTGTAAGAATGTACATGCCATTTTTTAATTCCAATGGAATTTACTACAACCCATTTATAGTTTGTTAAAAGTACAGCCCGACTTCTAGCTAGGACAATGATTAATAATTTCAAACAACCGCTCAAAACAGAATTAAAAAAAAAATTCCCACATTTTGATGGGATCCGAAATATTTTTATCTGAAATTTCTAGTCAGGTTAAATATAATTTCAAAATAAAGTTGTATTACGTTAAAATCCAACAAAATATTGCGCGCGCAACAAGTAATGAAATTAAAATTTTCAAATTCCAAAAATAATATATTTTTCAAACTAATTACGTGTTTGGTGCATAGTAACTGTCCAGTTATTATAATTACATCTCATTTATTATTTCTTAAAGTCCATTTTCTTGTTAAGCCTAATGCATACCTTCTAGGAAAGTTTGCAGCCCAGCGGGGTGAAGAATAACAAGTGGACCCGGATATTCTGTACAACTGTCGGCCTAGTTGCATTGCTGATGTTGAATAAAAAGCTATTTTTTATGCACACATTTAATTTTTTTTGTATAGATAAGGAACATTTTTTATACACACATTTAACAATTTTTAAATACATGATTAACACTTTTTAAAACATATTTTTTAGTCAACAGTGGGCCCACAACGAGCGGAGGAGGTCACAATACACATATTTTTTAAATACATGATTAACACTTTTGCAAAAACAATTAGTCCACAGTGAGCCAATTAGCTCTAGTCGGCCCACAGTGGGCCGACAGGACCCAATCAGCCCACAGTGGGCCGACAAGGGCCTGTCGGCCAGCTGTAGGCCGACTAGAATCCAATCGGCCTGTTGTGGGCCGACTAGGCCCATTCGGCCTGCAGCGGGCCGATGGTGTATTATTTTTGAACATTTTTTACCCAGCGTAATATTTATGAAAATTAATAAAAAAATGTATTATTAAAAAATAGCAAAAAAAGACCTGTATAGTACAGTACAACCTAACATGGTTACTCAGTCACATTCAGCGACGCCGGAAAGGCCCAAACAAGGCTTTTGTACAACTTTTTGAAGTCACTGAGCTCAATTAATAACTTAAGAAAAAAGTTAGATTACAGTGGAACCTAATTAAAAGCTGTCACGAGTAAATAAATAATTCAACGGGTCCCACTTGTGCGTGCGCGCGTGTGTGTGTGTGTGTGTGTGTGTGTGTGTGTGTGAGAGAGAGAGAGAGAGAGAGAGAGAGAGAGAGAGAGATAGAGAGAGAGAGAGAGACCCATCGGCTGATGCTCGTAAATACATCTTTCAGCCATATGCATTGCTGATGCTCAGTAAAAACTTATATAGTTGACACAATCATATAGAACATCATAGCACACTGAACTTGCATACAAAAATTTCACGCAGGCGGCACAATCAGGATGGAAGTAGTGGATCGCTACGGGAAGGGCTATGTTGAAACCAACAAAGTCGTACATAACGGTTCATCGTCTTTATCAATGACGGGGAAATATCTTGAATGTTGTGCAAAAAAACAGACAGACAACACAATAAGTTCTCCTAGCACATTAAGTTGACGTACAACCCTTTCTAAAAAAGTTCAAGTACAAAATTAGAACAGGTCACAATCAAATGTACTGGCATATCAGTGCTTCACACCTGTTGGGGATATTACTACTGGGCGTAAACCGGCCTACCAGGGCCGAGTTAACTTCATCAGTAGTCCAAGAATGTTAAAGGGCCCAAAGCCCGTAGTCGGTTTAAGACCTGTAGCCGTAAACCGGCCTTGTATGTAAACTTGTACTGTAAGTTAGGAATAAGGAGAGACCAACCCGGATACGAGTATGAACCAGTGACTGGGACTCTGTGAACTGACGGGCGTCACCCGTGTATATAAGGGGACGACCCGGCGGCGGTTCAAGGACAGACAACGATAATTCGAGGCCTAGGTGAAGCTTGTTTGCTCCCTAGTCATCGAAACCCCATCAATTCCATCACAAACTAGACGTAGGCTTTTACCTTCATCGAAGGGGCCGAACTAGTATAAACTCCCTGTGTCCCTTGTCCGCTTTAACCCCTTCGAGTTAACCCGTTGCGATGGCTCCACGACTAAGTCCTTTCGCTAGGACATCTGCCGTGACAAACCCACGACAGTTGGCGCCCACCGTGGGGCTATCGCACGATGGTTTCAAGTTCTTGGAGGGCCGCTTTAAAGGACTCGAGGGATACGCCATGGGCCGGATGACCAAGAGTCGTCGCGGCAAGATCTACATCGACGACGCAGGCTGGGGCCCCAACGCCGGCTCAATTGAGTACGGGTACCGGGTCCCCTTTGGTGGCATACATGTATTCATCGGCAAGATCGGTGAACTGGGCCCTGAGCTGGACACCTGCACCGACCTCGTCAAGACAGCTCAGCGTGCACGACCTGCCCGGGTTAAACCGGCCGTGAAGCGTGCCTTCGTGGGAGTCATCCATGGAGGAAGCTATGAGGACGGATCAGGATCTGGTGGTGAAACCGTCGTTTACTCTGGCGACGAGTCATCGACCGGAGAGACTGAGTCATTGTATCAGCTACAAGATGGCCGGATTGGGGGCTGTTCCGATGGCGAAAGTATTCCGGACCCCTCCGATCTGCCCAACCGGGTTGGGATATTCATGGCCGGTACACAAGCATCACCTCACTCATCGATAGCCGCGGCGATGATCTCCGGTTCAGCAGCAGCAACGGCTGCCGGAGCAGGAGGCTCGGTGCGCCCGCCGGTTCAAGTGTTATCAGATCGATTCGACGCAATGGCTGCACTCATGGCAGAGGCTGATCCGGTGGATCAGGATGCTCGTAACGCGGAGATCGCAAAGGTGAGAGAGCAGATTACCCAGGCCAAAGCAGATCTGGCAGCAGAAGAAGTCAGGATGACCGCGGAGCGGGCCGCTTTGGATGCCCAAGCTTATAAACTCATGCTGGACCAGAACGCCTCACAGGAAGTCATGAGGAGGAAATACCGATCTCGTTTGCCCTCAGTTTTTGAAGGAAGGAACCTTTTCAACACCCCTGAAGCGGGAATCAATAATCCGCCGGTAGTAAACCGGGCGGAGGCACCTGCGACAGGAGCGCCGGTTCAGCCCCGTTTAATAGATCTGCCTCATCATAATGCTGCTATACCGCAAGCCGTGCATACACCTCCGGGTCACTACTCCAATCCGATGGATAACCTCGTTGCAACTGCGGCACGGCTGGAGGCTGTTCCAGTGGAAGGTGATTCATTACAGGCGATCAAAATGCGTCGGGTTAAGGAGCTCCTCAGGACGGCCTTGATCCAACAGGAAGCATACTCATACAGCCGTGACCGGATTCGTTCTACCCCACGTCCGACCCAGAGTTATAGCAGGCGTATGGAGGAACCAGCCGTGTCAAGTAACACGCGGTGTGAAGCACCCCGTGGCAACAATCCGGCTCCCGATGCCCAGGAGGTGGTAGACCGGGCCCGGGCGCGCAGGGAAGCTGAGTTAGCAGCGCAGTATCAGACTCATCAGTTCACGCCGGTTCGTCCCACCACTTCGGTTGAACCGGGGCTCACTTCTAGCGCTTTGGGAGTGCCTTGTCTTGTCCCCGCTTTACGCAATGTGCGCCTGCCCAAGGATTTCAAAGGCCCGCGCAAGGTGCCGATCTACACGGCGGATCAACCCCCAGAGACGTGGGTGGAGAGTTATGAGATGGCCATGGAGATGCTTGACGTTGATGAGGCGGCATGTGCAAAATATTTTACCATGATGCTTGAAGGGACAACCCGCACTTGGTTAAAAAGCCTGCCGCCCAATTCTATCAGTTCATGGGCCTAGCTGCGAGACCGGTTCATCAATAATTTCAAAGACACGTGTAAGCAGCCCATGTCAATAGTGGATTTAGTTACCTGTGTCCAGGAGGAAGGAGAATCAACAACTCATTGGGTGCGCAGGGTCTCACGAGTTCTGCACTCTTCAGACCGCATCAATGCGGACACCGCAGTTATAACCTTGGAAGGCAATTGCCGGTTTGGACCTTTGAAGCTGAAGTTAGGACGAATGAAACGCCATTGTACTGACATGGGAACCCTCATGGGCGCTTTGGTAAAGTACGTTGATTCTGATAGTACCAAGGATCCCGAGTCTGATGATGAAAAGACAGGGAAGGGAAATTAGAACGGCAACTTCAGGGGTCAGCACCATCACTCAGCAAGAAATGGTGGTGGAGGCAAGCGTAAAGCGGATGGCAACGTGGATTTTGTGGCCAATACTAACGTGCATAACGGAGGCCGGCGACGTAAGGGCAAAAACCGCAATGGAGCGCCTAGTCCTAATCCGGAACGCCTGAACTATCTGTTGAACCAGCCCTGTCCAAAGCATGGGACAAGAGAGGAACCAGCAAACCACCTTTGGAAAGATTGCTATATTATGCAAGAATTCAAGAGCTCCAATGACTTCCGGTATGACCCCGGCTCTGGTGGTGGTTCTGGATCTGGACCGAGTCACGGTGGAGGAAATTCCGGTTCAGGATTTAATGGTAACCCGGGCGGGCATAACAATCAGCATAATCAGAATAACCAGGGTGGTAACAATCAGCAATAGCAGCAGTCGGGTTACCAGAGCAATCCAAAGCAGCTAAATAGTGGGCAGTATCATGTATTCACCACTAGCTTGGACAAGCGGGACCGGAAGGTCCAGAAGCGGGCAGTTAATTCTGTTGAGCCAGCCGTGCCCCGGTATCTGCGCTGGTTAGAGCAACCAATCATATGGAGTAGAGAGGATCACCCTCCCCGGATTGACAATCCGGGTCAGCTGGCTTTAGTGGTGGCACCTCAGGTGGGAGGTTATAAGTTCACCAAGGTACTCATGGACGGAGGTAGCATCATTAACATCCTGTACTATGAGACTTTCCGTCGAATGGGGCTGACAGATAAGGAACTCGGGCCTTCGAATACGGTATTTCATGGTGTAGTGCCTGGCAAGTCAGCATACCCCGTTGGGAAGATAGCATTGGAAGTGGCCTTCGGAGATGATCACGATTCCCGGTCCGACACGCTGACGTTTGAGGTGGTAAAAATCCAAAGCCCGTATCACGCCCTGTTCGGCAGGCCAGCCTATGCGAAATTCATGGCACGGCCCTGTTATATATACTTGCAACTCAAGATGCCAGGTCATAAGGGGACCATCACGGTTCACGGAAGTCGCAAGGTCGCTTTGGAATGCGAAGAAGGAGATGCGGCTTACGCAGAATCGGTTTGTAGTACCGAGGAACTCAAGTATTACAAGGACAATGTTGATCCGACGGATATGACTCCTTTAAAGAAGCCTAATACAGAGCATGATCCGGCCCTGAAATTTACATCAGCCGCTGAGACTAAGCTTGTTGACTTCGTACCTGGCGATTCGTCCAAGCAGTTCAGTATCAGTGCCAATCTGGATCCGAAATAGGAAAGCGCGCTCATCGAGTTCATCCGTGAGAATCGGGACATCTTTGCGTGGAAGCCTTCTGACATGCCTGGTGTACCGGGGCGACTCGCTGAGCACACTCTTAACGTGGATCCTAAATACAAACCGGTGAAACAGTTCCTCTGTCGCTTCAACGAGGAGAGGCGAAAAGCTATTGGAGAAGAGGAGGCCAGGCTCTTAGCAGCTGGTTTCATTGTTGAAGTTTTCCACCCTGAGTGGCTTGCTAATCCGGTGCTCGTCCTTAAGAAAAATGGCACCTGGCGCATGTGTGTGGATTATACTGATCTTAATAAAGCCTGTCCCGCGCATCCTTTTGCCCTCCCCCGTATTGATCAGATTATTGAGGCTACGGCGGGTTGCGAGCGTTTATGTTTCCTGGATGCGTATTCCGGCTATCATTAGATCAAAATGGCAGTTAAGGACCAGGAGAAGACGGCATTCATAACTCCTTTTGGAGCCTTCTGCTATGTGTCTATGCCTTTTGGGCTCAAAAGTGCCCAGGCAACAAATCAACGGTGTGTGCAAAATTGTCTCCACAAACAGATTGGCCGTAATGTGCATGCTTATGTGGATGATATCGTTGTTAAATCGAGGAAGAAGGAGACTTCGGTCGATGACTTGAAGGAAACCTTTGATAACCTGAGGACGTACAAGATGATGCTCAATCCGGCCAAATGTGTCTTTGGTGTACCAGCAGGCAAGTTATTGGGTTTTCTGGTGTCCAATAGGGGAATTGAGGCTAATCCGGAGAAGATCACGGCTATCACTTCTCTGGCTAAACCGAAATGTATTAATGATGTTCAACGTTTGGCTGGCCGGATTGCCGCGTTGAGCCGGTTTATCAGCCGCCTTGGTGAGAAAGCGATCCCGTTGTATCAGATGTTGAAGAAAACGGATCAGTTCGTCTGGAGTTCTACCGCTGATCAGGCTTTGGAGGATTTAAAGCGGCAATTGGCCAATCCGCCTGTACTCGCCGCCCCCGTTGACAAAGAACCATTATTGCTGTATGTCGCTGCTAATGCTCGTGCAGTCAGTGTAGCTATAGTGGTGGAGCGGAAGGAGGCGGGCAAAGAGTACCCGGTTCAGCGTTCGGTTTATTATATCAGCGAAGTGCTTATTGAGTCCAAACAAAGATATCCGCATTGGCAGAAGCTGGTATACGGAGTTTTCATGGCAAGCCGGAAGCTGAAGCAGTATTTCCAAGGGCATCCCATCACAGTGGTCAGCTCTGCCCCTTTGGGTGATATCATCCAGAACCGTGAAGCAACAGGTCAGATTGCCAAGTGGGCTATAGAGCTTGGGCCACACGGTTTGAAATACGTGCCTCGGACGGCGGTGAAATCCCAAGCACTTGTCGATTTCATCAATGACTGGACAGAGCTGCAGGCCCCTGAAGAGAAGCCGGATCACACATATTGGACCATCCATTTCGACGGATCACGACAATTGGAGGGCTCGGGGGCCGGAGTCGTATTAACTTCCCCACGAGGTGACAAGTTTTGTTATGTTCTCCGCTTAATGTTCCCTTGTACTAACAATGCAGCTGAGTACGAAGCCTTGCTCCATGGTCTTCGGATGGCTAAATAGATGAATTTAAGCCGGGTTAAGTGCTTCGATGACTCGGACCTGGTAGCTCAACAGGTGTCTGGTACTTGGGATTCTAAAGACCCACTCATGGCTGCATATCGTCGGGAGGTTGATGCTGTTGCTGGTCATTTCAAGGGTTATCAGGTGGACCACGTGTACCGTCGGAAGAATGAAGCAGCGGACGCTTTGAGCCGGCTAGGCTCACAGCGTAAACCGGTCCCGCCCAATGTCTTTCTCGACATACTACACAACCCATCGGTTCAGCTACCTGGAGAAGCAGATTTGGCTGTTCCTGATCCGGAGGCTCAGCTGGTGGCGGCACTCCACGTCATTCCGGATTGGACACTTCCCTACCTGGCGTACATGAACCGGGGCGAGTTACCAGAGGATGAGACTCTGGCCAGACAAATAATACGGCGGTCCAAGTCCATGACAATCATCAATGGCGAGTTGCATCATTGGAGTGTATCAGGAGCATTTCAACGCTGTGTGTCTCCTGAGGAAGGCTGTTAAATTTTGTGTGAGATCCATGAAGGGGATTGTGGTCACCACGCTGGTTCAAAGTCTTTGGTGGCTAAGGCGTTTCGCCACGGTTTCTATTGGCTGACTGCCCATGCTGATGCGGAGGATCTGGTCAGGCGATGTGATGGTTGCCAAAAATTCTCAAGACGTGCTCATGTTCCGGCTCAAGAATTGAGGATGATTCCAATTACTTGGCCGTTTGCAACCTGGGGGCTGGATATGGTTGGGCCTTTCAAAAGGTCCAAAGACAAGAAGACCCACCTCCTAGTGGCGGTTGATAAATTTACAAAATGGGTGGAGGCAGAGCCCGTTAGCAAGTGTGATGCAGCCACTGCGGTTCAGTTCATCAAAAAGGTGATTTTCCGGTTTGGCTTTCCACACAGTATCATCACAGATAATGGTACCAATTTATCTAAGGGTGCCATGAGAGAGTTCTGCGAATGAGAGCACATCCGCCTTGACGTTTCATCAGTGGCACACCCGCAGTCCAATGGTCAAGCAGAAAGAGCTAATCAGGAGATCTTGAGAGGCATCAAACCCCGGCTTATGGTTCCCTTGCAGAGGACGCCGGGTTGTTGGGTCGAAGAATTGCCCTCTGTGTTATGGAGCATCAATACCACGCCCAACAGATCAACTGGATACACGCTGTTCTTCATGGTTTATGGAGCAGAGGTGGTTCTCCCTAGTGATATCCGTCACGATTCACCTCGGGTTGCGGCTTATGTTGAAGTAGACAACGAGACAGCCCGACAAGACGCTTTGGACCGGTTGGATGAAGAGCGAGACACAACAGCTGCCCGCTCGGCGATTTATCAACAAGCTCTTCATCGCTATCATAGTCATCGGGTCAGAACCAGAACCTTTCAAGAAGGAGATTTGGTGCTTCGACTCATTCAAGATCAAACCGATATGCATAAGTTATCTCCACCTTGGGAAGGACCGTTCGTGGTCAGCAAAAATCTGCACAACGGGTCATACTACCTGATTGATATTCGAGAGCATAAGGACTCACGTAAGTTAGAGGAGGAGACCAGCAGGCCATGGAACATAGCTCATCTTCGGCCCTACCACACCTGAGCCATTGGCTCTGCTTATGTACATATTATGACAATGTATATATTATCAATATAATAAACCAGATCCTCAGCTAAAGCGGGGTATCTGTTCGTTTCTATCATGTGTGGTTATATGGAGTTGTTCTGTTTTAAAACGACCTCCGGTTTACCCCTTGCAAAAGTTATCAATATCACTTGGGGGCTCGGTCATGTCTGAACCGATGCAACACCTTTTGATAGGCGAAAGCCACCAGATCACTTGGGGGCTCGGTCGTGTCCGAACCGATGCAACACCTCTTGATCGGCGAAAGCCACCAGATCACTTGGGAACACGGTCAAGTCTGAACCGGTCACGCCTCTTGGTCGGCCTACAGGCCTTAGAGTCACTTGGGGGCTTGGTCGAACCCGAACCATTGCCATGCCACTTGACCGGCGTAATGCCATGAGTCATTTCGGGACCTGGCCGACTGGCACCATAGCTACACCTTTGGGGAGCTTGGTCGCATCTGACCATGGTAACACCATCTGATCGGCTCAGTAAAGCCTCTCTTTTTGCAAAAAGTTTTATCATTACTTTTGCTTTAAATAGCCTTTCTTAAGGAGTTGCTATTTTATCCTAGTTGCGTTTTTTAAACCGACAGTGCTTTGTACCGGTTCAAACAGCCAAATTAGCGGAACACGGTCCATTTTTCAACCGAAGATTATTTGCTCGGTTTGATGCTTTCTGTTCACATCCTTTTTTGGAGTAACAAAAGGCTATTATGATCAAAGCACGGTTTACACAGTAAGCCGGCGTCATATATACATGAGCTGTTTTCTCCCATGACGGTTTAGGGTTATCAAACCCCCGTTTCAAGATTGGCTACACGCCTACTTCGTGCCCAATAAATAGCAGGTATTTCGTATCGCAAAATTTGATCATATTTGCAAGTCTCCTTGCGTATCTACATAAAGATTCATAAAACCGGATGGCGGTACAACCGCCCTGGTAGTTTAAGATTTTATGATTGCAGGAGATATAAGTTGGCAATATTGACCTTCCAAATAAAGGTATCAGCACAGATGCACGAAGGCATCTCAAGAAGAAAAAAGTATTGTCTATCCTATTACAAGGCAGCTTGGTGCCCAAATGAGATCATTGTTTTCTTGACAAGATATAACAAGGAAGCTAGTTAAAGCTGCCTCCGGTTCACGCCTGCTGGCCACCCCGGTTTGATTGTTCTGGATCATCCTGCGCCGCTTCAGCTTCCTCGTCTCTACCCAGCGGCTGGAAGTCAACAGTGGTCAAGTCGATTCCCATTAATGCTTGAAAGACAGCCTCTTCATGGATCAGTGAAGACGGTTCAATATCAGGGGCGTAAGTATGCTTACGGATTGGAGGAATCAGGTTTTCCGCTTCAGGGATTGGTGCATCCACTCTTTTATTCTGGTCATTATACTGAGCTTGATAATGCGACAAATTTGCTTCCTCTACCAATTGGCAGGCCAGAGGGCGCACCGCCCGGTTTATCTCTCTTAAATCCTCTTCGCTGAATTCTGAGCCATCCTCCTTTCAAGCTGGGATAGCCTTGCGCCGCTTCAACAGGATCAAAATCGGGCACCCATGCTTTGGCCCGGATTAAGGCATTGATGGCTCCGGTTCGAGCAGCAGACTTTTTTAGCTCATCAATCCGAGCAGGGAGCATTGACAGTCTCTTCAGTGTATCTTGGATCAAAGTAGGTGCTGGATTATTGTGTGACGCAGTTGAGATAATCCGCTGCGCTCCAGTGTACAGCTGCTCGATTAAGGTGTAGGCGGCTTTTAGTTTCATCCACACATCCGACCCCAAGTGGTTAATGCGAGTGCCTGTAACATGATCAACAGTTTACAAACCGGGCTGTTTATAAGAGGATCACGATTATTATACAAGTCACAAGAAGCTTACCAAAGATGGCGGTAGTCATTGCGTGCACTTGCCGCTTTACGCTGGTTAATTCATCAGTTACCGGTTTAAGGGCAGCCTCCGCATCTTCAATCTTCTTGGTTAAAGCGGCCTTTTCTGTGGCCCAGTCAACCCGTTCCTTCTTGAAGCCCTCCGTCAGCTGCTCCATGGTGCCTAAAGCGATGGTTAACTCCTCCTTGGCCTTGGAGGTTTCAGCTTGCTGGGACTTTAAGTTCTCTTGAAGGTCGGTGGCTTGGTTCTCTTTGACCTTCAGTTCAGCCTGCAATCCGACAGTTATACGGTTTAACCAATGAAGTACCAACCACACAACAAGTTATGCGCTTTGTACTTGGGGGCTAATGCCTATTTGATTCACAGCTATCAATTAATTATCAAAGTCCCAAGCCAAAAACAAGTATTCAACTTGGCACTTGGGGGCTAATGGCCGTTTGCTCTGACGATATTTCGGATGCTACTGTTTGAAGATTAAAGTCTCGGTTCTAACTATATTAAGTTGAACCGACCCTTGGGGGCTACATCAGCAAACTTTGAAGTATTGAGTTTTATGACAAGACCCGATTCAATTATACTAAAGTTGGACCGGCCCTTGGGGGCTACAATGGTGATAAACAAGAATAAGTACATGGAGATTACCTCAAATTTTTCCTTCATCATCTTTACCAGATTGGCTTCATAATCACGGCTAGTATATAGCTGGTTTAAATAACCAAAATGAATATCTTGGGCGCTGAGAGCAGTGTATGTTGCCAGATCAACATCCCATTTGCCTATGCTCATGGCAGAAAATTCTTCTTTGGCAGTATGCTTGGCTAAAACGACGGGATTCCCCGGTTCAGAACGACCAATGCCAGTGATTATGACTTCATCATCCTTAGACTCGCCGGTTTGAACTGGCGCAGTCGGTTTATCGGCAGGTTTGGAGGGACTGGTGGTTTTTTCAATCCGGATGGGACTGGCTGGCTGGTCAGCAGGACCGGAGGTGTTAACAAAACCTTCTTCAGCAGTAACAGCTTCATCCCGTACTAATGGGTCATTAACTACATCTTCATGGATGGCCGCTTCAATGTTTGGGGTAGCATCCGGTTCAGGAGCAGCGTCTTCCTCAGCTGCCTTATCCAGGCGAGCTTTCTTACTTGGCCTCGGTTTGGCCCTAAAAAGAAGCAGCAAAATCAAAGACAATACATATTGAAAGCTACAAAAATCAACAACGTTATGATAAGTGCAAGCTTACCCAAGCACGGTTTTAAGTGGAGGCAGCTGGGTGCCAGTTGACTCGCCAGAAGATGAGTGCGAGGTGACCTGATAATCGGAGTCAGACAGATTAAGCGGTTGACGAAAACAGCCCGCTTTAGGACAAAATTTGACAAGCAAATTAGAGACCTCTGAACGACGTCTTCGAACCGGATTGTTCGGTAAACCGGCGAAGGTAACTACCTGACCGCTGTGTCGAGTTGTGCGGCGCACCTCATGCTGGTGGGTCTTCATAAGAAAGTTGGTATCCAAATAAGCAAGAGGATGAGGAAATTTAACTTTGCGGTTTGCCTGACGGATTTTATGTGAAGGCGGAAGGCTTGAGTCAGAGGAAAGAGCAATTACCTCTACATCGTCAGCATGGCTAGCTTCGGCATCATCCTGACAAATATCATCATCAATAAGGTGTATAAAAAGTAAACCGAGGGAATCAAGTTCTACCTCAAGGTCCGGATTACCCACATCGTCATCAGCGGGCGGATCAGAGGAAGCGGTGGTTCTCCTTTTATGAGCAGACTTCTTAATGACCTTGGTCTTAGGCCGGATTGGTCTGTCCGGTTTATCGGTTTTCTCTTGTGTGATTTTCTTGCTCCAAAACGGATCATTACCCTGCATCAAACAGATATCGGCATCAGTAATAGACAAGTACAATAGCATCAAAGCTAGTACAAAGGAAAAATGCAGACTTACGGCTGGCGGTTTGTTTGTGGCACAAAAAGGAAGCAGGCCGGTACGAGCGCAGACGTGCTCCGGTTCGTTCAAAATTTTCTTTACAGCTTCTGTGACTTCTTCATCAGTAAGCTGGATGTTTACATGCCGCAGCGGATCGTCAACACTGCCCTTATATTCACACATCAAACCGGAGCGTCGGCTGAGGGGCAGTATACTCCAGGATATCCAACAACGGGCAAGATCAACTCCAGTTAAACTGTTGGCTAGGAAAGCTCTGAGCTTGGACAATTGGGGAGCGTACTTACTCCTCTCTTTGCCAGTTAACCTCTGAGGAAAGGGGTGAGTGTTGCTAAGCCATTCCGGACGGAGACCAGGCAATGGATTCTCTTCGGCAGGGGAGGTGTCTTTGCAATAGAACCAGGAATTATTCCACTCCTGGGGATGACTGTGCAGTTTCGCATGAGGATAAGTGACTTTTTTCCTTTTCTGAATCGCCATACCACCCAGTTCCATATTAGGGCCATCAGTAAACTCTGTGCGACGGTTCAAGTGAAAGAAGTCTCGGAACAATTCCACTGTGGGTTCCTCTTGGAAGTACACTTCGCAAAGCACTTGGAAGTGGCATATATTAGTAACAGAGTTGGGACCGATATCTTGTGGGTGCAGTTGGAAATTGGCTAAGACATCCCGATAAAATTTTGAACCGGGCGGACTAAAGCCCCGGGCCAGGTGATCCGCAAAAACAACAACCTCTCCCTCTTTAGCGGTGTGAGTACATTCTGTACCTGGGACTCGCCAGTGGATGGTGTTTTTACTGCTTAAAGCGCCGGTGAGAACTAGGTTGTTCAACTGTGTTTCCGTAACGCGGGAAGGAACCCAGTTGCACTCATATATTTGCTTGGCCATGAGAAAATCTACAAGACAAGTGGTTCCGGTTCAAGTATATGTTTGATTAAACCGGATGCATATCTATTTAGACCGAAGGCAGTCCTATCTAAACCAGAGTTATGCAAGGTGGCGAGGTCTGGCGGTTCAAACAAGGGGACTAATGATATATACTGATCCTTTACATTCTCTACGCCAAAGTTAAACCGCCGGATCTGAACATTGAAAGCAATTGAGGGTGTACAGATACAGAAACAGATTGCACAAGACTTCTCTACAACGATGGATCTAAAGCCAGTTCAGGAAAAGGAAAATATTTAAAAGCTTAAGGCGGAACAATATTGATTCAAAGAGCAGAAAGGATATTGGGATCTATGAACTTAAGCATGAATCTACAAGACGAATGCTAAAGGCCCATTGGTAATCACAGTAGGGTCTTTCTTGGATCTATCCAGAGGTATGAGCAGGAATATGAACAGTGAGCAAGAACACGGCAAGAACAGGAAACCCTAGCATGGATCCAGGTTGATAAAAACAGAGATCTTACCAGAGCTGGGAGAGACGCGGAAGGACGCCGCGATTTTCTGGTACAGTCAGGTCGATGCAGCGGCCCAAGATGATGCAGAGGTCAGCAGCGGCGGCGGAGCTCCGAGGCTGGCGGCGCGAAGAAGACGAAGAGAAAGGGGATGCAGGGGAAAAAAAGAAATGACCCCTCGACCCTATTTATAAGGCAAAGGACATGTGTCAGGCGCGCGAATCCAGGAGCCACAAATTTTGGAGCTGTCGCCTCGATTGTTGCGGATCTGTTAAATAAAGAAGGCATCATAAAAGCTAGCTTCATGATGACGTCATGCCGGTTTACAGCAACCAAAGAAGATGACGACACTTTCTTTATGACAGATGACGTCACCCCGGTTTAACAGCAATTGGAGAGGATGAAATCACGGCGGTTCAACAATTACAAGAAGATGTTGAAGATGAAGATTTTTGTTAAGGATTGACATGAACTCGTTTAAATCAATATGGGGCCTAATGTTGGGGATATTACTACTGGGCGTAAACCGGCCTACCAGGGCCGGTTTAACTTCATCAATAGTCCAAGAATGTTAAAGGGCCCAAAGCCCGTAGTCGGTTTAAGACCTGTAGCCGTAAACCGGCCTTGTATGTAAACTTGTACTGTAAGTTAGGAATAAGGAGAGACCAACCCGGATACGAGTATGAACCGGTGATTGGGACTCTGTGAACCGACGGGCGTCACCCGTGTATATAAGGGGACGACCCGGCGGCAGTTCAAGGACAGACAACGATAATTCGAGGCCTAGGCGAAGCTTGTTTGCTCCCTAGTCATCGAAACCCCATCAATTCCATCACAAACTAGACGTAGGCTTTTACCTTCATCGAAGGGGCCGTACTAGTATAAACTCCCTGTTAGGGATGAAAACGGAGCGGAACTGGGTGCTATCATATTTGTTTTCATATTTTTTTGCAGAAGCGGAAACGAATACAGAAACCCCGGAAATCAATACGGAAACAGATATTACCAAAAACGGACACGGAGCGAATACAAAGCGGATACGGAAACATAAATAGACATTGATCGGAACTTAAAACCCCCTTGAATTATAGAGAAATACACACACCAAAAAAACTAATTTAATGAGTTGTTAATATGGCTACAAAATAATATCATTATGTTAGCAACTTAGCGTAGTATTGTAGTAGTACCGGACAAATGCGTATAGGGTTAAGTTGAGTACATGTGTGGTAGTAGAAGTTGGGCCTTACATCCATTCTACTAATTGTGTCATTGTGTTCTCTTTGGTGGTTGGTCTACAAAGCAGCTATAGGTCTATAGTAAAAACAGAAATTCCATATTCACAGAAACGGAAAGTTCCATTTCCATGCATGTTCCACCGGAAAACACCGTTCCGTTTTTGTTTCCGTTTCCGCATAAAAAATTCCATTTCCACTTCCGTTTTGCAAATTTCCGTTTCCGTTTTCATATTTCCTCTCCGTTTCCATTTTTCCTCCGGAAAAACGGAAAGTTTCCACTCCATTTTCATCCCTACTCCCTGTGTCCCTTGTACCGCTTTAACCCCTTCGAGTTAACCCGTTGCGATGGCTCCACGACTAAGTCCTTTCGCTAGGACATCTGCCGTGACAAACCCACGACAACACCCATAGCTCGGATTTAACTAGTATCTGACAAGATTCAGTTGTTACCTCAAATTAGAGCACATCCAGGCAGCCAACCCTGCCTCTTCTCCCAAAGAAGCAGTGGCCTCCGCCGCACGATGGAGTAGGCCCTGTGCCATCCATCGTTCTGAGCAACACGGGGAAAGTCTGACGTTGACTCCTGTAATGGACGTCGTAGACGGACCCTGGCACCAGCGGCGGCGGTAGGACTTCAATTGATGGATTGACCACTTCTTCGACATGCACGAACACTCGATACAGGTACATCCCTAACGTGGTATGCGGCGGCCTTGGTGGCGACGAATAGTACAACCCCGGTTCTTGCACCGGTATCTCAACACCAATCACCTTCGGTATGGTGGACGGCTTCTTCATCCATGCCATAACCGTCAGAGCCCAGCTGTCTGGAGGAACAAACATACTTACAAGCTCACCTCCAAGGTCGTTGATAAGCTCGTTCATGGACTCGCTGTTCCAAGCACGTCGAGGCATGCCGTGGAAGGTAAGCTTTGTTAAAAACTCAAGCTCAGAGGGCACCGAGCCCCATCCTGGGTGCCACCGATCAAGGCTCACTAGCGCGCCATCGCAAAACAAATGCCGGGAAGATTCGAACACATGACTGCAGTCTAAAGTTGTCCGAAACCTGACGAAGAAATCAGCCGGTGGCGGACAGACTTCGACGAGCAAGTCACTTATTTGGATGCCGTGCGCAATGCCAAGAGCTTTGAAAAGGTCATCCGGCGAGACGGGAGGCCGGTCACCGTTGATGGTTACCATCAGCACTTTGCCGGCAAACTGGTCGTCAAGAACGCCATGCCACTGTTGAGCGACAGCACGCAGTGACCGAAGGAAGGACGGACCTCAGGATCTCCGGCTTGGAGATCCGCGTTGACCGGCGACATGATAGTGTGCTTGAGTACAGGGAGTACAGGAGTGGGATTTGGGGGAACTGGAGTAGGAATCGAGATTCCAGAGGTGGGGGACGGGCGGGAGACTGGGCATGAAAAGGTAGCATGAATTTCGAGCACGCGCCAATATGCTCTCGGCGCGCAAGCGCACGAACAAAACACTGGTGGCGCCCACATGTCGGCCTAAGAGTCCTTATTCTTTCTTTTTTGGAGAGCCGGCCTTTTTTTCAGGATCTTTTGAGAGCCCGGCCTAAGAGTCATAATTGACCTGTTTGTCATTGTGTTACTACTCGGCCCATATTCAACGACACCTCACTGGCCCAAACAGTGTACATCATCGAAAAGACACTGAGCTCAAATTATATAACTTGAAAAAAGGAGATATACTCTGAACACTGGAGAATGGTGATGCCCTCATTTAGCCCACCAGTAGTTCGAGACAATAAACAGTTTGAAACAACGATATATACAACATTCAAACACTGACTAGTGACTACTACTGACATAAACAGCAAGACATGATAGTTCATAAGAAGTCTTGCTACACCACCAAAACGCACCCATATGCAGCGCTCACACTCTCGTGATCCAGACGAGAATGGCATTCTAAACAGAAGCAACTATTACATAGTAAGAGTGACATAGACGAGGATGACCAAATGACAAGGAATATGCATAACAAAAGAAAGAACTACCCATCCAGAACCAGCAGCAAAGACAACAAAGTCATTCGAAGAGATGATCCAACACCATCATAATTTGC
Organism: Aegilops umbellulata; assembly: GCA_032464435.1. Lineage (NCBI taxonomy): Eukaryota > Viridiplantae > Streptophyta > Magnoliopsida > Poales > Poaceae > Aegilops > Aegilops umbellulata. The sequence goes on along the minus strand of CP136054.1, from coordinate 343,991,610 downwards.
AGCCTCGCTTCAGCGACCAGTGATCTGGAGACACTAGTACTCCACCCTTCGATGCAACAGCCCAATTACCTATCAACCTGAAGGCTCGAACCACATCACTTCCTGTCGTAGTTGAGACATCCAAGGATAGAAGCTAATCCGGATGCCTTTTGTCATTCTCACCTTCTTTTGGCTGCAGGCTGTATCGTTGACAATCAGGGGAGTTTGCTCGAACTCCTAGGTACATGAGTACTCTAGTATTGTATAGCGTAAATAGGTCTCCCGTGCTAGCATGCCTGTTCACTTCATCGTTCAGGTATCATCCATATTGCAAGCAGAACCAAATTCTCGTAGAAGTTTGTGATAAACAGACACCATCCCTATTCGACGTAGCAAATTTTGTGCTCGGTTCACATCTTCAGAAGGGTGACGAGACGGTGGCATTAAGGTCGTCTGGATGGGAGAATTATCCCTTGACGTACGAGCGAGATATGCTGCCCTCGATGCCCGTGTGAGTTTTGAGATAGCTGCAAGGTCCAAAGAGCTTGTTGCAAAGCCGTCTCCCACAGAGAATGAGAAGAAGAAGAAGAAGAAGAAGAAGAAGAAGAAGAAGAAGAAGAAGAAGAAGAAGAAGAAGAAGAAGAAGAAGAAGAAGAAGAAGAAGAAGAAGAAGAAGAAGAAGAAGAAGAAGAAGAAGAAGAAGAAGAAGAAGAAGAAGAAGAAGAAGAAGAAGAAGAAGAAGAAGAAGAAGAAGAAGAAGAAGAAGAAGAAGAAGAAGAAGAAGAAGAAGAAGAAGAAGAAGAGGAAGAAGAAGAAGAGGAAGAAGAAGAAGAGGAAGAAGAAGAAGAGGAAGAAGAAGAAGAGGAAGAAGAAGAAGAGGAAGAAGAAGAAGAGGAAGAAGAAGAAGAGGAAGAAGAAGAAGAGGAAGAAGAAGAAGAGAAGAAGAAGAAGAGGAAGAAGAAGAAGAGGAAGAAGAAGAAGAGGAAGAAGAAGAAGAGGAAGAAGAAGAAGAGGAAGAAGAAGAAGAGGAAGAAGAAGAAGAGGAAGAAGAAGAAGAGGAAGAAGACGAAGAAGAAGAAGACGAAGAAGAAGAAG